>CM055120.1:238435217-239635217 GCA_029206835.1 Rana muscosa
GACATCCGTCCTACTTTGGATCCGACTTTGCCCTGCGACATGAAGCCGACATATGTCCGACTTTCAATGAACGGGGATCCGACTTGGATCCCCGCCAATATCGGGCACTGTGTTTGGTATGAATCTTGAGGGGGAACTCCAGGCCAAATTTTAAATTTAAAAAAAACGGCGTGGGTTCCCCTCCAGAGGCATACCAGGCCCTTGGGTCTGGTCTGGATTTGAACGGGCACCCCTACGCCGAAAAAACGGCGTGGGGGGTCCCCCCAAAATCCAAACCAGACCCTTATCAGAGCACACAACCTGGCCGGCCGCAGGGGAAGAGGGGGGACGAGAGCGCGGCCCCCCTCCCTCCTGAACCGTACCAGGCCGCATGCCCTCAACATGGGGGGGTTTGGTGCTCTGGGGCAGGGGAGGGGGCCGGTCTTCATGAGAAGCCTATATTGGAGCGGAGCGGAGAGCCAGTATTACAGCGGGAGGAAGCGACGCGTCAACATCGAGGAGGAGAAGAGGGAAGAAGAAGCCGACGGCGACAACGGGAAGACCGACCCCTCCACTAGCGAAAGAGCTACCAAGAAGTTAGTGGAGGGGCCGGCAGAAGGACAACTGAGAGCCGGACGAGACAACGGGAAGACCGGGCCTCCGTTAGCAAGAGAGCTAAAAAGAAGTTAGCGGAGGCCCCGGCGGAAGAAAGAACCGGAGAGCGCGGAGACGACACCGGAGACCCCCGGAAGTCGGAAAAGACCCCCGGAAGTCGGAAGAAGAGCGCCGGAGTCGGAAGAAGACCCCCGGAGCTGTGTAATAAATTACTTTAAAAACCTGTGTAGTGTTTTTTTATTGCAATTTTTTTTCCAGGTGAATGGGTAGGGGTACGATGTACCCCATACTCATTCACATAGGGTGGGGGGGCCGGGATCCGGGGGCCCCCTTATTGAAGGGGGCTCCCGGATTCCGATAAGCCCCCCGCCCGCAGACCCCGACAACCAACGGCCAGGGTTGTCGGGAAGAGGCCCTGTCCTCATCAACATGGGGGCAGGGTGCTCTGGGGTGGGGGGGCCGCAGGTCGCCCCCCTGCCCCAGAGCACCAAACCCCCCATGTTGAGGGCATGTGGCCTGGTTCGGTTCAGGAGGGAGGGGGGCCGCTCTCTCGTCCCCCCCTCTTCCCCTGCGGCCTGCCAGGTTGTGTGCTCGGATAAGGGTCTGGTTTGGATTTTGGGGGGACCCCCCACACCGTTTTTTCGGCGTAGGGGTGCTGTTCAAATCCAGACCAGACCCAAGGGCCTGGTATGCCTCTGGAGGGGAACCCACGCCGGGTTTTTTTATTTAAAATTTGGCCTGGAGTTCCCCCTCGAGCAGTACAGCACAAGTCGCATGCCAAAGTCGGACCATGCAAGACTGCGGTCCGACTTTGATCCGACTTCAATGATAGTCAATGGGCTGAAGTCGGATCAAAGTCGGACCAAAGTAGTACAGGGAGCATTCTCAAAGTCGGACCGACATGTGTCGGACCAGTTAAGACGGCTCCCATAGGGAAACATTGATTTTCACACGTCATGCGACATGAGCTCCCAATGTCGGAGCGTTTGTCGCCCCAGTGTGAACCAGGCCTAAGGCCTCAAGCACTCTGAACGTTTTTACAGCTGCTGTTGGCTTAAGGCATTTTTTTCTGCAGCCAATAAACTCCCCAGCATGTTATCCTATGCGTTCATGCACACAGGCTGTTATCAGAAGTTTTTGGCTGGAAAACCCCCCCAGAACTAGTGGGTTTTGAGAGGACTGTAAAAGCGCTCTAACTGATAAAATCTTAACCACTTAAGCCCTGGACCATTTTGTTGCTAAAGGACCAGGCCCCTTTTTGCCGTTCGGCACTGCGTCGCTTTAACTGACAATGGCGCGGCCGTGCGACGTGGCTCCCAAACAAAATTGATGTCCTTTCCCCCCCCCCCCCACAAATAGAGCGTTCTTTTGGTGGTATTTGATCACCTCTGCGGTTTTTATTTTTTGCGCTATAAACAAAAATAGAGCGTCAATTTTGAAAAAAAGCAATATTTTTTACTTTTTGCTATAATAAATATCCCCAAAAAACATATAAAAAATAAAAACGTTTTTTTTTCCTCACTTTAGGCCGATACGTGTTCTTCTTCTTTTACATATTTTTGGTAAAAAAAAATCGCAAAAGTTATAGCTTCCACAAAATACACTGGCAGTGAGGGGTTAACCTGTAGGGGGCGTTGAAGGGGTTAAGTGTGACCTAATGAGTGATTCTTACTGTGTGGAGGCGTGGCTTGGCGTGTGATGTCACTGATCGTCGTTCCTTATGACAGGGAATAGTCTATCAGTGACACTCTCACTAGGAAGAATGGGGAAAGGTTTGTTTACACTTATCTCTTCAGCTCTGTGACCCGATCGTGGGAAACCGGCGGCGATTGGGTCTCGCGGTCACAGAGCTCAGGATCGGGGCGCGTGCGACCCACGACTGGGCATCTTAAAGAGGACATACCTGTACGTGCTTGTGCCATTCTGCCGACGTATATCGGCGTTAGGTGGTCCTTAAATGACGAATGGCCACATTTTTAACCACTTATCAGGGCTTTTGAGCTATAAGCTTTTGTGGGAGTATAGTTTTGCGCTTCTCCTCCTACGTGGGCACTCTATGCAGGGAGAAGCTACCAGCGAGGTTTAGTAACCCTTTTAATGTGACCTATAAACTGTACAACTCAGTTGGGCAACAAACTTAAATCTTTTAGTTGGAGGGAAATAAAAAAAAAAAAACTACAATATGGTTGCATAAGTGTGTACACCCTTAAACTAATACTTTGTTGAAGCACCTTTTTGGTTTTGTTACAGTACTCTCTCTTTTTGGGTATGAGACTATCGGCATGGCACATCTTAACTTGCAAAAAACACTCCAAATCTTCCAGATTGCAAGGGTGCACAGCCCTCTTCAGATCACCTCACAGATTTTCAATCGGATTCAGGTCTGGGCTCTGGCTGTGCCATTCCAAAACTTTAATCTTCTTCTGGTGAAGCCATTCCTTGATATGGATGTATGCTTTGGGTCGTTGTCATGCTGAAAGATGAAGTTCCTCTTCATGTTCAGCTTTCTAGCAGAAGCCTGAAGGTTTTGTTCCGATTGACTGGTATTTGGAACTGTTCATAAATTCCCTCTACCTTGACTAAGGCCCAAAGCATGATGCTGCCACCACCATGCTTCACTGTGAGTATGGTGTGTTTTTTCTGATGTGCAGTGTTTTTCTTTTGGAATTTGTTTCAGTGTTTGTTTCTGTGTTGTATCTCTTGGAATTATGGCCGAAAAGTTCAACATTGGTTTGATGAGACCATAACACATTTTCCCACATGCTTTTGGGAGACTTCAGATGTGTTTTTGCAAAATTTAGCCGGGCTTGAATGTTTTTCTTCATAAGAAAAGACTTCTGTCTTGCCAGTCTACCCCATAGCCCAGACATATGAAGAATACAGGCGATTTCTGTCGCATGTACCACACAGCCAGTACTTGCCAGATATTCCTGCAGCTCCTTTAATGTTGCTGTAGGCCTCTTGGCAGCCTCCCTGACCAGTTTTTTCTTCTCGTCTTTTCATCAATTTTGGAGGCATGTCCAGTTTTTGGTAATGTCACTGTGCCATATTTTTTCCACTTGATGATGACTGTCTTCACTGTGTTCCATGGTATATCTAATGCCTTGGACATTCTTTTGCACCCTTCTCCTGACTGCTACCTTTTAACAATGTGATCCCTCTGATACTTTGAAAGGTCTCTGTGGACCATGGCTTTTGCTGTAGGATGCCACTAAGAAAATGTCAGGAAAGACCTACTAGAATAGCTGAACTTTATTTGGGGGTTAATCAGAGGCACTTTAAATGATGGCAGGTGTGTACTGACTCCTATTTTTTTTTTTTTTTTAACAGAAAATACTGACTCCTATTTAACATGAGTTTGAATGCGTTTGCTTAATTCTGAACACAGCTACATCCCTAGTTATAAGAGGGTGTGGACACTTATGCAACCACATTATTTTAGTTTGTTTAGTTAACCAAACTGAGTTGTACAGTTTATAGTTCAGCATAAAGGTGGAAAGTTCTGAAATGATTCATCTTTGTCTCATTTTTTTACATCACAGAAACCTGACCACTGTAACAGGGGTGCGTAGACTTTTATATCCAGAAGGCTGAAGGTTTTTACCTTTTTTACGCATTCTATGCCCCAGAGCCATAACCTCACTGTTTCTCAAAAGAATTTTAGGAATTTGAAGAATTTAAATTCATAGGTAATGTAGATACTATTACAAATGTGCATTATGTCTTGACCGCTGCAAAAAGGATTTTCCTCCTGTCCGGGGCCAATCACTCGCATGTGGTTGCATCTAGGGATGCACCAAAATTTCGGCTGCCGAAACATATTGTCCGAAAATGGCGTTTTCAGCACATTGCCGAAAGAAAATAAAAACGCTGATAATAGAGCCGAAAATGGGGCGGGTGCCGCCCATTACGGGGGTGTGGTTCTGGAGTGCCCCAGTCTAGTCCTCTTCTCCTCCCCTCCCTCCTCGACGCGATCTCTGTGTGTTGTCACAGAGCTCAACTGCACAGACTGCAGTAACAATGTCCTGCCTCCTGTGACAGACGGCACACTGATCCAATGGTGGGACATTGAATCACTGTGACATGATTACAGGAGGCAGGACATTATTGCTGCGACCCAGGCAATTCAAATACAGCTCCATGACACACAGAGATCGCCGCTGATCCGGGCACAGGCAAGCTGCATGATGGGCACTGGTAGGCTGCTGGACACTGAGGGGCAGGCAGGCTGCATTACGGGCACTGGTAGGCTGCAAATGATGGGCACTGGTGAAGCTGCTGGGCACAAATGAGCTGCATATGCTGGGCACTGGTAGGCTGCTGGGCACTGGTGAGGCACAGGAAGGCTGCATTGATCTCCTGTCTCTGACCATCTCCTATACCATGTCCGCAGTCTCTGACCATCTCTTGTACCATGTTCCCCAGTCTCTGACCATGTTTCCCAGCCTCTGACCATCTCCTGCGCCATGTTTCCCAGCCTCTGACCATATCTGCTAGAGGTGCACTGCATGGAAATTTTGCTAATACTATTAGCAGTGTGTTATATAAAAATGTATACATTTTATTTAAAATGCATAAAAATAAAAATATTTTTTAAAAACGGTGATTTTTGGCCTAGTGTATTTTTCCTTTTCGGCACCATAAATCCCATTCGGTGCACCTCTAGTTGCAGCATGAGCGATTACATACCAGTGGGTGCGCTTTAGCTGTGAGAGGTCGCAGCTTCCGATTGCTTTCAGTGAAGGTGCTGCTCATGGCTAATCATAGGATCCCCCGCTGGGGTTTCCCATATAATCACAGCCAGGGAGCGTTTGCAATTGTGATTGCGCTTTTCAGGTTTTGTTGCTTTTCTAGAGCAAAGTGGCAACAGATGCGGGTCTAATGCATTGTTACTGTGAAATTTTAAAGTCTGTAGCATCCAAACTCGTGTCCAGTGGTTCCATAGAGAATTTTTATCATTTTATTTATTGTTTTGAAATTAATTTGTAGTTTCCTGGCATTGATTTATGTTGGTGAAATGAGTAGTTTTATTTTTCTATTACACAGTCACCGACTTGGATTGAGTTAGACCCCTTTTACACTGGAGGCATTTTTTAGGCGCTTTAGCGCTAAGTTGCTCCTGAAAAATGCCTCATCTGCAATCCCAGTGTGAAAGCCCGAGGGCTTTCAAGCTGGAGCGCTGCGCTTGCAGGATGTCAAAAAAAGTCCTGCAAGCAGCTTCTTTTAGGAGCGGTGTATACACTGCTCCTAAAGTGCCCCTGCCCATTGAAATCAATGGGCAAAGCCGCCGAAGCGCCTCAGCAGTGGTGCTTTTCGGGCACTTTTAACCCTTTTTATTCGGCCACTAGCGGGGTTAAAAGCGCCCCGCTAGCGGGCCGAAAAGCGCCTTCTAAAATGCCACTAAAACTATCGGTGCTTTACTTTCGAGGCCCCCGCGCTGTCAGTGTGAAAGGGCTCTTAATGTGTTCTTTTAGACATTTACATGCATACGTTTAACCCCTTGCCACCCAGGCCAATTCTGACATTTCTCTCCCTACATGTAAAAATCATAATTTTTTTTGCTAGGAAAATTACATGGGACTCTAAACATTTTATATATGCTTTTTTTTTTTTTTTAGCAAAGACCCTAGAGAATACAATGGCGGTTCTTGCAACTTTTTATCTTGCACGGTATTTGCGGTATGTAATTGGTACAATATTTAGTCAGTGTATGAAACGAAGAGGAGGATCTGGGATGCTCTGTGCAGAACCATTACACAGCATGAGCCGTGCTGCGCTCTGTGAATGGTCCCTTGGGTACCAGTTTCTAACACCCGCCCCCCCCCCCCCCCTTTATCCCTGAAAAAAATGACCTGCCAAATGTGGCAGAGGAGGGCGAGAGGAGGACTTAAAGCGAAACTTCCCTTTTTTGGCGAAGCTCCACCTTAATTGTTGGGATTTGCATGTATTTGAAGTTATATTTGACATCTGATGAGACGATCAGTCAGATGGCTACTTATATCTGATATATAAATGTTTGAATGGTTTAAAATAAACTATGTATCATAAATGTTTCGTTTTTTGTTTTTGTTTTTTTCCAGAGATGCTTCAGTTTGTTAGTAACCAGGTTGGAGAATTTCCTGACTTATTTGAAGATCAGCTATGTTCCAGCTACCAAGGAAGTACTGGGATGGACACCACTTTGCCCAAGACTTATAACCAAGTCCAGCCACAGAATTTTCAGACATCAGCGCCACAGCCTCCAGTTGTGTCTGTAAAGGCTCCTGTTCAAGCTGTTCCCCAGAGGACCGCTCCTCTCCTTCAACCACGACCAGTAGTCCAGTCCCATCCTCAGCCTCATTTGCAACAACAAACGGTCATGTTGACACCAACATTCAGCACAGCTCCCCAAACTCGAATAATACAGCAGCCGCTCATCTACCAGAATGCTGGAACCACAAGCTTTCAGGGTTAGCATCTCTAATATTTTTGTGTTTTTATTTGTAAAAGGCATGATTTAATCTAGTTGATAATATGTCATATACTTTGGCTTGCTTGACTTGTGCATACTTGTACTGATATCTATCTAAGCATAGTGGAATTGTAAAGTGGGGTATACAGGTATAAATGAAAAAAAAAATAAAGAGATGAAAAATACGTATACAAACCCAAAAACACAAATTTGAATATATTGCAGCTAATCAGTCCTTTGTGGTGTCTGCATTAGGCTGCTACTTTCAAGTGATTAGTTACTGGTAATTCTTTTGGACATGCCCCTATAGACATACACCACTCTGTAGGACCTCAATTTTTTTGCTATTGTTTTTAGGTTATGGACCTCCTTCTCCATTAAGCCAGCTCAGCAGGGGCCAGCTCAGTAGGGACCAGCCATCAATTCATGTATGGGCAGGCTGGTTGATCTAATAGACTTCTGTACAACCAGCCAGCAGGGTTTTTACCCAACAATCATTGTAATCAGGGTGAGGGGGTTCCCTGCTGTCAGAATACATAAGAAAAGAAAAAAGGAGGGCACACCGACCTAGTGCATTACCACATAAAAAGGTTTTATTCAAATATAATAAAAGCAATAGTCTTACTCACAAAAGGAGCTTGAATAAACGCTTATCTAGCTAGTCTCTTGGCACCTGCCAGCAGGACCTGATGATACCCCAATGGCGAAATGGCCAGGTGCCCGGTCCCTACTTTTTGAACTGATGGTGCCTGGTACAGGAGAGCAAGCTGTACTGCCTTATGTGCAGCCCTTGACACAATACCTCACTTCTTATTTCTTGCTGTATGCTCTGGAAAAATGTATATTCTGTAACTTTGTTCATCACTGTGTGTCTGTTTTGCAGTGCTGCAACCACAGGTTTCAAGTCTTATGACAACTCAGCAAGTTCAGCCTGTTACCATCCAGCAGCAGGTCCAAACGGTTCAAGCCCAGAGAGTACTAACCCATACTGCTAATGGAACCATCCAAACACTGAGCCCAGCCACACAGGGCACTATCCAGACACTGACTCCAGCTACTGTACAAGCAATGACACCGCAGGTTCAGCAAGTTCCTGTAAGTTTTTTTTTTCCAGTTAGACTGGGAATAGCTCCTATAACTATCTCCATGATTTGAATGCTCACCACCTTTTAACCCTGTTTTTGGCATGAAACCGCTATAGGATTCTCAAAGATGACGGGTTTCCTTTGAATTGTGGGCAAAGCCAGCTGGTTATCGCAGTGTAATTTAATGCTAATGCAGCTTCTGATGATTGATTTATATCCTAAGTATATGTTTTTGTGGGTGCGGAATTCAAATAATTTTTGTTTTGACTGCAGTTCTTAGTGGTATTTTTCCCAGACTGTATAAATTGCTACTCTGAAATGCAGAAGTCTTCTTTTTTTTTTTTTTTTTTTATTGTTTAGTTATAAGCCAAAGGAAAGTTATGCATTTTGTCCTACTTGGTGTAGTAAAACTCCTCCATGCTGGTACAGATCGTACAATAAAAATGTAAAATCCCCTCACTAACTTTTTGATTGTTGCATTGTCTCCTAATATCTGAACATTTTTGCTCAGGATTTTTTTTATATTCCATCTTTAGGTTTTGGTACAGCCTCAGATTATAAAAACAGAATCTCTGTTACTGACTGCTCTGAAGGCAGATGGTAGTCCAATGATGACTGCGGTTCAGAATCCTTCAATCACAACCCTTGGTACTCCTCTACAGACTACTGCTCTCCAAGTACCTGTAAGTGCTGTAAGTCTAAAGTCTACATTTATGGAATTTTGTTGTGTAAATACCATAGGAAACACTGTTTATGTAGAAATAGGAGTTTTCTTATACCATTGATGCTCATCTCGATCCTTGGCACAGTTAAACCCTGTTGGACAAAATATGTATTAAATATTATATATGGCTTACATTAGTAATGTGCATGAGGCAGGATGGGATTGGCAAGTTTGTGTCGATGAAATGCTGGAGCTGTGCCCAATCAAAAAGGCCCTGAATTTTGGGCAAACTGGGGGAACTACTAGGCTGCCACACGTCTAGGTGGGTGCACTTTGGCAATGACTTTAAAAAAGCGGTCTCCAACCATTGACACCAGTGTCTCGTGAAGTTCTGGGCTGCCTTTTTTTCTCAATAGTTGCTCAATAGTTTTCTGTTCTCTAGCAATGTAAATCCTATATTTACTGGAAACAGGGGCCGTCTTTAACATGCATTGGACCCTGGGCAAAGATTTTATTGTGCCCCCCCCCCCCCAAGCTAAACTCAAAATGAGTTTACTGCAGCAGATAAGGCAGCGATTGTGATTGGCTGCCAGAGATTACAACACATCATTACAGCTCACAGATTAGTTGCTAGAGGTTACAGAACATCATTACTGCTTGGATTCTAGCGGTTACTGCAAATCAATATTGCTCACTGATTTAGTTGATAGAGGTTACTACACATAACCTCTCAGTGCAAATTGAAGGTGTGGCCAAAGTGCACTATGTACAGGGTGCAGGGTTGGGGGTGCGCTATGTGCAGAGTGCAGGACTGAGGTGGCCGCAGAGGGAAGTGGGTGCAGAGTGCAAGACTGAGGTGGGTGTACAGAGCTCCACTCCCCCTAAGTACAAGGCTCTCCTCCCATAAAGTCCCCCCGGATTCCAGTGCAGAGTTTTCCTCTGTCCCAAATGCTACCCACAGCATGTTGTCCTCCGATGTCCGTGCAGCCTACCAGTCTCCGAAGCAGCTTCCTCTGTGCAGAGTCCCCGCCCCCTTCCTCCTCTGCTGAGTCTGCTTTCATAGATCAATGTGTATACCCGAGGGATGAGAGCGGCCTTGGGGAGAGGAGCGCTGTCACTTGGAAATACACAAGCAGTGCTTGTGTATTTCCAAGTGACAGTAGCGAGCAGCCAGCATGTGACCAGCACCGGAGGTAGCCAAACTCCGGCGGGGCTCAAGGGGCGGGCAGTGCAAGGCCCCCAACAATGACAGGGCCCTGGGCATATACCGCTTTTGCCCTGCATTAAAGACGGCCCTGACTGGAAATATGCAAATAAGAGCTGCCCTACTAAAAATATATTAAAATGTTTTGCCACTTTAAGGATGTGTTCACACTGGTGCGAACAGACATTGCATGTGATCCACACTGCATTGCTGTGCAGATCACATGCGATGTCTGTGCGATGCAAATTCAGCCATTCAAACAGTATGGCTATAATCGCATTGCATTCACACCAAAATGGTGCAAGACCCTTTTTTTGGTCCGCACTGGAATTGGATCGCATGGGTGTAAACACCTTTGCAATCTGATTCCTGTACCATTTGACAGTTTGCACTATGATCTACGAACCGATCTGTTTGTGTCATTAACTTTCTATTGAGTGTGAACTGCCTGCGAGTGACCTGCGATTCACAGGAATCGCGCTGGTTCCCGCATTGCATGTGTGTAAACGCAGACTAAACAAGGGGTTTTGGATTTCCCTAATAAAGTGGCTAACAAGCTCTTGAGGGTTGAGCACTTGTACAAAGTTTTTAGGGCCAATTCACACCACATGCAGTCCAGTGCGTGTTTTTTTTTTTTTCTTTTATCAAAAACACATGGAAAGTAGGATTTATGGTTTTCAATGGCATAGTTCACACCAGTGCATCCAGTTTCAGAAAAAAAGTAGAACATGCTGCATTTTTCCTGCACTGGACTGTATTGGAATGCTGTAAAACACATTGGAACGCACCAAATCCCAATGGAATGCACATGTCCTTGTTTAAGGTTAAGAAAAAGCGGGATAAAAAATGCACTGGACTGCACCAAAAACACACTGGAACGCATAAAAAATGTGCATGCAGAAAAGTACTGTATCTGGAACGCATCCCGACTGCGTTTCTATTGTGTGAACTGGCTCTTAGAGTTTGGGTAGTGCTATATGGGTACCTCTCATTTCATCATTATGATGTAATTTCTAGTCCATAGAAGGATACAGCTACAATATTAGGAGGAAACGCATGCACAATATTGGTATAATGTTCAGCGCTAAACCATCTGATGAAAAAGATTAACGTTTAAAATTTAAATGAATAGGCTTGCATCTGTATGCTGATACATGAAGGTGCAACCATGTGAATGGTGAGTGGATTGAAAGTCCTGGGGGGCAAACCCCTAAAAATGTATCTCTAAATGGAGGCGAGGCTGCTTCAGGTGCGGGCTGGGGAACCCGATCTCTGTGAACAAAAGGGGGAAAAAAAGAGGAGAGAGAGGCGCCAAGCCAATCCTTTTAACAGCTTAGGAATTTATTCAGTATAAAACAACACTAAAAACTTGCGTGAAAAATGTTGGAGCACTTGCAGAGTGCTAGAGCGGGTGGGAGCTTCCACATGTGAGCCGACGACTCCATGAGGCTCACCGAGGCTCCAGCTGCGGCTAACACACGGTGCCCGTGGATCCTTCAATAGAGACTTTCCGGCAGTCCTCCTGTGACACTGCATGCAGAAGCTCCCACCCGCTCTAGCACTCTGCAAGTGCTCCAACATTTTTTCACGCAAGTTTCTAGTGTTTTATACTTGTATACTGAATAAATTCCTAAGCTGTTTAAAGGATTGGCTTGGCGCTTCTCTCTCCTCCTTTTTTTCTACAGCTACAATATGGCTCCTTGGTTTGGTGTTGACCTAACTTTTTAGAGAAATGCATTGAAATCCTACTAAAGCTATTAAATGAGGCTATATAATAGTTATGCTTTAAAATGGCATAAAGTGCTATATTTTATTTCCTTGTGATATTTTACCTTTCACAAAAGTACGGTAATGTACTTTATGGAAATAAAAATGTTTACACACTGTGTAGGGTATTGTAACATCCATGGTATCTTATCTTTTTTGCAAAACTATTGCTACATTAGTAACTGAAGATATCTAGCTATTATAGAGCATAATATAAAATAAAACTATTGCAGGGGCAGGTCATCAAAACAGAAAGGAAACCTTTTTAACCACTTAACGACCGCCCACTGTAAATATACGTCGGCAGAATGGCACCGACAGGCCGAATCACGTATATCTACGTGACTGCCTTTGTATAGGTGGGGGGGCCGATTGGACCCCCCTTCTTTACAGTGAGCGGTGGTTAACTGATTGGGAGCGATCAGGCATGAGGGGACGGCTGTTCGATTCCGGCCACCCCCTCTCGATCGCTCCCGGCGAATGAGAGAGCTTCCCCTGCCTGTGTAATGTTTACACAGGCAGAGGAAGTGATGTCATCTCTCCTGCGGCGCTCACATATACCGAGCGCCGTACAGGAGAAGATGCCAGGTTAGTGCAAAAAACACTACACTGACACCAGGACACATAGGCACATAAATCGCCCCCCCAGACACCCCCAGATCACCCCCCAGCCACAGTGTCACTGATTGCAGTGACCATTTATTTACTGATCACTGCAATCAGTGACATTTGTGACTGTAAAAGTGTCACCAAAGTTTAGTTTTAGGTCCAGTGTAGCCCCCTAACCCCCCTAATAAAGGTTTAACCCCTTGATCGCCCCCCAGGTAACCCTTTCATCCCCTATCACCACTGTCGCTAAGCGATCGTTTTTCTGATCGCTGTCTTATTGTCGGTGATGCAGATCGGTAGCCAGTATTTTTTTTTTTTTTAGGTTCGCCGCAGGTTTTTATAGCGTCAGGTACCCCCATAAATTATCTAATAAAGGTTTAACCCCCTTGATCGCCCCCCCCAGGTAACCCTTTCACCCCCTATCACCACTGTCGCTAAGCGATCATTTTTCTGATCGCTGTCTTAGCGTCCGTGATGCAGATCGGTAGCCAGTAAATTTTTTTAGGTTCGCCGCAGGTTTTTATAGCGTCAGGTACCCCCATATATTATCTAATAAAGGTTTTAACCCCCTAATTGCCCCTAGTTAACCCTTTCACCAGTGATCACCATATAAGTGTTACGGGTGACGCTGGTTAGTTAGTTTGCTTTTTATAGTGTCAGGGCACCCGCCGTATATATAACCCAATAAAGGTTTAACCCCCTGATCGCCCGGCGGGTGATATCAATTAGGTTTTAGCGTCAGAGAGGGTCTGCGTCACACCCCAGGCAGCGTCGGGTTAGTGCCAGTAACGCTAACACCCACGCGTGAAGCATACACCTCCCTTAGTGGTATAGTATCTGAACAGATCAATATCTGATCTGATCAGATCTATACTAGCGTCCCCAGCAGTTTAGGGTTCCCAAAAACGCAGTGTTAGCGGGATCAGCCCAGATACCTGCTAGCACCTGCGTTTTGCCCTTCCTTCCAGCCCAGGCCACCCAAGTGCAGTATCGATCGATCACTGTCACTTACAAAACACAACACACATAACTGCAGCGTTCGCAGAGACAGGCCTGATCCCTGCGACTCCAGTGCTGTAGGAGGTGATTTCACCACCACAGTTAAAAAAAAAAAAAAGCATATATGCCGACGCATTGGGGCGGAGGAGTGATTTTGCTCCTAATGCCGCGTACATACGGTCGAAATTCTGACGGAGGCTTGCCCGTGAAAAAGTCCGACCATGTGTGTGCGGCATAACTTTTTTGCGGGAGGATGCCCCCATGCTTCGGCATATATAAATGGTGCATGTATGCCCATCATTAGAAGTGGGTGAATGAAGGGCGGTATTCTAATGGTGGGCATACCCACCGATCAATCTCTTTTTTTCGTTCAGCCAACTGGCTGCATGAAAAAAAAAGATTACAATACATGTCCAACAAGGACCAGCAACGTACTGGTATGATCCTGGACTTTGAATGTTTATACCAGAATGATGCCTGCGGGTTTAGGTATCATCTTGGTATCATTCTTTTCAGCCAGCGGCCGGCTTTCATGTAAAAGCAATCCTAGTGGCTAATTAGCCTCTGGACTGCTTTTACAATACCCCCCCCCCCGGATATAAAAAGCACCATTGGGAAAGCATTTTATCACACCGATCTTGGTGTGGTCAGATGCTTTGAGGGCAGAGGAAAGATCTAGGGTCTAGAAGACCCCAGTTTTTTCAAAAAAGAGTACCTGTCACTACCTATTGCTATCATAGCGGATATTTACATTCCCTGAGATAACAATAAAAATGATAAAAAAAAAAGAAAATATGGAAGGAACAATTTAAAAATAAAATAAAAAAGCAAAATTAATAATAAAAAAAAAAAAAAAAAAAAGCACCCCTGTCCCCCCCTGCTCTTGCCCAATGGCGAACTCAAGCGTCGGTCTGGCGTCATATGTAAACAGCAATTGCACCATGCATGTGAGGTATCACCGCGAAGGTCAGATCGAGGGCAGTAATCTTAGCAGTAGACCTCCTCTGTAAATCTAACGGGGTAACCTGTAAAGGCTTTTAAAAATGTATGTAGTTTGTCGCCAATGCGCGTTTGTGCGAAATTTTAAAGCATGTCGTGTTTGGCATCTATGTACTCAGCCTAAGATCATCTTTTTTATTTCATCAAACATTTGGGCAATATAGTGTGTTTTAGTGCATTAAAATTTAAAAAAGTGTATTTTTTCCCCAAAAAATGCGTTTGAAAAATCGCTGCGCAAATACTGTGTAGAAAAAAAAAATGCAACACCCACCATTTTAATCTGTAGGGCCTTTGCTTTAAAAAATATATATAATGTTTGGGGGTTCAACATAATTTTCTTGCAAAAAAAAAATATGTTTTCATGTAAACAAAAAGTGTCAAAAAGAGCTTTGTCTTCAAGTGGTTAGAGTGGATGTAAGCTTCCTAATGTTGTGTATAAAATGCCAGAACAGTTCAAAACCCCCCCAAATGACCCCATTTTGGAAAGTAGACACCCCAAGCTATATACTGAGAGGCATGTCGAGTCCATGGAATATTTTATATGTTGACACAAGTTGCGGAAAAAAGACAATTTATTTTTATTTATTTTTTGCACAAAGTTGTCACTAAATGATATATTGCTCAAACATGCCATGGGTATATGTGGAATTACACCCCAAAATACATTCTGCTGCTTCTCCTGAGTACGGGGATACCACATGTGTGAGACTTTTTGGGAGCCTAGCCGCGTACGGGACCCCAAAAACCAAGCACCGCCTTCAGGCTTTCTAAGGGTGTAAATTTTTGATTTCACTTCTCACTGCCTATCACAGTTTCGGAGGCCATGGAATGCCCAGATGGCACAAAACCCCCCCAAATGACCCCATTTTGGAAAGTAGACACCCCAAGCTATTTGCTGAGAGGTATTGTGAGTATTTTGCAGATCTCGCTTTTTGTCAAAGTTTTGAAAATTGAAAAAAAAAAATATATATTTTCTTTCTTCATTTTCAAAAACAAATGAGAGATGTAAAATACTCACCATGCCTCTCAGCAAATAGCTTGGGGTGTCTACTTTCCAAAATGGGGTCATTTGGGGGGGGGGGGGGGGGTTTGTGCTATTTTGGCATTTTATGGCCTTCGAAACTGTGATAGGTAGTGAGGAGTGAAATCAAAAATTTGTGCCTAGAAATCCTGAAGGCGGTGCTTGGTTTTCGGGGTCCCGTACGCGGCTAGGCTCCTAAAAAGTCCCACACATGTGGTATCCCCGTACTCAGGAGAAGCAGCAAAATGTATTTTGGGGTGTAATTCCACATATAACCATGACATGTGTGAGCAATATATCATTTAGTGACAACTTTTTGTAATTTTTTATTTTTTTTTTAGTCATTATTCAATCACTTGAGACAAAAAAAAAATATTCAATGGGCTCAACAGGCCTCTCAGCAATTTCCTTGGGATGTCTACTTTCCAAAATGGGGTCATTTGGGGGGGTTTGTACTGCCCTGCCATTTTAGCACCTCAAGAAATGAGATAGGCAGTCATAAATTAAAAGCTGTGTAAATTCCAGAAAATGTACCCTAGTTTGTAGACACTATAACTTTTGCGCAAACCAATAAATATACGCTTATTGACATTTTTTTTACTAAAGACATGTGGCTGAATACATTTTGGCCTAAATGTATGACTAAAATTTAGTTTATTCGATTTTTCTTATAACAAAAATAGAAAATATCATTTTTTTTTCAAAATTTTCGGTCTATTTCCGTTTATATCGCAAAAAATCAAAATCGCAGAGGCAATCAAATACCATTAAAAGAAAGCTCTATTTGTGGGAAGAAAAGGACGCAAATTTCGTTTGGGTACAACATTGCATGTCCGCGCAATTTACAGTTAAAGCAGCGCAGTGCCAAATTCTGAATTCACCTCTGGTCCTCTAGCTACCAAATGGTCCGGGGCTTAAGTGGTTAATAACACCAGATCAATAAACCTACCGCATGAGGAATGCTATTATTTTAATACGGCATTAGAAAAACATTAGGACTAGAAAGAAAAAAGAAATGCTACTGTATAGATTTTTGTTGATTTTTTTTTTTTTTTTTCTACTCCTATTACCAATACTTACAAGGAACTAATGTAGGTGGACCTAATGTATAGGCTGATATAATCTATACTTGTGATCTTACTGAAGAGCAAAATGTTTTCTTGGTACAGCTGCTCCTCGGTGTACAAATATTTAGGGGAAAAGGCCCTAGTTAGCAGGTTCTAGCAATGGAAAGTAGTTAATGATTGATGAATTTCTCTTGAAACATTATCCTAATGTTGTAGGTCAAGGTGCCTTGCATGTAGCCATGTGCAGCTCTACTGTTTGCTGCACCCTAGAGCAATAATGAAAGTAAGTAGAAAGCTTAGATAAAGGAGATCCTGATAAGATATATCCCAGTATAATGTAAACATTTATGTACCATCTTATCTGGTATAATAGAGGGAAAGGGATTATTTTTCCTTACGCAGCATGATATCCTCCCCATCAAAATCTTTACAGTTCTATATGTTGCAGTAAACTTCAAGAATAAAAAATGTGCTTGCCAGATTGTTGCTTTTTCACACAAAGCTGTAAAAGAAAACTGGTGTGCCAGACTGCCATTTCATGTAGAGGTCAGTTTAGATCTGCCTTTTCTTAACTAGGGGTTATTTGAAACACTGTTGTTCCTCTAGAGCAGGGGTAGGCAACCGAAATAGGTGCAGATCTACCTAAACAACCTGGGACAAGTCAAAGATCACCGGGCACAGTTTCACCTCCTCACACCCGATTTAAACCTCCAATTGCCGTACTACAGTGTCGCAATCTCATGCATTGCACGGCAATCCTGGGTTTAAATCCGGTGGTGAAGAGGCAACATATCGACTCCTCACCACCTCAAACACAGTCTGATCACTTTTCAGAGGAGCAGCAGTGCTTGCTGCACTTGTGAATGAGCCCTTAATTGCATTTGGCAGCGGCTCGTTCACACGTAAAGTTGGGGGTTGTACCCTGCAGTTGAGTTGCGGTTTTACCCCCAAATCCCACCCCCTTTAGCTGCTAGGGCAGCAGCCAAAAGTGTACACCTGCCGCAGCAGGAATTAAGCCCCATGTCCTTTTGGTGGATGCTACTGCGTGCCAAGTGTGACCCATTCAAGTAAATAAGGCCACTCTGTAAGTGCCCCTCAACTGCATGCTTCTGTGGGGACCAAGGGGTTAAAGCAAGTGATGTGAAAGCAACACAATGCTGCCTGCTTTAACCCCTTGTTTGCTGTACTGCACAAGGTTGCAAAGCACTTGCAGAGTGGCCTCATTCACTTGAATGGGTCATGCTTGGCAGGTGCTACATCCACCAGCCATGACGGTGTATAACTCCTGCTGTGGCTACAGCATGTGTACACTCCTGGCCACTGCAGCTAAAGGGGGTGCAGTTTGGATGGGGGGGGGGTATAAAAACATGTCTTAACTATGGGGCTTTGCCACCCCCCAAACTGCAAATGTAAATGAACCCTTACTGTTCTAAGCCCCCTGTAAGGCTGCATTCACACTGATGTGCTGCGGTTTACCTGCACCGTGGTTGCAGTGCATCTGCAACTTTCCTGGGGTTAGGTGTAGTGCACTTTCTGAAGGTGTACCAAAATTCCTGCATTCAGGTTATAATAGAAGTCTGGTGTGGGTAAATTGCAGCACATTAGTGTGAAAGCAGCCCTATACTATTATGCCCAGAGTATTGCTTCACACTGACCTTAAGATCTCCTCTTTCCTGCTACTGGGACCACTCTGCAGACTGCTAGCCGAGATAAGAGGTGGAGTGCAGTTATCGCTCCACGTTGGACAGTAGCCAGCACTACAGAGAAGGCATTGGCTTATGCGGCTCTTGCTCCCTACTACAGCTCCAACTTTACAAGTAGTCCCTTTGCATTGCAGTCTGTCTGGTGCTCTGGAATGGCAGGTCAGCAAGTCCAGACCGAGATCTACTAGTAAATCGCGATCTTCAGGTTGCTGACCCCCAGTCTAGAGGTTGCTAGGTTTTCCTTGAGGAGAGAGCAGTGTTAAGACCCGTACACACGGTCTGACTTTTTGCCAACAAACTTCAAAATGCGCACGTTTTTCAAAAAATCCGACCGTGTGTACGCTCCATCGGACAAGCTTTTTCGGTTTTCATTGGGTAAAAGTTCGCTCTGCAAACGGACAAACTTTTCGGCAACAAAAGTCTGATGGTGAAAAGTCCTATCGTGTGTACAGAAATCCATCGGACTTTTGTCCGAGGTACCAATACGCATGCCCAGAACCAATGTTAAAATCAACCAACAATAGCAGAAGTTGACCAAAGGGTGGTGGTAAAGAGCAGAAAAACCACGTGATGTTGGGAAAGTTTGCAGAAAAGTCTGAGCGTGTGTATGCTGTGGGTGTGCCCGGCCAACTCCCTTCAGACAAAAATCCACGGAAAAGTTTGTTTGAAGTCCGACCGTGTGTACGAGGCTTTAGATTGATACCCTGACACTGCACCAGTACAAAACTCAGGGCAATGTTCACAAATGGCAGGAGCCTAGTCAATAAAATGGAGGAACTGGAGCTGCTATTACACGAGGACGATGTGGACTTCATGGGAATAACAGAAACTTGGTTTGACAGCTCACATGACTGGCTGGCAAACATCCAGGGGTATTCCTTGCATCGAAGGGACAGGGAGGGTAGAAGAGGGGAGGTATGTGTCTATATATCAGGAATGATTTACGGGTAGAAGAGGGGAATGACATCAGTGATGGGGTAAGGGGAGGTGGAGTTTGTATGGGTGGAACTTCAAAGGGTGGAAGTAAGTGGGAAATTAATAGTCGGGGTATGTTACAGGCCCCCTAACCTGAAGGAAGAGGTGGAGTTGGATCTCCTTTCACAGTTAGAAATGGCAGCGAGGCAGGGAAATGTTGTTGTGATGATGGACTTCAACTATCCGACATTGACTGGACAAAAGGGACAGCCCACAAATTAAAGGCCTGCCATTTCTTAAATGTCTTACAGGACAACTTCATGTCCCAATTGGTGGATTTGCTGACTAGAAATGATGCTTATGAAAACAAGTTCTATAAACATACATCTTACGATACCAGTAGATGCTGGATGGTATTAGAAATAAAACCATAGTTATGGAAAAACAATAATATTTAAGCACATGGGAAAAAAATTGAGAGATATCTTACTAGTAATATTAATTTACTATAGTTTAAAAAATGTCATAAAATCAGTATAATGAGATATATGTGTATATATACAAATATACACAGTGGAGTCACTGAGTGATTACTCCGTCATCATATAATTAATGACAGATTGTTGTCTCTAATAATATATAAGATATTGTATTCCATTATTGTTTTTCCATAACTATGGTTTTATTTCTAATACCATCCAGCATCTACTGGTATCGTAAGATGTATGTTTATAGAACTTGTTTTCATAAGTACCTCCGCGCTTTGTTTAAAGTGGCTGGCCGTCAGCGACCTATCAGGCGGCAGATGCTAGTGCCTGTCATCAGTTGCCATGGTGCGCTGATTGGCTGCCGTTCTATGAGCGGAGGTATTTACGGACTGTGTGTACGTCGCTCTGTTACGCCCTCTGTTGAAGTCACATGACGAAACGCGTCAGGGCGTAACGACGACTACACACAACCCGGAAGTGACGAGTGCGCTCCAAGGCTGCATTCCACCGCCTTCCATCTCCATCAGGAAGTGTCTGCAGGACTTGCGGACGCTCTGCGGGACGACTGAGAACGGTGATAGCGCCCTCTGAGGCCACTATATGCTTTTTTACTGCTGATTTATCGTACGTAGGTTTTTTAAGGGGTCTTCTAATGTATGGGAAGCAGTTTATCTAATAAACAGGATTACGCTATGTTTGCTGTCATTTTCTGTTATTTATGAGCTGCTGTGGAGCCCAGCACATTGGTGGATCTGTTTAAGGAGTGACAAGCCAGGACAGAGTAGCTGATGTTACCAATATTACTGAAGGCACATTTGTTTTGTGGTTCCGGTGAGTTTGAAACCCAGAGGGGATTATTTCATCACGCGGTGGAGTGCAATTGAATTCTGTATTGGTGGAAGGTGCACACTTATGGACAATTGTTGATACTCACCTCTTTATTCTCTGGACTGACTCTGTTACAACACCACGTTTAAGACTTTTATCAGTGGCTTGCCCACGAGTCCACTTATTATTTTAGATGTAATTTTTTAGCGCTGTTTGGTGTGAACTAATGTTGCAAGTTTTATTTGTTTTATTCACCTAGTTTTCTACATTTTGATATTTTTACAACGGCTGCTCAGCTAGTTAAAATATTCTGAGTTGATCAGTATATATTTTTTTTCGCTTCTGTCTTACTATTACTGAATTTTGTGGGATTGAATTGGCGCTGAGTGTGTGCTCCAGAAGGCCTTTATTGAACACACCTTATTTCCATATATATATATATATATATATATATATATATATATATATATATATATATATATATATATATATATAATTTTAAAGCACCCCTGTCCCCGTGAGCTCGCATACAGAAGCGAACGCAGGCATAAGTCCCGCCCACATATGAAAACGGTGTTCAAACCACACGTGAGGTATTGCCGCGAACGTTAGAGCGAGAGCAATAATTTTGGCCCTAGACCTCCTCTGTAACTCAAAACATGTAACCAGTAAAAATATTCGCCTATGGGAATTTTTAAGTAGCAAAGTTTGGCGCCATTCCACGAGCGTGTGCAATTTTGAAGGGTGACATGTTAGGTATCCATTTACTCGGCGTAACTTCATCTTTCACATTATGCAAAAACATTGGGCTAACTTTACTTTTTTTTTTTTTTTTTTAAGCACAAAACTGTTTTTTTTCCGTAAAAAAAAAACGCGTTAAAAAGTTGCAATGACCACCATTATATTCTCTAAGGTCTTTGCTAAAAAAACATATATAATGTTTTGGGGTTCTATGTAATTTTCTAGCAAACAAATGATGGTTTTTTACATGTAGGAGAGAAATGTCAGAATTGGCCTGGGTGCTCCAGAACGCCTGAAGGTGCTCCCTGCATGTTGGGCCTCTGTATGTGGCCACGCTGTGTAAAAGTCTCACACATGTGGTATCGCCATACTTGGGAGGAATAGCAGAATGTATTTTGGGGTGTAATTTGTGGTATTCATATGCTGTGTGTGAGAAATAACCTGCTAATATGACAATTTTGTGAAAAAGAAAAAACAAAATCTTGATTTTGCAAAGAATTGTGGGAAAAAATTACAACTTCAAAAAACTCACCATGCCGCTTTCTAAATACCTTGGAATGTCTTCTTTCCAAAAAGGGGGCATTTGGGGGGTATTTGTACTTTTCTGGCATGTTAGGGTCTCAAGAAATGAGATAGGCCGTCAGTACTTCAGGTGTGATCAATTTTCGGATATTGGCACCATAGCTTGTGGACTCTATAACTTTCACAAAGACCAAATAATATCCACCAATTTGTGCTTATTTTTACCAAAGATATGTAGCAGTATAAATTTTGGCCAAAATTTATGAAGAAAAAATACTAATTTGCAAAATTTTATAACGGAAGCAAAAAAAAAATTTTTTTTTACTGATTTTTCAGTCTTTTTTCTCTTATAGCGCAAAAAATAAAAAATCCAATGGTGATTAAATACCACCAAAAGAAAGCTCTATTTGTGTGAAAAAAAGGACAAAAATTTGATATGGGTACAGTGTTGTATGACGGAGTAATTGTCATTCAAAATGTGAGAGCACCGAAAGCTGAAAATTGGTCTGGTTATTAAGGGGGTTTAAGTGCCCAGTGCTCAAATGGTTAAGGAGATATTTCATGTAACCACAGGTAAGCCTTAATCTAGGCTTACTTGTAGGTGCATGTTGTCAAAGTGGGTTTACAACCACTTTAAGAACACACTAAAACACAGAGTTCTCCAGGCAATGGTTCTCCTGCAGCCCAAAGTCTGTAACAGACGTCATATGACGTCTTTCAGGTTAAGCCGGCGTGCGCAACTCCGATCTAGGTAAAGAGCCTCTCATGGAGGCTCTTTACCACATGATCAGCTGTGTCCAATCACAGCTGATCACTGTGTAAACAGGAAAAGCCGTGAGTAGAGGAGAGCCGATCGGCTGCTCTCCTCTAATCGCCCGCTCTCCTCTAATCGCCCGAGGATGCCCACCCAGGACAAGTTAGCCTAATTTTTTTGTTTGATGTTACGCTGAGTAAATAGAGGGGGGGGGGGAGAGGGACACACAACACTTCCCGATGATGGCCCGCTGATTGCCGCCATTACTAGTAAAAAAAAAAAAAATTAAGAAAAATGCCATAATACTATCCCCTATTTTGTAGATGCTATAACTTTTGCGCAAACCAATCAATAAACGCTTATTGCGATTTTTATTTTTTTAAATATGTAGAAGTATACGTATCGGCCTAAACGGAGGAAAAACATTTTTTTTTATATATTTTTTGGGGATATTTATTATAGCAAAAAGTTAAAAATATTGCATTTTTTCCAAAATTGTCGCTCTATTTTTGTTTTTATAGCGCAAAAAATAAAAACCGCAGAGGTGATCAAATACCACCAAAAGAAAGCTCTATTTGTGGGGAAAAAGGACGCCAATTTTGTTTGGGAGCCACGTCGCACGACCGCGCAATTGTCAGTTAAAGCGACACAGTGACGAATCGCAAAAAGTGGCCTGGTCATTGACCAGCAAAATGGTCCGGGGCTTAAAAAAAAAGTCAAGTTTAATCATTTAGGAGCAGTTGTAAAAATGGAGCCTTACAGTAAATGAAATCATGTTATTGTCACTGCTATCCAGATGTTCCTTTTTTATATGAACATCAGTATTAAGCTCCGCAAGGTTTGAGATTACCAGGTCCAGCAGAGCATCATTTCTAGTCGAGGCCTCTACGAACTGCACCGTGAAATTGTGTTGTAATGGGTTTAAAAATTGTACTGTTCCAGCAGTGCCATTACACCAGTAAATTTCAGGGAAATTGAAATCTCCCATTATTATCACTGTCCCAGCCATCACAGACCTTTCTGTCTGTGCAAGGAGCTGGATCTCCTCCTCATTAACACTGGGAAGCATGTAACCAAGTTAAATTGCAACTAAAGGCAAAACTTTTTTTTTTTAGTTTTGGATAGAGTGGAGAAGGATTAGAACCTCTCAGTTTTTATTGCTGTCTGTGCTCCTGCTGAGGCGATTGACCCTCTATTTGTCCTGTTTACCATTATTGTTAAAAGTGAACGTAAATCCCAAATTTTAAGTTGTCCCCAGAAAAATAATTGAGGGGAAATCTTCCAATGGTGACACTAGTTCTGATAAACTGGGGATCACCAAGGAGTTCCCTAAATTTGCAGGGATTTGCTCTCGCTTCCTGTTTGGCTATGGGACAGGAAGTGAAGGGAAATCTCCGCAATGGGACACAGACGGTAAAAAAAAAAAATCTGACGGGTTATAACCCTTCCTTTTTTCTATCCAAAATGGGGGGGGGGGGGGGTGGGGGTGGAAGTTTAGGCTATAGTTCTACTTTACATAATGAACTTTGAAGTGTGCACACCCATATGCAGCTCCACCCATGTCTCCGCACCATCACACTGCATCCACAAGGTACTCTTTCACACTACCTTTTTATTTCACCCTCTGTCCAAAAGAGAGAATAGCCTGGAATATAATGGCCCACGAAACCAAGATGCAGCAATACCAATAGTTCTTATAGCTCTCTTCATGCACCAAAGCTTATAACTCCAATATTTTGCTTGGCAGATGTCTGCCATTGGTGAAAAAACGCATTGGTTCATTGCTGAATTTTGTACTTGTGTTTTGCATATCTTCTTTTTTTTTTTTTTTTTAGTACGAATAGTATTATAATTGCCAATGGTTGTTTGTAACATGGGAATCTCGTTATCACCCGCCATGGTTCTTCCCCCATCTTTCCCTATTCCACCCTCCATTGATGTCTGCCCCTGTCTGACTTGACTGCCCCATTATATTTTAATTCTCTCTCCCCTCAATCCGAGTGCAGAGTTTGTGTGAGTAAACTTTTTTGAAAAGGGTTGCTAAGTTGTGCATCCCCACAGGGTGTCACTGTGGATGCAATGGTATAAATGCGCCAACGTCCCTATAATCGATGGAGAAATATTGGTCTAACTGAAGATGGACTTTAAACGGCACATGAATAGGTATTGTAAAAATTCTAAAGGTTTTATTGTTGGTAGAAAGATATATTTAAATTTTAGTAAAAATACATGGATACAAAGCAAGATATCATTCTCTGAACTTACCGGATCTACCAATAAGACTAGTCACCCCCTGTGTACACTGTCCAACCCGGCTCTGTGTTTGTTGGATATATGTTACTTTATTTACATGCTAATGTCATTTGTGGGAGGTGCCTTTAGTTTTGCATTTGGGATCCTATACTGATTATTGATAATTATCATAAAATGTCATTTTTCTGAAATGTATCCATGTATTTTTACTAAAATTTAAATATATCTTTCTACCAACAATAAAACCTTTAGCATTTTTACAATACCTACTCATGTGCCGTTTAAAGTCCATCTTTAGTTAGACCAATATTTCTGTGTGAGTAAACTGTCTGGAGGAGGCAGGCAAGGGCCTGAGGATTAAGGCTGATGCAGCGGCATTCCAAGTTTAATCTGGATACACACTAGAAAAACCTGAGAGATCGCCTTGTTAACACAAGCGATGTTGGTGTGGCGATTTCCTCCGCTGTTCTATTCTGACCATACCCCCCCTTTCCTGCCAGCGCTGATCGGAAGCTGGTTCTGCCCATTCTACAGAAGCCAGTCGAGACATTTGAAGAGACAGCTGTATAAACAGGCTGGCCGATTTTCAGTCAATTTTCATCCCGTGTGTGCAAGGCTTAAAGTGGATGTAAACCTCACATATACCTAGTGAAGTGAACAGCCTCAGATGATACACAGAGATGAAACAAATCTCCCTACATAAGGTTTACATGTATATCTGCTGTCTTTAGCTTTGTATATTCTTTAGAAAGTGTACATCCTGTTACAGATTTTGTCTTCCTGTTCAGCACTCTGAGTGGATTATTGGCATACAGCCAAAACAGCCAATTGGAGGAAAGGCACACACACCCACACAACATTGGCAAAGAAAGGAAGTAATGTGCAGAGCTCTTCTGTGAGAAGGCAAGCTGTCTGCTAATCTATTTATAGCAACCTCCCACAACACAAATTTCAGGCTGCTTTTATCTCCTGTGTTGGAGAATTTGTCAGAAGTTATCAGGCTGATAACAGAGCTACGGAGCAGGAGAAAGCCACTGGACTCAGTGCTTTGGAGAGAGATAAGAAAACACTACAGATATGTGGCCAACTCAAATTTCATGAATCAGGTTTACATCTACTTTAAGTCAGGCACCAGACAAACATTTGTTTTATGGGACAGAATTGCTGAGCAAAACCCATGCGAGGGAAACCAATAACCTAATTTTAATAGAAGTGGGCAAGAAAAGCCATTAAACAGAATGTTACCCCAACATTTCATATTACTGATATGTGCCAGTTGTACCATCTTCTTGTGTTTAAAAATTGTCCTGTTTTCTTTGTATTGCTTCCTTTGTGTGAATTACCTGGTGATCCTGCCAGTCCTCCTGCTTTCCTATTTCAAACTGACCGTGCTAGGCATGAGAACCAATTCCATCTCTTAGTGTGGTCAGTTTTCTGGTTGTGCTGGAAGAATGGTCTGCCTGTCCTCCAATGATCAGACTTCTGTTGCCACCCCCCCCCCTACTCTAAAGGAAAAAAGGTACTTACATTGATATAAAAGTGTGTGTGTGTGTGTGTATGTGAATATATATATATTCACACACACACACACACACACACACACACACACGGCTTGACAAATTTGCTTGGAATCTAGGAGCCAGCTAAAAAAGTTAGGAGCCAGGTTTTTTTTTTTTTTTAACGACCAATGCGTGCAGAAGCGAACGCATACGTGAGTAGCGCCCGCATATGAAAGCGGTGTTCAAACCACACATGTGAGGTATCACTGCGATCGGTAGAGCGAGAGCAATAATTCTCGCCCTAGACATCCTCTGTAGCTCAAAACATGCAACCTGTAGAATTTTTTAAATGTCGCCTATGGAGATTTTAAAGGGTAAAAGTTTGTTGCCATTCCACGAGCGGACGCAATTTTGAATCGTGACATGTTGGGTATCAAATTTACTCAGCGTAACATTATCTTTCACAATATAAAAAAATTTTTGGCTAACTTTACTGTTTGTCTTATTTTTTAATTTAAAAAAGTGAATTTTTTTTTCCCTCAAAGTGCGCTTGTAAGACCGCTGCGCAAATACGGTGTGACAGAAAGTATTGCAACGACCGCCATTTTATTCTCTAGGGTGTTAGAATAAAAAATATATATAATGTTTGGGGGTTAACTTCTAAGTAAAGGGAAGGAGATGGGCGGGCAGTGAAACAGGCAAGCATTGCTGGTTGTCTTGTCATACCAACGGCCACCACGAGATGGCGCCAGATTACAGAATGAAGCCTAGGCCTGCAGAAGGCTGCAAAGCCGCGGCCTAAATTACCGGCCGGTGCGGCCCGACGAGATCACGCAATCGCGGGGGGCGCGCACGGAGATACAGGTAACCTCAGCTGTGCTGCACCAGGTTGCTTATTCTAGTCGCATTTGCGACCTGGCGCCCGGGGATTGTCGAGCCATGTGTGTGTGTGTGTGTATATGTGTGTGTGTGTGTGTGTGTGTGTGTATGTGTATATATATATATATATATATATATATATATATATATATATATATATATATATATATATATATATATTAATGTGTGTGTATGTGTATATAAATAAATTAGTGTGTGTGTGTGTTAGTGTGTGTGTGTGTGTGTGTATATATTGTCTCTTTATCATTCGGGTTTCCTAGTTCAATGGTAGTGCCAAAACAGTGAGTAACTCCATGCCAGATATAGTTTTCAGGGCTTTCCTGCCCACTTTTATATAAAAAGTCTAAATTCATACGTCTTCCCACGCAGGGGGTTTTCACCATCAATACAAACAACATTCAGCCTCTTGGCTCTCTTGTGGCAGCTTTACTGCTCCGAGTAGTATCGTATGATCCTTCTGACCATCAATTACGTCCCAGTGTTCGTGCACAGATGCTGTACCTCAGCTCTGTGTCTTTCCTTCCCCGCAGCTCTCTAGCTGCTCTGTCCCTCCTGGACTCTCTCTCTCCAGCTCTGGCCTTAGTCTGTCCTGACCTGGACAGTATGGTGCCTGCTAGCACCTCTCATGGCTTCTTTCACATACTGACTTCCTCAAGTGGGTGGGGCCCTGACCTCTAATCCTGTCTTTCCTAAAAACGGCACTCGCCTGTGTCATTAGTGGGCTTGTTTTCCCCAAAACCTGGCCCAGTCTGCCTTATCATGCAGGGGCATGGCCTCGCCATGCCACATATACCCCTCCACCCCCCCCCTTATTTCGACCCAGATGGATAAACACATAAACCCGTCACTGTGGTTGGGACACCTCTGTGCAAGCCGTTAGCCACGTAGGCCCGACTCTTTTTCTGGGTATGTTTCCACAAGCACTTCTTTCTGACCCTTGCTCCCACTGCTCTCTCTACCACCTCTATTGTTACTTTTATTAACCTTCGTCATTACCATCTGTCTTTCAGGTTTCTTGGCAACCAAACCATCATCAAGAACTCTTGTCCAATTATTTGCTAGGACAGTGTCTGAGGAGGGACGACATACAGGCAAGCGGTTATTCCCCATGGGACCTTCCTAAAGTTTCACATCTCCCCCTGTTGTCCAACACGCTGCAAGTGACTGTTGTACCAACTGACCCTTTTCAACACATTTTGTACACGAGTCTCTTTAACTATTTGTGTCCTCTGGTGCTTCAACCCATACCTGTCCAACAGTGGTCTATAGTGCTTCTCATACACAAAATCTGTAGAAAGTAACCCAAGCACACTGTGAGATAACTTTAGGCATTATCACAAAACCTTGCATCACATGGCAACTCCATTCTTGGCAACATTTGCCCAGTACAGCCTGTAATCTCCAGCTCCAATTAGCAGTACCCCGTGGTATAAGTTCTCCTGACCCAGGAGAGAATGGCAAGATGGTACACTCCATGATTCTAACATTTCTTTGAGCAGGTCTGTCATCACAAGACACACTACACCATCAACTCCTTCATCCGCTGTGGGTACAATTTCTGCTGTGCGTTCACGCTCACTCGGACCTTCCGTCACGAGAGGGTTAACTTCAGCAGTCAACACGCCCTTGTCTATCGACTGTTCAGCAGACCAGGTGTCCACCTCACTATTGCCTACAGAAATTTCTTTCAGCATTGCTATTCGCCTCTTGGCCAAGCCATCCCAATCAAATGTGCTTCACTTGCTGCATCGGCCAACAGGGACACAGACAGACAAAGGGGCTCAACAGCATCTGTTACATTGCACTTGTCAGTTTTACTTTAACTTTGCAATACCACATTTTCACCACCGTGAACTGGCAGCGTTTCACTCTTAACACAGGGTTTTGCATTTTCAGCTCTAACAGGCTGCAATAACCTATATTTACAGCATTTCTAATCTCATTATTAAGCAACACATTATATTCAGATTTACCATTTTTGTCTTCCTGCTACACAGTACTCTGCCCGAAGACAAGTCCTTATCAATCCACTGTCTTGCTGTGGATTCAGCATTAACCCCTGTTTCCCTAATACACAACAGCAAGTCTTTCTTGGAAGAAGATCTCCTCACCGGACTTGCCACCACTTCACCGGTATTAAATACATAATCAGTCTCTCTCATTTATATCCGCAACTATCTTACCACTGCACTTGGCAGGTGTTGCAAACTTCCTTTGCATGTGTCGCTGCAGGAACCATTCCTCTGCCGCACTTTCCTTGCCGTATTTCCCTGTGCGACCACAGAGTGAAACATATGCCCTCCCAGGCATCACAGACCCTCGGGCATCCCAGCCCTCTTCGTGGGGACAATAAGCCACCTCTTCATTGCAGCGCCACCATCCAGATGACACTTCATCTCTTGTTGCCATGGCACTCTCCCAGCAGAAACTTTTCAGTGCCATCTTGAAAGTGGGCCCAAGGATAACATCTGGCTACATTCTCATACTGGCTTTCTTGGATAAATCCCGCCTTGCTGCCCTCATAAGACTGGGGAAGTCTGGAAACACTGAAACCCTAAAACAAAGGAAAGGGCGCACTGGACTGGATGTTGCTGTTTCTATATGATGAGCTTTTGATGCATTTGTAAAATTTGGAGTATAATACTTTACGTTTTAAGGATAGTGCACTAGGCCAGTGCGCCCTCTGTTTTTTGTTTTATGGTCTGACGATTGACCTTGACTTTGTTTCTACTGGCAACAACACTAATCTTTGCAGTTACGCACTCAAAAGTTCCTCAGAAAATGTTGTACTGTCTCTTTAAGCGCTTGCCGTCTGCCCACCGTCAAATGACAGAGGGACGGTGTGGCTCTTGTTCTGGGATGACGCCATGTGATGTCCCAGAATGGGCAAGCATCGCGGTCGAGCTGTGTTGCTAGGACACTCTCTGTAAAGAGCCGCGGCTCTTTAACCATGTGATTGGCTGTGTCCAATCACAGCCGGTCACATGTAAACACGGAAATGCTGGTAATTGGCTCTTATCGCCTCACACTGACAGTGTGTGGTGAGGAGAGCTGATCAGCTGCATAACCTCGCAGGGGACATCGAGACATGTAATCGGGGCACTGATCATCAGTGCCCTGATTACAATAAAGTGCCAGCAATCAGTGTCCATTAGTGATGCCAGTCAGTGCTGGTATCGGTGCCACTCATCAATGCCTATCCATGCCACCTATTAGTGCTCATCAGTGCCACATAAGTGCGGCATATTCGTGCTACCTCATCAGTGCACATCGGTGGAGAAAAATTACTTATTTACAAAATTTATTGACAAACCTTTTTTGTTTATTTTTTATTTATTTCGGTCTTAGTTTTAAAAAAAAAAAAAAAAAAACCAGCAATGATTAAATACCACCAAAAGAAAGCTCTATTTGTGTGAAGAATGATAAAATTTCATATGGTTACAGTATAGCATGGACCGCGCAATTGTCATTCAAAGTGTGACAGCACTGAAAGCTAAAAATTGGCCTCGGCAGGAAGAGGGTGAAAGTGCCCTGTATCGAGTAGTTAAGGCTGCATGACGATACCCATTTCCTTGCTTCCGTGTTTACATTTCAAAGCACAGTCTCTGGCAACTCGTGTTTTTTAGTATGCAAGAACTTTAAACTCTGGCCACAGCTATCCTCCTCCAATTGTGACATGGGAATTTGTAGCTCAATTGTAGTGCCAAAACAGTGAGTTTACTCCATGCCAGATATAGTTTTCAGGGCTTTCCTGCCCACTTTTATTTAAAAAGTCAAAATTCATACAGGTATGTCTTCCCACACAGGGGAGTTCTTACTATCGATACAAATGAAACATAACACAGACTCCTGGCTCTCTTGTTGCAGCTTTACTGGTCCGAGTAGTACCGCATAGTCCTCCTGACCATCGGACACATTCCAGTGTTCGTGCACAGATGCTGTATCTCTGCGTCTTACCTTCCCCGCTGTTCCCTAGCTGCTCTGTTCCTCCTGGACTCTCTCTCCAGCTCGAGCCTTAGTCTGTCCTAATTTGGACAGTATAGTGCATGCCAGCACCGCCCACAGCTTCCTTCACACACTGATTTCCTTGGGTTGTTAGAGCCCTGACCTCTAATCCTGTCTTTCCTGAAAGAACAGCACACACCTGTGACATTAGTGGGCTTGTTTTCCACAAAATCTGGCCCAGACTGCCTTATCACACAGTGGCATGACCTTGCTGTGTCACTTTAGATGTATATACAGTATCTCACAAAAGTGAGTACACCCCTCACATTTTTGTAAATATTTTATTCTATCTTTTCATGTGACAACACTGAAGAAATTACACTTTTCTACAATGTAAAGTAGTACGTGCACAGGTTGTATAACAGTGAACATTTTCTGTCCCCTCAAAATAACTCAACACACAGCCATTAATGTCCAAACCACTGGCAACAAAAGCGAGTACACCACTAGGTGAAAATGTCAAACTTTAGCCCAATTAGCCATTTTCCCTCCCCGGTGTCATGTGACTTATTAGTGTTACAAGGTCTCGGGTGTGGATGGGGAGCAGATGTTAAATTTGGTGTTATCTCTCTCTCTCTTACTGGTCACTGGAAGTTCAACATGGCACCTCATGGCAAAGAACTCTCTGAGCATCTGAAAAAAAGAATTGTTGCTCTACATAAAGATGGCCTAGGCTATAAGAAGATGGCTAAGACCCTGAAACTGAGCTGCAGCACGGTGGCCAAGACCATACAGCGGTTTAACACGACAGGTTCCATTCAGACCAGGCCTCGCCATGGTCGACCAAAGAAGTTGAGTGCACGTGCTCAGCGTCATATCCAGAGATTGTCTTTGAGAAATAGATGTATGAGTGCTGCCAGCATTGCTGCAGAGGTTGAAGGGGTGGGGGGTCAGCTTGTCAGTGTTTAGACCATATGCCGCACACTGCATCAAATTTGGTCTGCATGGCTGTTATCCCAGAAGGAAGCCTCTTCTAAAGATGATGCACAAGAAAGCCTGCAAACAGTTTGCTGAAGACAAACAGACTAAGGACATGGATTTCTGGAACCATGTCCTGTGGTCTGATGAGACCAAGATAAACTTATTTGGTTCAGATGGTGTCAAGCGTGTGTGCCGGCAACCAGGTGAGGAGTACAAAAACAAGTGTGTCTGGCCTACAGTCAAGCATGGTGGTGGGAGTGTCATAGTCTGGGGCTGCATGAGTGCTGTCGGCACTACGGAGCTACAATTCATTGAGGGGACCATGAATGCCAACATGTACTGTGACATACTGAAGCAGGGGATGGTCCCCTCCCTTCGGAGACTGGGCCGCAGGGCAGTATTCCAACATAACCACCCCAAACACACCTCCAAGACGACCACTGCCTTGCTAAAGAAGCTGAGGGTAAAGGTGATGGACTGGCCAAACATATCCTCAGACCTAAACCCTATTGAGCATCTGCGGGGAATCCTTAAATGGAAGGTGGAGGAGCGCAAGGTCTCTAACATCCACCAGCTCTGTGATGTCATCATGGAGGAGTGGAAGAGGACTCCAGTGGCAACCTGTGAAGCTCTGGTGAACTCCATGCCCAAGAGGGTTAAGGCAGTGCTGGAAAATGTTGGCCACACAAAACATTGACATTTTGGGCCCAATTTGGACGACATTTTGGGCCCAATTTGGACGACATTTTGGGCCCAATTTGGACGACATTTTGGGCCCAATTGACTTGACTTAGGGGTGTACTCACTTTTGTTGCCAGCGGTTTAGACATTAATGGCTGTGTGAGTTATTTTGAGGAGACGGCAAATTAGCACTGTTATAAAAGCTGTACACTCACTACTTTACTTGTCATTTTTTTCCGTGTTGTCACATGAAAAGCGATAATAAAATATTTACAAAAATGTGAGGGGTGTACTCACTTTTGTAAGATGCTGTATATGATTTTCAAGTTGGCTATACTGCTTATGTGTTGGCTGCCTTTTGTTGTTATTGTATACACAATGCAGAATTTTTGCACTTAATTGAACATGTCACCATTTTTCTAGGTAAATATATTTCTAAAGATGCTATTGACATTAAAATGTCACCACATGTTGGTAACAGCCCATGCAATCTATACATAGAATTAATTTATGTGTAATAAAATGGAATGACACTGCGAAAAAGTACTGAACGTGCTAACTGAAATTTTATTTAATACTTTGTACAAAATCATTTGGTAATAACCGCTTCAAGAGGTCACATGCATTGCTCAGGTGTAATTTATTTAAATTTTTTTGGCCCATTCTGCCACACAAACGGTCTCCAAGTTTTTGAAGGTTCTGTGGACCTCTTCTATTAACCCTGATCTTCAGTTCTTTCCATAGATGTTCTATTGGATTCAAATCAAGTTATTGGCTGGGCCATTCTAGCAGCTTTATTTTCTTTGAAACCAAATGAGAGTTTCCTTGGTTTTGGGTTTGGGATCATTGTCTTGCTGACATGTCCACTCTCGTTTCATCTTCACCATCCTGATAGATGGCAGCAGATTTTTATCCTGGTACATTTTTCCATTCTTCCCTTCAACGATATGAAGCTTGCCAGTACCATATGCTGGAAAAAAAAGCCCCACACCATGATATTCCCACCTCCAAACTTCGCTGTTGGTATGGTGTTTTTGGGGTGATTTGCCAGTGCCCTTTGACCTCCAAACATGGTGTGTATTATGGCATCCAAAGAGTACAATTTTGGTCTCATCTGACTAGACTATATTCTCCCAGTATTTCACATAAATGTTGTGCAGCAAACTTTAAACGAGCTACTACATGATTTTTCTTCCGCAATGAAGACTTGCATGGTGAGCGTGCATACAGGCCATGGTAGTTGAGTGAATTACTTAGTGTTTTCTTTGAAACAATTGTACCTGCTAATTCCAGGTCTTTCTGAAGCTTTTGGACAACTTTTCTGATAGTTCTTTTCACTCCTCTTTTAGAAATCTCGTGAGGAGCACCTTGTTACGGCCGATTTATGGTGAAATTATGTTCTTTGCACTTCCAGATTATGGCACCAACAGTGCTCACTGGAACATTTATATGTTTAGAAATCCTTCTGTAACCAATGCCATCAGTATGTTTTGCAACAATAGGGCTGCAAAGGTCTTGAAGTGAGCCCTTTGCTTTTACCCATCTTGAGATGTTTTTTGTGTGACTCCTTGCTAATAAGACACATTTTTATAGGCCATCAGTTGAGACTGATTGAACCAGCTGATATTATCCACTTCACCCCCGGAAAGATTTACCTCAATGTTCAGGCCATATTTTGTGATACGGCACTGCGTCGCTTTAACTGACAATTGCGCAGTCATGCGATGCTGTACCCAAACAAAATTGATGTCCTTTTTTTCCCCCCCACAAATAGAGCTTTGTTTTGGTGGTATTTTGATCACCTCTGCTGCTTTTTTATTTTTTATGCTATAAACAAAAGAATAATCCCAATAAACGTATATTGATTGTTTTGCACAAAATTTACTGCGTCTACAAAATAGGGGATATATTTATGGCATTTTTAATTATTAATTTTTTACTAGTAATGGCGGCGATCAGTGATTTTTAGCGGGATTACGACATTGCGGCGGGCAGATCGGACACCTAACGGACATTTTTGACACTTTTTTGGGGGAGCCAGTGACATTGCTACAGTAATCCATGTTTAAAAATATGCACTGTTGTACTAATGATACTGGCAGGGAAGGTGTTGGCATCAGGGGCGATCAAAGGGTTAGCTGTGTTCCCTCACCGTGTGTTCTAACTGTATGGGGGAAGGGCTCACTGGGACAACACCCAGATCCTGCATAGCAGAAAGACAGGATCTGTGTGATTTCCCCTGTCAAAACAGATTTGCCTTGTTTACACAGGCAGATCCCCGCTGTGTCACTGCAGGAAACGATCGCGGGTGGCCAGAGGACATAGAGTCCACCATACCCGCTCATTGGCTCGCCCGCTGGCCAATGGGAGCGCGTACAAGCCCGACGTACACCTACGACGATTTGCGCAGCCGAGCAAGAGGTTAATTTGCACTGACAAGGGGCAGGATTGCTTCCTAATTACTGATAGATTTCAGCTAATGTCTTGGCTTTCCATGCCTTTTTTTTTTTTTGCACCTCCCTTTTGTGTTCAATACTTTTTTGCCAGTGTCATTTTATTTTATTACGCATAACTTAATTTCTGAACATATTTGTGTGTGTATAGATAGAGAGATGTATGTATATGTATATGTGTATATGTGTGTGTGTGTGTATATATATATATATATAGTGAGGGGGTAACTCAGCAGCGGGTGTGTGTGACCCCCTGGATGGGTTCACCACACAAAAACAGGCACAGCAGACAGTGGTAGGAGAAAACAAAAGGGTGTGGTTTTATTTGAACTATATACAGACAAAAAAAATACAGCAAAAACAAAAACAGGAAAATAAATCCTGGTCAACTTGACCGCTCACTACACACGTTGGTGTCCCTAACTAACAACTGGGTACAGCCTTGTGCTGTCCCAATCCCTAGCTCCCTGCTTTTAAAAGTTCTTAGCAATAACCACACAGGCTTTGGCTCACCGCACAGAGATCACACTCCCCAGACTATCCACACAGATCTGGTTCCAGGTTGGAGCATCTCCCTTAGCATGCTGGGAGTTCTTTGTAGAGGCCCTAATGAGCCCACTTACTTCAGCTGGGCTCATTAACTCTTCCCCTGCAAGACTCCCAGCACTCCCGCTAGTGGTATAAATCGGCATAAAGCCTGAATCTAGGACATATATACCTTCCATCCTGGATGCAACCTGGTGATTTTTACCTGCCTGCTGTCACTAATATATATATATATATATATATATATATATATATATATATATATATATATATATATATATATATGTGTGTACCCACACACACACACAGTGGGTACGGAAAGTATTCAGACCCCCTTAAATTTTTCACTCTTTGTTATATTGCAGCCATTTGCTAAAATCTTTTAAGTAAATTTTTTTTTTTCCTCATTAATGTACACACAGCACCCCATATTGACAGAAAAACACAGAATTGTTGACATTTTTGCAGATTTATTAAAAAAGAAAAACTGAAATATCACATGGTTCTAAGTATTCAGACCCTTTGCTCAGTATTTAGTAGAAGTCTTTTTGTGAAAGATGCAACAAGTTTTTCACACCTGGATTTGGGGATCCTCTGCTATTCCTCCTTTCAGATCCTCTCCAGTTCTGTCAGGTTGGATGGTAAACGTTGGTGGACAGCCATTTTTAGGTCTCTCCAGAGATGCCCAATTGGGTTTAAGTCAGGGCTCTGGCTGGGCCATTCAAGAACAGTCACGGAGTTGTTGTGAAGCCACTCCTTTGTTATTTTAGCTGTGTGCTTAGGGTCATTGTCTTGTTGGAAGGTAAACCTTCGGCCCAGTCTGAGGTCCTGAGCACTCTGGAGAAGGTTTTCGTCCAGGATATCCCTGTACTTGGCCGCATTCATCTTTCCCTCGATTGCAACCAGTTGTCCTGTCCCTGAAGCTGAAAAACACCCCCACAGCATGATGCTGCCACCACCATGCTTCACTGTTGGGACTGTAGTGGACAGGTGATGAGCATTGCTTGGTTTTCACCACACATACCGCTTAGAATTAAGGCCAAAAAGTTCTATCTTGGTCTCATCAGACCAGAGAATCTTATTTCTCATCATCTTGGAGTCCTTCAGGTGTTTTTTTAGCAAACTCCATGCGGGCTTTAATGTGTCTTGCACTGAGGAGAGGCTTCCGTCGGGCCACTCTGCCATAAAGCCCCGACTGGTGGAGGGCTGCAGTGATGGTTGACTTTCTACAATTTTCTCCCATTTCCCAACTGCATCTCTGAAGCTCAGCCACAGTGATCTTTGGGTTCTTCTTTACCTCTCTCACCAAGGTTCTCCTCCCCCGATAGCTCAGTTTGGCCAGACGGCCAGCTCTAGGAAGGGTTCTGGTCCTCCCAAACGTCTTCCATTTAAGGATTATGGAGGCCACTGTGCTCTTAGGAACCTTAAGTGCAGCAGAAATTTTTTTGTAACCTTGACCAGATCTGTGTCTTGCCACAATTCTGTTTCTGAGCTCTTCAGGCAGTTCATTTGACCTCATGATTCTCATTTGCTCTGACATGCACTGTGAGCTCTTTTATATAGACAGGTGTGTGGCTTTCCTAATCAAGTCCAATCAGTATAATCAAACACGGCTGGACTCAAATGAAGGTGTAGAACCATCTCAAGGATGATCAGAAGAAATGGACAGCACCTGAGTTAAATATGAATGTCACAGCAAAGGGTCTGAATACTTAGGACCATGTGATATTTCAGTTTTTCTTTTTTAATAAATCTGCAAAAATGTCAACAATTCTGTGTTTTTCTGTCAATATGGGGTGCTGTGTGTACATTGAGGAAAAAAAATGAACTTAAAAGATTTTAGCAAATGGCTGCAATATAACAGAGTGAAAAATTTAAGGGGGTCTGAATACTTTCCGTACCCTGTGTGTGTGTGTGTATATATATATGTGTGTGTGTGTTTATATATGTGTATATATATATATATGTGTGTGTGTGTATATATATATATATATATACACACACGCACACACACACGTGCGCGTGCGCGCACACACACGTTTTGCCTTTCATTTCTATTTTAAACCGAATGTCTTGTTTTACAAGGTAAGGGCTCACATACAGTCCGGTGCATAAATATTGGGACATCGACACAATTCTAATCTTTTTGGCTCTATACACCACCACAATGGATTTGAAATGAAAAGGAACAAGATGTGCTTTAAAGTGGTTGTAAACCCACTTTTTAAACAAAGACCTACAGGTAAGCCTAGATTAAGGCTTACCTGTAGGTGCATGAAATATCTCCTTAACCTACACGGTTAAGGAGATATTTGTATGTAAATGCGGCGACGCTGACGTCACCCCATTCACAAATTCGGCTAGGTCGCAACATTCGACGACGTAGCCGAATTTGACAACTCACGCGCGCATGCGCGGAGTCACGTCTTCGCCGCTGTGATTGGCTGCAGTGGCGATACCCGGAAGTAACATTCCGGCTATCGCCGCAGCGATGGATGCGGCTAGAGGAGGGACACGGACGACTTCGGGGGCCCCGATCAAAGGTAAGTGGTACATAATGAGCTAGTATGCTAGTCATACTAGCTCGTTATAGCTTTGTCTTGCAGGTTAGAAAAAAAAAAAAAAACACAAAAGGGTTTACAACCACTTTAACTGCAGACTTTCAGCTTTAATTTGAGGGTATTTACATCCAAATCAGATGAACGGTGTAGGAATTACAACAGTTTGTATACGTGCCTCCCACTTTTTAAGGGACCAAAAGTAATGGGACAGAATAACAATCATAAATCAAACTTTCACTTTTTAATACTTGGTTGCAAATCCTTTGCAGTCAATTACAGCCTGAAGTCTGGAACGCATAGACATCACCAGACACTGGGTTTCATCCCTGGTGATGCTGTGCCAGGCCTCTACTGCAACTGTCTTCAGTTCGTGCTTGTTCTTGGGGCATTTTCCCTTCAGTTTTGTCTTCAGCAAGTGAAATACATGCTCAATCGGATTCAGGTCAGGTGATTGGACTTGGCCATTGCATAACATTCCACTTCTTTCCCTTAAACTCTTTGGTTGCTTTCGCAGTATGCTTCGGGTCATTGTCCATCTGCACTGTGAAGCGCCATCCGATGAGTTCTAAAGCATTTGGCTGAATATGAGCCGATAATATTGCCCGAAACACTTCAGAATTCATCCTGCTACTTTTGTTAGCAGTCACATCAATAAATACAAGGGAACCAGTTCCATTGGCAGCCATACATGCCCACGCCATGAAACTACCACCATGCTTCACTGATGAGGTGGTATGCTTTGGATCATGAGCAGTTCCTTTCCTTCTCCCTACTCTTCTCTTCCCATCACTCTGGTATAGGTTGATCTTGGTCTCATCTGTCCATAGGATGTTGTTCCAGAACTGTGAAGGCTTTTTTAGATGTTTTGGCAATCTCTGATCTGGCCTTCCTGTTTTTGAGGCTTGTGGTGAACCCTTTGTATTCACTCTGAAGTCTTCTCTTGATTGTTGACTTTGACACACACACACCTACCTCCTGGAGAGTGTTCTTGATCTGGCCAACTGTTGTGAAGGGTGTTTTCTTTACCAGGGAAAGAATTCTTCGGTCATCCACCACAGTTGTTTTCCGTGGTCTTTTGGTGTTGCTGAGCTCACTGGTGCGTTCTTTCTTTTTAAGGATGTTCCAAACAGTTGATTTGGCCACACCTAATGTTTTTGCTATCTCTGATGGGTTTGTTTTTTCAGCCTAATGATGCCTTGCTTCACTGATAGTGACAGCTCTTTGGATCTCATATTGAGAGTTGACAGCAACAGATTCCAAATGCAAATAGCACACTTGAAATGAACTCTGGACCTTTTTATCTGCTCCTTGTAAATGGGATAATGAAGGAATAACACACACCTGGCAATGGAACAGCTGAGCAGCCAATTGTCCCATTACTTTTGGTTCCTTAAAAAGTGGGAGGCACATATACAAACTGTTGTAATTCCTACACCGTTCACCTGATTTGGATGTAAATACCCTCAAATTAAAGCTGAAAGTCTGCAGTTAAAGCACACATTGTTCATTACATTTCAAATCCATTGTGGTGGTGTATAGAGCCAAAAAGATTAGAATTGTGTCGATGTCCCAATTTTTATGGACCTGACTGTACTTTATTAAGCGGCTGCATCCTGGCAGGCAATACTAGTTTCTCAGTGTGATGATCTGTGTTGATGCCACAGACCTGCAGACCTGCACCTACTTGAATGCTTTTTGTGGCTTCATTCCTTTGTTTCTATAGCCGTTCTGTACTCATGCAGGACACAGCCATTTGGAGAAGTAGATAGCCAGCCATTGGATCAAATGAGACACATCAGGAAGGGCCTGGGTGGGGGTTTCTATCAACAGGGTAAATGTGAGTTCTAAAGGGCAATTTCTCTAAAAATTAAGCTGTCCTTTAGAGGCAAGTATTATTTACTGCAAGTCCTAACCTGTTAATATCCAGATATTTATTTTTATTTATGACTGGGTTTAGTTAATAAATATAATGGCATTAATGTTAAGTGCGTCTTTGAAGTACTGGTGAGAAACCATGTCGCTTTCAAGATGAACACGAGAATTTATAATCTGATGTTATGTATGCACTAATGTGTGTAAGATGCTTTGATGCTTCCTGTGAATTAAATATATTCCAGCTGATCTAAGCCATCACTTTTACATAAACACTTCACTTCAAAAATATGATTGTAAATTATTTGCTCTTAAACAGAATGTTCATATTGCATAACACTTTCGCATTTCTTAAAATCAAATTTTCCTAAAATAAACAAAAACATTTTTATTTGTTCTAGACGCTGGTAGGAGGAGGTGGAACTATTCTGACCACAATGCCAGTTATGATGGGACATGATAAGATGCCTATCAAGCAAGTGCCTGGTATTCTCAAACAGCCAGAGGTGCCAAAGGAGGGTGAAAGGCGGACAACACACAATATCATTGAGAAGAGGTATCGTTCCTCAATCAATGATAAAATCTTAGAACTGAAAGACTTGGTTATGGGAACAGATGCCAAGGTAAGGGACAAGCCATTGTTAAAATTTATTGATTTTACAGATACCTTTGCTATTCCTTCTTCCATCCCATCTAACAGTTAATGTGAATAGAGGCTTTTAGAGGTTCTTTATTGCTCCCTTTCTCATGTCTCGCAGCTCTCTAGCAATACCTAGATTTTATTTTCAAAAGTGGGATCCCCCCTGGAGGCAATAGGATATTCCTTGGGTCATATCTCTCTCTCTCTCTCTCTCTCTCTCTCTCTCGTCGATCTCGATCTCGATCTCTCTCTATCTCTCTCTCGATTGTAGTAATTGTTTACTCGATAGATTAGTAATACTTCTATGTACACTGCAAAATGTTTGTTTGACTTTACCTAGAGCTATGTTTGTGTTTCAGATGCATAAATCAGGGGTTTTGAAAAAAGCAATTGATTACATAAAGTACCTTCAGCAATCGAACCAGAAACTTCGTCAGGAAAACATGGCACTTAAACTGGCTAATCAAAAGAACAGTAAGTAAAATGTTGTGCCTGAATATACAATGGCTTTAGTGACAGAGAATTGAAGCAGGCATATTCTGTCTGGTTTTGTAGTGAGGGGTACAGTAAAGTCTAGGTTGGCCCACAGGAAGTAGAATAAACACGGGTTAATTTACTAAAGGGAAATAGACTGCACTTTGCAAGTGCAGTTGCTCTATAGCTTTGTAAATTAGGTAAAACTTCACTTTACAAAGAAAACCCGACCGCATGCAAGGAAAATAAATCGTATTTTTGCTTGCATGTGATTTGGATTATGGAAGTCAGCAGAGCTTTGCCTCATTTGCTACGTTCTGGGGCTTGCTGAGTGCACAGTCTATTTTCCTTTGGTAAATCAACCCCACAAAGTGATCAAACTTTAAGTGACCAAGAAAATACCTAATATAATCCATATTAGGATGCCACGCTCAAGTTCAAGATGCCAAGTTTCATTTTTCAAAACACCTTCTTCAACATGCGATGTGTGCTGATATTTCTTGCTTGTTTTTACAAATATATTTCATGGATTGGTTGCAATATACATTTTGTTTTTATTCCAGAATATTTGAAAGGGATTGATTTGAGCAGCTTGGTTGACACCAGCATGGAAATGAAGATGGACGAATTCAACCAAAACATTTTAATGATGTCTCCGCCAGCTTCTGACTCTGGCTCTCCTGCTGTCTACTCCCCTTACTCTGTGGATTCAGAGCCTGGAAGCCCTCTTCTTGATGATGAAAAGGTGGGCTTTCTACTCGGTGCCAAGCAGTAAAATATTTCTATTAAAGACACATTTAATACATCACACAAACATAAAAAAATGTGTTGTAAAAATATGTAATCTTGCGTTCCTTTTTGCAATCATTTTTCAAGGTAGTTTTATAGTTGATGATTTCTAATTATAGGGGATACAGGTGTAGCGCCAAAATAAAAATATATATTGCAAAAAAGTTCAAATAAGTCACTCCAAAATAATGAAGTGAAAACACAAATCTAACCCAAAAAGTCCACAGAAAGAGACCAGTAGTAGAGAAGAGGAGAGAGCCGTCACCAACACCCAAACACACTGACACTTACCGTCAGTACATGGGTAATGCACATGTAGGATTTCCTAAGGCAAGGGACATGGAAACTCTGAAATCATCAGATGGTTCCTCCTACAGAACGATCTACTAATCCTCCTTCCACAGACCAACCGGATTTGAGTATACCTTGGTCACAGGAAGAGGTCAACCAGAGCAGCTCCAAATTGCAAACCGATGGTGACATGTGTAAAGGATGAAAAAAGCAACTCCTTGCGCAAACATCCCATCAAAAGATAGCGTTTATTGCAAAAAGAAGTATAAATGCGCTCACATGTTATTTAAAAGTAATGAGCGTGTAATAAGGAAAGCGAAGAGCACTTCCTACCCATAAGATGGCGCTCACTCCTCCATCCAACAGAAATACGTCTGATTTCTAATTGCATATTCATTTTATGTTTCAGATGGTCCCATTCATAACATGCACATGTATAGATTTCTGAAACCTGTGCAGTTTAGATTTACCACTCTTGTATTTTCTGGTATTTATTGATGTAGAGACCTAATAGTCGAGTTCTTTAACCACTTCAATACCGGGCACTTTCACCCCCTTCCTGCCCAAGCCATTTTTCAGCTTTCAGCGCTGTCACAATTTGAATGACAATTGCGCGGTCATGCAACACTGTACCCAAATGACATTTTTTATCATTTTTTCCCCACAAATAGAGCTTTCTTTTGGTGGTATTTGATCACCTCTGCGGTTTTTATTTCTTGCACTATAAACAAAAGAAGAGTGACAAGTTTGAAAAACAAAAATATTTTTTACTTTTTGCTATAATAAATATCCATTTTTTTATTTTATTTTTTTTAAACAAATTATTTTCCTCAGTTTAGGCAGATACGTATTCTTCTACATATTTTTGGTAAAAAAACCCGCAATAACCGTATATTTATAAGTTTGTGCAAAAGTATTAGCGGCTACAAAATAGGGGATAGATCTATAGCATTTTTTTTTTTTACTAGTAATGGCGGCGATCAGCGTTCTTCTTCTTCTTCTTCTTCTTTTCTTTTTTTTTTTTTGTAACCAAACTTTCTATAAACTTTATCTGTTTTGGTCTTAAGTTGGTTGGTCACTTTGGTTGACTTTGTGACATACTCAGAGGATAGCACACTTATTTGAAGTCTGATGTCTTAAAGCGGTTGTAAACTGCTGGATTTTTTATTTATTTTTTCTTACCCTGCAAGGTAAAGGCATAATGTGCTACTATACATCACATACTAGCTCAATATGTTAAACTTCCCTTTAAAACTAAGCTCTTCCAGCCGAGATGTCAGAGCTGCAGACGCTTCCATGTTCAGCCGTCTTGCTTCCGAGTGATGTCACTCCCACGCCGGAGCCGCCATTTATGGCACAGGGTTCTGAAGGAACGGCACAGGTGGACATTCCTTCAGAGTGCATGCGCCAGTGATATCACTGGCTGCATGTACAGTAAATATCTCTTAAACGTTGCACGTTTAGGAGATATTTATACTACCTTCAGGTAAAAGCAAGAGATGGAAGTTTAGTCCACTTTAACCTCTTTAAAGAAGGCAACCAAAACTGAGCTCTGACTCTTCTAAAAAGACCAGACGTGTCACACTATTTTTAGTTTAATTGATGAGTGTTACTTTTAATTTTATATTTCAGAAGTTGTTTTACCACATTGATTTTGTTTATATTGAAGGTTAAAGATGAACCAGACTCTCCCACAGGATTGGGCATGATGGACCGCTCAAGGATGTTACTATGTGCTATGACATTCCTTTGCTTGACTTTTAATCCCCTAACTTCATTGCTGCACTCAGACACTGCTGAGCACTCTGATAGGACCATGCAGCATGGAACAGGTAGAACCATGCTAGGTATTGAAGTATCAGGTAAGCATCATTTCTCTCATATATTATATTAATAAAGATGTTTTCATGCTCTAATTTGGTCTCACTTTGATGCAATTTGAGGGCTATAGACTTCAATGTTAACCCTCTAAAGTTACATGAAAGTCACACCTGAATGTTTTACATGCAACAGTGCAGAAGGACAACTCGCATAGTTGCATAGTAGGTGAGGTTGAAAAAAGACAGAAGTCCATCAAGTCCAACCTATGTGTGTCACATCCAAGTACAAGTGAAGGAGCCATAGGGCTCCTTCACACGGGCAGACTCCGCCAGCGGATCTGTCTGCTCAGCGGGGGATCTGTCCGTTGATCCCCGCTAAGAAGACAGATGACAGGTCCGTGTCTGCTCCAGTTATGCAAAGCGGAAACAGCCCCCCTTCCTCTATGGGGGGTCGGATGTAAACTGACCGCCTGTCTGTTTACATCCGACTGTCATCTGATCTGATTCACCAGACAGATAGGGAACGTACCCCCATCTGTCTGTTTTTAACCACTTAAGGACCAGCGCACGACTATATACGTCCTTACTTTGAAGAGGGATATCTCGGTAACGGCAGCAGCTGCTGCCACAACCGAAGTATCCATCTCTTCAGGCGCCGGTCCTGTAAATGATAATGGTGGTCTCTGCGGCGGATTCGCCGCAAGATCACAGTTATCGGCAGCAGGAGAGGGCTCTCCTGCGGCCTCCGCCGCTTACTGGAGCCGTCCGTAGCGGCAGAGGCGATCAGGTCCTCTTCCTAGCTGGGTATGGAGATGAGTGGGGGGAAGATGGCCCCCACCTGTCTCAATACCATAGCAGGGCAGAAGCAACGTCAAAACGTCACTTCCGCCCATATGTCTTAAAGGCACTTTTTTTTAGTTTTTTCAAATGACAATTTTTTTTTAATTATTATTGCATTTTAGTCTAAATATTCTTTTTGACCCCAGATCTCATATTTAAAGCGGAGTTCCACCCTTTTTTTATGTTAAAAGTCAGCAGCTACAAAAAGTGTCGCTGCTGGCTTTTAATAAACATACACTTACCTGCTCCACTGTCCAGCGACGCGCTGCCTGGAGCTCCGCTTCTCTCCCCCCTCCTCCGCCGGCGCGTCCATTCACAGTGTGGGCACCCGGCCGTGACAGCTTTCGGCTTCACGGCCGGGCACTCACTGCGCATGCGCGAACGGCGCAGCGCTCTGTGAGTGGACAGGCGATCGCCTGGGACCTGTCACGTCCCAGGTGATCGCCTACAGGGAGGAGCCGCCACAAGGCGATATGACGTATCGCCTAGGCGGCTCCAGGGCGGAAGGAGGAAGTGGGACAGGAAGTCCCACTCCTACTGAAGCCCCCACTCCCCCCCCCCCAAAAAAAATTACATGCCAAATGTGGCATGTAAGGGGGTGAGGAGTGGAATAAAAAAAAAGTAAAAAAATTGGGTGGAACTCCGCTTTAAGAGGTCCTGTCAAGCTTTTTTCTATTACAAGGGATGTTTACATTCCTTGTAATGGGAAAAAAAGTGACCCATTTTTTTTTTTTTATAACAGTGTAAAAATAAATATAATCAAGTAAAATAAATAAGAAACAAATCGTTTTTTTTTTTTTTTAAAGCGCCCCGTTCCGATGAGCTCGTGCACAGAATCGAACGCATACGTGAGTAGCGCCCGCATATGAAAACGGTGTTCAAACCACACAAGTGAGGTATTGCCGCAATCGTTAGAGCGAGAGCAATAATTCTAGCCCTAGACCTCCTCTGTAACTCAAAAGATGCAACCTATAGAATTTTTTAAACGTCGCCTATGGAGATTTTTAAGGGTAAAAGTTTGACGCCATTCCTCGAGCGGGCGCAATTTTGAAGCGTGACATGTTGGGTATTAATTTACTCGGCATAACATTATCTTTCACAATATAAAAAAAAATGGGCCAACTTTACTGTTGTCCATTTACATCCGCCGCTCCATAAAGGGCAATGAATGGTCCTCTCGAGTCCGCCTAAAAAACTGACAGGTGGACCCGATCAGGGTCCACCCGTGTGAAAGGTGCCTTGGTGGCACCAACTAAAATGAATGTCTACATTCCCTTTTTTAAAGGGCTTTTTTTAATGCAGTATCCTTTCTTTGGTCAAAGAGCTCAAGTGTGTACAACGTTTGATTTAGGGTCTGCAAATTCTCTGACTGTTCTAGGAAAGCTTCTAGTGATAAATACTCACAGAATTAAAGCGGAGGTGCAGCCACAAAAAAAAAAAAAAAGTCAGCAGCTACTAACAGTGTAGCTGCTGACTTTTAAGGCCTCATGCCCACTGGCGTTTTTACAGCTGCGTTTTTTGCAGCTTAAAAACGCCTGTCCATGTTATTGTAAATATTTTTTTTTTTTTTGAAAAAAAAAACAAAAAAAACGTCGGAGCTAAAAACGCGACCGCGCGTTTTTTGACGCTCGCGTTTTTTCCTGCCAAATTCTGACGCTGAGGAACGCACTGGCCCTGGTTTTTTTTTACAGCTTACAAACGCCTATGCTCTTTACAGCTCAAAAACGCCTAGGTGGGCATGAAGCTATAGACTAACATGGACAGGCGTTTTTAAGCTGTAAAAAACGCTCAAAAACGCGGCTGAAAAAACGCCCGTGGGCATGAGGCCTAATAAGGACACTTACCTGTCCTACTCGCCCGCAATGTCTGTCCCACCACGGCGATTCATCGCTGCTGGCAGGTCCCGGCTCCTCCATCCTGAGTAAGGGAAACAGGCAGTGAAGCCGTAAGGCTTCACTGTCCGTTTCCTACTGCGCATGCGCCACTCGCACGGTGCTTTGTGAATGGGCGGCTTGCCTCCTGAGATGCACACAGTTCCCATAAGGCAGCGCGCCCCATTCACAAGAAGAGTAAGTGGAAGGAGACCCACCACGGACGAGAAGAGGAACATTAGAGGCAGATTAGGGGACTTCCGCATAGCAACAGGCATTTAGGGTGAGTATAAATTTTTTTTTTTTTTTTTTTTTTTAGCATCTTTTATGTAAATATTTTTTCAGGGTGGACCTCCGCTTTAAATGATCAAGACCATGCCAGGTACAATGGAGCTGACTACTCTGCATCTGTACAGCTCAAAGCAGAGCTGGGTCCGTGCCTCGCACATTGTGTGGATTTATGGCCTAAAGCAAGTGCTAAAAGTCTGTCCCAACACAGAAGCATACACTTTTTTGTGTTTGAAAAGTTAAAGTGGACTTTGCATAAAAAATTGCAAGGTCTGCTTATTTACTCAGGGCTTACTCCTCTGTTCCAAAATGCTGCTGAAATCTCTGTGCATTAAGATAAAAAGCCTTCTGTGTGCAGCAGCCCCCCTAACACTTACCTGAGGTCTTTCTCTGTCCAGCGATGTCCACGAGTGTCTCAGCCATCCGAGATTCTCCCTCCTGATTGGCTGAGACGTTGGCTGCCGCTGCTGTCAGTCAAAGTCAGCTAGCCAGTCGGGGGCGAGGGGGCTGGGTCGGGGCTTCGTGTGTGAATGGACTTGGCTCGGGTGCCCCCATAGCAAGCTGCATGCTGTGGGGGGGGTGCACTCAACAGGAGTGAGGGGCCAGGAGCACAGTAGAGGGACCCGAGAAGAGGAGGATCCAGGCTGCTCTGTGGAAATCCACTGCATCAGAGCAGGTAAGTATAACATGTTTGTTTTGTTTTATAGGGAAAAAAACAAGACTTTACAAAGGGCATTCTACTTTTTTTTTTTTTTTTAAGGGTTTATCACGGCAAAATCTCTGCAATATGTGCTCCTTTTCCCAAGTTTTCTCTTCTTTCAAAACAGTTTTTGAGTTTTTTGGACACATGTTAAAATGTGCATCTTAGGCCTAAATGTAACCTAACCCCCCCAAAACATTTTCTGAAAGCAGCCACCCTGTAGAATAAAATGGCAGTAGCTACAACTTTTTAATATTGGTACAACTGTTTATCAAACGCATATTTTCAGTACAAAATGTATTCAAATATTTTTAGTGCACTTGCGTTCAGTGTGCTTTTGGCTGTGGACATGGGTCAGCATGGGCACCCTAACCGGTCTGCACCTACGCAGTCTCATACACAACTGATGCACGATTTTTTCTGCTTTCAACACATCAACTTCATGGACAACATGTTTACTTGCTGCCTAATATATCCCACTGAATTTTAGATACCATTGTAATGGGAAAATAAGTGTTATTCACTTAACCTATCAGTGGCCATAAAGTTATGGCTGATCGATGTATGTCCAGTAGGTTACAGTACATTATTGCATGCATGTTAAAGAAACATTATTACTTGGCTTATTTATATTCCCGGACTCACTGAATTATACCTCTACAGTGATCTCAGCCATTCCTGCCTCTAGCTTAGCCAGCACAACATACTCGCTGCACTAAACTATTAACCAACTGCGGCCTCTCACCCCCCCCCCCACCCAATCCATGCTCCTGGGCCCCTAATTTACATGCAGGGCGCCGGATGCATGGTTTCCAATGGGAGCTTTTTTTTTCCTTAGAAGCAAGTGGTTAGAGCCGGAGGCTCTAATTGGCTTAGAAAAAGGGTGGGCTCAGGGCGCAGAGCACTGCGCCCCGAGCCCACCCAGTTGTGTGACAATAGCGAATTGACATTCGCTTTTGTCTTCCTAATTTTCCTCCTGGCTCAGGAAGCCGCTCCTGAGACCCGATTGGCTGAGAGGAGAAGCGATCCTATTGGCCTTCGAGGGGAGGAGACACGGGGGAAGCTGTGCTGCCATAAGGCAGAGGAAGGAGGAGACGCAGAGGCCCGCCACCCGGAGGAAGCCTGCGACACAAGTACATGGTACTACAGACAGATATATGGAATATGAAATTTTGGGGTAACAAACACTTTAAGGGTGAGCTGTCATCCCTGGGGTGTGTGGCATGAGGTTACATCATAAGATCTTTGAATATACTTTTTGGGTGGGTGTTGAGTTATTTTGAGGGGACAGCAAATTTACACTGTTATACAAGCTGTACACTCACTACTTTACATTGTAGCAAAGTGTCATTTGTTCAGTGTTGTCACATGAAAAGATATATTATAAAAAATATTTACAAAAATGTGAGGGGTGTACTCACTTTTGTGAGATACTGTATATGGACACTTACCTGTCCAGGGAGCCCACGATGTCTGCACCCCAGCCGATCTTTGGATAGGCTCCCGGGTGCTGCCGCCATCATTCCTGGTAAGGGTAACTGGCAGTCAAGCCTTTTTAGGTTTCACAGCTTGTTCCTACTGCACATGCGCAAAGCGTGCTGTGCTTTCTAACTTGCCAGGCAGCGGGGGGAAGGAGAAGGGGTGGCCGAACTTCCGAGCGACGGCACTGCGGCACAATCTCTCGGCAGTGGGGAAGAGTACCTGTTAAAAACGGGTACCCGTCCTTCCCCCTGAAAGGTGCCAAATGTGGCACCAGAGGGGGAGAGGAAGCAGATAAGCGGAATTTCCACTTTTGGGTGAAACTCTGCTTTAAGCCCCATCTTGTGGTAGTAGCATGCACTTGTAACAATGTCAGGTGCAGTGTGCCGAGGACACGTAGCCTAAAGTCATGTTGTCATAATCCTATTTATTGTAGTAGTTATTGATTTATGTCCAAAATGTTTACAGCATTGTTGTTCTTCTTTTTTTATTTCCAGTAACAAATTAGGAATGTTTAAGATTGTTTAATGCTGATTGTTTGGAGTTCAAGTGATGACCATTATTGTCTGTCTAAAGTTATTTAAAGATGCATGCTTTTAAAAAAAATGCTGTATCCCATAACTGACAAACCTAACTTGTTTCAACACTTTCATGGGAAAAAATGGCAAGTACAAAAAAAAAAAAAAATATATATAGCAAATACAATTGCAACACAAGTCATATTGTAATTGAATGTTATTAAAAAGTACCCCTCCTTTTCAATCTGCAGCTCTGTCATTTTATGTAAAATGCAATCTGACTACCTGGAGACATTCTTCACACAGATGGTGTATAGAACGCTTCTCAGAAATGTAATTTCCTTCTTGTGTGATTGGCTTACTGATTTTCCCAAAAGTCTGCTCTAAGATACAAATCAGATTTGGGGCATCTCCTACAACGAAAATGATTTTTGGTGAGATACTGACAAAGGCAAATCACATCTATAGGGATGCAGACCCTGCAAATTTCCTTGTTGGGACTCTACAAGTGCAGCAGCTGATTGCTAATTATGAAATCATTCATTTTGCACATGGATACAGACAAACAGCTATTTCTTCAGAATTGCTAACGGTAGAAATCTGCATAAAAGTTTTTTAAATCCCTGCGATGTACGTAGATCACCCAGAGGGGAATGTGTTTTTTTTTTTTTTTTTTTTTTTTTCTCCACAAAAGCGGAGTTACACTTTTTAAATTGACTAGAAAAGGGTATTACTTAAACTCCAGTGATCCCCAATGAAACACTAAAAATTTACCTCATCAATGCTGATATTGTTAATTACCAGTGTAGTGTTTCTGTAATTTAGCATTTTATTTATTGTTCTTTCAGGTCTATCCGGCAGCTGGCTTGACTGGCTTATCCCAACTATAATTCTTTGGTTGGTAAATGGAGTGATTGTTCTCAGTGTTTTCATGAAACTGTTGATCCATGGGGAGCCAGTGACAAGGTTGCATTCTCGTTCTTCGGTGAAATTTTGGAGACACCGAAAACAAGCTGATTTGGATCTTGCTCGGGTAGGTTGTGCATCTATTGAAAAGCAATTTTCTACTCTCATGCTGTTTGTAACAAATTCTGGTGCATTTTCCTGTGAAAATCGGACTGCTTCTCATTTATGAAAGGATTTGCAGTAGGTTTTGTGTGGCTCTGTAGCAGCTGTCTTTGAAATCATGAGCAGCCAACGGGAAATTGTATTCAAAGATCTGACATTGTCACTCTTCATGCACACGGTTAAAAATATTAAAAGTAAGGCACGGGTCGAATTTCGAAAGAATTTTCTTTCAAAAATCTTATCTAAGAATTTTCGTTTGTATTTCGCACCATTAGTGGGCTGCAGCAACAGCCGATTTTCGTGCGGCCATTGAATTTTAATAATCAGACATGTTGAAGTTTTTTGGAAAAACAAACGTTTTTCTAATCAATGATGGGAGAATCGTGCGAGAAATGTAATAAAAAAAAATGTGCATTTGCAAGAAAATAAAATTCCCGGGAAGAAAAGAAGATTGCCAGACACGAAAATTATTTTCTGTAGCAACAGGAGGTGAAATTGAAGGTTTGGTTGGCCGAATTTCGAAATCAATGGTGGCGCCATCGGATCACAAAACGCACAAATTTTCTGATATTTCAAAAGAAAATTATTTCGAAATTCGAGCCAGGACAGAAGCCTTAGCCAACTTATCCCAACCCTTGCAATGTCGCATTTGCCGGGACAGCTTGGTCCACACGTAAATGTAGTGCAGACATCTAAACGGAGTGCACAAAATGGTAAATTTGTCTCACTGCTCCTGTTTTTCACTAATGTGTCCTGCAGGAAAGTTTTTGTATTTCACTCAGTGGCTCATAATACTTTATCAGGAAAAGTGTGTGTTGAGTGTACAAATAAAACAGTTGAAGGATGATCCTGAATATTATCCTAAATATACCTGCTTTTTCATATTTTAATAGGGAGATTTTGGAGCTGCAGCATTAAATCTGCAGACTTGCCTTTGTGTACTTGGTCGATCTCTCCCAGCTTCCCGCTTTGACCTTGCATGCAGCCTGTCCTGGAACATTATACGTTGTAGTCTACAGAAAGTAAGCTTGGTACGCTGGCTACTGAAACGTACACCTGCCAATTGTAATAAAAGAGAATTTCAGGATGAAGCTGCAACCAGCGCTCGAGATGCCGCCCTTGTTTATCACAAGCTGCACCAGCTGCATTTAACAGGTAAAACAACAGTATTTGAAGAGCCTTTTCATGGCTTTTTTTTTTTATTATGCTAGTGTACTTGAGCTTTCATTACCTTTTTTTGTGTTATTTACACTTTTCCTTTTAGGAAAATTGCCCTCAAGTTGGCGATGCTCAGGTCTCAACCTTTCTCTGTGTGCTGTCAATCTAGCTGAGTGTGCAGGTGACAAAATATTGCCAAGTTTACTTGCAGAAATTCACCTAACTACAGCTGTGCAGATGAAGATCAGCTTCTCTGGAAGGTTCTCTTTCTTGGCTGTAAGTGACCAGTAACCTCTGAATTACATTGTAAATTCAAGATTTCCAGAGTAGCACTTATAATAAATGTTGGATTTTAGTCATGGATCTAAACAAGCATTTTCTGTTGCACTCAGTATTTGATCAGAACAATATACCTTAAACCTCTGGGCTGCTAAATCTCCCCTCTATCAAATTAAAGCAACTGGCCACCGCTATCGTGTGCTTCCCACACTACAAACTACTGAAATAGACCCGAATTAGTGCAGCTATGTTTTTCCTCACAATTCTCCTCTCAAATAGTGTTCATATAATACACACCGGAATATAATGCTTAGTTACACCCTGCTTACAATTAGATACCTTTTTAAAGGAGTACCCTAAAATGTGCAACAGTTATTCACTATAAAGCACTTCACTGCACTGGAAATAAAACGTCTGTTATCTATTATACACTCCACCATGCTGAAAATAAAATGTTCATTTACTATAATACACTTCACGTGCTGGAAATGAACTGCCCTTGTATTGTCGCACAAAGAAAAACGTGTTCAGAGCAAGTCCTTTTTGAGCGTCTATGCGCATCAGTTCTTCCACTGCAATCCACTCCTTCACCTCCTGATAACACTACACCCAAGATGTGCTCTCACCTTTGTTACCTGACCTTTAAAATGCTGTTTTTCCTCCTCTCCTCAGTTCTACCACCATCTCTTCTCCAGGAGATAACACTCAGGGCAAAGCAAATGACGTATTCAAAGGACTTTCCATAAAAAATATGCTTATTAAAAAAAATAAAACTATAAAACTCACTTCTTAACGTACACCATTCCTTGTGCACACAGATATCTCAGTCCGTATTAGTCCTGTACCTTGTGTCCTGTTCTCTGCTCTATATTCTATTGTGTCCCTGCGCACTGACATCACCTGGCTCCTGCTACACGTTACAACACATGACTGCCTCAGGGGCTCCTAAGGTGGAGCATGTGACAATTTCACAGACACCCTGCTGCTAATCTGATTTTTGTGAGGTGAGGCAGTTTTAGGTAGTTGCAGGGGTATTGCTTTTTATTTTATTTTTATTTTTTTAAATACAGCTGCTTAATATACGGGAGCCAGTCCAAATTCTTATATACGCCACTAAAGGCTTTCAGCCTTTATAACCAATTTAGGCTCAATTTTTTTTTTTCCTTCATGCATTCCTTGCATTAAGGTAAAAAACCTTTTAGTATGCAACTCCACACCCCCCCCCCCTTTATACTTACCTGAGCCCCGATCTTGATGCAGTGTTGTGCATGAGAGCAGAGGCTCTCTCGACTCTTATCTCCTCATTGGCTCAGACAGTGAAAGCCATTGGTTCCTGCTGCTGTCAATCACAGCCAGTAAGGATGGAGCGGAGGGTGGGGCTGTCCCACGCTCTGTGTCTTTTATGAGCACACAGAGCTGGCTCGGGAGCGACCACACAAGTGCCGTCATAGCAAGCAGCCTGGTAATGGGGGCAATCGGTAGGGAGAGTGCCCCCATAGCATGTTATAAACATTTTAGCATGCTACAAACGTGTTATACTTGCCTGCTCTGTGCAACCATTGGACAGAGCAGATAAGTATATAATATGTTTGTTATTAACCACTTCCCACCCGGCAACTGCATATGTACAGCCGGGTGGGCGCTCTCTTTCTGAGTGGACGTTCAGGAACATCCCTCAGAAGGAGGGAGATCGCGCAGCGGCGCGATCCCGATGCGCTCATGTCACCTGGATGCGGCGCACCTCAAATCGGCAGGAGGGCTCTGTGATTGGCCCTCCTGATCACATGATGGCTGTGTCCAATCACAGCCGTCATGTGATGTAAACAGAGAGCCAATTGCTAGGCGATCGGCTCTCCTCACACATTAGTTGTCGTGAGGAGAGGAGAGCGGATCTCTGCAGCCGGCTGGTGATCCGTGAGTATGAGCTGTTTTTTACAGCTTTTTACACACTGATCACCAGCCTAGTAACACACAGTGTAAAACATACATGTCTCCACATAGTAAAAACACCTGTCCCCCACATATGTAACAGTAAAATCACATGTCCCAATGATTATCTGCACACATGTCCGTGATCACCTGCGCACATCTCTACATGATCATTTGCGTACATATGTCCGTGATCACACAAACCAATTATACACTTAACAGATTTTTTTTTACCAAAGACATGTAGCAGAATACATTTTGGCTTAAATTTATGACAAAATTGGATTTCTTTTAAAATAGAATAAAGAAAATATTGGGTTTTTTTTTTTGCTTCTATCGCAAAAAATAAACGGAGTCATGAATAAATCCCACCAAAAGAAAGCTCTATTTGTGCGAACAAAATTATAAAAATTTCATAAGGGTACAGCGTAGCATGACCGCGCAATTGTCATTGAAAATGTGAGAGCACTGAAAGCTGAAAATTGGCCTGGGAAGGAAGGGGGCGAAAGTGCCCAATCTTGATGTGGTTAAAAGAAAAATCAAAACAATTATGAACCTTTACGATCACTTTAAGGAATAATAACCTTATAATTAATAATAATCCTGGCCTTTATGGTTGTGCATTATTGGCTATCCTAGTGCAGGTCCTACCCCTTTATCAACTTCTGGGAGTATGCCTGTCTAATGCCTACCCTTAGGCTCCATTCACACATATGCGCATCGGATGCATTTTGATTCGCATAACATGTGACCCAACAGCCTTCTCAAGGCAGCCGGTTCACACATGTGCGGGGCGGCCGCAGTGAGGTTTTAAAGAGTCCCGTGCATTTTTCAATCTGGTTCAGGTGCGATTTCAGATAAAAATTTGCACCTGAAGCAGTGAATAGAATTGTACCGGACTCCCGCTCTGAAACCGCGGCTGCATACATGTGAACAGAGCCTCACTGTCTTCCTAGAAAGCTTCTGTCTTTATTTTTTTATGTATTGTTAATTTGCTTGAGGTGCCTACTACTTTTTGATATTCACGTTTTTTCCTTTTTTTTTTTTTTTACTATTGACAAAAAGTCGCTATTTGATGTCTGTAATGTAAGATAACATGACTGTTCCTTTTTAACATGCTTTAATATGGCTTCTATCATTCAGGCATATTTTCTTGGTTGTGCACAAAGCAATAACTCTACTGGTGAGTGTGATTCTTTACCAGAGTCTTTGCGATGGCTCACACACCCAATGGGGAAACACTTCTTTATCCACTTTAATTGGACACTGAAGAGTGCTGCAAAGGAGCCTCTCTACAGCTCCTCAAGAAATCCTGGTAAGAGAAACTAGAGAATATACACAGCACAGTATTCTGTCCTGATGTAAAATAGTGACATGATTTCAGAATCACTTGTAACAAGATTGTGGAGTATCCAAAACCCCAACTTGCCTGACAAATTGACAACTTCTGCAAAACAATGCACATATGCAACTTGAATTTACTCCACTTACGCTTTACACACATAATTTGTTAAAAAAAATATATTTCTTTCTCGTACATCACGGGACACAGAGCGACATAGTCATTACTAATGGGTTATATAGATACCGTCAGGTGCTGGCACTGGCAACTTCCAAAACCGGAAGTACCCTCCCCTATATAAGCCCCTCCCATCCGGGAGCACCCCAGTTTTTTGCCAGTGTCTAAGGTGTTGGCCAAGAAGAAACATGTGTTTTTCACTGAGCTTGCGTACAGGTTCTTTTGGGCCTCAGTAAGCTATTCCGGATCCGACCAAAAAAGCTTCATAGCTAAACGGTCGGTACCCGGGCCTTGCAGAGAAGAGCAAGGTTTTGCCTGTAATGCTTCTCTTAGGAGAGCTGGACCCTGGGATCCAGAGCTCTGGTCATACCCACGACCAAGATGTTTTCTGTGCAGGGTGCTATACAGGTCCAGGGGAGTGGAATCCTTGGGAACCCGGTCCCTGAAGGTTTGATTACAATGCCTGCCGTGATAGGTGAAGTTTGGGCTTTTGTGGACCAAACAAAGTCCTGCGGCGGGGAACAGGTAAGTGGGGGCCCCCAGGAACTTGGTTCTATTGGGGGACCCCCAAGCCTAATTTGTCTTTCTGTCTGTTACCTAATGGTATTCCCGCAAAATTCTGTGCATGCCTGTAACTACTAAAAAAATGTAATAATTTTTAATGGTGGTCAAGAAAAAAAATAAAATAAATTTTTTTATATATATATATTTAATATATTAGACTGCGGTACCTGTGTTTGTCCACTAGAGGCCGCTGTGGAATGTTTTCTTGTCATGTGGACTAGCTTCTTCTCAGCAGAGCAAAGTCCAGGCAGATGGTGAGTTCTCTTATAGGGAACTGTTTCCTCTACCATGTTGCAGTGCTCGTCCATCCCCCGGCCTGCGGCAAAGAGGGGCCCTGGCTCCTGTCCCTTGTTACCATATTTGAAATTAGCGCCGAAGGCGCACGTGCCCGCGCGCGTGCGCGTGCACGCGCCTCTATATATAGAGGTGAGCCGGGAAAGGGGGCGGAGCCTGGGGGATGACGCTCTGTGCGCGCCGCAGCGCTTCTGCGCATGTGCGGGCGTCCCAGCAGTTTTAAAAAAAACACAATATGTAGTGAGCTGGCTATGAAGTACAGAGACAGAGCTGGCAACATTTAAAGGCATACAGCAAGCGGTTGATACAGGCATCCCCTAGAAAGGCACATTAGTAGACACCAACTGTGATATAGCAGCAATTGTGCTAGACTATTCTCAGTAAAAGTGGTGTATTACGGCTGGAATACCTCAGCTTTAGGCTTAGGAATATGCCGTCCAGAAGCTCCGGAACTGAATCTTCCAGGAAGCGAAGGGGGTCTCATCGGGCTCGGAGGATCTTGGGCATACTCCTGCTGCACCAGTCTCCCCTGAAGTTCAGAGGTAAGTGACCGTAGAGACCCCGCAGGGGTACTCGGTACTGTGGCTGTCCTCAGTCACCTGCTCCTGTGTATGTAACAGAGGAGGTTTTTTCCTCAGCTCTGGGAGGATTGAGAGAGATTGTCAAAATTTATCGCTGCCTCCCTGTCAGGAAAAGCACGCCCGATCTCCGTCTCCTCCTTCAGAGTGCCTGTTAGCAGAGCAACAGTCCCATACAGGGATCGACCTGCCTGAAGGGGATCAGGATAAGGTTGATTCTGTTATAGAGGAATCAACAGTGGGGGAACCTTTTCTCAGCATCTCAAGCTGAAAGATTATGGGTTCAGTCTCTGACTAACATGGTCCGATCAGCATTTAAAAATGCACCTTGCGGAACCATCAACCACTACTGTATCCTCGTTGGGGTCGCTAGAAGCCCCCAGACTGTTTGTTCTTTTCCACTTCACCCTTTACTGAAAGGGCTCATTTACCAGGATTGGGAACGTCCTGAGAAAATATTTATTCCCCCAAGAGATTTCCGGTGGTCTATCCCATGGAGGATAAGTTCATCAAAAAAAAAAAAAAAAAATGGAAGGTCCCTACAATGGACGCAGCCATCTCTTGTATGTATAAATCACTGACATGTCCAGTGGATAATGTCCAAATGTTCAAGAACCCAATAGATAAAAGATTGGAGTCCTTATGAAAATCTGCTTGGTGATACAACCAGCAGTAGCAGCTATTGGGGTCTGCTAAGCAGTGAAGGATCAGTTGAAACAGGTCTTGAGGGACTTGACAGATCAGCAGGCTTTGCCCTAGCTGATCTACCTAGAGCCTTAGGCTTTGCGGTTGATGCCATAGAGGATTCAGTCCATCAGGCCTCCCGCCTTACGCTGTCTATAGTACATATGCGTAGGCTCCTATGGCTCAAAAACTGGTCTGCTGAAGCTCCCTGTAAAGAATGGCTGGTTAGCGTCCCATTTCATGGTGAACGCTTATTCAGGGAAAACCTGGACAAATATATCCAGAAAATTTCCAGCAGTAAAAATACGCTCTTGCCGGTTAAAAGCAGAGTTAGAGGTCCCTCTTTAAGAGGCCTGCTTCTCCAGTCCCTGGGGCATCGGCTGTGTAACAGTTCCGACGGCCTCCTCTGTCAAATCCCGGGGGTAAAAAACAGGGACAGTAGCAGGGTAATGAGAAACCCTGGGTTAGGGGAGGTACAAAACCTCCCCCAAAGTTAAATTCATGAAGCCCCCACTCAGTCGGGTGGGGGGAGGACTCCAGTTGTTCGCAAGAGACCTGGCGGGACACGATCAAGACAGATAGGTGCTCTCCGCAGTAGGTTTGGGATACAGTTTGGAGTTAAAAGACTCTCCTCCTTCCCATTTTTGAGGTCAAACGTGCCAAGGGATCCCCGGAAGAGAGAGTCCCTCCTGTTGGCACTAGAACAACTATTGCTCCAAGGAGTAATTATGGAGGTTCCCCTGGAAGAATGAGGGTTCGGGTTTTACTCAAACCTCTTTACAGTCCCGAAGCAAACGCGGACGGGAGGCCCATATTAATTCTAAAAGGGCTATACAAATTCCTGTATATCAGGACTTTCCGATGGAGTCGATCCGATCGGTGGCCACTGCCCTACAAGGGGAGGATTGGTTAGCCACGATCGACATCAAAGATGCTTATTTGCACATTCCCATCTTTCCAGTCCACCAAAAATTTCTACGCTTTGCAGTAGAAGGGCGCCATTTTCAGTTCAGAGCCTTACCCTTCGGTTTGGCCACAGCACCACGAGTGTTTACAAAAATTCTGGCCCTTTATTGGCCAATCTAAGAACACAAGGTGTAATGATAATGGCATATCTGGATGACTTGTTGCTGATAGACCACTCAGTGAAAAAACTAGACGTGGTCGTTCACAAGACGATCAAGTATCTGGAATCTCACGGTTGGATTATCAACCGAGACAAGTCAGCCCTAAAAACCAGTCAAAAGTCTGGAATACTTGGGGCTAAGGTTGGATTCAGGCCAGAGAAAAATATTCTTGCCTCGAGGAAAGATGTTGTCTTTGAAAGATTTGATCCACTTAGTGGGTACAAAAAAGACAGCCGTCCATACGCCTGTATATGAGGCTGCTGGGAAAAATGGTGGCATCATTCGAAGCAGTACCCTACGGTCAATTCCATTCAAGGAATTTGCAAGGGGCCATACTGTCAGCCTGGAACAAAAAAGTTCAGGCCCTAGACTTACAATGTCCTTGTCCCCTTCCGTTCGCAAGAGCCTCCGTTGGTGGTTGGTTCCCCAGAATCTGGAAAAAAGGAAATCCTTCAGTCCGATTTCTTGGAAGGTGGTCACTACAGATGCCAGCCTTATAGGCTGGGGAGCAGTACTGGAGCAGTAGTCTCTCCAGGGCAGATGGTCGGATGCAGAAAAGGCCCTGCCCATCAATCTCTTAGAGATACGAGCAGCCCGGTATGCCCTAGTAGCATGGACATCCAAACTCCAAGGGTCCCCTGTCAGAATGCAATCAGACAATGCCACAGCAGTGGCATATATCAATCATCAGGGGGGCACCAGGAGTCGTGCAGCCCAGAGGGAAGTAAATTACATCCTGAAATGGGCAGAAAAATATGTCCCAGCCATATCTGCGGTATTCATTCCAGGAGTGGAGAATTGGAAGGCGGACTTTCTAAGTCGCCAGCAATTAGGCCCAGAGGAAGGGTCCCTTCACCCCGAGGTTTTCTGGACAATATGTCAGCGGTGGGGAACATCGGATGTAGATCTTCTAGCATCCAGATTCAACGCAAAGGGGGACAGGTTTGTCTCTCGGACAAGGGATCCCCTAGCTTGCGGCTCGGATGCCCTAGTGTTCCCTTGGGATCAGTTCAAGCTGATATATGCATTCACACCGCCACAATGGTTACCTCGATTACTCCGCAGAATCAGGGTAGAAAAGAAACCGGTGATTCCGGTGGCTCCAGCGTGGCCCCGAAGAGCGTGGTACGCGGAGATTGTAAATTTTCAGTGGGGAGTCCTTGGACTCTCCCACGTCGTCCGGCTTTCGCAAGGACCGATATACCACCCTTCCTTACCAGCCCTAGGTTTGACGGCCTGGCTATTGAAGCCCACATTCTAAAAAAGAGAGGGCTCTCTAATGCTGTGGTATCTACCATGATCAATGCCAGGAAGCCGGTATCCAGGCAGATCTACTATAGAATCTGGAAGGCGTACATCGCGTGGTGTGAGGCCAAGAAATGGCATCCACATAAGTACGTAATAGGTAGGATTCTGGACTTCCTACAGTGGGCTGTAGATAGGAAGCTTGCCTTGAGTACTATCAAGGGTCAGTTTTCGGCCTTGTCAATATTTTTTCAAAGGCCCTTGGCTTCGCATTCACTAGTCAAAGCCTTTATACAAGGAGTGATGCGTATTAGTCCTCCGGTTAATATTCCCATATGTCCATGGGATCTAAACTTGGTTCTGTCGGTTCTACAGAAACAACCATTTGAACCATTACAGCATATTTCCTTGGTGCTTCTCACCAGGAAATTGATTTTTCTAGTAGCCATTTGTTCGGCTAAAAGAGTATCGGAATTAGCAGCTATGTCCTGTAAGGAGCCATATCTGGTTATCCATAAGGACAGAGTAGTGTTACGTCCTCATCCAGCCTTTCTTCCTAAGGTGGTATCGAGGTTTCATTTGAACCAAGATGTGGTTCTTCCTTCTTTTTTCCCCAAACCTACTTCGGTAGAGGAAAAGTTATTGCATTCTTTGGATGTAGTAAGAGCAGTTAAAGCTTATCTAAAAGCCACTGCTCAGATTCGCAGAACGGATACTTTGTTTATTCTGCCGGAAGGCCCCAGAAAGGGTCAGGCAGCGTCAAAATCTACTTTAGCCAAGTGGATTCGACAGGTCATTATGCAAGCTTATGGCTTGAGAAGGAGACCGCCTCCGTTCAAAGTTAGAGCGCACTCCACGAGAGCAGTTGGAACTTCATGGGCAGTGCATCACCAGGCCTCCCTGGCTCAAATCTGTAAGGCCGCAACGTGGTCTTCAGTTCACACGTTTACTAGGTTCTACCAGGTGGACGTTAGAAGTCAGGAGGATGTCGCCTTTGGGCGCAGTGTGTTGCAGGCCGCAAAAGATCCTCATGTCTGATAGCGCTCAGCTTATATATGGTGTATCCCCCCCCTCATTGGGCATTGCTTTAGGACATCCCATTAGTAATGACTATGTCGCTCTGTGTCCCGTGATGTACGAGAAAGAAAATAGGATTTTTATAACAGCTTACCTGTAAAATCCTTTTCTTAGGAGTATATCACGGGACACAGAGCTCCCGCCCCTCTTTGGGGACACTTATTGCTTTGCTACAAAACTGAGGTGCTCCCGGATGGGAGGGGCTTATATAGGGGAGGGTACTTCCGGTTTTGGAAGTTGCCAGTGCCAGCACCTGACGGTATCTATATAACCCATTAGTAATGACTGTCGCTCTGTGTCCCGTGATGTACTCCTAAGAAAAGGATTTTACAGGTAAGCTGTTATAAAAATCCTATTATATACATTCTGGATTGGCTTTCTATGTGCCCATATTTTATATTAATATAGAACATTAAAAGGAAAAGATTTGTGTTCTGTATATAAATTGTTTCTATGACAAAGATGGTACTGAACTGTTTTTTTTTTTTATCTAAACACAGCTGACCCCATTGCTCAGATCCATCGAACATTTTGTGAATCCTTGCTGGAGAAAGCATTGTATTCGCTTGCAAAGCCAGAGAGCAGTAAAGTGTTCCAGGAAGAAGAAAGCTGGTATGAACAATTTTTCCATTTTGATATGTGTTTAAATGCGTACCCAGTCCAGAAATACATAATAAAAGACCTATGATAGGCAGCCTGCAATACAAACGTATTACTGTGCTTGTTTCTCGCATGTATCATCTAGTACCTTAAACTCTTCTTTTACAGCGAGTTTTCTAAAGCTCAAGAGTACTTGAAGGTTTTAAATGTGTTTGCAGATTCAGTTAGCAGCACCACCTCCCTCCCACTTGGAGGGTCACCCTGCATATTGTCCAATCACAGTAAGTAATGGCAAAGTTGTGATCTAACTCTGCTATGTTTTAGAATGTAGAACCTATTGTCAAGTACAGTCTGTTTCAGTGGCATTTATGATGTCTGTCTGTTAAAATTGCATTTGATTCCAAGCAACCAATATATAGAGACTAGCAAAATGTGCCCGTTTGTTCAAGATAAATTCCTAAATTATTAAAGTGACCCTCTTGCTAAAATAAAAAAATTCTGTAATTTATCTGTGTAAAGACGAGAATGATTCCTTCCCTCCTGCTTTCTGCTCTGGCAATATCTGCAGCAATGAAGAGTTGTGCATGTTTGAAAATGCAGAACCCAGCAATTCTGGGGGAGAATTTTTCTGCTCCCCTGTTCCATGCTCTGGTTCCTCCTGACAGCCCCTGTGTAACAACACCATAGTGAAGTAGAGGCTGGCAGATTGAACCAGTGAGTGCAGCAGACGACCAGGAATCTGACATTCTCAAAGGAGTTGGATTCTGCAGGATCTTCAAGCATCGGTAGCTCCTCACTATTGCAGAGTTCTGTGATGAGGGCAGCCGGACAGGTAAATATTCAATGTTTCTTTTTCGTACATCACGGGACACAGAGCGACATAGTCATTACTAATGGGTTATATAGTTACCGTCAGGTGCTGGCACTGGCAACTTCCAAAACCGGAAGTACCCTCCCCTATATAAGCCCCTCCCATCCGGGAGCACCTCAGTTTTTTGCCAGTGTCTAAGGTGTTGGCCAAGAAGAAACATGTGTTTTTCACTGAGCTTGCGTACAGGTTCTTTTGGGCCTCAGTAAGCTATTCCGGATCCGACCAAAAAAGCTTCATAGCTAAACGGTCGGTACCCGGGCCTTGCAGAGAAGAGCAAGGTTCTGCCTGTAATGCTTCTCTTAGGAGAGCTGGACCCTGGGATCCAGAGCTCTGGTCATACCCACGACCAAGATGTTTTCTGTGCAGGGTGCTATACAGGTCCAGGGGAGTGGAATCCTTGGGAACCCGGTCCCTGAAGGTTTGATTACAATGCCTGCCGTGATAGGTGAAGTTTGGGCTTTTGTGGACCAAACAAAGTCCTGCGGCGGGGAACAGGTAAGTGGGGGCCCCCAGGAACTTGGTTCTATTGGGGGACCCCCAAGCCTAATTTGTCTTTCTGTCTGTTACCTAACGGTATTCCCGCTAATATCTGTGCATGCCTGTAACTACTAAAAAAATGTAATAATTTTTAATGGTGGTCAAGAAAAAAAAAAAAAAAAAAAAAGGAATGTTTTTTTATATATGTTTAGTATATTAAACTGTGGTACCTGTGTTTGTCCACTAGAGGCCGCTGTGGAATGTTTTTCTTGTCATATGGACTAGTTTCTTCTCAGAGAACAAAGTCCAGGCAGCTGGTGAGTTCTCCTACAGGAAACTGTTTCCTCTGCCATGTTGCAGTGTTCGTCTATCCCCCGGCCTGCGGCAAAGGGGGCCCTGGCTCCTGTCCCTGGTTTCCATGTTTGAAAATTAGCGCCGAGGCGCACGTGGCCGCGCGCGTGCGCGTGCACGCGCCTCTATATATAGAGGTGGCCGGAAAAAGGGGCGGGGCCTGGGGGATGACGCTCTGTGCGCGCCGCAGCGCTTCTGCGCATGTGCGGGCGTCCCAGCAGGTTTTTAAAAAGCCACATTATTGCAGTAAGCTGGCTAGGAAGTACAGAGACAGAGCTGGCAACATTTAAAGGCATACAGCAAGCGGTTGATACAGGCATCCCCTAGAAAGGCACATTAGTAGACACCAACTGTGATATAGCAGCAATTGTGCTAGACTATTCTCAGTAAAAGTGGTGTATTACGGCTGGAATACCTCAGCTTTAGGCTTAGGAATATGCCGTCCAGTAGCTCCGGAACTGAATCTTCCAGGAAGCGAAGGGGGTCTCATCGGGCTCTGAGGATCTTGGGCATACTCCTGCTGCACCAGTCTCCCCTGAAGTTCAGAGGTAAGTGACCGTAGAGACCCCGCAGGGGTACTTGGTACTGTGGCTGTCCTCAGTTCACCTGCTCCTGTGTATGTAACAGAGGAGGTTTTTTCCTCAGCTCTGGGAGGATTAGAGAGGCTGCCTCCCTGTCAGGGAAAGCACGCCCGATCTCCGTCTCCTCCTTCAGAGTGCCTGTTAGCAGAGCAACAGTCCCATACAGGGATCGACCTGCCTGAAGGGGATCAGGATAAGGTTGATTCTGTTATAGAGGAATCAACAGTGGGGGAACCTTTTCTCAGCATCTCAAGCTGAAAGATTATGGGTTCAGTCTCTGACTAACATGGTCCGATCAGCATTTAAAAATGCACCTTGCGGAACCATCAACCACTACTGTATCCTCGTTGGGGTCGCTAGAAGGCCCCAGACTGTTTGTTCTTTTCCACTTCACCCTTTACTGAAAGGGCTCATTTACCAGGATTGGGAACGTCCTGAGAAAATATTTATTCCCCCAAGAGATTTCCGGTGGTCCATCCCATGGAGGATAAGTTCATCAGAAAAAAAAAAAAAAAAAAAAAATGGAAGGTCCCTACAGTGGACGCAGCCATCTCTTGTATGTATAAATCACTGACATGTCCAGTGGATAATGTCCAAATGTTCAAGAACCCAATAGATAAAAGATTGGAGTCCTTATGAAAATCTGCTTGGTGATACAACCAGCAGTAGCAGCTATTGGGGTCTGCTAAGCAGTGAAGGATCAGTTGAAACAGGTCTTGAGGGACTTGACAGATCAGCAGGCTTTGCCCTAGCTGATCTACCTAGAGCCTTAGGCTTTGCGGTTGACGCCATAGAGGATTCAGTCCATCAGGCCTCCCGCCTTACGCTGTCTATAGTACATATGCGTAGGCTCCTATGGCTCAAAAACTGGTCTGCTGAAGCTCCCTGTAAAGAATGGCTGGTTAGCGTCCCATTTCATGGTGAACGCTTATTCAGGGAAAACCTGGACAAATATATCCAGAAAATTTCCAGCGGTAAAAATACGCTCTTGCCGGTTAAAAGCAGAGTTAGAGGTCCCTCTTTAAGAGGCCTGCTTCTCCAGTCCCTGGGGCATCGGCTGTGTAACAGTTCCGACGGCCTCCTCGGTTAAATCCCGGGGGTAAAAAACAGGGACAGTAGCAGGGTAATGAGAAACCCTGGGTCAGGGGAGGTACAAAACCTCCCCCAAAGTTAAATTCATTGAAGCCCCCACTCAGTCGGGTGGGGGGAGGACTCCAGTTGTTCGCAAGAGACCTGGCGGGACACGATCAAGACAGATAGGTGCTCTCCGCAGTAGGTTTGGGATACAGTTTGGAGTTAAAAGACTCCCCTCCTTCCCATTTTGAGGTCAAACGTGCCAAGGGATCCCCGGAAGAGAGAGTCCCTCCTGTTGGCACTAGAACAACTATTGCTCCAAGGAGTAATTATGGAGGTTCCCCTGGAAGAATGAGGGTTCGGGTTTTACTCAAACCTCTTTACAGTCCCGAAGCAAACGCGGACGGGAGGCCCATATTAATTCTAAAAAGGGCTATACAAATTCCTGTATATTAGGACTTTCCGATGGAGTCGATCCGATCGGTGGCCACTGCCCTACAAGGGGAGGATTGGTTAGCCACGATCGACATCAAAAATGCTTATTTGCACATTCCCATCTTTCCAGTCCACCAAAAATGTCTACGCTTTGCAGTAGAAGGGCGCCATTTTCAGTTCAGAGCCTTACCCTTCGGTTTGGCCACAGCACCGAGAGTGTTCACAAAAATTCTGGCCCTTTATTGGCCAATCTAAGAACACAAGGTGTAATGATAATGGCATATCTGGATGACTTATTGCTGATAGACCACTCAGTGAAAAAACTAGACGTGGTCGTTCACAAGACAATCAAGTATCTGGAATCTCACGGTTGGATTATCAACCGAGACAAGTCAGCCCTAAAAACCAGTCAAAAGTCTGGAATACTTGGGGCTAAGGTTGGATTCAGGCCAGAGAAAAATATTCTTGCCTCGAGGAAAGGTGTTGTCTTTGAAAGATTTGATCCACTTAGTGGGTACAAAAAAGACAGCCGTCCATACGCCTGTATATGAGGCTGCTGGGAAAAATGGTGGCATCATTCGAAGCAGTACCCTACGGTCAATTCCATTCAAGGAATTTGCAAGGGGCCATACTGTCAGCCTGGAACAAAAAAAAAAAAAAAAAAAAAAAAAAAAAGTTCAGGCCCTAGACTTACAATGTCCTTGTCCCCTTCCGTTCGCAAGAGCCTCCGTTGGTGGTTGGTTCCCCAGAATCTGGAAAAAAGGAAATCCTTCAGTCCGGTTTCTTGGAAGGTGGTCACTACAGATGCCAGCCTTATAGGCTGGGGAGCAGTACTGGAGCAATAGTCTCTCCAGGGCAGATGGTCGGATGCAGAAAAGGCCCTGCCCATCAATCTCTTAGAGATACGAGCAGCCCGGTATGCCCTAGTAGCATGGACATCCAAACTCCAAGGGTCCCCTGTCAGATTTCAATCAGACAATGCCACAGCAGTGGCATATATCAATCATCAGGGGGGCACCAGGAGTCGTGCAGCCCAGAGGGAAGTAAATTACATCCTGAAATGGGCAGAAGAATATGTCCCAGCCATATCTGCGGTATTCATTCCAGGAGTGGAGAATTGGAAGGCGGACTTTCTAAGTCGCCAGCAATTAGGCCCAGAGGAAGGGTCCCTTCACCCCGAGGTTTTCTGGACAATATGTCAGCGGTGGGGAACATCGGATGTAGATCTTCTAGCATCCAGATTCAACGCAAAGGGGGACAGGGTTGTCTCTCGGACAAGGGATCCCCTAGCTTGCGGCTCAGATGCCCTAGTGTTCCCTTGGGATCAGTTCAAGCTGATATATGCATTCACACCGCCAATGGTTACCTCGATTACTCCGCAGAATCAGGGTAGAAAAGAAACCAGTGATTCCGGTGGCTCCAGCGTGGCCCCGAAGAGCGTGGTACGCGGAGATTGTAAAATTTCAGTGGGGAGTCCTTGGACTCTCCCACGTCGTCCGGCTTTCGCAAGGACCGATGTGCCACCCTTCCTTACCAGCCCTAGGTTTGACGGCCTGGCTATTGAAGCCCACATTCTAAAAAAGAGAGGGCTCTCTAATGCTGTGGTATCTACCATGATCAATGCCAGGAAGCCGGTATCCAGGCAGATCTACTATAGAATCTGGAAGGCGTACATCGCGTGGTGTGAGGCCAAGAAATGGCATCCACATAAGTACGTAATAGGTAGGATTCTGGACTTCCTACAGTGGGCTGTAGATAGGAAGCTTGCCTTGAGTACTATCAAGGGTCAGATTTCGGCCTTGTCAATATTTTTTCAAAGGCCCTTGGCTTCGCATTCACTAGTCAAAGCCTTTATACAAGGAGTGATGCGTATTAGTCCTCCGGTTAATATTCCCATATGTCCATGGGATCTAAACTTGGTTCTGTCGGTTCTACAGAAACAACCATTTGAACCATTACAGCATATTTCCTTGGTGCTTCTCACCAGGAAATTGATTTTTCTAGTAGCCATTTGTTCGGCTAAAAGAGTATCGGAATTAGCAGCTATGTCCTGTAGGGAGCCATATCTGGTTATCCATAAGGACAGAGTAGTGTTACGTCCTCATCCAGCCTTTCTTCCTAAGGTGGTATCGAGGTTTCATTTGAACCAAGATGTGGTTCTTCCTTCTTTTTTCCCCAAACCTACTTCGCTGGAGGAAAAGTTATTGCATTCTTTGGATGTAGTAAGAGCAGTTAAAGCTTATCTAAAAGCCACTGCTCAGATTCGCAGAACGGATACTTTGTTTATTCTGCCGGAAGGCCCCAGAAAGGGTCAGGCAGCGTCAAAATCTACTTTAGCCAAGTGGATTCGACAGGTCATTATGCAAGCTTATGGCTTGAGAAGGAGACCGCCTCCGTTCAAAGTTAGAGCGCACTCCACGAGAGCAGTTGGAACTTCATGGGCAGTGCATCACCAGGCCTCCCTGGCTCAAATCTGTAAGGCCGCAACGTGGTCTTCAGTACACACGTTTACTAGGTTCTACCAGGTGGACGTTAGAAGTCAGGAGGATGTCGCCTTTGGGCGCAGTGTGTTGCAGGCCGCAAAAGATCCTCATGTCTGATAGCGCTCAGCTTATATATGGTGTATCCCCCCCCTCATTTGGCATTGCTTTAGGACATCCCATTAGTAATGACTATGTCGCTCTGTGTCCCGTGATGTACGAAAAAGAAAATAGGATTTTTATAACAGCTTACCTGTAAAATCCTTTTCTTGGAGTACATCACGGGACACAGAGCTCCCACCCCTCTTTTGGGGACACTTATTGCTTTGCTACAAAACTGAGGTGCTCCCGGATGGGAGGGGCTTATATAGGGGAGGGTACTTCCGGTTTTGGAAGTTGCCAGTGCCAGCACCTGACGGTAACTATATAACCCATTAGTAATGACTATGTCGCTCTGTGTCCCGTGATGTACTCCAAGAAAAGGATTTTACAGGTAAGCTGTTATAAAAATCCTATTTTTCCTTGCAGGGGTTAAATTAATGTGAAGGTTTTAGTGGCGGGGTTGCTTTTTTAAATTGTCTTGGTTGTATGATTGTAAAATATGTGTACAGAGTTCAACAATCGCACAAGTTTGTGGCACATGAGGTAGTACACGGGCGCAGTGGTGATGAGTGGAGAATTGCACATGGGTGGTATGGGTGGTAAGTGAAGAAGTGTGTTTTTGGATGGAGAAGTGTGTGCGGGTACAGGAAGCCTTTGGTCACACACATGGATCCATAACAAAGCGCTGAGCAAACAGTTGGTGCTATATAAATCCTGTATTATACTAAGGTTGGCTTTCAATAAACCTCCCGAGCTAATAACTTAGTGCAGCGTGTCTTGTTTACAATATTCCACTATAGCAGAACATATTACCACAGTTGCACTGAACAGAACTTACAGCAGAAAATCAAACCCTATAAGTAGATTTTGCATGCAAGTGTCAAAAATTGCACAAAGCTCATTCCTTCTCACATAAGTGTGTTCCTTCATTGAGCTTCATTTTTCAGATTTTTTTTGTAATGGTGAAAGAAGGTCTTTATAAACTTAATAACAAACTCCCCAGTACTGCTGTACCATTGTGAATAGGGATGAGCTTCGTGTTCGAGTCGAACATACGTTCGACTCGAACATCGGCTGTTCGATCGTTCGACGAAGATCGAACGATTTGGGCCGTTCGCGCCAAATTCGAGTGACGCGAACGGCCCACAATGCACTACGCCATCGCAGTGTCATCCAGGCGCTGTGATTGGCCAAGCATGCACTGTGACCCCGCATGCTTGGCCAATCACAGCGCCGGCAGCGAGGAGAGCAATGATTGGCCACAGGCAGGATGCCTGTGGCCAATTATTGCTGAGGGTGTTTAGTACACGCCCCACACTATAAAAGGCCGCCAGCACGGCGGCCTAGTGTAGTGTGTTCCGGAGCAGGGATAGAGCAGCATAGGCAGGGACAGTGACTGTTATTTCTTTCTTGCTTAACCTGGATTCCTTTAGTTTAGGGAAAGAGAAGGATAGGTAGGGAGAGTGTCAGTGTGTTTTGTGCTTGTGCTATAGTGTGCTTAAAAAAAACATTTATTCTAGGGACAGAAAACTGTAGGTAGGGCAGAGTGAAAGAAACTGACACTGTCAAGTCCTTGTTTCCAGGGACCTGGAAGGACAGTGAGTGAATTGTCCTTGTGCTATATTTTGCTTAAAAAAAACATTTATTCTAGGGACAGAAAACTGTAGGTAGGGAGAGTGTCAGTTTATTTCACTCTGCAAGTCCTTGTTTCCAGGGACCTGGAAGGACAGTGAGTGAATTCTCCTTGTGCTATATTGTGCTTAAAAAAAACATTTATTCTAGGGACAGAAAACTGTAGGTAGGGACAGTGTCAGTTTCTTTCACTCTGCAAGTCCTTGTTTCCAGGGACCTGTAAGGACAGTGAGTGAATTGTCCTTGTGCTATATTGTGATTAAAAAAAACATTTTTTCTAGGGACAGAAAACTGTAGGTAGGGAGAGTGTTTTTTTTCTTTCACTCTGCAAGTCCTTGTTTCCAGGGACCTGTAAGGACAGTGAGTGAATTGTCCTTGTGCTATATTGTGCTTAAAAAAAAACATTTATTCTAGGGACAGAAAACTGTAGGTAGGGAGAGTGTCAGTTTATTTCACTCTGCAAGTCCTTGTTTCCAGGGACCTGGAAGGACAGTGAGTGAATTCTCCTTGTGCTATATTGTGCTTAAAAAAAACATTTATTCTAGGGACAGAAAACTGTAGGTAGGGACAGTGTCAGTTTCTTTCACTCTGCAAGTCCTTGTTTCCAGGGACCTGTAAGGACAGTGAGTGAATTGTCCTTGTGCTATATTGTGATTAAAAAAAACATTTATTCTAGGGACAGAAAACTGTAGGTAGGGAGAGTGTCAGTTTATTTCACTCTGCAAGTCCTTGTTTCCAGGGACCTGGAAGGACAGTGAGTGAATTCTCCTTGTGCTATATTGTGCTTAAAAAAAACATTTATTCTAGGGACAGAAAACTGTAGGTAGGGACAGTGTCAGTTTCTTTCACTCTGCAAGTCCTTGTTTCCAGGGACCTGTAAGGACAGTGAGTGAATTGTCCTTGTGCTATATTGTGATTAAAAAAAACATTTTTTCTAGGGACAGAAAACTGTAGGTAGGGAGAGTGTCAGTTTCTTTCACTGTGAAAGTCCTTGTTTCAAGGGACAGAGAAGGACACCTGAAGGTAGCCCTTATTGCTTTTTTCCCATCTCCCTGCAGGCCATCTATTAGAATGTCTGGAAGGCAAACAAGGAGAGGCAGACAGTCAGGAGGCAATAAAAGAGGGCAAGCAGGCTCTGTGTCTGGGGGCAACAGTGCTGGTCGTGGACGCGGTGCATTGTCATCAGCACATGGCCATGGGACACGCTTGTCCTTCTTTTCGGCAGCTGGACATGTTGAGCCACATCATGCCGAAGACTTGGTAGAGTGGATGACCAAGCCCTCCTCCTCCTCCTCTCTCACCCAGGCTCAGGGTACTGGAAAAGCAGCTGCCAAAGCGTCGTCTTCCCTGGTATCAATGTCAGACAAATCATCAGTCACTCCTTCCCTAGACCCACCATGTCCTCCTCCTGAGGAGTCCCCCGAACTGTTTCAGCACAGTGTTGGGTACATGCTCCAGGAGGATGCCCAGCGTTTCGAAGGGTCTGATGATGAAACCCAGCTAGAGGAAGGCAGTAGCGTGAGAGCAGACAGAGGGGATGCTCAAGAAGGACACCAATCTGGCAGTCATGTTCCAGCAGCTGCAGCATACTGCCAGATTGGCTCCAGTGAAGAGGAGGGAGGGGATGATGAGGTCACTGACTCCACGTGGGTGCCTAATAGGAGAGAGGAGGAGGAGGAGGAGGATGAGGAGGAGGCACATCTCCAACGAGGCAGGATGCCCTTTGGTGGCCAGCGTAAGGGCAGTACACCGACGGAATCACACCGCAGAGCTCCGCCTGTGCAGGGCGCTGCCTCTGCCCGTCATTCAAAAAGTTCTTTGGTGTGGGCCTTTTTTGAGGCTAGTGCATCAGATCGCACAGCTGCTGTTTGCAACATATGTCTCAAGCGTATATCGCGTGGCCAAAACATCAGCCGCTTGGGTACCACATGCCTGACCAGACATATGTTGACCTGCCATGCAGCTCGTTGGCAAGCCTACCTCAAAGACCCACACCAAAGAACAAAGCGGACCTCTCCTTGCACCGCATCAGCTGGGATCTCCAACCCCACTATAACTTCAGTCCTCTCTGAAACATGCACTGAGAGGAATGAAGGTGTAGAATCAGGTGTGTCACAGCCAAGTACTTGCGCCCACTCTGCTAGCAGTACACCGACGTCCGATTCTAGCAGGCAAATTTCCCTGCCCCAGCTGCTGGACCGTCGAAAGAAGTTCACTCCCAGCCATCCACATGCCCAGCGGTTGAATGCTAGCTTGGCTAAATTGCTAGCGCTTCAACTGCTGCCTTTTCAGTTGGTAGACTCGGCCCCCTTCCGTGAGTTTGTGCAATGTGCAGTTCCTCAGTGGCAGGTTCCCAAACGCCACTTTTTCTCACGGAAGGCTATTCCGGCTCTCTACCGGCATGTGGAAGGCAATGTCTTGGCCTCGCTGGACAGGGCGGTCAGCGGTAAGGTGCATATTACCGCTGACTCATGGTCCAGCAGGCATGGACAGGGACGTTACCTTTCTTTCACGGCCCATTGGGTCACTCTTTTGGCAGCTGGGAAGGATTCAGGACAAGGTGCAGTAGTGTTGGAGGTTGTCCCACCGCCACGCCTCCAAAATGCTACTACTGGTTGTGACACACCTCTCTCCTCCACCCCCTCCTCTTCTTCTTCCTCCATGGCCTCTTCCTGTGGTTTGTCCTATGAACCAGCGGTGCTCCGTAGCCGTTCACGGGGCTACGCAAGTACGCAGGCAAAAAGATGCCATGCCGTGCTTGCGCTGGTGTGTTTGGGGGACAGAAGCCACACTGGGGCAGAGGTCCTGTCTGCTCTGCAGGGCCAGGCCGAGAGGTGGTTGACGCCACGCCAGCTTAAGCCAGGAATGGTGGTTTGCGACAATGGCACCAACCTCCTCTCCGCCCTCCGACAGGGACAACTGACCCATGTGCCCTGTGTGGCTCACGTCCTTAACCTGGTGGTGCAGCGGTTCTTGGGCAGGTACCCGGGCTTACAGGATGTCCTGAGGCAGGCCAGGAAAGTCTGTGTGCATTTCCGCAGATCTTATAATGCCAGTGCTCGCCTGGCTGAGCTGCAAAAGGAGTTGAACCTGCCCAAGAACCGCCTTATATGTGACATGCCCACCAGGTGGAACTCAACGTTGGCCATGCTGCAGCGGCTGCACACGCAGCAGAGGGCCATCAATGAGTACCTGTGCGACTACGGCACCAGGACAGGGTCAGGGGAGCTTGGTTTTTTTTCTCCACGCCAGTGGGGCATGATCAGGGATGCATGCACTGTCCTGGCACCATTTGAGGAGGCCACGAGGATGGTGAGCAGTGACAGTGCATGCATCAGTGACACTGTACCTCTTGTCCACCTGTTGGAGCACACGCTGCGTGGAATAATGGACAGGGCACTTGAGGCAGAACAGAGGCAGGAAGAGGAGGACTTCCTTGCCTCTCAAGGCCCCCTTTACCCAGACAGTGTTCCTTCTGTCCCACCCATCGCACAGGAAGAGGAGGAGGAGGAGGAGGAGGAGGAGGAGGATTGTGTCAGCATGGAGGTGGAGGCTGGCACTCAGCATCATCAGCAGCAGTCTTTTAGGGATGATTTACAGTCCCAAGAAACCAGTGGACTTGTACGTGGCTGGGAGGAGGTGGCTGCGGATCATGTCGTCCTTAGTGACCCAGAGGACTCCGGAGCGAATGCCTCAGCAAACCTACGCTGCATGGCCTCCCTGATCCTGCAAAGTCTGCGGAAGGATCCTCGTATTCTTCGGATCAAGGAGAGGGACCATTACTGGCTGGCCACTCTCCTTGATCCACGGTACAAGGGTAAGGTTGCGGACCTTATGTTACCGTCGCAGAGGGAGCAGAGGATGAGACAACTCCGGGAGGCCTTGCAGAAAGGTCTGTGCAACGCGTTCCCAGAGACTGGGAGGTTGCAAACTCCTGGTCCTGGACAACGAGTTGCTGAGGCTTCGGCCAGTCAAAGAAGGAGCGGTGGGGAAGGTGGCCGTCTGACCGATGCGTTCAGACAATTCTTTAGTCCGCAGCCCCAAAGTATGATCGGTTCCAGCAACCATCGCCAGCGTCTGATAAACATGGTGCAGGAATATCTAGGGGCAAGGTCAGACTTGGACACCTTCCCCACCGAAAATCCTCTGGCTTACTGGGTCTTGAGGATGGATCACTGGCCAGAGCTTGCACAGTATGCAATTGAGCTACTGGCCTGTCCTGCATCCAGCGTTCTTTCGGAACGCACATTCAGTGCTGCTGGAGGATTTGTCACGGATCACAGGGTGCGCCTGTCCACCGACTCGGTTGATCGACTGACTTTCATCAAGATGAACCAGTCTTGGATCACCACCAGCTACCACACACCTGATGCTGATATAACAGACTAATTGATTTTAACATGTCACATCCCTTCAAGACTGATGCTGATGCTGAGTGCCTGTGCTGTTATGTTGACTGGCTATCCTCCTCCTCCGAGTCCTCAATGATACGATTGATGATGATAGCTTGTAAGATCATTTTTGTTTATGGGTGCCGCCACCAGTGCCTAACGCCCAATTTTTCAGCCCCTGTTTAACAGGGGCGTGTAATTACAATTTTTGAAGCAATACTTTGCAACAGGGCTCATTGCTGTGCTCCAAGTACAGTATCTGTGAGGAGTTGCAGTGTTGTGCCACCAGTGCCTAAGGCCCAATTTTTCAGCCCCTGTTTAACAGGGGCGTGTCATTACAATTTTTGAAGCAATACTTTGCAACAGGGCTCATTGCTGTGCTCCAAGTACAGTATCTGTGAGGGGTTGCAGTGTTGTGCCACCAGTGCCTAAGGCCCAATTTTTCAGCCCCTGTTCAACAGGGGCATGTAATTACAATTCTTGATCTAATAATTCACAGCAGGGCCCATTGCTGCACCCACCAAGAGTAACTGTCAGGGCTTACAGTGTTGTGGCACCAGCACCACCATCAAAGGCCCAATTTTTACTACCACTGTTCAACAATTATATGTAATTAAAATTCCTGATATAATAGTTGACAGCAGGGCGTTCCAGCACCAACCAAGAGTAACTGTGAGTGCTTACAGTGTTGTGCCAACACCAACAACTAAGGGGCCTATTTCTGCAGAGTATATACGGCAGGTCCCTACTTTCAAACATCCAACTTACAAACGACTCCTACTTGCAAACGCAAGAAGACAACAGGAAGTGAGAGGAAATCTACCACTAGGAAGGAAAATTCTCTCCTGTAAGAATAAATATGGGAGAAAGGTGTCTCCTCTGTACTGATGCTTTATCAGCAATCCTTGTTTCAAGAAAAACACCACATTTCAAAAACAGTTGTCATTGGGACGGAAAGTGAGGTGAAATGTTCTGAACAGGGGCACAGACAGCAAAACAAATGTTACAGGGGTGATAACCCTTACCTATGTTTTCCAAAAAGTTTAAAAATAGATTTTTGGTCTGGAGCTACACTTCAACAATGTACCTGTTCAAAATTACAAACAGACTCTACATAAGAACAAACCTACAGTCCCTGTCTTGTATGCACCGCCTGTATAGGGCTGTTCAGAGTATATAGGGCCTTTTTTATTTTATGTGCGGGGTTCCCCTTAATATCCATACAAGACCCAAAGGGGCTGGTAATGGGCTGGGGTAGGGGGGGGGGTCATGGGGTAGCTATGCCATTTTTCTTAAAGAATTTCATCCATATTACCGGGACCAGACATTACATTAAAGCCGCAAGCAGTTTTAAATGGCTTTTTTTTCCTTTAGAAGTGTCATTTTGTGCAGGGACAGTTCTAAACACGGGAAACACGTGGCACTTCACAGGCATACTTTAGACACCCCCCAGGTACGATATTTAAAGGAATATTTGACTTTTTTTTTTTCACTTTATGCATCATTAAAATGACTGCTCCCGAAAAACGACCGTTTTTAAAACTTCTTTTTGCATTGATACATGTCCCCTGGTGCAGAACCCGGGTTCCCAAACCCTTTTTAGGACAATAACATGCATAATAGTTGTTATAATTAGCACTTTAGAATTCGAACGTTCGCATCCATTGTATTTAATAGGGTTCTAATGTTCGTTCGAACTTTCGGTCCGTTCGCGGGTTCTGGTGCGAACCGAACCCGGGGGTGTTCGGCTCATCACTAATTGTGAATATATTTAAATTTAAATGTGTGTATATATGTAATCTTTGTTTTGCAAATAAACACCAAGTGGCATATTTATAAGGCTGTCAATCTGACATTTGGCAAACATTCATTGCAGTTTAGTTTTCCAGGCGCGTGTGTTTTATGAGGTGATTGATTCACTACCTACGGATTTTTGGTGAAATCACAATTTTACTACAAGCACTATGGGTTTTCTGAGCGCACAGTAAATATTCTCCTTTCAGGCCTGAGGTCTCATAGAAACCTTGGACAGAGGCATTTGAAGGGAGAGCTAGAAGTCACTGCTCTGACTCATTCATTTTGTGTGTGAAAATTTCAGCTTTAGCTACTGTACTTTGTAAACAGACCTTTTTACATTTAAGGAGATATAGGACAATATGTAAAAAGAAGCCTTAAGCCCCCTTCACACTTGTGCAATCTGAAAGTCGCGGCAATTTTGCCGTGATTTTTTTTTAATGCAATTTTGATGCGACTTGAAGCAATGCCTGTGTAATCTTGAGGTCTATGGACCTCAAGTTGCATCAAAGTGGGACCAAAGTAGCACAGGGATTACTTTGAAGTCGCACAGATATGAATGGTACTCATTGGAAATCATAGGGTACGACTTGCCATGCTTCTTTGCAGTCCAAAGTCACAGGACAATTCACACAAGTGTGAAATGGGCATTACGTTTTTTCTTCTGGCAATATTTTAAAGCAAAAAAATATATATTTTTTTAATTTTTAGCTCCTGACCTAATTATATGCAAATCTACTTTTTATCTCTTTTAATACTGCAACGCATTGCAATTGACCGTTTGAGCATACTAGATGTGTACAAGTGTTTCACACATAACCTTCCCTTCTCCTGCTGCGAGTTTTTAACTGAAAAACAGAATAGGGCAGCCTTTCTCAACTATGGTTCCCCCAGAGGTTTCTAGGAGGGTCCTTGCACAATGAGCAACTTCTGCCTCTCAGATGAATAACCATTTGCACCAATGATCTTTTAGCAATTTGTAAAGGTTTTTTTCCCCCCAATGACTAAAAATGTATGGAGCGATTTTCCCAGTGATCATCACACTACTATAAGCTGTAGATATAGTAATTATTGCCAGGGGTTCCCTGACACCAGAAAGGTATTTTAAGGGTTCCTCCATGATGAAAGGCTTCCCTATGGGATCAACATCTTTCTACATTATCTGGTCTCTGATTGGTACATCGCAGTAATAAGCATTTGACAATTTCCTTGATTTGTTGATGCTGATTTTAGTAAATATATACAGTTTTTGTGCAAACCTTTACTCAAACAACAGACAATTGTGTCACTGGCCTTTTGTGCTCTCTCTGTAAAATACAATTTGAAGAAAGCAGCATTGTCCCTCACGTACAGCAGCTTAATTGCATATCTGAGACCGCTGTTTATTTCATTTTTGTACTAAAGACAAAATAATCAGGAAACACCACTGCAAACAATTTACTGTGCACATTCTGAATGCATACATATGTACGCTCATTTTCCTTGTATTGTAGTTGATTGTAATAAGCCAATTTAGTGTGTAAATACAGATGATGAGATCTTACTGTTCATGATCTTGAAAAGAAACATTTATAATGTCTCGCAGGTATGGATCCTATATGTCGGTGGTGGTATGCAGTATCCTCAATGGCAATTGGCTGGTTTCAGGGTGATGATTCTTCTGTGAAATCTCAGTATATGGATGTAGAAAGAATTCCCAAGCTCCTGGAGGCCGAGTAAGCCTTTATTTATCACTATAGACATGTGTTACCTTGGCAGTAGGATACTTTTATAGCTACCGTATTTATCGGCGTATAACACGCGCCGGCGTATAACACGCACCCCAAGTTTAGCAGGGAATTTTAGGGAAAAAAACTTTTAGGAGGGAAGTTTAAGAAAAAAAAAAAATTTACATTTAAATGCAGCCTTACCAGTGTCATTTGCGGCCTTGTCACAGTGCAGCCTTGCCAGTGTCCATTGCAGCCTTGCCCAGTGTCCATTGCAGCCTTACCCAGTGTCCATTGCAGCCTTGCCCAGTGTCCATTGCAGCCTTGCCCAGTGTCCATTGCAGCCTTGCCCAGTGTCCAGTGCAGCCTTGTCCAGTGCAGCCTTGTCCAGTGCAGCCTTGTCCAGTGCAGCCTTGCCCAGTGTCCAGTGCAGCCTTGCCCAGTGTCCATTGCAGCCTTGCCCAGTGCAGCCTTGCAGCCTTGCCCAGTGCAGCCTTGCCCAGTGTCCATTGCAGCCTTGCCCAGTGTCCATTGCAGCCTTGCCCAGTGTCCATTGCAGCCTTGTCCAGTGCAGCCTTGTCCAGTGCAGCCTTGCCCAGTGTCCAGTGCAGCCTTGCCCAGTGTCCATTGCAGCCTTGCCCAGTGTCCATTGCAGCCTTGCCCAGTGCAGCCTTGCCCGGTGTCCAGTGCAGCCTTGCCCGGTGTCCAGTGCAGCCTTGCCCGGTGTCCAGTGCAGCCTTGCCCGGTGTCCAGTGCAGCCTTGCCCGGTGTCCAGTGCAGCCTTGCCCGGTGTCCAGTGCAGCCTTGCCCGGTGTCCAGTGCAGCCTTGCCCGGTGTCCAGTGCAGCCTTGCCCGGCGTCCAGTGCAGCCTTGCCCGGCGTCCAGTGCAGCCTTGCCCGGCGTCCAGTGCAGCCTTGCCCGGCGTCCAGTGCAGCCTTGCCCGGCGTCCAGTGCAGCCTTGCCCGGCGTCCAGTGCAGCCTTGCCCGGCGTCCAGTGCAGCCTTGCCCAGTGTCCAGTGCAGCCTTGCCCCCCCAGTGTTTATTGCAGCCTTGAATTTAAATTTGGCGCCGCCGAGATCGCCGCTGATACAGGGCGGAGCGGGGCGAACGCCGCTGAGAACGCAGGGACTGGGCGGAGCCGAGATACACATAGCCGGGTGTACTCGGCTCTTCTCGGCTTCGCTCACAGTCACGCCGAGTCCCGCCCTATGATGGACATAATCACAGGTCCAATGGCGGGACTGGGCGTGACTGTGAGCGGAGCCGAGTATAGCCGAATACACTCGGCTATGTGTATCTCGGCGGCGACCGCTCCGCTCAGTCAGCGGAGATCGCCGGGCATAGGTGAGTATCGGCGTATAACACGCACCCACGATTTTCCCCTGATTTTAAGGGGAAAAAAGTGCGTGTTATACGCCGATAAATACGGTACTTCACATATTTCGGGTTGCAGTCCTGGGCTTTGGAGACTTGTCCCTATAAATGTACCTCTTTATTCTTCTAGCTATTTGTTATCTAGGCTTTCAACTAATGAGTCTGAGGTGTATTAAAGTAAACCTGTTAAACCTGCCAACTAAGCATTTGCTGAAGAAAAATCCTAAGCACAGGTTGACTTTTTTTTTGTAGGAAAGATAAATAGAACCAGAGACACATTCGCAAATCTTGACATTTCCTTTTGAAAGTACAGCATTGTTCTGTCTCCAGAGTCTTCTGATTTGATTCTTAAATTGGGTGCATTAACAAGGAGGCTGAGGGTCAAGAAGGTTAAGTTTTAGTACGATCAGGATTTTGTATAGTATCAAAAGGAGGTGGACTATGATCATCTTCTTAGAGACTCTGGGGATTGGGTGCAAAATAGCTTGGCACCAAGGAGTACTATTTTACTTGGGAAAATCTGCCTTCAATATAGTGAGTGCCCATCTCCAGTAGAGAGGAAAAAGAGAGGAGCACTGGATGCATATAACACGGGAAAATCTTTACACCCCCAGTAAGTATACTCCCCCTCCCCTGTCCCCTCTTCAGTGTTGCACACCCATTTACTTTTTCCCCCCCTATATACTGTATTATTGAACATTGATAAAAACATTTACACCAAGTTAATTCTCTTTATATATTTACAAAATGTTAAAATATTGAAGACTAAACGATCCGTTTGTGTCATGCTTTTTGTTTTTCAGGAATCCCTTGGTAAAAGCTGTGGTGCACATGTGCAGAGCCATGCAAATGTCTGTATTGGGAAAGACTGAGAGTTCACAAAATGCTTTCTCTCAGTGTGAGAAGGCCAGCACCTTCTTATGGAATAGTCTGAATATGAGTGGTACATTCAATAATGATCTAAATAAGGTGAATTCCACTTCCTGTATTTTGCTGCATTAAGTATTAAACATTAAGGCTACATTCACATCGATATATTAGGCCAGTGTGACTTGCAGTGACAGGAATCTTGAGATTCCTGCTGAAGATTTCTGCCACTGCAAATCACACTGGCCTACATTGACAGCATGAATGTAGCCTTAAGCAGAACTAAACCCATGGGTTTAATGGTGTTTCAAAACAGATACAATGAAGGCATGCCACAAATGATGATTGTCACATTTGCTTCTGCTATAATCTATCATGTGTAACATGGCAACTGCAGATCAGAGACCAAGGTAGCAACTTTATTGCTATAAAGGACAGGAAGGGTAAAGTGATTGTAAAGGCAGAAGGTTTTTTTATCTTAATGCATTCTATGCTTTAGGATAAAAAACCTTCTGGGTACAGCAGCCCCCCCTAATACGTACCTGAGCCCATCTCTATTCAGCGATGTTGCACGAGAGACTCGGCTGTCCGGGGCTCTCCTCACTGGCTGCGAATGGTGCTCTGCTGCTGTCTCAGCCAATGAGGAGAGAGTGAGGGCGGGGCCTAGTCTGGGCTCCATGTCTGAATCGACACATGGAGCTGCGGCTCGGCTCATGTGCCCCCATAGCAAGCTGCTTGCTGTGGGGGCACTCGCCAGGAGGGAGGGGCCAAGAGCACCGAAGAAGGTCCCGAAAAGAAGAGGATCTGGGCTGCTCTGTGCAAAACCAACTGCACAGAGCAGGTAAGTATAACATGTTTGTTATTTTTAAGCAAAATAAAACGAGACTTTAGTATCACTTTTTAAGTTCCTGTTTTAAATTAAATGTTGTTATATTCATATGTGGAGTCATTTTTATTTGTGATGTTTTGTGTATATAGGTTTTGACTTTCCTTTTGACCTTGGTGTCACTGTAGTGCATTGTTGTTGCATTGCATGTCATTGTCTATGTGCAATGTTTCTTCAGTGCAGTATGGAGGCCCCAGCTATATCATCGTACCTAAAGGATATGCAAAGCCAAAAAATTAACTTCTCTTTTGGTCTGTTAAATATGGTTGAAAGCCTATTGTCAATCTGTTGATCCTCCAGAAATCTTGTCCGCAAGACCACTTTCTGTACTGCACTCTTATCTCTCTGAGCTATCTCTGAGGACTATATAACCCCTCCCCTCTGTTATGGAGGTGAGTAGTGGGAGGTTATTGTAGTTCTGTCTTAGGATGACCTTGCTGCTTCTTTAGATACAGTGCAGTAAGTGAGTTTTTCCCCCCCTAAGTCAGAAAGTGTTACTGGCAAGATCACCAGATTGGAAAAAAAATCGAAGAAAAGCCGGAAAAAATATTTAATGCAGCAGTCACCCGATCTAAGAACGAGTAAGCTGCAGTATAATAAAATTTAGTTCTTAGGTTTCGATTCTTTAAATCTGGGTGAGAACTTTGTCAGGCAATATAGTAGGTATGTGTGCCTTGTGGTCATCTGTACAAAGCTAATATAGTAGGTATGTGTACCTTGTGGTCATCTGTACAAGGATAATGTTGTTGCAAAAATGCAGTCTGTACTGTAAAACTTAATATAGTTGTGAAGAACAACTTAAGGATACTGGTGGACTGCGCTTAATGGATTGGGTATCAAGATAGCCAAAAAGTCAATGGGTCCATAAATGAAGACAATGTTATTATTCCTTCAATGAACAAAATAATGAGTAAAATAATAAAAGTAATGATAAAATGAGCCAACAATACCACTTACTGGTCCCAAGGGCCTTGAAAGGTTAGCATCATCCGGAAGGCTAGCCTCTACAGCATGGAGGGGTGCCAGTGCCCATGCTGTGCTGAGTGGAGACCTGGTCCGGGGAAGGGGCTCAAAGGCTGGCGTCAGAGACATGGGCATGTGTAAGGTGACGCTGCCGCGAATCGATATGGACTATGACAAAGTGCATGGGCGCGAAACGCCTTGTCACGACAACAGACGAGCTTGCGTTCCACGCTGGTTTCTTGGGCTTCCACCTCGTTCACACCTCCAGCTCGCACCGCCTATCATCCAGACGTGCCAGCCACATACGCAGCTTGGATTCCCTGGCTTCCGGCTCTGGGTCCTGGTCGTTTGTCCTCCTTCATCGTGATTGTAAGGCAGGGTTACTGGATTTCTGCAGAATCCTTGGTAGCACTACACTATTCTGCCATTCGCGGCAGTGTTACCTTACACGCTCGTGTCTCTGACTCCGGCCTTTGAACACCTTCCCCGGACCAAGTCTCCACTCAGCACAACATGGGCACTGGCACCCCTCCTTTACATGCTAGCCTTCCAGATAATGCTAACTTTTCAACACCCTTGGGACATCAAGTGGTATTGTTGGCTCATTTTATCATTACTTTTATTTTGTTCATTGAAGGAATAAAAACATTGTGTTTATTTATGGCCCCACTGACTTTTTGGCTATCTTGATATCTAATCTATTGAGCGCCGTCCGCCAGTATCCTTCTTTTATACCGCATCGCCATATGTTTTTGGTCATATAACAATTTTTCTGGTTGCATGATCCACAGTTTTAGCGCTCAAGGAACTATGGTATTTTCTTGTGAGGAACAGCTTTTCCTTTCTGGGTGGGTTTTCTGGTTTTAAACCAAAACTGCATCTTGTGGGAGTTTATAGGGTTCCAAAATTAAAATTTTACTACTGCAAGGGCAGAACAATGAGTAACAGTAATATCATTATTCTGAGTTCATAGATTAGTTTTTTTTATGTATGCGACCAACATCTTTGAGCCAATCAGCCATAACATTATGACCATTGACAAGTGACTGATTCTCTCATTACAATGGTATCTGAAAGTGGGTGGGATATATTAAGCAGCAAGTAAGCATGTTGTCCTTGAGGTTCATGTGTTAAAAGCAGAAAAAAATGGGCACGTGTAAGGATCTAAGCTACTTTGACAAGGGCCAAGTTATAATGGCTAGACTGGGTCAGAGCATCTTCAAAACTGCAGCTTTTGACAGATGTTCCAGATCTGCAGTCGTTAGGACCTACCAAAAGTGTTCCAAGGAAGGAAAAATGGCAAACCTGCGACAGGATTAATTGTGGCCAAGGCTCATTGATGCAAGTGGGGAGCAAAAGCTTACCTGTGTAGTCTGATTTAATAGAAGAGCTACTGTAGCTCGAATTGCTGAAGAAGTTCATGCTGGTTCTGATGGAAAGGTGCTAGAACACAATGCATCGCATTGTGTTGTGTATGGGGCTGCCTAGCTGCAGACCAGTCAGGGTGCCCATGCTGACCCCTGTTCGCAACCAAAAGCGCCTACAGTGTGTACGCAAGCCTCAGAACTGGACCACGGAGCAATGGAAGAAGATAGTCTGGTCTATTGAATTCAAGAATGGCTTGAGGAAAATAACGTGTTTGAAGTGTTAACTTGTCAATCTAGTTGAGCGTCTGTGGAATGTGCTGGGGGAAAAAAACGCCCTGCATAGAGGGCCCATGTCACAGCTTAGAGGATTGAAGTATCTGCTACTGCCAGTTATGGTACGTGGTCATAATGTTATGGCTGATCTGTGTGTGTGTGTGTGTGTACACACATAAAGTGGCAAGAAAAAGCATGTGCACCCCTTTGCATTAACTGGCTTTCTGTAGTAATTTGTCATAAAGTGATCTCATCTACTGTAAATCACAATAGACAAACCTATTGTGCTTACAAACAATTCTAATTTCTTGTATCTTTATTGAACACACCCAATAAACATTCATAGTGCTGGAGGAAAATAAGTGACCCCATAGGCTAATTACTTCAACGGAAGCTAATTGGCGTCAAGTAGTTTGCACACCTGGAGTCCAATTAATGAAATTAGTTGAAAAACACAAACATCAAAACATTGTCCCAAACATGGCATTGGGAACCCCCTGAATCTGTTCGCCTAAAATCTTGTATATTCTTTGTGTTAATGTCATTACAAAAATCGTATACTGCAATAGTGGAGCATATAAGCAGCCATACAGACGCTCATTGCGCATTGACAGAGTGAGACTCGAAATAAGTGTGCTTGAAGCCTTGTATCTCCTTTTTTCTCTTAGGTAATACAGCTTCTAGTTTGTGATCTATTACTGTCCATGCGAACCTCTTTATGGCAGAAACAGGCATCTGGGGAAACGATTCATGCCTCCAAATCTGTGCTCACAGGGTTCCAGAGGGATCTCAGCAGCCTTCGTAGGCTTGCTCTAACCTTTAAACCTGCTCAGTGCAAGGTAAGTTTCATTATTTAGGAGAATATAAATGAACTACACAGGTCAGGGGCAGCCCTTTTGTATAAAAAAGAAAATCGGCAGCGTTTTAAGACATGGACAACAGGAAAAATAAGTATACTGTACTGTAGATGTGTTTTTTTTTTTTACACAGGATTGTCTTTATATAAAGTAACTCTGTAGTGGCAGGATCACTTTAAAGCTCAAGATCAGGATCATCTTACTTTTGCAATATATGTTCGGTCTCTGTACTTTCAGCACACCTACACTGTGTTTTATTTTGCCCATTACTTTGTATTGCCATATGTAGTTCTCATTAGTAGCTGTGGCTTTATAGCTTCTCTCATGCTCTGCTTGTAAGTCCAGGGCACCTGGAGGAAGTCCCTTTTTTATATGGGTAATTTTCTTTAACTGCATGTCCCATTATGCTTTGGGACTGTAGTTTTAAAACAGTTTTGGGCGTTACTGTGGGTGGTGAAAGAGGAGTAACAAATTCTATCATCATGGCCACAGCCCTGCATTACATCAGTGGGTGGTCATATTTGCGTACAATTTGAACTTATAGTTCCCCTAATAACTACTGCCGTGAATGCAAGATGCTGCAAAAAATAATCACACTGCAGGAATGTGTCAGTTTTGCTTGTCTTGCGGCATGCAGAAGAGTATGCTGGTGCAGTTTGCCTTCTGGTAGCCTAAAACAGGCAGACCTGAGGGCATTTTCTGCATAAAAAGTTTACGTGAAAGCAGGGCTCGGGAGGTAGACGTGACTGAATGGGTTTGGATGCTAACTGCTATCTATTCAATCCTGCCCAGCATTAACAGTGGCAAGGTATTGACATCATCTGTGTATTCTCAATGACTATAAGAGAGTCAAAACAAGTGTTCCTGCAGGAAGTGGCTGTGCGACACTAAAGCAGCACATAGATCAGGTAGTTTTTTTTTTGTTTTTTTTCAATTCAGTAGGTTGAATGAAAAATTTACCTGATTCCCTCAGCCACACATTTGAGGTGGATGAGGCAATCCTCCCTGTTGAGCTACTGTTTTCTGACAGCGAGGAGACCTCCGCCACTGCTCAGCAATGCAGGCTACAGCCTGTAGCACTGATCAAGCAGAGAAAATCTGACCCATACATGGATCAAAATTTGTCCGGTCCCTGCTGAACCGGCCGGATTTCGATCCATGTATGGACGGCTTTGCTGTGAACCAGCCACAATCTGAGACTTGAGTGGAGGGAATGGACTTCTATACAGCCTCACTGGCAAACCTGCACATGGTCATCTCATTGAGTTTATCACCTACTATGTGCTGGGGTGGGAGTGCAGAGTGGATTGCCTGGTGTTCAAGAAAACTGCCAGAAGTGACGCGTACAGAATGAATAGAAAGGAGAGTGCAGTCAGGAGCCACACTAGATGCTTTGGATTAAAACCGATACATACTATATGAGTATTTGCTTTGTTGATTTTTGCATTCCAAAGGTTTACAACCACATGTAAAAAAAAAAAAAGTTGGCGTTCTGCTTTTAAGGATAAAGAAACTCAAACATTTTTTAAATCCTAGTTGTTCCTACATGAAGCTACAGTTAGACTGATGGCTGGTGCAAGTCCAACCCGCACACACCAGCTTTTGCAACACAGCTTGCGGAAACGTCCTCCAAACATTAGCAAGCCAGGTAAGCTTGAACATTACTGTTTTTTAGTGGCAGCTCTACAGAAGTGCTAATACCTCTGACATTGTTCATAATACATGCAGATAAACCTTATGTATATAAGCCATGATAAAGGCTCAGCGCTTTAAAATAACAGCAAATTAAAATATCATCCACTATAAAATCATGTGCATAAAGACGTGAAAATTGCACACAAATGCAAAATAAAATGCAGAAATCAACCAATAAGTCCTTTGTAACTCCAGAAATGTCCATGTATTGCTTCTATTATCCAAAAAAGGGGACAACACATGCATCTGAGGCTAATGCCGCATACACACGACCGTTTTTAATGTCCTTGAAAAAAACAGCATTTTTCTCGACGTGATTTTTCGTGTTTCCTCTCAAGCCTGCCTTGCCTACACACTATCGTGGAAAAAAATGTTTGAGTAAAGCGCGGTGACGTACAACACGTACGACGGCACTATAAAGGGGAAGTTCCATTCGGATGGCGCCACCCTTCATGTTAGAAAAAGTTTGAGCGACGATTCGCGCTTTTCAGCCTCGTGCTTTTCAGTCCGTTACAGCGTGACGAATGTGCCATCTCCATTACAAACGCTAGTTTTACCAGAACGAGCGCTCCTGTCTCATACTTGATTCTGAGCATGCGCATTTTTTTTCACGTCGTTAAAGCCCACACACGGACGTTTTTCATGACGAGAAAAACGACGATGTAAAAAATGACGTGAAAAATTAGAGCATGTTCCAATTTTTCTCGTCGTGATTCTCTGCGTTTTTCTCGCCGGGAAAACTGCTGGAAAGCCCACACATGATCATTTTTAATGACCATTTAAAAAAATTAAATTTTTCTCGTCATTAAAAATGGTCGTGTGTACGCGGCATTAGACCGCACTCACCAGCTCACTAGCTGCCAATGCAGCAACTCACGCATTGGAAATGAACAATTTCAGCTACCACTCTGGGCATTCAGCTCCATTCAATCACCTGAGGTCTTCTGACTGTAGCAGCAGCCCACCACTGGGGGAGATTTGGAAAAGCCTATAGCGCCACTAGATGGAAAAGAAACACTTGCTCAAGAAGCCAAATACTGAAAGAGCCTAGATATAGTGTAATAATTTCTTACTGATGCATAAGAATCACATAAAAACAATAAACATACAGATGCCGAGTAGTAACATATACAGCAGTGCACTTAGATTGCCGCCAGTTCTGAAATCTGAGTCGGCGGCGTGACGTCGGTCTATAGCTCTGCCCTGATGTGTTTCATGCCAATGCAAGTCTTCAGGGGGTGCTAGCAAGCCGATGTAAAAAATTATCCCATTTAAATTGCCTGTATAATAAACTAACGGTCTCTAGAGGGCCAACAGGAAGTGACCGACGCCATTTTGTTGAAGTCCCCGTGCCACCGCCGCCATTGTTCCTCAGTCTGTATTACTACATAGAAAGCCAGAAGGAAAATGCGGGAGCAGGTGCCATGCTATTATAGCCCGCTAGCATGGATTGCCAAAAAGGAAAAGCCAATTTACAAAAAACTGTATTTAGAGAAAAAACCTTATGTTAAACGGAGATAAATTCATTCCAAATAGGCAGCACATAGTCTTTAGAGGGGCAACAGGAAATGGTCAGCGCCATTTTGTTGAAGTCCCGCGGACACAGCCTTTTCTCTTGAGTCTATATTAATGAGTAGAAAGCAAGAGCCAGAAAAAATGTGGGAACAGGCACCATTTTATTATAGCCCACTAGCATAAATTAACAAAATGGGAAAGCCCATTAACAAAAATCTGTATTTAAGGAAATAAAAATCTTTATATTAAATAATATAAAGCGTGTTCTAATGGTTTGTACGCATCTAAATGCAGCACTACGGAAATCATTGGGGCCATACACGCAGATCTGTGTCTACAAATAAAAATGTGCACTGCCCTTTAGTGGCGTATAAAAAATAGGACATCTGTGTTCGGGGCCTTGCATATCTGCAGATTTTACGTACACATGCTAATGTGTATAACTGCGTTGAATACACAAGTCATTAGAATAACGGTACTCTTCTAGATACAAAAACCTGTGTTCCATGATAAAAAAATGCATATGCAAAAGGCTAAAGTTCCTATATAGATATTGAAGATCTTATGTTCTCTTTTTGCCCCACCCTCCTCACTTCTGGATTTTTGCAAAATGTATCACAGGGCACAAAAGAGTAGAAGGGATGACAGCCTGATGGTAGTCAAGTTGTCAATTTGTTAACAGCTTATGAGTTGCTTTTTTTAGTTCTGGGCAAAGATGCAATCACCTTGCCGTATATTTCCTAGACAATTTTAAGCTATTTCTTAAGAGTGTGTCATTAAAGTATTACTTTAAATTTAAAGGTTTGTTAATTTTTTGTTTGTTTTAACCAGGGGATATGTACTCTTTACCGGGACAGAGAGAACGAGCAACTGCCATCTTGTTGGCCTGCCGGCACCTGCCTCTATCGTTTTTATCCTCTCCAGGACAGAGAGCAGTGATGTTGGCTGAAGCAGCACGGACTTTGGAAAAAGTGGGCGACAGACGCTCATACCATGACTGTCAGCAAATGATGGTCAAGCTTAGTGGGGGCACAGCTATGGCAGCCTCATGAAAGACGCACTGTTTAAACCGCAGTCTGGCCTCATATTTATCTTTCAGGAATATACAGTCTTTTTATTGATGTCTATCAAATGTGTGGGGATTTGAAAACAAGATTGAAGCTGAGAATGAATTCGGTGATATTGCAGTATGGGCCTATCATCCGAACTGAAGTAAAAAGGGATGTTATTTAGTATTTTTAGATTTCTATTAGATACTCCTGAGAATTACATTGTGCAGTGAATATATCTTACAGATTATATACATTGCTATTTTTTTGTATTAACATATTTACAAGCATCATGGACCATCCCTTTTTTTTTTTTTTTATTGATTTCAGTGGGAATTTTTAAAGTCTATTTCAGAACAGACACACAGTAGATGTAATGACATCGAGAACATGTTTGTCAAATCAAAAGAATGCAAAGCTGCTCCTTGCAAAAAGATTTCTTTTTTTAATCTGTTTTTGCTCATTGACACCGGGTCTGCTCATAGACTCTTCTGCTATTTATTCTGTACCTTTTATGTCTGGAACATTTTTAAGTTAGTTTTGCATTAAGTTGGACCAAAACTTCATTATTCAGTCTAGTGCCGTTTATCATTCTACACCTTTATACTACGATCACTTGGAGAAAATATCTTTGCAGAGTGCATGGCATATTCATAGCTCAGGAAACCAGTGGGCTTATTTATTGAGGCAGTGCAAAGGGCAATCCTGATGTACCAAAGTCAGTAGCTCAAATCAGGCTGGTGAAAGAGGATTTCTGATTCGGTGTTATGAATGGCTGCTCTTCACACAGCATTACTTTTGCATTATTGAATAATCACAAAGATGCTGTGCAGCAGTTTATCTACACACCATTTTCTTTCCTAGTTCAGAAACTTCCCATGTTTTTTTTATTACTTTGAGAAGTAGCCATGTGATTGGGACCCAACTTTTCTTTTTATAATTATTGTCTTCACCTTTGCCGTTAGGTTTGTTTTTCCTTTGCTTAAGCCTAGTACACACTACTAACATCTAGTATACACTGACAGCTCAGAAAGAGCTGCTGTACTATCCAATGTTAGTACAGTGACCTCCCCTGCTGTGCTATTGTGTTCTGACAGGGGGGACTGCCCATTGGCCATTGGCTGAGAGCACTTATCGGGAGCCGATTGGCAGACTTTTTTTTCGGTCATGCCCCTTCGTCAGAAGCCGGCCGAATGGCAGACCGGCTGCAGTCCACCTAGGCCGAATGCTGGCCAGTTTCTATTGCCAGTTTCTATCTGACCAATGCCGCCCAACATTTGGCCCAATGTACTGGGCTTTACTTGTGTACTTTAGTGGTAAAGTTTAGCAGAATTTCAGCTAAGCACACCTATATATTTTTTTATTAATGTCATTGTTCTGTCATGAATTGTCTGGTGACAGCAAAAAAGAGTGGTAAGAGCAGGCACATAGGCAAAATCTGCTAGATCAAACAGCAGCTATTGTGCCTGAACCCAATGAGCAAATAGGCTTGATATTGTTGTTCGCCAATTCTGTGCTATCCTTGTTCTATTATTTACACATGATTGACCAAACAAGTATATGCAAAATGAATGCACTCATCCATAGATGACTCTCTATTTGTACTCTTTGGGGACATTTATAGGAAGGATATATGTAGAACAGGAGCACTGCACTGTAAACTGAAATAATTTCCAACTTCTTTTTTAAATTTCCCTTCTAGGGGTTAGAATTATCACTGTACCATGGGGACTTGTGCCTTTTTACTTTGGTCTAAGACATGCATCTGTTAGAACTGAAAAAGTAAAAAAGATTTTTTTTTTGACAATTTTCACAAATATATGCAGATATTTTTGTTTTTGACATGAAGTCTCCTAATATGTTTTACTGATTTTGTACTTAACTTATCCGTAACTTATCAACAGTTTTATTATTTGTTGTCATTTTTAGGAGAGGGACAAGCATTCATTTCTATTTTCATATTGACTGCTGTATTTAATGGTTTTATTTTATAACTTTATTGATTTAGTGTTATGTAATTTATACATAAATTTTTACAGTTTTAGCATTTATTTTAAACTGTCTTCAGTTTCACAACATTCATTGACATTGTATTTCAGTTTTTGGGGAGTATTAGACTGTTATTTTTGGAGGTATCCATTCATGAGCTCCCATAACCTCCTCTGTCCCCCACCAGCCATGCTGCATTGTCATGAGCTTTGTTCTGTTTTCAAATATAAGTTTTATACCTAAACATGAGAGAATGTTTTCTACTTGAAATATGGCATTCTCGCTGAATGTTTTACTGCATTTAGGGTGAATTAAAACTAGAGTCCCATTTATGGCAATTAACTGGAAGATTTAATGTGCCACAACACACAGAAATTACGTGAAAATGTGCAATATCATAATGCTTGATTCCATATGATTTCAAGTGTGTCTGCTGAGAATAAGCCCTTAATGCCTGAAGTACTCTAATAGCAATATATTCTGTATCCAATGTAGGACAAGATAGTTCAGTTTACAGTTTCATCATAAAAAAACTTTTGCTTCCTAAATATTTCCTTAAATCATTGGAGTGGAAATAAATGCATGTACTTTAGCCTAAATTCACATAAACATGCATTTTTCATTGAGTTTTTTTGGTGTGTAAGAGGAGGAGATTCCTTTTTTTATTGTGGTTTTCTTGCACTACCATTGTAGTCTGTAGGGCCAAAAAACTATGCTGCACCAAAAGTACCAGCACCTTTTCAGAAAATTGCACTGCACTATGTTGCATTGATGTAAAAAGGGACCATGGTATCTCATTTCCATTGTCGTGCATTACAGCCTGACAGCAGACACAGGCAAAACCAAACTAGTGTGAACTGGACCCTAAAGAGAGGAAATACCATTTTCTTTTGGCACAATGATTGTGTAAAAGTCGCACTGCACACAGAAATCCACACATTATTAAAACGTTCATTTTTTTGGGTTATTTATTTACACACCGAGCATGTCATTGTATACACATCCGCCATATTTAATTAGAGCTTGCATTAGTTAGTGGTGCCAACCCGTGGCGGTCAATATTTTGCAACTCTTGGTCCACTTGCACAACCGCCACCCCCCCGCGTGATCCGTGGCCTTACCTTACTGCGGTAGAGGTGCGGGGAGGAGGATGAGGTGGTGGTTCACTGATAATTCCAGGCTCCTGAAAGAGGCTGTTGTTGCCGCTGAGGCCGTTACTTCTCCGGCCAATTGGGTCTCAGGACCCGCTTCCTGATTGTCCAGGAGGAGAAGCAGAAAGACTTTGGCGAATATGAATTTGCTAATGTCACACAAGTGGGTGGGCTCGGGGTGCTCTGAGGCACCCTGCAAAGGAGAGTAGGGGCCGGGTGCATGAATTACGGGGGGGGGGGGGGCGGCGCCCCAATGGACGGGCTCCCACTGGTGCTAACAGACTTGGTATTTATTTTAAAAAGGCACAGAAGATTTTCCCTGATCATGGTCTTGCTCGGCTATTGCGTAAGCTGTCTGATCATAATTAATAGTCTTCCTTTTAGAAATCTAGATCCAGGAATCGTTTGCAGTGTCACTACTGATTACTAGTAAACTGAACTGTCCAAATGTAAGTTCCCAATCAGAAAAATTGAGTGAGGCCCCCCCATCCCTGTTTTAGCTGCACTTACCTCCATGGGTGATACAGTTTTAGCATCCAGTGCAGTGATTCTAGCGTTGGAAATTTGATTTGATGTTCCTTTTGGAAAGGATCAGAGTCAATTAGAACTGTGCTGATTTCTTTATCGTACACCACGGGACACAGAGCTAGTCATTACATAATGGGTTAAGGGTCACCAGCGGTGATTGGACACTGGCACAACCAATGGAAGACAGTTCCCCTCCATATAACCCCTCCCATCAGGGAAGTACCTCAGTTTTTTCGCCAGTGTCGAAAGGTGTTGGACGCGTTAGGAGGTGCTAAAGGAAAGCTCTACCAAAGAGACCCTCTGGGGGTAAAAGAGCTATGCTTTCGGATCCATCCAAGACGCCTACAAATGAGCTGAATCTGGATGGGATCCGGGCCTCATCCATGAGGCGTCGCCTGTAATGTCTCTCTTCGGAGGACTGGGCTCTAAGATCCAGCACTTTCGCTATAAAGTCCTGGTAAGAGTCTTGTACAAGGCCCAGGGGAGAGGTATCCTTTAAATAGGAACCCATATCCCTGAAGGTTGGCACACATAGCCCACCGTGAAGGGTGAAGTTTGGTATCTGTCTGAAATCTTTCAGCAGAAAAACCTGCGGCGTGGATAAGGTGAGATTAGAAGGTCCATAACTAGGTTGGGACCTTTTTCAAAAAATGGATGTCTTCTTGTTTTCCACCACTGGGGGGAGTAAAGAGCTGAATATACTCACCTCACTCTGTTCAGTGTCGGCTTCGGCGAAGTACACTGCTCGTCACCTCCGCTGCTGAGCTTGCTGGGGCACCCCGATCCTCCTTTCGGTGGCCGACCAGACACCTGCAGATGCAGGTAAGTGGGAACAAGGGCTGATGAGAGTCCTCTCTCACTATGGCCACCGCCATAGCGCTAAGGGCCGCGCGCTGCGCGCGGGAGCGCGCTTTATCGGAGGGGGGGGGCGAAGGCGTGCGCGGGCACGTGGCGCGCGCAGGCACAGAAACGGCGCCAAATTTAAAAGACTGTCAGTGTGAGAAGCACTGCAGCAGCAAGCAAGCTCGTTAGTTCTCTTGTTCCTGGCAGAGAAACACAGCAGCTATACAGGGACGTAAGACTCCATGTGGTTGGATTGGGTACTTCCTAGAAGACATCCATGTTATGCATAGTTATGTGTTAAAAGTTGCATACTTAATGTATTTGCTAAACTGAACACGGTAGTATATGCATTTAGGTACCTTGTATTTTGTCTAAACAGTAAGCCTTCCAGGGGAAGTAATACGGACAAAAAGAGATAAGAAAGCACCACCGCCTGAGAGGAGGCTCTAGCTGTGCTGACTCGGTACCTTCCTCTCCTGTGTTGCCAAATGCACCTGTACAGGATGAGCCATTACCTCTGTCAGGTATGGCGGCTTCCCCAGTGAAGCCTGGGCCTGTATATGTCACTGAGGACACTTTATCAGCTGCCCTAAATAATCTGGAGGAAAAAATTGCTACCTTAATCGCTAAGTCCTCTAAAAAGGACAATAAGCGAAGCGGGTCTCTTCCAGTATTGGACCTCCCTTCAGAAGTACCTGAGGGAGGAGGATGAGGAGGAGGAGGCTACATCAGCAGAGGATGAGGAGCCAGATTTTAAGGTCACAGGTACAATGCTATAGCAGTGCATTTAAGTTAACCTCTGCGGAGGTAACGGAATTACCTGTCTCCTCCCTTGGGTCATTAAGATCCCTGCAAGGTGCATGCTCCTTCCCGGTTCATCAGTTACTAGAGGATCTAATATACGCAAACTGGCAACATCCAGATAAGCGTTTCTCACCTCCAAAAAGGTTTAACATTCTTTATCCTATGGGGGAAATTTTTTTAAAGAAATGGAGCCTGCCTGCGGTAGTTGCGGCTATTTCTTGTGTAAATAAAAACCTGACATGTCCGGTGGATAATGTACAAGGGTTTAAAAGATCCTTCTGAGAGGAAGTTGAAATCCTCCTTCCTTTTGGCCGGCTCAATTACCCAACCTGCAGTAGCAGCAGTCGGTATGTGTCAGGTCATCAGCCAACAGGTAAAGCAGGGGCTGAAGGAACTGCCTTCAGAGCAGGCTAGAAATTGGGAAAATTTGCCTAAAGCCTTATGCTTCACAGTGGATGCCATGAGAGATTCTATCATACAGGCATCACGCCTTACACTCCAGCTGGTACAGATGCGCAGAGTACTTTGGCTTAAGCATTGGTCAGCGGAAACCCCATGCAAAAAGCTGTTGGCAAGTTCCCGTACCATGGTGAACGCCTATTTGGGGAAGATTTAGAAAAATATATACAGAAGATATCAAGTGGTAAAACGACTTTTACCTGAGAGAAAGAAAAACAAGAGATCTTGTTTTAAACGCTCTCTCTCCCCAGCTCCCGGGAAATCTGACTCCAACCAGTGGCGGCGGCCTGTTTTAGCCGCCCACAAAAGCCAAGGGGCAAGCTCAGAAGAACAAGAAGCCGTGGGGTGCAAGAGCTAATAAGCAAGCCCCCAAAGCCTCTCAGTGAAGGGGCGCCCCCGCTCGGCCGAGTGGGAGGAAGGCTTTATCAGTTCTGAGCGACTTGGGGGTCAGAAATCCAGGACAATTGGGTAGTATCCACAATATCCTCAGGGTACAAACTGGAATTTCGAGAGATCCCACCTTCTCAATTCCGAGGTTCAAGACTCTCCAAGGATCCACAAAAAAGAGAATCCTTCTTCAAAGGTTTGAATCACTTAATGGCTCAAGGGGTAGTTACAGACGTACCCCAAAAAGAGCGAGGTGCAGGTTTTTACTCAAACCTCTTTGTGATTCCAAAGCCAAATGGAGATGTCAGACCCATCCTGGATCTAAAATCCCTAAATCGGTTCCTGAACGATCGCCATTTTCGAATGGAAACGATCCGATCCGTGGCCGCCACTTTAAAGGGCGGAAAATTCATGGCGCCCATAGATATCAAGGACGCACATTTACACATACCCATCCTCCCCGCTCACCAAAGATTCCTAAGGTTTGCGGTAGAAGATCGCCACTTTCAATTTGTGGCTCTGCCGTTTGGTGTAGCCACCGCGCCCATAGTATTCACAAAGGTGCTAGCTCCTCTGTTAGCAAACCTAAGAACACGGGGCATTGCGGTAACAGCCTATCTGGACGATCTACTAGTAATAGATCAGTCAAAGGAGGGATTGGGTCACGCTGTACACACTACAGTAGGATACCTGGAGCATTTAGGATGGATTATAAATTTACAAAAATCCTCTCTCCAGGCCCAAAGAAGGATAGTGTACCTGGGCATGATCATAGATACAGCCCAAAACTGGGTATACCTGCCAGAACCGAAGATACAGTCTCTGAAAGACCTGATCCACAAGGTCAAAGCAAACAAGAGGCCGTCTATTCGCCTTTGCATGAGACTATTGGGAAAGATGGTAGCCTCCTTCGAGGCGGTCCCTTACGCCCAGTTTCATTCGAGACTACTTCAAGGCAATATTTTAGCTTCCTGGAACAGGAAGAGCCAAGCTCTGGATATACCCATGCGCCTGTCCTCACAAGTACGCCACAGCTTCGATTGGTGGCTAGAAGCCAGGAATTTACGGAAGGGAAAGTCCTTCCTCCCAGTGGCCTGGAAGGTGGTATCTAGGGATGCCAGCCTATCGGGCTGGGGTGCAGTATTTGAGGAGGCTTCTACCCAGGGAACCTGGGCCAAGACTCAGGGGATCCTGCCCATCAATGTGCTAGAGATCCGGGCGGTATATCTAGCCCTCAAAACCTGGACATACAGGTTACAGGGCTACCCAGTTCGGGTTCAATCCGACAATGCTACTGCAGTAGCTTACATCAATCACCAAGGAGGCACCCGCAGTCGGGCAGCCCAAAGAGAGGTGAACCGGATCCTGGCATGGGCAGAAGAGCATGTACCTTGCCTTTCTGCAATCTTCATTCCAGGGATAGAAAATTGGCAAGCAGACTACCTGAGTCGTCAGCAGCTGCTACCAGGAGAGTGGTCTCTTCACCCCAAGATCTTTCAGGCCATATGTCTGAGATGGGGAAACCCAGATGTAGACCTGCTAGCTGCCAGGTTCAACAAGAAATTGGACAACTTTGTGTCCAGAACGAGAGATCCTCTAGCCTACGGGACAGACGCTCTAATAATACAGACGCTCTAATAACTCCATGGAATCAGTTCTCACTGATCTATGCATTCCCTCCGATCCCTCTTCTACAAAGACTGCTTCGCAGGATCAAGGAGGAGGGAATACCAGTAATCCTAGTGGCCCCAAACTGGCCCAGGAGGCCTTGGTACGCCGAGATTGTAAAAATGGCGATAGGAAGGCCCTGGAAGTTTCCACTTCGACACGACCTGCTGTCACAGGGTCCAGTATTCCACCCTTCCTTACAAAGGCTAAAGTTGACGGCCTGGCTGCTGAGACCCACATTTTGAAAAAGAGAGGGGTCTCTGGTCCGGCTCTTTCTACGCTCATTAATGCTAGAAAGCCAGCCTCCAGACTCATCTATCAGAGAGTCTGGAGAGCATACGTTTCCTGGTGTGAATCCAGATGTTGGAATCCTCAGAAATATGAAATAAGTAGGATTCTTGCTTTTTGCCAGTTAGGAGTGGATATGAATTTAGCCCTTAGCACCATCAAAGGGCAAATATCGGCTCTATCAGTCTTCTTTCAGAGACCATTGGCATCTCACTCCCTAGTTCAGACATTCATTAAGGGGGTACTGAGGATAAATCCTCCAGTTAGGACTCCCTTGTGTCCATGGGATTTGAATTTGGTATTGTCAGTGTTGCAAAAGCAACCTTTTGAACCTATTCGCCATATTCCTTTAATTATATTGAGTAGGAAGTTGGCCTTTCTGATTGCTATAGCTTCTGCTAGGAGAGTATCAGAGCTAGCAGCTCTTTCTTGTAAAGAGCCTTATCTAATTTGTCACAAGGACAAAATCGTACTACGACCCCATCCGGCTTTTCTACCTAAGGTGGTGTCGGCTTTTCACTTGAATCAAGACATTGTTCTGCCTTCCTTTTTTCCAAACCCGCGGACGGCGGGGGAAAAATTATTACACTCTCTAGATCTAGTGAGAGCGGTAAGGGTGTATCTGCAAGCAACCGCTCGGATACGTAAAACAGATGTTTTGTTTATTTTACCAGATGGGCCCAAGAAGGGCCAAGCGGTATCAAAATCCACCATTTCCAGGTGGATTAGACAAGTAATTGTTCAAGCTTATGGTTTAAAGAACAGGACTCCTCCTTTTCCTGTTAAGGCGCACTCTACCAGGGCGATAAGTGCTTCATGGGCAGTGCACCACCAGGCTTCGATGGCTCAGATCTGTAAAGCTGCAACTTGGTCTTCAGTCCATACATTTTCCAAATTCTATCAAATAGATGTGAAAGGACATGAGGATTCCGCCTTTGGGCGAAGTGGGCTGCAGGCAGCAGTATAGGGCTTCTGGTCCGCAAGCGGCCTGTTTTGATCTGTGTCTCCCCCCCTTCATATGAGCATTGCTCTGGGACGTCCCATTATGTAATGACTAGCTCTGTGTCCCGTGGTGTACGATAAAGAAAATAGGATTTTTATAACAGCTTACCTGTAAAATCCTTTTCTTGGAGTACACCACGGGACACAGAGGTCCCCCCCTTCTTATGGGAACCTTACTGCTTTGCTACAAAACTGAGGTACTTCCCTGATGGGAGGGGTTATATGGAGGGGAACTGTCTTCCATTGGTTGTGCCAGTGTCCAATCACCGCTGGTGACCCTTAACCCATTATGTAATGACTAGCTCTGTGTCCCGTGGTGTACTCCAAGAAAAGGATTTTACAGGTAAGCTGTTATAAAAATCCTATTTTTCCCTGCATCCCTAGAAAAACGGGAAGGACAGCTTGGATTTCTAACCCCAGTATTGCTGTGTGGACAGTGAAACTGTATCACCCACAAAGGTAAGTACAGTGGGGAGGGTGTTGACCTATTTTTTTCTGACAAGGTGAACTAGAGCCTTCAGATGTTTGAAATATTTTATTGACTCTGGGTAATTGTTTATGTACAACCATATATACATGTGTAGTTTTGTATAAATACACAGATATTTATCTGATTAAATTTTCAAGACTAAAAATTTACATCCACACCTCTCACAAATGGTATTTTAAGAATGTGTCATCCTGTATAATCAAACGCAATGCGCTTTAGTGAGCTATATTAAATGTATATATTTCTGAACAAAAAAGTCATAGGTTCATTGGCACCTCCTGTATAATGCGTTTTTAATAGTTTTTTTATATACAAATAATTTGCTTATTTGTAAATATGGCTGATTTCTAAATTTATCGCCACTATGACTACATGCTGTACAATTCTAGTAATTTCCCCCAAATAGATATAAGCATGTGTATATTTTTTGATGTACTGTATTGGCGTATAACACTCACTTTTCTACCCTGAAAATAGAGGGTAAACTGTGCCTGCGTGTTATACGCAGGGGTTTGTGGAATGTTTTTTTTCCTAAAACTTCCCTCTTAAAGTTAGGGTGCGTGTTATACGCCTGTGTGTGTGTTATACGCCGATAAATACGGTATTTATTTTGTCTAATTTTTGGTTTAGTAGAATAAATCTCTGTCTGTTGAAAGCCTTATTAGCTTGAAATTGCTATTTCAGTTTGTGTGGCTGCAGGATAAATGAAATACGTGCTGGCAAGCCGGTTTTCTGTCTGGGAGAATTTGGTGACCTATTATTCCTGCAGTGTTCCCAACTCTACCACACCATTACAAAGCCAAATTATGGTGTTTTGATCACCCGCTGAATTCTCCATTATTAATCACCAAATAATTGAAGCCCAGATGCAAGAGCAACCTGGGAAGGATTAAAGGCAAAATAGGGGAGTCTCAATGAAGTTTCTATTTTGGAGTTGGCAGTTAATGTATCTTAGGTTGGCCAAAAATTGATCGATTCAGCAGATACTGTCTGAATTTATATCCATGTATGGGCAAGGATATTTTATAGAAGTCAATATACGAATCGACTCCTGTACAACTGCCCTGTCAGTTTCCCATGCAGCTAGCGCCACTGGCCATAGCTGACACCAATGGTCAATGTATTCTGATGGTGAGGAAGTCTCCTCGCCGTCATGATATTATGACACATCGAGTCGTCTTTTGTTCTTACATTCAACTCGCTGGTTGAACAAAAAAGACTCATCTAATGGCTGCTTTTATTTATGAGTTATATTCCCCCCCTCCACTCCTCTGGGGGGGGGAAAGGAAAGCGAAAAACATTCTTGCCTACTAATCTCATGAGATTTGAGGACCTCGGCTTTCACAGGATAGCATGAGGAGTGATTTGTATGTAGTGAAAAAAGTGAAGTTGTTCTCACTTTAAATACCCACTCATGTGTGAGGGGGAAATTTTTTAAAAATAAGCTTTTTTTTTTTTTTTTTTTTTTTTTTTTTTTTTTAATGCCACATAGTTGGGTTTTTAAAAAGAATATGGCTTCACCTTTCGCACTAACATTTACTTTAGTAAGTGAACAGCTTCTACTTCTTTTGTAAATCAACCCATTGCATGTCAACTACAAACGTGTGTATATTGACCTATTGATATATAAGAAATTTGACCCAAACTACAACGTTGCTCCAAATATTTAGTTTCTGTGCTTTATCCTGATGCGTTACATTCTTTTATCTGTCAATAAAAGGGTAAAAAAACATGTACAGACTGTTTAAAGGGGCTTTATTTTTTTTCCATTTGCTCCCTCTGGTTTTTACTGTGTTCAAGTGTGTTTACTTTTCTACTTATGTAAATATATCTATATAAATATCTGATTGTCAAGAAAAGAGCAGTAAAATGTTAGACCTGGCCATGAAATATTTTCAGCGTGAAATGCAATGTTTTGTAAGTAGTATCCAAAATACACATTTACCAAAAACTATGCATTTTGTTTTTTCCTCTGTGCCTGTTAGACTTTTAAAATGTTTTGCAGAACAGAAATGCATTTTATTGAGTCCTTAACCCATGGACATACACAGACCCAAACCAAAACCTTTGTGAACATAACAAATTTTAAAATTTTTGTATGCACTGGCTTCTCAATAACTTTTTTTTTTTTTTTTTTTTTTAACCACTTTACCTTTATAGTATGTGTGAAAATCATTGCATTTGTTTTTTCTAATGAGCAAAGAAATGGATATAAAAACAAAAAAAATGCAGTTCTAGTTTGTGTAATGCAATATGTATTTTGTATAATTAATACTAGACCAAAATATTGGACAATGTTAGTGCTGTATGGTCAAACAATATATTTTAGATATTAGGCATTTTCTAGGTCTGCACTGACTTAATTCACTGATTAAAAAAAAAAATCTAAATTATATGACCTATTTAATCTGCCTCAACTGGAGCACCAATGTATTTATAGCGTAATGTATTAGTTTATTAAAGTGGTTGTAAACCCACTTATGCAACTTGCACCTACAGGTAAGCCTAGATTAAGGGTATCTGTGGAGGGATTGCTGTGGCTGGAGGGGGAGACGAGGATGGCTTCAGGGGCCCCGGTCTAAGGTAAGTGGTGCATAATGAGCTAGTATGCTAGCTCATTATGGCTTTGCAGGTGTTTTTTTTTTTTTTTTTTTTTTTTTTTTTAAAACCGGGTTTACAACCACTTTAAAGCCCAACTCCGAAAGGGCACATGCATGAATTTTCCAGCACAGCCATACCCTCTCAGCACCTCAAACCACAATACAGCAGCCACACAAGACTCTTTAACGGCCTGAAATTTAAGTCCATGAATCCCTAGAGACCATCGGGCTTACTTTTGAAAGGGGACATACTATGTAGGATCTTGCATGTAAAATCACAGTGCCTAGTCCAAGATGGCAACATACCGGTACACACTGCTGCCTCTGCATGAATCACAAAACCATGGAAGTTCATCTGATTCTGAGGAAACATTTGCAGAGGATGACATTTTGTCCCTCCACTGAGCAGAAAAACAATCATTCTCTCAGGACTCTGCTGACACAGGGGGTACAGAAATGCCTTTCACAATTAAAGAAATGTCACACATTATTCAGGATGACACCGTTCTTATTCTTGGTTTGCTAATTTGTTGCAAAAGGAACTTGGTAAAGCCACTACACAGACCACTAAGGAAATTAAAGTTTCTAAAAACTTCACTCGATTAGAAACACTACAGAACCAGCTTGGCAACGTCAACTTGCCTAAATACAGCTCTTAGAAAACAGATCCAGGAGATAGAATTTTCAAATCAGAATAATTCCAGACAGGATGGAAGCCCTCATAATGTTATTGGGAAACCATACTTTTTCAAAATCAAGGAAGCTGTGATAAAGCCCTCTATGGACTGCAATACTTTCCAGTTTAAAGGTTACCAATGCGTGTGTGTGTGATGGCGCTGGACCAGTGGATGGTGTAGTATTTATGCGAGCACTGAGGGCTTGGTCATCCTTCAGGGGAGCTTGTACCCGATGAAGGTGTGGTGTAGGTGAACCTTGTCAGGGTCCTAGGCTGCTGGCCCCTTTGCAAGCGTATGAAGACTCTCAACAGAGTACCTAGGATGGGTATCATGACAGGTCGCTATTCTGCAATTTGACAGCAACCAATAGTCTGTCTTCTTAGCTGCATCTCTGTTCCAATCACATCCACCACTGATAAAGGGGGATGCATTTCCCCAGAATTGCTTAGGCATTACCTGTGAACTTATCAACTTCAATAAACTTCTTAAATCTACCCTCAGGTGTGATGAGCTTTTATACCAAGATGAAGACCTTTTTACAGATGAAGACCTTGTTATGGTGCAGAAAAGACCTGAATTGCAAACCCTCCAGTAGCCTAAGTGGTGATATATTGTTGGGTCGATTTCCTTGGTTTCTTCAGGAAGGCAACACACCAAAATCTCTTAGACCCCTTTCACACTGCCAGCGGGCCGCGTTGGTGGTATAACGGCGCTAGTGGGGCGCTTTTAACCCCCGCTAGTGGCCGAAGAAAAGTTTAGATGCGCCTGAAAAGCACCGCTGCCGAACCACTTTGCAGGCGCTTCGGCAGCACCGCCCATTCATTTCAATGGGCAGGGGAAGTATATACACCGCTCCAAAGATACTGCTTGCAGGACTTTTTCTAACATCCTGCAAGCGCACTGCGCCAGTGTGAAAGCACTGGGGCTGCAAGGGAGGCATTTTTCAGGCGCTATTTTTAACGCCTGAAAAACGCCTCAGTGTAAAGGGGTCTTAGGCCACTTTTCCCCTGTGGAAGAACCTAGGCCTGAACCTAATGCAGGTGCCAACCCTTTGCTCTTATGTTCAAGAACTCGGGCACTTTACAATGCTAAACCATTCTGAAAACAAGCAAATAACTCAAGTGCAAATAGGAGAGCAACAAGTGGTTAAAATGATCTGTGGGACGGACAGAAGACAGCCTAAATCCCCCAAAAGCGGCACAAATCAAACACTAAACAATTACTGCAACGCTCACGCAGTGCAGTGGCCAAGTAGCTAGTACGTCTGCCTAGTAGCCCTGGGGGTCATCAGCTCAAATCAGTTTTTTCCACAGATGGGAGATTTTAACAGTTACATTTTTTAACCCTTTAATGCCTAAGCCTATTTCTGACTTTTGTTGCTTACAGGTTAAAATCTGCAGCTCTCTTTTCGGCCATGGATGGACACAGCCCTCTCAATTCTTGACGTGTGGGTTATGTTCCTGTTCATAGGAGAGGACTAGGCAGAACATGTTAGATAATTAAAAACACATGTTACATTAACCAGAGTTGAACAGCCCCACCCAGGGGGTGGTCCCTCCAGACATAACCCTCCGCCCTGCAGTCAGCAGCTCCGTTTTTTTCTGCCTAGCAGAGGAGAAGGACGTGGCTCCCTTTTGGGCCCAGAGTCCTGATGAATTTTTGTTTTTATTTTTTGGAATCTTCTATCAACTGCCGGCTGGGCGACAGGCTGGATATATATAGATCCTTGTAGTCTTCCCAGTTCCGGCCATCGAGCGTGCGAGTCCTTAGCTTCGCGCTGGTTCTGCCGCGACATACCCCATCTCCAGGGGTGGCCGGTGAGCACATGCTCCGGGGTCCGCATATGACTGGGCTGCTTGCTGTCTCACTCACAGTGGACCCGGCCGACAGCTACTCCCACACGGTTGTAGGTCTGTCCAGGACGCACCAGAGGGTCCTCGCATGGACGGGTGAGTACTTTTCCTCCTGCCTCGGCAGGTGGAAACAGCTGGGTGTTCTAGGGATTGCGGGGTTCTCTTGTCCTCCCTTCCCCTGCTCTCTTTCACCATCTCCTTCTGCTCCAGGGCTCGCTGCGACCGGGGCGTACCTCTGGGGGGACTCAGGATCTCAGTGGGGTGTCGGGGCCCGTTTCTCTGTGGGCGCAGCGCAACTTTCCTCAGTCTTTTTCCTCACACACGCTGTGGAGATGGAAGGCAGGCAGCGGCGCTGTGCGGTCTCCTGCTGGGTGGTGAGTCCCCTGGGTAACCCCCCCCCTGGTCAGTGCAGCAAGAAAGGTGGACTTTTTTCAGTTTATTTTCTAGTGGCCATTACATCCGTCAGAAGGGTTTCTGAATTGGCGGCCTTGTCTTGCAAGTCACCATACTTAGTCCTCCATAAGAATAAAGCGGTGCTACGCCCCCAGCCTTCCTTCCGAAGGTGGTTTCGGCTTTTCACCTGAATGAGGACATTGTGCTGCCGTCCTTGTGTCCTCGACTGTCGCATCCCAGAGAGACTGCGCTCCATAACTTAGACGTGGTATGTGCCTTGCGGGTGTACCTGTCTGCTACGGCTTCGTTTCGGAGGTCTGACTCACTGTTTGTGTCGGTGTCCGGTCCACAAAAGGGCCTGGCGGCCTCGTCGGCCACCATTTCTTGGTGGATCAGGCAGACCGTCATTCGGGCCTATGCCCTTAAGGGGTGGGCGCCTCCCTTTCCGGTCACGGCACATTCAACCAGGGCAATTGGTGCTTCCTGGGCTTTCCGACATCAAGCGTCTGTCCCTCGTTTTTTTTACACTGCTTGGGGACGTCCCACATGTCAAGAATTGAGAAGGCTGTGTCCGTCCATGGACGAAGAGAGAAAATAGGATTTTTTTTTGTACTCACCATAAAATCCTTTTCTCTGTCGTCCATGGACGGACACAGCACCCACCCCTCCTCCTTTTTTAGGTTTGTACTGCTTGTTACGAACTGAGCTGCTGACTGCAGGGCGAAGGGTTATGTCTGGAGGGACTGCCCCCTGGGTGGGGCTGTTCAACTCTGGTTAATGTAACGTGTTTTTAATTATCTAACATGTTCTGCCTAGTCCTCTCCTATGAACAGGAACATAACCCACGCGTCAAGAATTGAGAAGGCTGTGTCTGAGTGAAAAGGATTTTACGGTGAGTACAAAAAAAATCCTATTTTTCTTGCTAGAAAATTACGTGGAACCCCCAAACATTAAATAAATTATTTATATATATATATATGTATATGTATAATTTATTTTTTTTGTTTTTTTAGCAGAGACCCTAAAAAATTTAATCTGGCCAAACTGAGGTATCGGGGGGGGGGAAAAAGCCTTGGTGAGAGAGGTAAAGAAGAACCCAAAGATCACTGTGGCTGAGCTCCAGAGATACAGTCGGGAGATGGGAGAAAGTTTGTAGAAAGTCAACCATCACTGCAGCCTTCCACCAGTCGGGGCTTTATGGCAGAGTGGCCCGACAGAAGCCTCTCCTCAGTGCAAAGCACATGAAAACCTGCATGGAGTTTGCTAAAAAAAAAAAAAACACCGGAAGGACTCCAAGATGATGAGAAATAGGATTCTCTGGTCTGATGAGACCAAAATAGAACTTTTTGGCCTTAATTCTAAGCGGTATGTGTGGAGAAAACCAGGCACTGCTCATCGTCTGTCCAATACATTCCCAACAGTGAAGCATGGTGGTGGCAGCATCATGCTGTGGGGGTGTTTTTCAGCTGCAGGGACAGGATGACTGGTTGCAATCGAGGGAAAGATGAATGCGGCCAAGTACAAGGGATATCCTGAATGAACCTTCTCCAGAGTGCTTAGGGCCTCAGACTGGGCCGAAGGTTTACCTTCAAACAAGACAATAACCCTAAGCACACAGCTAAAATAACAAAAAGGACTGGCTTCACAACAACTCCGTGACTGTTCTCGAATGGCCCAGCCAGAGCCCTGACTTTAAACCCAATCGAGCATCTCTGGAGAGACCTAAAAATGGCTGTCCACCAACGTTTACCATCCAACCTGACAGAACTGGAGGGGATCTGCAAGGAGGAATGGCAGAGGATCCCCAAATCCAGGTGTGAAAAACTTGTTGCTTCTTTCCCAAAAAGACTCATGGCTGTATTAGATCAAAAGGGTACTTCTACTAAATACTGAGCAAAGGGTCTGAATACTTAGGACCATGTGATATTTCAGTTTTTCTTTTTTAATAAATCTGCAAAAATGTCAACAATTCTGTGTTTTTCTGTCAATATGGGGTGCTGTGTGTACATTTAATGAGGAAAAAAATTCACTTAAATGATTTTAGCAAATTGCTGCAATATAACAGAGTGAAAAATTTAAGGGGGTCTGAATACTTTCCGTACCCACTGTATATGAATAGTTGCAGAAGAGAAATGATGGTGACCGCTCCAAGACTAACGCCACTAGGAAAACATGTCATCCCAAATGGAACAAGTGGGTATGGGTTTCCATTAAAGAAAAAGGGTCTGGAATCTCAGAACACCACACAGAAGAATCGGTGTAATACAGCAGCAACAAGCCCAAGAAATGGCATAACATAGCAATTGGCACATTTTATGTCAAAAAGTTTGCCAGAGCGATCAGGGTCAGAACGCATAAGTAGGAAAAAGGGCATCAGTTGGATATCCATCCAGTCAGGGAGCATATATACCACTAACCTGATCTGCCCATCATTTCTCCATCAGTCAGGGTGTCAATATCACCAACAGGTAGTGAACCAAATGTTCCAAAGGATCATAAAAAGCAATTGAGGCTTAGCTGTTCATTAAGCCCCTTAGGTCCAAAGGTTGTAAATTGTGGATCCATTGGCTTTCCCTTTGTAACAGCAAGCGACGGCGGTCACTCCCCCTAGGTAGGGGTGGCACATGGTCAATCAGCAGGACAGGGGGTCCCTTGTCTCCATTATTATTTATACTGGCAATTGAAACAACCCTAAAGATGGTCCAGAAGAACACAAATATGCATTTTTTGTCAATGACACATGTTTAGAACCACCTTTCTCAATCTGGATGCTGCAGCCCCAGGCCCCATTCATGCAGCGTAGTGGAAGCGCACATTTTTTTCCCACGACACGCATATGGCAGCCCAATTATTCCAATGCGCTGCCCTATGAGCGACAACCGTAGCAGAGAAGCTCATTGGGCATTTTGCAGTGTTGTATTTTGCATGTTTTTTTACCATGCAGTTTGCTGTGTTTGTCACGTGTGTTGTTGCATGTGGCAAAATGCGTCTTTGCTTCTGCATTTAGAGTGCCATTAACAATTAATGGCACCTAAAGTGAAAACTGTGATGCAGTCAAAGGTCATATTTTGCACATTCAGTTAAATACTATGAAACTATCCAATTTGACTCAATAGGAAGCTGATGAAGCACCCACGCCACCCTCCTTCTCCACTCTTTGGCTCGTTCACTGGAGAGGAAGGAGTGTAGTCTCCGCCATGCCCGTACCCCCCTGGGTTGCAGTGGTTAAGCACACTTAGTTGCACTTACGGGTCTTTGCAGCGATCCCCTCAGTGTTGGTTTCTGTCTCTAGAATGTAAGGACAAAAGTCTCTATGCCCCAAGTAACTCCAAGGTCCACACCAGCATCAACTCCAACATAGTTTATTTTTTTATGCACGAACATCCACAATGAGAAGAAGAGACAGGTGTTAGGAAGACAGATCAGTTCAGGCACTCTTGTTTCCTCGCCACTCGATCCCGAATGGGTATAGTTCACCCGGATAGTACCCAGAAGGCACTAGCAGCCGGCATGTAACTCGAACAGTCTATTTGATTCCCTAATGGATGCATTCGGGAGATCCTCTGCCACAGGATCTATGATGCCCCAAACCTCCTACTGGTCTTTTTGGTTAGATCCCCTTTTCCGGATGGATGACATCCCTCCAGAGAGTTACTGGGCCCCTTCCTTAACTGTGATCTCTCACCAGTCCTTCGGAACAGTCCTCCCCCAGCCTCCTCTTCTAGAAACAGGTCCCCTCGCAAGGCGGCACCCTGGGATTCCCCCTTCCGAAGTGGGCTCCAGCTAAAGGTGCTGGGCCCAGGGCTGAAGTTGCAGTCCCAGGACTAAAGGTGCCTGGGACTGAATTGCACGTGGCCCCATGGCCTGGAGGGCCACACACCGACTCTGGAACCAGGAACGAACAGAAGACACAAGACAGAACCCCTCCCAGGCGGCGTCTGCCCCTTATGTATCCTCTCCCGGCATGCCCAGCAGGTTCCCCACACCCACTGTACGGCTGCTGAGAGAGAACACCAAACCGCTGCCCTATTACCTGTGGTTCAACCCAGGGTATAGATGACAGCGCCACCCATACCTCCAAGGGGAACTGCACACCAGGCAAAACAACAGCAAGGCAGAGTCCAACAAATTGAAAATATTCGAGCCAACTACCACTCGAATCACCCTTAAATTTGGCATAGCAGTCCCTAAATTTGGAGCCCCCGCTACACTGATTTTTACCAAACCGTATGAAATTCAAGAATGTCAGAACAGAGCTGCTGTTATCCTAAAAACATCTATAAACACATCCTTTAAAGCAGAACTCCGGGCAAAAACTTTTTTCCATGTTCTTGTTCCTGATCTTCTACCTTCACAAACTATGTCATCCATGTTCTGAGCTCTGTAGTTTCTCTGCAAAATATGTAAAAATAAGATAGTGCAGCGCTATAAAGTCCATAAAACAAACAACGATCCCAGTGATCTTCTAGAGTGATTTATGGTATTGAAGCATACAGATGGTGACGTGAACACAATAAGAGACCTCCACCGCTAATAAGAATGGCCGCTCACCTCCCAAAGTGGACCCTTTGGTTAAAGAGGGTCGCAAAAGCTTTCCCATATGGGTATAAAATTCCCCGGCTGGTATTGCAGTATTCCAAGAGATGGTGACAGCAAACAAACTAAATCACAATTGACTCCAAGGAGGCATCGGACATGTAACAGAAAGGCAGACCATAGTGTTCTCCGCATACAAAATGGATATTTAATAAAAAGAAATGCACTTACAGATAAAAGGCACTGAGCCAGTGCCAAGCGTAGCAGCGTGAATGTGTGACAGATGCAGATGGCTGCGGGTGACGTCACGTCCTTCCCATCCATAGGTTACATCCCTATGGGCGGGACCTTATCAGCGGATATGCAAAATAGCCTGCTGAACTTGCTGAAAAAACGTGATTTCCTGTTTGTAAGACCGATGGCTGCTATCCCTCCAGTAACCTCAGCCAGCGGTCTGACATGCCCCCGTTTTGGTTCTTTGAAAGCGAGCAGGGAGTTCTATTTCCACTTGACTCGCTGTAGTGGGCGGAGGGGGTATCACAGCCCCTGGTCTATGCCGCTCATAGAGGTGGTGTCCTCCTCTGCTTCCTCATCTCTGCCAGCACCGCCACCGAACGCCATCTGTCTCCAGTGCAGGGAGAATTACAGATCATCATGACAAAGCGCATCTCGGGCTGATAGGTCTGTACAGTACAGTATGTAAGAACAACGCTCGTGGTACAGCCCTGCCTCCCTGTACATTGGAACAGTGCGCTCTGTGCTGTCTATCACAATTCTGGTGCAGGGAGGCGGGGCTGTACGGCGAACGGTGTTCTCACATACAGACCTGTCAGCCTGAGATCCGCTCTGTAACCAGTGGCGGGATTTTCAGGGTCGCAGAAGTCGCAGTTGCGACTGGGCCCTGTAGTTCTGTGAAGTCCGGGGGGGCCCGCCCACCGCCCGCCAGTGGATGCAGGGGTGGCACCGCGGCAACCCCCCAAGACATCTCCCCTGCCTGCATCTCTGGCTGCCCGTTTAGAGTGCAGTGGGGAGATGTGGGAGGAGGTGGAAGGCTGCGATCGGCAGCTCTATGGTGCCTGTGTGGGCAGGGATCTCCCTGGGGCTTGTAGTGCTCTGAGTGTCAGTGTGTATACAGAGGAGAGGGGAGGGGAGGGGCCTCTGACCCGGGCAAGTATTAGTTTCACTTTCACACTGCTGCTTGTACAATGTTGCTGATGCCCGGGTCAGAGGCCCCTCCCCCCTCTGCTGTATACATGATGGATATAGAACTACTAGCCCCAGCAAGACCCCCCTGCCTGTGGACACCATAGAGCTGCCGATCGCCACCTCCCACCTCCACCAGCCAGGTACAGGGGAACCCCTGCAAGGGGGAGTCAGCTGTTTGGGGACCCTGATGTAAGAGGGGGGGTCTTTCTGGGGACACTAATGTAAGGAAGGGGGCCTCTGGGGACACTAATGTAAGGAAGGGGCTTCTGGGGACACTAATGTTAGGGGGGGCTCTCTGGGGATCCTGGTGTAAGGGGGGCTCTCTGGGGACCCTGGTGTAAGGGGGGCTCTCTGGTAGGGTGCCCACGTGTCCCGGATTGCCCGGGACACTCCCGCAATTAGCAGGTCTGTCCCGGGTCCCGGGCAACTTCGTTCCGGGACAATACAGAGTCCCGGGATTGCCTCCTGGCCCTGGACTGATCTGATGCCCCATAAAATATCCCTCACATCGCTGCTGTCACTCCCTGACAGCCTGTGGTGGACCCCTGGCTGGTGAGACCCTTTTTAATAGCCGCTGGCTCAGTGCCCAAATGGTTGCTAGCTCTGCCGCCCACTTGGCGTGTAGCAACCAGTGACGTCATGAGGAGGAGAGAGGTAGAGCCCCAGCATGCACAGCGCGTGAGTGGGGAAGATTTAACTTCCTCCTCCGCGCCAACTCATTAGCTCCACCCACTTCCTCCCTGCATCATCCAGCCAGCAGCATCCAGAAGTTCAGGAAGGAGAGATGAACGGAAGGCAAGTACACAATCCAATGCACTCACACTCACCATGACAGATGGGGTTAAAATCCTCAGTCAGCTCTCCCCCAGCAGCCAGCGTTCTGTGCTGAACTGTCAGCACTTCACAGGAGCCCCGAGTGTGTGTCAGCCTGGAGCTAGCAGTCTAGCACTGATAAGAGGATGGAAGGCAGATAAGGGGTCGGCAGAAGAAGAGAGGACACTGACAGATGAGATTACACCCTCAGAGGGATGGAAGGAGGACAGATCCTTAAATATCAGGGCAAGGTTCATGTTGGGATGTAACCCCCCCCCCCCCAAAAGTGAAGGACTACAGTTCCAATAATTAAATCTCCCCAGAACTGAAGATGGGCCCCCCTTAATCAGTGAAGAACTACAGGTCCCAGCATTAGCATGTGAAAAATATGGGCTCTCACCTTTAATTCTCAGGGGTCCATGCTGGGACCTGTAGTCCTTCAATTTTGGGGGGGGGATCACATCCTTAGGTATCAGGGGTTCATGCTGGGACTTGTAGTCCTTCACTTTTGGGGGCTGTGACCCCCCCAAAAGTGAAGGACCACAGGTCCCAGCATGAACCCCTCAGAGCTGAAAGCTGAAGATGTGACAACCCCAGCCCCCGCATGGGAGGAGTCACATCAGCAGCCAGCGGCGGGAGGGTGTTCACTTTCCCGGGGCTCCGGTGTGTCGGACTGGTGGCAGGCTATAGGTGACAAGTGGCACACTGCATCTGGTGGCAGGCTACGGGTGGAAAGTGGCACACTGCATCTGGTGGCAGGCTATGGGTGGAAAGTGGCACACTGCATCTGGTGGCAGGCTACGGGTGGACCAATTTCTGTATCAGGTCTGCAGTCTCTGAGCATTTTCTGTATCATGTCTGCAGTCTCTGACCATCTTCTGTACTATGTCTTCAGTCTCTGATCATCTCCTGTACTATGTCTTCAGTCTCTGATCATCGCCTGTACTATGTTGGCAGTCTCTGACCATCTCCTATATCATGTCTGCAGTCTGACCATTTTCTGAATCATGTCTGCAGTCTCTGACAATCGCTTGTATCATGTCTGCAGTCTCTGACAGTCTCTTGGAGCATGTCTGCAGTCTCCGACAGTCTGCTGTATCATGTCTCTTGTATCATGTCTGTAGTCTCTGACAGTCTCTTGGAGCATGTCTGCCGTCTCTTGGAGCATGTCTGCAGTCTCTGACCATCTCCTGTATTATGTCTCTTGTATCATGTCCGCAGTCTCTGACCACCTCTTGTATGATATCTGCAGTTACTGACCATCTGTTGTATCATGTCTGCCTCTGACCATCGCTTGTATCATGTCTGCAGTCTCTGACCATCGCTTGTATCATGTCTGCAGTCTCTGACCATCTCATATCATGTCTGCAGTCTCTGACCATCATTTGTGCTATGTCTGCAGTTTCTGACCATCTCTTGTACTATGTCTGCAGTCTCTGACAATCTCTTGTATCATGTCTGTAGTCTCTGACCATCTTCTGTATTATGTCCATACCTCTGCTATGCAGTCTCTGACTATTTTAATGAAGTTCTTTAAATTAGGCTCAGACAAAGCAATCAAAGCATATTTTATAGGTACAAGGAAGCATGGGAGGGGGTCTATGGTTAGTGGAGGGGGTCCGTACTTAGGGAGGGGGCCTACATTTAGTGGAGAGGGGGTCCGTAATGAGGGAGGGGGGTCTATGGTTAGTGGAGAGGGGGGTCCATACTGAGGGAGGGGGGGCTATACTTAGTGGAGAGGGGGTCCATACTGAGGGAGGGGGGTCTATACTTAGTGGAGAGGGGGGTCCGTACTGAGGGAGGGATCTATAGTTAGTGGAGGGGATCCGTACTGAGGGAGGGGGTCTATAGTTGGTGGAGGGGTCCGTACTAAGGGTGGGGGCCTATACTTAGTGGAGAGGGGGTCCATACTGAGAGAGGGGGGCTATACTTAGTGGAGAGGGGGGTCTGTACTGAGGGAGGGGGGTCTATACTTAGTGGAGATGGGGGTCTGTACTGAGTGAGTGGGTCTATAGTTAGTGGAGGGGGTCCGTACTGAGGGAGGGGGCCTATACTTAGTGGAAAGGGGGGTCTATACTGAGGGAAGGGGGTCTATTATTACAATATAATAATAGAAATACATTCCAAGCATGGTATTGGAATGATATAAGTGCTATAACCAGCCATTCACCCGACAAATCACTTGCCGCCGAAGTCGCGTCAACCCCGAAACTACATCTAACACAACCCCCCAACCCCCCCCCCCCGGTCTTGGCAAAATTGTCCCTGAATGGCAGTTTGGAAATGTGGTCACCCTACTCTCTGGGGACTCTGGTGTAATGTGGGGCTCTATGTGGACCCTGGTGTAAGGGGGGCTCTCTGGGGACTCTGGTGTAATGTGGGGCTCTATGGGGACCTTGGTGTAAGGGGGGCTCTCTGGGGACCCTGATGTAAGGGGGGCTCTCTGGGGACCCTGGTGTAAGGGGGGCTCTCTGGGGACCCTGGTGTAAGGGGGGCTCTCTGGGGACCCTGATGTAAGGGGTCTCTCTGGGGACCCTGATGTAAGGGAGGGGTCTCTCTGGGGACCCTGATGTAAGGGGGAGGCTCTCTGGGGACCCTGATGTAAGGGGGAGGCTCTCTGGGGACCCTGATGTAAGGGGGAGGCTCTCTGGGGACCCTGATGTAAGGGGGAGGCTCTCTGGGGACCCTGATGTAAGGGGGAGGCTCTCTGGGGACCCTGATGTAAGGGGGAGGCTCTCTGGGGACCCTGGTGTAAGGGGGGCTCTCTGGGGACCCTGATGTAAGGGGGAGGCTCTCTGGGGACCCTGGTGTAAGGGGGGCTCTCTGGGGACCCTGGTGTAAGGGGGGGCTCTCTGGGGACCCTGGTGTAAGGGGAGGCTCTCTGGGGACCCTGATGTAAGGGGAGGCTCTCTGGCGACCCTGATGTAAGGAGGGGCTCTCTGGGGGCACTAATGTAAGGGGGGCTCTCTGGGGACCCTGATGTAAGTAGGGAGGCTCTCTGGGGTCCCTGATGTAAGGAGGGGCACTCTGGGGACACTAATGTAGGAGGGGAGGCTCTCTGGGGACGCTAATGTAGGAAGGGAGGCTCTCTGGGGACACTAATGTAAGGGGGGGCTCTCTGGGGACCTTGATGCAAGTAGGGAGGCTCTCTGGGGACCCTGATGTAAGGGGGAGGCTCTCTGGGGCTTGATGTAAGGGGGAGGCTCTCTGGGGACCCTGATGTAAGGGGGAGGCTCTCTGGGGACCCTGATGTAAGGGGGAGGCTCTCTGGGGACCCTGATGTAGGGGGGGCTCTCTGGGGACCCTGGTGTAAGGGGGGGCTCTCTGGGGACCCTGGTGTAAGGGGGGCTCTCTGGGGATCCTGGTGTAAGAGGGGGGCTCTCTGGGGACCCTGGTGTAAGGGGAGCTCTCTGGGGACCCTGGTGTAAAGGGGGACCCTGGTGTAAGGGGGGAGCTCTCTGGGGACCCTGGTGTAAGGGGGAGCTCTCTGGGGACCCTGGTGTAAGGGGGGGCTCTCTGGGGACCCTGGTGTAAGGGGGGGCTCTCTGGGGACCCTGGTGCAAGTAGGGAGGCTCTCTGGGGACCCTGATGTAAGGGGAGGCTCTCTGGGGACCCTGATGTAAGTAGGGAGGCTCTCTGGGGACCCTGGTGTAAGGGGAGCTCTCTGGGGACCCTGGTGTAAAGGGGGGACCCTGGTGTAAGGGGGGCTCTCTGGGGACCCTGGTGTAAGGGGGGAGCTCTCTGGGGACCCTGGTGTAAGGGGGGGCTCTCTGGGGACCCTGGTGTAAGGGGGGGCTCTCTGGGGACCCTGGTGTAAGGGGGGGCTCTCTGGGGACCCTGGTGCAAGTAGGGAGGCTCTCTGGGGACCCTAATGTAAGGGGAGGCTCTCTGGGGACCCTGATGTAAGTAGGGAGGCTCTCTGGGGACCCTGATCTAAGTAGGGAGGCTCTCTGGGGACCCTGATGTAAGGGGAGGTTCTCTGGGGACCCTGATGTAAGGGGAGGTTCTCTGGGGACCCTGATGTAAGGGGAGGTTCTCTGGGGACCCTGATGTAGGGGGAGGCTCTCTAGGGACCCTGATGTAAGTAGGGAGGCTCTCTGGGGAACCTGATGTAAGAGGGGCTCTCTGGGGAGTCCCCCCATGTGATGGTGTGTGTGGGGGGGGCGGCGGTATTGAAGGACCTGGCCTTGGGGCGACAAAGGGAGTAAATCTGGGCCTGGGCAGAGGCAGCGCTGAGACTGGGGGCAGACACTGAAAAATGAAGTCAGCAGACATGCTGACACCAATGAGAGAAGGCGAGGGAGGAGCTTTCCTCTCTGCGTGGAATACCTGTACCGTCTACCCATGAGGCAAGAAGGCATCCTGGCGGGAGATTAGAAGGCACGGTGACGGATCGAACGGAATTCCCGGGGAATCGATTTAATGACGGTAAGTGACATTTTGCAGAGCTGAGCAATCGATGCCAACCTCCACCACCTGTGCCTCTTACTGATCCCATCCCTCCACCACTGATCTCATCCCTATCCCCCCATTACTTCTATAACAGAGGTGATGGGGGGGATAGGGATGAAATCAGTGGTGGGAGGATGGGATCAGTAAGAGGCACAGGTGGTGGTGGGAGAGGATGGCACCACCACTGCCACCGCAGCCACCCCCCCCACTCAAGTACCACTGCAGCCACCCCCCTCAAGTACCACAGCTGCCATCCCCCCTCAACTACCGCCGTTGCCACCCCCCTCAAAAAAAAAGTATCAAAATCATGCTTTTTCGGGGGGGGGGGGGGGGGGGCTTCGTGATTTCTTGCACCAGGGCCCAGAGGTTTCTAGTTACGCCTCTGTCTGTAACTATCCCCGCACTGCAATGATGGGCACTGATAAGGCACTGGTGTCACCGCACTGATAGGGCAGGGTGACACTGCACTGATGGGCACTGATAATCTGCACTGGTGGTCCCTGACATTTGGCTGTGGTGGTGGTCCCTCGACACGTTGCACTGGTTTGCATTTATAATAAAATGCTTTGTGTATATATAAGGCTGCAACCTATCATACCATGGCTTGCTGGCTGCAGAATGAGGGGTGTGATTTATGTTGAAGTGGGCGAGTTCACACTAAGGCCCCATGCACACAAGATGCTGTTAAACGCGTGTTCAGAGGCAGTTGGACACTTTTTTCAACTGCTCCTGAACACATTCAATGTTATCCTATGTGTCCATGCACACAGTCTCGTTAATTGCCGTTTTTAGGCAGTTGCGTTTAACCTCGTTTTTCTAGAAGCAAAAACATGGGTTCAGACGCAAAAGTTTTCCACGTTCCAGACACTAAACGTGGCAAAACGCGGGTACCCGGCATTTTGCCGCGTTTTTGATTATAGTCGTTTTTAAAGGTGACCTATTTTTTTCCACATCCACAACTTGTGGCAGGTGAAGTGGCAAGTGGACAATCCACAACTTGTGACAGGTAAAGTGGCAAGTGGACAATCCACAACTTGTGGCAGGTGATGTTGCCAGGTGACGTGGCAGGTGGAAATCCACAAATTGTGGCAGGTGACGTGGCCAGGTGATGTGGCAAGTGGACAATCCACAACTTGTGGCAGGTAATGTGGCCAGGTGACGTGGCAGGTGGACAATCCATAAATTGTGGCCAGGTGACGTGGCAGGTGACGTGGAAAGTGGACAATCCACAACTTGTGGCAGGTGACGTGGCCAGGTGAAGTGGCAAGTGGACAATCCATAAATTGTGGCAGGTGACCTGGCCAGGTGATGTGGCAGGTGACGTGGCAAGTGGACAATCCACAACTTGTGGCAGGTGGACAATCCACAAATTGTGGCAGGTGACGTGGCAAGTGGACAATCCACAACTTGTGCCAGGTGACGTGGCAAGTGGACAATCCACAACTTGTGGCCAGGTGACGTGGCAAGTGGACAATCCACAAATTGTGGCAGGTGACATGGCCAGGTGATGTGGCAAGTGGACAATGCACAACTTGTGCCAGGTGACGTGGCAAGTGAACATTCCACAACTTGTGGCAGTTGACGTGGCAGGTGACGTGGCAAGTGGACAATTCACAACTTGTAGCAGGTGACGTGGCAAGTGGACAATCCACAGCTTGTGGCAGATGTGGCAAGTGATACGCTAAATACAAGTACGCTGCTGATCTCTCAGCTGCTGGTCTCCCAAAATGGCTGAAATGGTTATATAATACTGTTTTTTGAGGGTCTTATGATGTTTCTTAACTAAACGCCTATAGACGCAAACGCGGTAAAACGGGCGTTTTTAAATGCCGGTTTTAGCCTTTAAACACATGTGTTCAGCAGAGTTTGCATCGGCGTCTTGTGTGCATGGGGCCTAACATGTACAAGCCTAGTGTACCTTCCACATTCACTCCCATCCCAAGGATTCATGGGAAATGTAGTGCAGTTAGAGAGAGAGAAGAGTGTATGATGCAATCCCTGTTCTAAGAGATCCTCCCTGACAGAAAAGATGATGCATTTTTTGAATCACAGAGCTGACTTCCTGAAAATTCAATCACACATCTCTTAAACGGTAAGAAATTTCACACATGTAATAACTGTTTAGTGTTTTGTGTGTGTGTAAGGGGGGTGTACTAATGGGGGATTTTATGAAAATCCCAGAGTTCTGCTTTAAAAGTTTACTATAATGTGCTGTTAAGTTGGTACTTATTCCCCACTAGGATTGCAAAATTTGTCTCATCAGCTTCTTCTAAGTGCTTTAGGCGAAGTTCAGAGGAAGGATCAATAATGCATATCTGGTGGACATGACCAAAATTACAAAGATTTAGGATTAGCGTGTTTTTTCTGGTTAACAATTTGTGCTTCATTTGTTAACCCCAAAAAAAAAAAAAAAAAAAATCCTGTTCCTGTTCCCCTAAAGCATGTTGTACAGCACAGTGCTTGTGCTGTGTCATTTGGCACCCTGTATCGATTTGTGCGACCCAAAAGGGACAGACCCTGCAGTGGAATACCCAGCTGTATCTTCCAGCTTGAGTGTCCCTCACAGCATTGATAAGTGCACTGACAAGTGCCCTGTCTTCAGCTGACCCGGACGAGGGGTCCTCCTCACTGGGAAGGTCCTGGTCCGCCTCTTCTGACACACCAGAACCGGGGTCCTGAGCTGCAGCCAGGCCCGAGTCTGAGTCAGAACATTCCCCAGGAGATGGCTGGGGGGAGGGGGCGCTTATTACCCCCCTTACGCCCACACGCCGCTTCCACCCTGGCAACAAATGACTCCAGGACTGCCGACAAAAGCGTCCATGGGAACCGCAGGGGCACCAGTTGCTGCCTCTGGAACGTTTGGGGAAAAAATGCCAGCTTCTGACTCCATATTGCCCACTGACAGCCCTTAGGGACTGAGTCAAGACACCTGACAAAAAATTGTCCACCCTCCTTGCTGCACTGACCGGGGGCGAGTTACCCAGGGAACTCGCCACCCAGCAAGAGACTGTTCAGCGCCGCTGCCCGCTTTCCATCCACACACAGCGTGTGACAGGTCCTCTGTGAGGTGAATTGCGCCGTTCGCGCTGTTCAGAAAGCCAGCCAGCACTAGAGGCCAAAACCCACTCCAAAATGGCCGCCGGATGCCTGAGAGAAGTGTGCAGACCACAAGAAAATGGCCGCCCGCAATGCAGACATGCGTCACAGCGCGGCCACGACAAAATGGCCGCCAATGGGATTTTACAATGTAATACACAGGCAACAGAAAAATAGCGCCGGTGCTTCCAAAATGGCACCCAAACAAGCGAGGTGGATGAGAAGGCCGCAGCGGAGGCTTCCAAGAAAATAACGGAGGAAAAAGGATGCCAGAGGGAGAGAGGGGAGGGCAGGAGAACCCCCTAAAAAAACCCTTAGGAATTCCCAGCTGTTCCATCCCACCGAGGCAGGAGGAACTGTACTTACCCGTCCTTGCGAGGACCTGCTGGTGCGTTCCTGACAGACCTACAACCGAGCAGTACGGAGTAGCTGTCAGCCCGGTCCACTGTGACTGAGACAGCAAGCAGCCCGGTCATATGTGAACCCTGGAGCATAAGCTCACCGGCCACCCCTGGAGCCATGGGGTATGTCGTGGCCGACCCAGCGCGTAGCTAAGGCCTGCTTACGCTCGATGGCCGGACTGGGGGGACTACAAGGATCTATATTATCCAGCCTGTCACCCAGCCGGCAGATGATAGAGGATTTCTTAAAATAAAATCAGAAAATAATAATAAAAATAATAAATAAAATAATTAATAAATAATAAATTTCTTCCGGACCCTGAGCCCAAAGGGAGCAAGGTCCTTCTCTACTAGGCAGAAAAAAACTGAGCTGCAGACTGCAGGGCGGAGGGTTATGTCCGGAGGGACCGCCCCCTGGACGGGGCTGTTCAACTCTGTTAAAGTAACATGTATTAAATATCTAACATGTTCTACCTAGTCCTCTCCTATAGAACAGGAACATAACCCAACTGTCTAGAATTAAGGAGCTGTGTCCGTCCATGTACGAAAAGATTGGCTGAATTGGCTGAAAAAAGTGCTTTGCAAATACAGCCACATGATTGGCTGAGAAATGTATCTAGAAAATACAACTATCTGATTGGCTGAGAAATGGGTAGTGAGAATACAGGCACCTGATTGGCTGAGAAAGGTGCTTTGAAAATACAGCCACCTGATTGGCTGATGAATTTGCATTCAAAATACAGCCACCAGATTAGCTGAGAAAAGTCTTTTGAAAATACAGCCACTTGATTGGCTGAGAAATGTTTTTGAAAATTCAGCCACCTGATTGGCTGACAAATGTGCTTTTGAATATACAACCACCTGATTGGCTTGGATTTGTGTTTTGAAAATACAGCTACCTAATTGCAAATTCATCAGCCATTCAAAATACAGGTGCCTGGTTGGCTGAAGAATGTGACTTAAAAATACAGCCTCCTGATTGGCTGAGAATTGTGTTTTGAAAATACAGCCACCTGATTGGCTGAGAAATGGGTTGTGAGAATACAGGCTCCTGATTGGCTGAGAAATGTATTTTGAAAATACAGCCACCTGATTGGCTGAGAATTTGCTTTCAAAATACAGCCACCTAGTTGGCTGAGGAATGTGACTAAAAAAAAATTGCCCCATGATTTGCTGAGAAATTGATTTTAAAAATACAGCCACCTGATTGGCTGAGAAATTGGTTTGGAAAATACAGCCACCTGATTGGCTGAGAAATTTATTTTCAAAATACAGGAACCTTATTGGCTGAGAAATTGCTTTTGAAAATGCAGCCACCTGATTGTCTGAGAATTGTGTTTTGAAAATACAACCACCTGTTTGGCTGAGGAATGTGCTTTAAAAATACAGATGCCTGATTGGCTGAGAAATAGTTTTGAAAATGCAGCCACCTGATTGGCTGAGAATTGATTTTGAAATACAGACACCTAGTTGGCTGAGGAATGTGATTTTAAAATAACGCCTCATGATTTGCTGAGAAATGTGTTTTGAAAATACAAGAACCTAGGTGGCTGTATTTTGAAAGAAAATTCTCAGCCGGTCAGGTGGCTGTATTTTCGAAGCACATTTCTCAGCCGGTCAGGTGGCTGTATTTTCGAAGCACATTTCTCAGCCAATTAGGTATCTGTATTTTCTAGACACATTTCTATGCCAATCGGGTAGCTGTATTTTTAACCACCTCCCATACGGCCAGGTGGGCGCTTCCTCCTGAGTGGACATTCAGAAACGTGCCTCAGAAGGAGGGGGATCGCGTGCCCGCGCAGCGGCGCGATCTCGATGTGCTCATGTCACCCGGACACAGCGCATCTCCGACCGGCAGGAGGGCTCTGTGATTGGCCCTCCTGATCACATGATGGCTGTGTCCAATCACAGCCATCATGTGATGTAAATAGAGAGCTGGTTGCTAGGCGATCAGCTCTTCTCTCCTCACCCGGAAGTTGTCAGTGAGGTGAGGAGAGCGGATTGCTGTAGCCAGCCGGTAATCAGTGAGTATGAGCTGTTTTTTACAGCTTTTCACACACTGATCACCGGCCCAGGGTCCCCACACATGTCCCCAAAACAGTGTCACCACACACATGTCCCCACACAATAAAAACACCTGTCATATGTAACGGTAAAATCATATGTCCCAATGATCATCTGCCGACATGTCAGTGATCATCTGCGTACATCTGTCCATGATCACACAAACCAATCATTATACACTTAACAGGATTTTTTTTAACAAGGACATTTAGCAGAATACATTTTGGCTTAAATTCATGACAAAATTTGATTTTATTGGATTTATTTTAAAAAAGAAAGAAGAAAATATATATTTTTTCAAAATTTCTGCCCTTTTTTTCTTGTATAAATACCACCAAAAGAAAGCTCTATTTGTGCGAACAAAATGATAAAAATTTAATTTGGGTACAGTGTTGCATGACCGCGCAATTATCATTGAAAGTGCGAGAGCGCTGAAACCTGAAAATTGGCCTGGGAAGGAAAGGGGTGAAATGCCCAGTATTGAAGTGGTTTAAGCACATTCCTCAGCCAATCAGATGGCTGTATTTTCAAAACACAATTCTCAGCCAATCAGGAGGCTGTATTTTCAAAACCAATTTCTCAGCCAATCAAGTTGGCTGCATTTTCAAAACACATTTCTCAGCTAATCAAGAGGCTTTGTTTTCAAATCACAGCCATCTAGGCTGCTGTAGTTTGAAAGCAAATTCCTCAGCCAATCAGGTGACTGCATTTTCATACCCATTTCTCAGCCAATTAAATGGCTGTTTTCTTTTTTATACATCATGGGACACAGAGTCAGTCTAATATTCATTACCTGCTGGGTTATACTCCATCATCAGGTGAATGGACACTGGTAGACAGAGGCGTATCTAGTGAAAATGGTGCCTATGGCAAGCACTGAAACTGCGCCCCTGTCAAAACATTTTACGTGTACAGGGCCATGTTTTCACTGCATGAAAAGCACACAGATGTGCAGTACATGCACGGGCAGGCAGACCAATTCAAATCAATTGGGATGCAGCAGCTTCATGAGCACAGCCCCTGCTTTCACCTTGATATCTGTTTGAGTGCAGGAAAATGCCCCTGAGCACAGATAGTGTGCATTCAAAGACACGCACCAGCACCCAAATGGATGTCAAATTGGTAACAATAACCCTCCCTTACTCCATCCAACAACTCTAGTTCTACTTGAAGTATGAAGGAGACCTGTCCCTGCCCCTGCCCCAGGAAAGGTGCCCTCCATGACAGGTACCTGAGCAGAGTTTGGAGGTTTCAAAGAGCACAGTGTCAGTCTCCAGGTCCTGGATCTTGAAGCAAGTGAAGTCAATCCTGAACACATTCTCCTTAGGTCTGCACAGATAATCTGATGACAGAAGACAAGTGACGTTAATGACGCACAGGGGTTGATTTACTAAAGGAAAATCCACTTTTCACTTGGAAGTGCACATGGAAGTGCAGTCGCTGTAAATCTGAGGGGAAGCTGTGAAATTAGGGGAAGCTCTGCTGATTTTATCATCCAATCATATGCAAGCTAAAATGCTATTTTCCTTGCATGTCCCCTTCAGATCTACAGCATCTGCACTTCCATGTGCACTTTTAAGTGCAAAGTGGATTTTCCTCTAATAAATCAACCCCACAGCGTCTAGCACAGGCCGGTAACAGGTCTCCTGACAGTAAGACCCCTTTCACACTGGGGCATTTTTTAAGGTGCTTTTGGGCTAAAAATAGCACCTGTAAAGCGCCTGAAATATGGCTCCCCTGCAGTGTCAGTGTGATGCGCTGGCAGAACGTTAAAAAATGTCCTGCAAGCAGCATCTTCGGAGCGGTGTGTACACCTCTTCCACCGCTCTTGCCCACTGAAATGGATGGGCAGCGCGGCCGACCTGCTGGCAAAGCGCCGCTGCAGCGGTGCTTTGCGGGTGGTTTTAACCCTTTTTCGGCTGCTAGCGGGGGTTAAAATCACCCCACCAGCGGCGTAATACCTCTGCAAAAATGACGGCCCGTGCCCCAGTGTGAAAGCAGCGTAACTCACTCTCTGTGACCCGGCTCAGGCCTAGGACATGCTTCGGGTCTCAGCTCCTTCAGGCCTAACAACTCCTGTTTGGTGACCTCAGCCACTCCCCGGAGCTCCCCATCACCATCCTCCCTCTAATGCATGCGCCTTTATCCCAGTCAAAATGAACGGCCATCTGCAGGGTAGCAACAAGGCTGCCAGTTGGTCCCTCTGGAATCACTCCCATTCCTAGTGATCAACATTCTGTAGTATTCTGAGAGGAAGCAATTCCATAGAGGTAGGTGGGAGGTTCTCTGCCACTGAAGCGTTGTCACTAGCAACAGAGTCTCCCACCTGACATCAGCCTGAGAGGAAGGGGCTTCTCTGAAAAATGATATTGTGACAAAACAGAAATGCATTCATTCAGACTGGGAGGTAGAATGTGAGCTCTGATCCTATCTGCATACATGACTCTCTATCCCTCTCTGTCCTCCTCACTTCAGGACCTCCAGGATCCTGCTAGCTTCTTCCACCTGTAGGAAGCTGAGTTCCAGCTGGTCTATGCCCATGGCTCAGTCATATCTGTGGGGGGATCTTTCTATGTAAACACTTTGATGCTCACCGATGCACAGAGCAGCCTCAGCCATGGAGTGGGAGCAATAAGCAGGCACATCTACAGGGATCCCGGGGATGCCAAGCTCCATATAAGCTGGGCAGTGTTATTGTGATTTGTCCCGTCCTGCTGCTCTGTGTGCTGGGATTCCAGACCCCGGATTTATTACCTCCCCTCCTCCGATCTCAGCCTTCCTGCAGTGCACACACAGCGCCTTCTATAACTTTTCTCCAGCAGCCCAGGACACTCTGCAGACTGACAGTCTCCACAGCCAATCTGTGTGGAGCTCGGCACATGCAGCCACGCCCCCCTCTGGCTGTTACTTCTCAGAAGCACAGCACTCGCATCTCAGCACCTGAGGACGGGAGCAGGGCAGAGAATCACTCCGCCAATGAGCCGGGACTATTTGAGTAGCGGGGCGGCATGATGTACATGCGCCCCGAAAATGAAGAAAAAGTCCCTCCTTTACGCTCACTTCCTGGGCCCCTATTTTGACCTGATGGGACCCAGGAAACTGTAATTGCTTCTCCCCATAAGCAAGTAGGAAGGGGAGAAGTTTAAAAAGCTCTAGTTTTAACTTCAGTGAAGAACTTTTATGCTGGATTCCCTGCTCACTAGCGCCCCCTTCATGTGTAGCGCCCATGGCACTTGCTATGGCTTGCCATACCCTAGATACGCCACTGCTGGTAGACCAGGGTCTTTAGACAGGAAGTGATCCCCTATATAACCCCTCCCATACAGGAATACACTCCAGGTCTCTATTCCCCCAAATGGTTCCAAAAATGAATCAAGGGATTGACCGATCGGATCCATTTGACACAGGCTTTACAGCTTAGATAAATGGTACCCGAGCCTCGCAAGGAAGACTCAAGATCCTGCAAGGTTTTGCCTGTAAGCTGCCTCCGGGAGCTACACCCTGCAAAGTGGAATCCTGGACACTACAGGGTGCTGTACAGGTCCAAGGGAGTGGACCCTAAACATGAAAAGGGTACCCAGTCCTTGAAGGTCCTCAAGTGACAGGAACCCGCCATGGTGGGTGAAGATTGGGCTCTTAGTTTCTAAGTGCCCTGCGCCTGGACGGGTAAGTGAAACCCCTTTACACACACACACACACACACACACACACACACACACACACACACACACACACACACACACACACACACACACACACACACACACACATATATATATATATATATATATATATATATATATATATATATATATATATATATATTGTGACAGCAGGAAGGTAAAGTCACCTGGTTGCATCCAGGGGGGTAGATATATTTCGCCCAGATTCAGGCTTTACGCCGACTTATACAACTAGGTGGAGAGTTGTATAAGCCCAGCTGAGGCTAGTGGGCTCATGGATGACTCATACCTCTAGGGAGAGTGTGGGGCGTCGTGCAGACAGGGAGTTGATGAGACCAGCTGAAGCTTGTCAGCTCATTTAGGCCTCTATAAAAACTCCCAGATTCATTAGGTGTTTGCTCATGCCTGGACCCAGACCTGTGTGGACTGTCTAGGGAGAGTGAACCCCTGTGCGGTGAGACAAAGCCTGTGTGGCTATTTGCTTGGACATTTAAAACCAGGGACTTAGGGACTAGGACAGCACTAGGCTGATCCCAGTTGTTAGTTAGGAAACCTGTATGTTTAGTCAGAGGTCAAGTTGACCAGGATTTATTTTGTTTATGTTTCTTTTGGCTTTGCTGTGTTTTGTCACTGTAAATAGAAAATAAACCGCACCTTTTTTTGATTTTGAAAACCACAACCTCCGTTTGCTGGGCCTGTTTTTTGTGTGGGGAGCCCATCCCGGGGGTCACACACACCCGCTGCCGAGCTAACCCCCTCACAATATATATATATATATATATATATATATATATATATATATATATATATATAGTGGCTTGTGTCTAGGGGTACCTGGGAGACGAGAGTGCAGGAACACTACGCCAAGCTCTCCCCTCGTATGTGTATGAGGGTTGAGCAAAATCACTTGAATTACCTCGGGGTCTGTTCACTGCATACGAAGCCTCTCCTTGTACCGTGGAGATGTGTCTGCCAATAATAGAGCCCCACACCAATCAAAAGTCCAACACTCCTTTATTTCTCTGCTTTCAGGGTGAATGCAATTAGTTGAACTTTTAGTAACAGACAGACAGGGGTGTGGATACGAGTAGGCCCAGGCACAAATGAACTCTCCTATTCCTTTGCTAGCGAATAGGCCTGGCGCACGGTCTCTGCCACCGACCGTGAGTTTTGGTCGCTACCACCGACCGGATGAACTGTTGAGGCCCCTGCCACAGGCCTAATAGCAGGTCCCTGCCACTGACCTGAGTTGAATAGTTGGACCGCTGCCACCGGTCATAGAACATGAACCACCTTCCTCTATGAACTTGGCCCCTGTTCGGGAAAGATATCCCTCCGGGCGGTCTCCAGAGGTTCACCCGGCACTGGCAATATGCTGCGCCAGATCTTCAGATGAATTCCTCCTCCGGTCCCTTACGCCTCTGGATTCGGGTGCCCAACTCCCGGGGCACCCTAGGACAATCCCTCCCTCGCCGGACCCAGCGGAAGGTACTGGGCCCCAGGCCTCCGGCTGAGTACCTCACCCCAGACTGAAGGTGTCTGGGATGGAACACGAACTCCAAGTGTCCAGGCCTAGGCCGCCTGGACACCGACCGCGAACAGCAGCCATCAGGCTGAAGGTGCCCGGGACTCGAACCTCGTGGCGAAGATGTCCGCCCCCTTTATACCCTCTCCCAGCAAGCACAGTGGGCTCCCCGCCCCGCCGCACAACTGCTGCGAGAGGTCACAAAGAGTACGGCACTACAGTGATGGTTCAACCCCGGCCCAAAGTGACAGCGCCACCTGCTGGGCCACAGGGAACTAGACATCACTGATGTCTTCACCAGATTTAAAAGTACATACCCGCTACACTCTCCCCCTGGTTATTGGACACTGGTCCCCAGTGTCTGGAGCAAACCATGCCCAAAAGGGGCCAACATAGCCTGATCCAGAAACTGACTAAAAATTCTAAAAATACAAAAAGTTTTGAAAAACGAACTAAACAGTTGTACCTGACATGAAAGGGGAGGGAAGGGAAACAAACAACACATAACACAACATTATTTGAAAACACATGTTCACATTAACATTCCTCCCCACCCATCCTGGCTAAGACCCACCCCATTCTCAGTGGTCTTGATGGGATGTTCTCCTGCAGAGGGGAAAAGAAACGTTACACGAACATATGTGTCAGGGATCTGTGTGTTTAAGAAAGAAAAAAACTCCTCCTCAGAGAAATCCTTTCCTTCTATAAGTGTGTGAGTGAACAGCGAATATCGGTGCGCAACACTGCCACCTGGTGACAGTGCCGCGGTAACTGCATTGGTTGAAGATCCTTTTTTTTTTTTTTGTGGCTCTAACTACCCCAAAGTCCATGATCACTTTGTGGGATGGAAGAATGAAGAACAAACAACGGCAGCAGTCCTTCAATTTCTCCAGAGAGCACACACCCATTAACACGGGTATAGTCACTGGGTTTTTCCGGGAAACAACCCCCGGAAAGTTCAGCAGCAGCAAGGTAAAGCAAGAACGGAGTCTTTTTTTTTCTCCTACAAATAGAATTTTGGGTGCGGCAAGACAAGAGGTTTTAAGTGCTGGTCCATTGTCTCTACATGGTATTCGACATCCTCCCCCTCTTTGCGCCAAATCAACACCTTGTCTGCATGGATGTGCCGACCCAACATCCATTCTGCCTTGCAGTCCTTGAACCGTTAAGAGGCTTTGGGGGAACACGTGAGGTACCGGCGGGCGTGTGGGACCTGAATGTGCATCCACACAAAATCGTTGTACCAGCGTTCCCGACTGACTTCCACTTCATACAAAAGTTCCTTAGGTAAGTACGGGTACTCCCACCCGTACTCATTAGCAACCTTTTGGCAGAAGAGCTGTTGTAGTCTCTCCAGTGGAGGCATAGTGGTCCGGTCTCCCTCACCCGGTAGGGCGATGGCGTCCGGGTGACGAGGTGCCTTGATCACCTCCATTCTGGGCATAGGCGCCCGCAACAACAGTCTTTTTTTCCCCGGTGCTAGATACAGGTGGCACCGGAGGTAGAAGGGCAGACTGGGGACGGGATCCCTCCTCAGGTGCTGGTGCCTCCACCCGGGGTGTACTATCCCCTGTAGACATGGGTGGATCCCTGACTCTGCGGGACGAGGAGAGAGGCATCTTGTCCCAGCCCTTTTTAGCGAAAAGTTCATCTATGATGACGTCGTCTCCCGGATCGGAGAGCGACTCTAGGTCGGAAGTGTCACACTCCTCCGCGGGCTGGTAGCCTTTAGTAGAGGCTGAATTGCTACCCCCCCCCCGCGGGCACACAGGGCCGTGAATCCCCGACACCTCCGCCCCAACACCGAGTCCCTCCGCTCGGCTTACCTCGGCCCAAAGTTGAGAAGGGATGTCCGGGACTCTTCCGACCGGATCCATCCGGGGCGGGCGTAGGCGAGCAGGGTGATCCACCGCGACCGCTGGATGGGGCAACCAAGCCGGTCTTCCTCTTTGGCGGTGGACGCTGGGAAACAGTGGTGACTGAGTCCGCGTCCTCGGATTTCTCCCGTATCTCTGTGATTGCAACCTCCCCTGCGGTCGCTGCAGTGCGCACAGGGATGGCTGTAAAAGCAGCGATTCCTCCTTGAGTGGTGTTGCCTGTTGCGTGGTTGAGGTGGATGGTTCTGGGTTTCTCGATAGGTGGTTCCACCTCAAGTAGGAATTCTCCGCAGGCCTCACAGCGCCCGAATGGCTTCAGCTGACACACCAGTCCTGAACAGCCGGGACAAATCAAACCCAGGGCCTCAACGTCCATGCATGAGTACAGGGCGAATCGTCCCTGGGCTTTAGCCGAATCCCTGTATCCGTCACCGGAGCAGCAGTAGTAGTCAGACTCGTGGTAGTAGGATGAATTGGAATCCATGATGCATTGCTGAACATGGCGACTCTCTGCTGATCCATTGCGCACTGCCTTGTTGGCGCCAAAGTCTCCACGTGTAGTCCTTCACACGATTGGACTCCTCCCCTCTTGCACTCCAGTTTGCGGGCTTTCTCCTTCCCTGGGTCACGCCCACGAACTGAGCAGGGAGGGTGTGCCCCGTGGCGCAGTGGCCAATACTACTCGGAACTCTTCCGGGCAGACACTTTCAAATTCCAGCAACTTCAGCTCCATTGTAGCACAAACACATCCCGGACCAGAGCTCCCACGTGTAGCGGAGCCTCACTCTCCCTCTCGGTTTTCTCGTTTGAGTGGCTTGTGTCTAGGGGTACCTGGGAGACGAGAGTGCAGGAACACTACGCCAAGCTCTCCCCTTGTATGCGTATGAGGGTTGAGCAAAATCACTTGAATTACCCTCCGGGTCTGTTCACTGCATACGAAGCCTCTCCCTGTACCGTGGAGATGTGTCTGCCAATAATAGAGCCCCACACCAATCAAAAGTCCAACACTCCTTTATTTCTCTGCTTTCAGGGTGAACACAATTAGTTGACCTTTTAGTAACAGACAGACAGGGGTGTGGATACGAGTAGGCCCAGGCACAAATGAACTCTCCTATTCCTTTGCTAGCGAATAGGCCTGGCGCACGGTCTCTGCCACCGACCGTGAGTTTTGGCAGCTACCACCGACCGGATGAACTGTTGAGGCCCCTGCCACAGGCCTAATAGCAGGTCCCTGCCACTGACCTGAGTTGAATAGTTGGACCGCTGCCACCGGTCATAGAACATGAACCACCTTCCTCTATGAACTTGGCCCCTGTTCGGGAAAGATATCCCTCCGGGCGGTCTCCAGAGGTTCATTCGGCACTGGCAATATGCTGCGCCAGATCTTCAGATGAATTCCTCCTCCGGTCCCTTACGCCTCTGGATTCGGGTGCCCAACTCCCGGGGCACCCTAGGACAATCCCTCCCTCGCCGGACCCAGCAGAAGGTACTGGGCCCCAGGCTTCCGGCTGAGTACCTCACCCCAGACAAAAGGTGTCGTCTGGGATGGAACACGAACTCCAAGTGTCCAGGCCTAGGCCGCCTGGACACCGACCGTGAACAGCAGCCCTCAGGCTGAAGGTGCCTGGGACTCGAACCTCATGGCGAAGATGTCCGTCCCCTTTATACCCTCTCCCAGCAAGCACAGCAGGCTCCCCGCCCCGCCGCACAACTGCCGCGAGAGGTCACAAAGGGTACGGCACTACAGTGATGGTTCAACCCCGGGCCAAAGTGACAGCGCCACCTGCTGGGCCGCAGGGAACTAGACATCACTGATGTCTTCACCAGATTTAAAAGTACATACCTGCTACATTATATATATATATATATATATATATATATATATATATATATATATATATATTGTGGGGTGTCCCAGTGATTGTAACAATGAGTCAAGCTAGCTAGAGGCTGGACACCTGTGTGCGGTGACCATACGGGTGTAAGGAAAGGTTCCATCCGCTGGTAATATTTATCATCTGGCATGCAGTACTGAGGTCCACCAGCAGGTGTCTCCTGGCAGTTTTGAACTGTCAGGGGAACTTCTCTCTGCTGGTGTTGTCATCCTTGGGCCGCAGTACTGGCGTCCACCAGCGGATGGATCCTGGCAGTGTGGTGCAGATGTTACTTCCTGCAATCAGGGGTCACCTGAGCCTGTTAGCAGGTATAATATAAATACCCGGCAAGTGTGCACACACACTGCCCTGGTATCGCCCTCGTGCCCTGATCTGTACCTGCTGCCTGTTTACCTGAACCTGTTTCTGAATCTGCTACCTGAGTTCCTGATCCTGTCTCCCTGTCCTGACCCATCCATCCATCCTCTCCCTGTCCTGTGTTCCTTACCCCATCTGCTGATCTCCCTGTGTATGACCTTGGCCTGGCTAACGTTTATGTTTCTGGAATATCCCTTTGTCCATCTGCCTACCTGCTGTGTATGACCCTGGCCTGGCTATTGTTTATGATTCTGGCATTTCCCATTTATTGCACATATCTGTCTGTTGTTGTTTGTGGGTCTCTGTCGGTTGGTTTGTTGCACTGTATCATATTGGAGGTGGTTATACTTATATTATTCACTCACCTAAATAAATCTTTATATTTTCACTTATGTGTTTGGTGTTCCTCTGTTGCTAGCCACACAGTTCTGGTCACACCTGGTACATGACAACGGGGGAGTTTTGAGCTAGCTGTGGGTGTTTGCAAAGTGTCCCTTTTTGCTTGTGTCTGGCTGTTTTTTACCTGTATGATAGCACACAAAGCTGCGCCATTTCGCCTTGGTTTTACCATGGCGCACATGCATTCGCTAGGGTGCCGCTAAAAACGTAACAGTTTATTTTGGTTGACAACTAAGGGCTCATGGGCATTTGTAAAAATGCTGCTATACTCACAGTTGTTGTCTGGCAGCCAGGGCGCACGAACATTCGCAGCAGTGCCCTTATACTCACTTGTGTTTAATTGGTCAGGCCCACGTGCGTTCGCAAGACGCCATTTGGATCACCAGTTGTTTTCTGGCAGCCGTGGCGCACGCGGCTTTGCCGCACTGGCGCAGTAGCTTTATTTGGCGCACGAAGATTTGCGTCATACGCAAATGCGTATGCACGAACGTTCCGGTGCACAGCAAGCTTATTTCCAAGAGACAGCTGTGGGACACAGAGCAGGCTCTAAACCAGACACTTGCAGTGGTTCATTTCTCATTACCTGGGTCATATGAGTCACCAAGTGTTGCTTGGCAGGCTAAGGTGCTTAGCAGAAATGTTACATAGGGGCTTGGTGAGACCTATTAAAGGGTCTCCCTTCTGAGGTGTATTAAAACTACACCCAAGTACTCCCTTTTTGTGGCTAGTAAATGTCTTCAAAAGGAGCGGGACTAACACTACAGGGAAGGGCACACCTATATCGTCACTAGTTCCTGATGAACCTAGTCATATCCCTAATGTTGTATCCCCTGAAAGACCAGAGGCTTCCGGGAAATCTGAGCCGCTGCGCCTATCTGGTATTGTGCCTACAGTCAACGCTGCTGCCTCACCCTTTATCAGCTAAGGATGAGCTGTCCTCAATCCTAGCCGGCTTAGAGCACAGGATGGCTGCTATGATTGCCTCCGTCCCACAGGGTGGCAAGAAGCGTGACAGATCCCCCTTCCTGGAGCCTCCATGTCTGGAGCAGGAATAGGTTGAGGATGGGGAAGAGCTTAAAGCTCAGGATTCTGTGGATGGCTTGGCAGATGGGTCTGCTTCCGAGCAATCTGGACAAGAAGATATCCAGCCGGTATCTGCCTCTCAATCACAGAGGCTCTTGATCCTGACTCTTACCGAAATGGTTCGCTCTGCCTTTAAGTTGCCTCTTACTGAGGTCACTGAGCCTCCTTGGTCCTCTTTGGGATCCCTGAGGCCTCTTCAGGCCACACAGGCTTCCCCCTACACCACCTGTTGGAAGAGGCAGTGTATGCTGATTGGGAACATCCTCCTAAGAGGTTTTCCCTTTCATATCCCATGGCTGAAAAGTTCACTAAGAAATGGAGCATGCCAGCCATAGATACAACAGTCTCTTCCTTTAACAAGAACTTAACTTGTCCGGTGGATAGTGCACAGGGCTTGAAACACCCTGTTGAAAAGAAATTGAAGTCATTATTAAAAGCTTATTTTTCTTTGGCCAGTTCAGATATTCAGCCAGCTGTTGCAGCAATTGGTATCTGCCAATCCGTAAAGGATCAGATCAGATGGCCTGACAGGCCTAACCAGAAGGATGATCAGCCTGAAATCAAGGCAGATATTCCTTAAATGCTGTGTTTTGCTGTTGACACCTTAAAGCAGAGATATGCAATTAGCGGACCTCCAGCTGTTGCCAAACTACAAGTCCCATCATGCCTCTGCCTCTGGGTGTCATGCTGGATGCTGTCAGAGTCTCGCTATGCCTCATGGGACTTGTAGTTTGGCAACAGCTGGAGGTCCGCTAATTGCATATCCCTGCCTTAAAGGATTCAATACAGCAGGTTTCTCGTTTGGCTCTCATGTCTGTACATATGGGCAGACTTTTGTGGCTTAAGAACTGGTCAGCCGAGTTTCCTTGTAAGAAGTTACTGGCAGGTTTCCCCTTTCATGGGGAATGTTTATTTGACGATCATTTGGACAAATATATCCAAAAGATCTCTGGAGGGAAGAGTTCTCTACTTCCTGTGAAGAAAAGCATCAAACGTCCCTCGTTTAAAGCCTCAGGGACTGCTTCCTCAAATGTCTCAGCACCAGGGCGGTTTCGCAGTCAACAGAGCACTAGAGCCAGTGGCAAGCCTCAGGGCCAGGGCCAGAAAAAGCCCTGGGTCCAAAACTCTTCTAAGCCCAGCACCAAGCCCTCCTTTTGAGGAGACGCCCCCACTCTATCAGGTGGGGGAAGGCTGCTGCACTTTGCGGACATTTGGAGAACAATAGTTCAGGACGAGTGGGTCACCTCAACTCCTGTGGTTACAAGCTGGAGTTGCGGGGGGTTCCCCCTTAGAGGTTTTTAGCATCCAACATTCCTTCGGATCGTCCAAAAAGAGACCTATTACCGTATATACTCGAGTATAAGCCGACCCGAATATAAGCCGAGGCACCTAATTTTACCATGAAAAAATGGGAAAACGTATTGACTCGAGTATAAGCCTAGGGTGTCCATCTGCATGCCTCACTGTGCCTCACTTTGCCTCACTGTGTCCATGCCCATGCCTCACTGTGCCCATGCCTCACTGTGCCCATGCCTCACTGTGTCAATGGCTAGACTGACGTTTAACATGGGAGTCTATGGAAGGGGTGCCCAGCTTTGAAAAATCGGTACTCCCTGGCCGTAGGTTCCCCCAGACAACAAACTTTGCACACTTGTAGAGGAGAAATTGGGCTACATGTGTGCAAAGTTCAGGGGACCTATGACTGGCCGGTACCCGGTCCCCAAAGTCACAGGAGAAATTACTGTTTAACATGGGAGTCTATGGAAGGGGTGCCCGGGTTTGAAAAATCGGTGCTCCCCAGCCGTAGGTCTTCCGGACAACAAACTTTGCACACTTGTAGAGGAAGACATGTGTGCCAAGTTTGGGGTCCAGGGGACCTATGGCCAGCCGGTACCAGGTCCCCAAAGTCCGGGAGATCAGGCGCAAAAAGGTGACTCAAGTATAAGCCGAGGGGGGCATTTTCAGCACAAGAAAATGTGCTGAAAAACTCGGCTTATACTCAAGTATATACGGTACTTCAAGCACTATATCATTTAGTGCATCAAGGAGTGTTTGTAGAGGTTCCTGTACCCGAAAGGGGCACTGGGTTTTACTCAAACTTTTTTACGGTTCAAAAACCAAACGGGGACACAAGGCCCATCTTGGACCTAAGATCCCTGAACCAATATCTACTGATCAAGTCCTTTCAGATGGAGTCTGTCCACTCAGTAGTAGCTTCACTCCAGATGGAAGACTTCCTAGCCTCCATCGATATAAAGGATGCGTCTCAACACGTACCTATCTTTCAACCTCACCAGAGGTTCCCGCGGTTTGCAGTAGAGGAACATCACTTTCAGTTCGTGTCTCTACCCTTCGGGCTTGCTACAGCCCCCCGGGTCTTCACAAAGGTCCTAGCACCAGTACTGGGTCTTTTAACGGCCCAAGGGATTCTGGTGATCGGGTATCTGGGCGACCTCCTGCTCAGAGATCACTCACTTCAAGCTCTAGAACAGAGCATTACATGTACAGTGCGGTATTTGGAAAGCTTAGGCTGGATCATAAATACCGAAAAGTCAAACTTGAGACCAGCTCAAAGTCTAAAGTATCTAGGTCTGACACTAGATACAGTCCAGGCAAGAGTATTCTTGCCACCCGCAAGGATCTGTGCCCTGAAGACTCAGGTGCGTCAGATAAGGGACAACAGACAACCCTCCATTCAACTCTGTATGAGTCTTCTAGGGAGGATGGTGTCCTCATTTGAGGCGGTGACCTATGCCCAGTTCCATCCAAGGTCGTTACAACAAGACATCTTGTTGGCTTGAAACAGGAGAGGAAAAGCTCTGGATTATTCAATGTCCTTATCTCCTCGGGCATGCGTAAGCCTACGCTGGTGGTTACAGGATCAGAACCTGCAAAAGGGAAGATCCTTCCTCCCAGTAACTTGGAGAGTACTGGCTACAGATGCCAGTCTCTCAGGCTAGAGAGCGACCCTAGAGGGGCTCACAGCTCAAGGGAAATGGCCAAGGACAGAACAGATTCTGCCCATCAACATCCTGGAATTACGGGCAGTACATCTGGCCCTACGCTCCTGGACGATGGAGCTTCAGGACTACCCTATCAGGGTTCAGTCTGACAATGCCACTGCAGTGGCCTATATAAACCACCAAGGTGGTACCAGGAGTCACTCAGCTCTGAAGGAGGTGAACTACATGCTAGCCTTGGCAGAGAGACAGGTGCCAATTATATCGGCAGTCCATATCCCAGGAATAGAGAACTGGAAGGCAGATTATGTCAGCCGCCAGCAGATCTGCTCGGGGGATGGTCCCTACACCCAGAGGTGTTCCAGGAAATTTGCCAATGTTGGGAATGGCCAGAGGTCAACCTACTGGCATCCAGGTTCAACAACAAGCTACAGCAGTTTGTGTCCCGAACAAATGATCCTCTGGCAATTGGAGCAGATGCTCTGATAATTCCATGGAGCCAATACTCCCTGGTTTATGCTTTCCTTACGATCCCTCTCCTTCCACATTTGTTGCGCAGAATTTGGAAAGAGGGAGTTTGTCATTCTGGTGGCACCAGCCTGGCCCAGAAGGCCTTGGTTCCCAGAGATTGTGAGACTAACAATGGACAGGCCATAGACGCTTCCACAGTGCCCCGATCTACTGTCTCAGGGTCCTATATTCCACCCCAATTTACAGTCTCTAAATTTGATGGCATGGCTATTGAAGCCAGGGTGTTAAAGGACCACGGTATCTCGGGACCAGTAGTGTCTACCCTAGTAAATGCTAGAAAAGCTGTCACTAGGAAGATCTATCATAAGGTCTGGAAGACTTATATTGCTTGGTGTGAAGCCAGAAAATGGCATCTATGGAAATACGTGATTGGCAGAATTCTCTCTTTTTTTACAGTCAGCTGTAGAAATCAAATTGGCTTTGAGTACAAGCGGAGGTCAAGTTTCGGCCCTATAGCCTCGTACACACAAACGAGTTTCTCTGCAAAAACCAGCAAGAAACTTGCTGGCAGAGATTTTTTGCCGAGAAATTCGTTCGTGTGTATGGTTTCTCGTCAAGAAAAGCGACAAGAATCTCGACGAGAAAATAGAGATCCTGCTCTCTATTTTCTCATCGAGATTCTCGTCGGCATGTTTCTCGACGAGAAAGGTGAGTGTGTGTACACTTACCTGTCCTCCCGGAAGCCCGCGCATGTTCGAAATGAATTAGACGCATGCGCGGTAGCTTCCTAGGCATACGTAGGGTATACCAAGATGGCGGTGACGGCATCGAATGTGACGAGCGCATGCTCGTCGTAGTCGATGACGTCACCGCGTACGCTCCATTCAAAGAACCGCGGGTTCTTTGAATCGAGCGTCTGTACACTCGGCCGGGACAAGTTTCTTGTCCAAGAATCTCGTCGAAAAAAAGACGTGCTTTTTTCGACGAGAATCTCGGCCGTGTGTACGAGGCCTATCAGTTTTCTTCCAAATGCCTTTAGCCTCCCATTCACTGATCCGAACCTTTATGCAGGGGGCAACTCGATTGCTTCCTCCTATTAGGTCACCTATGTGTCCTTGGGACTTGAAGTTGGTGCTGTCTGTGCTACAGAAACAACCATTTGAACCTATTAAGAAAATCCCATTAGACTTGCTGTCACGCAAGTTAGCCTTCCTGATGGCTATCACCTCAGCTAGGAGGGTGTCGGAGTTGGCAGCCCTGTCATGCAGGGAACTGTATTCAATCCTTCACCACGACAGGGTCGTGTTACGACCTGTTCCATCCTTTTTGCCAAAAGTGGTGTCTGCCTTTCATTTAAATCGGGACATTATTTTGCCTTCTTTTTTCTCTCAGCCTCGTTCGGCAGAAGAGAGACGACTGCACTCCTTGGACGTTGTCCGGGCAGTCAAGGTTTATTTGTCTAGATCTGCAGAGATCCGAGGATCAGACTCTTTTTTTTGTTTTACCAAAAGGACCCAAGAAAGGGCAGGCAGCTTCCAAAGCTTCCATTGCCAATTGGGTCCGTCAATTGGTCATTCATGTCTACGGTCTGAAACATAAAGCTCCTCTCTTTAGGGTGAGAGCTCATTCTACCAGGGGTGTAGGAACCTCCTGGGCTTTTCGCCATCAGGTATCTGTGGCTCAGATTTGTAAGGCTGCTATCTGGTCTTCAGTGCATATGTTCGCAAAATTTTATCAAGTGGATGTTCAAGCAGCCAAGGATTCGGCTTTGTTCTGCTGGCTGCCGTATGAAAACTGATGGCTACTGTTTGGCAGGGTGTCACTCTCCCCTGAAGGCTATTGCTCTGGGACGTCCCAGCAGGTAATGAATATTAGCCTGACTCTGTGTCCCATGATGAATGAAAAAGAAAATAGGATTTTTTCATCATACTTACCTGTAAAATCCTTTCCTTTTAAGTACATCATGGGACACAGGTCCCTCCCCTCTTTTTTGAGGATTCAGTGCTTGCTACAAAACTGAAGTAACTTCCTGTATGGGAGGGGTTATATAGGGGATCAGTTCCTGTCTAAAGACCTTGGTCTACCAGTGTCCATTCACCTGATGATTGAGTATAACCCAGCAGGTAATTAATATTATCCTGACTCTGTGTCCCATGATGTACTTAAAGAAAAGGAATTTACAGATAAGTATGACGAAAAAATCCTATTTTTTTTAGATACATTTCTCAGCCAATCAGGTGGCTGTATTTTCAAAACCAATTTCTCATTCAATCAGGTGGCTGTATTTTCAAAACCAATTTCTCATCCAATCAGGTGGCTGTATTTTCAAAACACAATTCTCAGCCAATCAGGAGGCTGTATTTTCAAGTCACATTCTTCAGCCAACCAGGCACCTGTATTTTGAATGCAAATTCATCAGTCAATCGGGTGGCTATATTTTCTAATAACATTTCTCAGCCAATCATGTGGCTGTATTTGCAAAGCACTTTTTTGCAGTCAATCAGTTGGCTGCATTTTCAAAACACGTTTCTCAGACAGCTGTATTTTCAAAGCACATTTCTCAGCTAATCAGGTGGCTGTATTTTTAAAACACTTTTTCTCAGCAAATCGGGTGGTGCTATTTTCAAAGCACGGAGGGGGAGAGGGTTTGTTGGGACTTTTATATGAGGTAATGGGTCAAATTACCTCCATCCCTGTTAATTGTATGACAAAAAAGAGAACAGGAGAGAGCGGGACTTTGTATAAAGCATGTGCGGGAAAAGTTAATAATTGGGGGTAATTAGCATATCTGAAATACATTGTGTAATTATTAATTTATTACTTTCACATAATGCATCGTACATAACTATATTGCATTATGGAAGAAATCGATAAAACATGCACAGACATGGTAGGGGAGGGAATTGTTCAAACAGAGACCCGAACTTTATGCTCCAAATATGTAACACTGCAGTATATACCTTATTGTGTTTATTTTCTATGTATTCAGGTCTCTCCTGTTCTGTCCTGTTCTCTTTTTTGTCATACAATTAACAGGGATGGAGGTAATTTGACCCATTACCTCATATAAAGTCCCAACAAACCCTCTCCCACTCCTTTTCGGCAATCAATTAATTAGGGTTGGAAGCATGTGTTTCTGGGACTCTATTGTTAATATAGCGGTACCCTCAGTTAAGAGGGCTGCTGGTATTGATTTGGGCCCTGTAGTGCACCACTGTCAACCCCTGGCAATCGGCTCTAACCTCCAGTGGCACAGATAGTAGTAGTGGGATAAGACCGCATGACCGCAACTCTTGGTGACACAGTCTTATAGCAAGCATGCACAGCAATATACTTTTAAAACTACTATTAAAGTAACTGAAGCTGACACCAAATGTACTTGACCCAGATGTTTTACTAAGGCTTATGGGCAAGTAATAAAATAAAAGTATAACAAAGTACAGATCTTAGAAATAAACAGTATTTAAATGAACAAACAATCAGATAGCTCAAGTAATGTGATGCGGCTCTAGCGCTGCCTCTTTTCAATCACTTCCCCTCATGGGCAGACTAACTCTCAATAGTATCTACCTAACAGTCAGGCCTGACTGATCTAAAAGGAAGTTCAGGGAGCATAAATCTTCGCATGCAATCTTTCGGTGGTGCACTTGATGAACAAACGTATAATCCAAACAGTGGCGGCCCGTCCATAGGGGGCGCCCGGGCGCCGCCCCCCCCTCCTGTGGTCACCAAAAAAAAAAAAAAAGGCCCTTTAAGAGTTTTTTTTTTTTAATGTCTTTTTTTCACACATGGCGGCGCGACCATAGTGGGCGCAGAAGCGCCGCTACCGCTCGCTTCTGCGCCCGGCCGTCACTCACCACAACAATACATAGGTTCATGCATTGCATGAACCTATGTATTGCTGCCGCCCACTATTCAGATGGCCGGCCCCTTGAGCGCCGGCCATCTGAATCACAGCGTCTGATTGGCCTTTAGAAGTGCCTATCAGAGCCAGCAGGCTCTGATAGGCTTCCCGACTACAGCCTGAGGGCTGTAATCGGCTTCTAAATATCTAATGAGAGGACGCACAGGGGTGCGTTCCCTGGCCACTCAGGTTCACCGGGTCTGGTTACCGGTAACCTGATTGGCTGAAGTGACATCGAGGGCGGGAGAAGACATCGAGGACGGAAGAAGGACGGCGCTGACTCGAGGAAGGTAAGTGCAGGGCTGGGGGGGGAACTGGCTGTATTATGAGGACAAACTGGCTGCATATGGGGGAGAAACTGGCTGCATATGGGGGAGAAACTGGCTGCATTATGGAGGAGAAACTGGCTGCATATAGGGCAGAAACTGGCTGCATATAGGGGAGAAACTGGCTGCATATAGGGGAGAAACTGGCTGCATATAGGGGAGAAACTGGCTGCATTATGGGGGAGAAACTGGCTGCATATGGGGGAGAAACTGGCTGCATTATGGGGGAGAAACTGGCTGCATATGGGGGAGAAACTGGCTGCATTATAGGGGAGAAACTGGCTGCATATGGGGGAGAAACTGGCTGCATATGGGGGAGAAACTGGCTGCATTATGGGGGAGAAACTGTCTGCATTATGGGGGAGAAACTGTCTGCATTATGGGGGAGAAACTGTCTGCATTATGGGGGAGAAACTGTCTGCATTATGGGTTCGAGAAACTGGCTGAATTATGGGTTCGAGAAACTGGCTGTATTATGGGGGAGAAACTGGCTGCATATGGGGGAGAAACTGGCTGTATTATGGGGGAGAAACTGGCTGCATTATGGGGGAGAAACTGGCTGCATTATGGGGGAGAAACTGGCTGCATTATGGGGGAGAAACTGGCTGCATTATGGGGGAGAAACTGGCTGCATTATGGGGGAGAAACTGGCTGCATTATGAGGGAGAAACTGGCTGTATTATGGGGGAGAAACTGGCTGCATTATGGGGGAGAAACTGGCTGCATTATGGGGGAGAAACTGGCTGCATTATGGGGGAGAAACTGGCTGCATTATGGGGGAGAAACTGGCTGCATTATGGGGGAGAAACTAGTGGCGTTTGGGCACAGTGGCTGCGTTTAATGGGCACAGTGGCGGCAATTGATGATTTTTTTTTTTCAGTTTGTTTGCGCCCCCCCAAATAATTTGAGCACCAGCCGCCACTGAATCCAAATGAATAGTGAAGATAAAGTATCTGTCTATGAGCAAGTGCTCTCTCACCACCCCGACAGTCCAAGTCTGTTTCCTCCGCCGATTCGTCTAGGAACAGGAATCCACCGACATCTGGGCCTTCAGTCCTTCTGGTGTACTGCAGCAAGGAGGAGAAGATGTCTCTCAGGTTCAGCTAGGCTGGCGGAGGGCTCTTTGGAACAGAGCACAAGGCCCATGATTCAGGCCTTGTGCACACAGCAGTTCAGCACAGAGATCCTCTTGCTAGGAGAGGGGGTGTCCAAAGAGACAGAATCAACGCCGCCTCCCCTTTATAAAGTCTGCCCCAGCAGCCCCTGCTCCGTGGCAATGCACCCTGGGTGCTGCAGGATGTACTGGGAAATGTAGTCTCTGTGTATTAAAGGGGTATACCCCGCTACACACTCCCCCCACTTTGAATCTTTGGTCCCCAAAGACAGCATCAACAAAGAGTACCCACTACATTACTCAAGGCTGTTAGAGATGTTGGCAGGAGTTCCCACCAAAAACGAGGAAGGGAATTACCCTGCCCACAGGTCACTTCTGCAAGGGTGGCCTGCCTAACTGTGCCAGGGAGTGAGCTGGGCTTGCCCTCCACCAAATGTACAGTGGAGGGACCAGATGTGTGTATGGTCCTTCTTGCGGTTAGGACTGTGTCTTCAGAACTTTCTCCCATCTGGGGGTAGGTTAATTTCCGGGAAGGGCGAATGGCTCTCTTCATTCTTTGCTCCCCGGGAGTCACAGTCTCAGCCACTCCAGGTTCTTCTTCTGGCACTGAGGTGGAAATTTCCTCTGCTTCCTAGACATCCAACTCAGATGCAGAGGGATATATGGAATCCGCTTGATCTTCAGCAGGCGGATTGTCTTGAATATCTTCCCATTCTTGGAACTGAAGACTGGTCGGAACGAATTCAGTGGCTTCTACGTTTAAAGTACTATCCACAGGATCTTCAGAAGGTGGAAGGTCAATGGATAATGGTGCCGGGGCCTGAGACGGCCACAGCCAACTGAGTTCTGCTTCCTCCTCACTTTGGTCTGAGTCTTCTTCCTCCCTAGCTAAAGTTGCTTGCGACCTAGTGCGAGGTCGAGGGGTATGAGTGGTAGAAGGAAACTCAGGAGAATCCAGAGTGGGTGGCATCCTGACAGCCTCAGACAGAGGTAACAGATGGTTCCGGTGCCAGGTCTTCAGTGGCCCTATTTTCCCTTCTGGCTTCACTTGGTAAACAGGTAGATATGGTAACTTCTTGCAGATCACATAAGGATCTGATCTCCACCTGTCTGCCAGCTTATGTTTTCCAGGAACACCTAAATTTCTCAACAAGACGCCGTCTCCAGGCTGTAGATCTTGAATCCAAACTTTCAAGTCGAAATTCTGCTTGTTTCGGGCTCCTCTTTGATCGGATGTTAACTGAGCCTTCTCATAGGCCAACTTCAAGCTTTTCCTCAGCCTGTCCACATATCCCTTGTGTGAGGCAGCAGATGCATGGCCCACGGAAGTGCCAAAGGCTAAATCCACTGGCAGGCTCGCCTCTCTCCCAAACATGAGTCTATAGGGGGAATACCCTGTGACATCACTGACAGTGCTGTTGTAGGCATGCACTATTCCTGCTATGTGCTTGCCCCAGTGTTGCTTCTCCTCACAAGACAGGGTTCCCAACATGTTTAGCAATGTCCTATTGAACCTCTCTGGTTGGGCATCTCCTTGAGGGTGGTAGGGAGTAGTGCGAGTCTTCTTTATCCCTAAAGAATCCAGCAACTTCTTGATTAGCCGACTCTCGAAATCCCTCCCTTGGTGTGGCAGGCGCAGCACTATGAAGTGCCTTTATGCGCTGTGGCATTAGAAGAATTTTGATTTCTCCGATCTTTTAGTCCAAACAAGACTATCTGTTACTTTATAATTCCTCTAGCGCCGTTCTATGGAAGCAGTAGGTTTAAAGAGCACACTTAGTTCTGAATTGGGTGAGTCTCTCTCTTCGTCTTTCTGAGCAGGGATGGAAGGGCAATGACTTTTTGCTTCATTACATACTGGAGATTTCCTTCTATTCTCCTGGGCGTATGAAAGGAAGTAGGAGTCTGCATCTTCACTTAGAACAGATTTGGACTTATGATTAATATTCATGTCCTCTTCGTGTACTCTTAGTCTGGCTTCTATAATCTTGACTTCATTCAGCCTTTTCATTTCTGCTGCTCGTAGACGCTGCGCCTCGATTGCAGATTCCATCTCAATTTCTGCTCTCTTGACAGCAAGTTGTTCGACAAGTTCCTTTCTTTTGGCTATTAAAGTACTTGAGGACTCTGATATGTTACTGGCACTTCTGCTAGTGGAAGAAGTCCTACTTGTGATTGTGGTTCCTCCTAAGGACCTAGCATAGTCTCTCATGAAAAGCTCATTCATTCTCTTTCTTGCCTTAACTTCATCATAGTTAGCTTCAGATGATAGTTCTCTCATGAGCTTTACTAAACCTTTAGTGACTGCAGTACACATATCCTGGGGAGGTGTCGTAGATGACCGCAGGTTAACATATGCTGCCATAAGCTCTGATTCAGATTCTTCTACCGTCTCTATCATATCACTCAAGTTTCCTTTTATACTTTCTTGCTTTAGCTTTCTACGAACATCTTTAATGTAGGATTTCCACTTATCATACATTCTGGTGAACTTTTTTCCTTTCAATACTGCTTCTTGCTCCAAATTTTCCAGCATCTTTAGGGTCGGTTTTCTGATATGTTCTGAACGTCTTAGTTCATCTGTTTGGGGCAAGACTAATGCTGCATCAGACTCTTCTACATCAAACAGGTTCACTTGCTCTTCACCTTCTATCTTATCTATCTTTGTATCCTCAAACAGTGGCATAGAAATACTAGGCTTAGACATTTTACTTTAAGTGCCATAACAATTAATATGAATATTAAGAAGACTTTCACTTTAAATGCAATAGCAATAGGTGCAGGCAGTAAAAATGACTTTCACTTTAAAATACTTTTAGAGTCCGTGTACTACAACTGTCCCTTGTTCTTTACTTAGTCCTTTTACTCCTGAACACGAAAATGTCTCTTTCTTGTCAAGCCTATGTGCAATGATAGTAATAAAGGAAAGCTCTGACCTTATTCTGAAGAGCAGGATACTGTGATCTGTAGGTTGCATGAACAAATAGTCTTAAAGGAGACTTGTCTTTTTTGATCTGATGCTCCACGCTGACTTGCGATGCTTTGCGCTGACGTGCGATGCTTTGCACTGACGTGCGATGCTCTGTGCTGTCTTGCGATGCTTTGCGCTGCTTTGTGCTGCCGTCTTTGGGCCTAGTGGCGGGGTAAATAGCTGGCTGCAGTACGTGGCCTCTTTGTGGGTAGCAGTGCAGGCACTCTAACTCTGGACTTTGGCCTCCCACCATGCGTCTTTTTTCTCTCTCTAGGGATCGCAGGAGGGTTGGCGCTTTCTCTGTGACTATCTTGCCTTTGCCGTTCTGCCACTTTAAGAGTCGGCTGCAGTTTGACTAAAACACACGTCCTATGGCCTCTATGGTAGCTCCGCTGCTCAAATGCGCTCTTTACTGTGAAAGTTGAGGAGCACTATCGCTTCACCCTCAATGGGCTAATAGTTCCACTGTGGCAGGCGCAGCACTATGAAGTGCCTTTATGCACTGTGGCATTAGAAGAATTTTGATTTCTCTGATCTTTTAGTCCAAACAAGACTATCTGTTACTTTATAATTCCTCTAGCGCCGTTCTATGGAAGCAGTAGGTTTAAAGAGCACACCAAACTTTTAAAGATAACTTCTTTATTCACTTCAGCTTTTCTTCATATACAACACTGACAATTTAGCAGCAGGAAGCCCATGTACAAACACGTGTTGAATAAAGTATAACAAATGTCAGTTCAACTGTTCAATCTTGTAATTCTACATAAAATGGTAGATATATTTCTCTCTTTAGTATCTGTACTTTCACTTTAAATACTTTAGACACTTTATGATCTCTCTGGGACTTGCTCTATATTGCTGTTTGCTATTGCAGTTTGCTCTGATGTTTGGTTTGTAACTTGGTTTGCAACTTGGTTTGTTTGCTGGTTTGAAACCTGGTTTGGTGGAACTACAAGTGAACACATAACTCTTGTAGCGGACTCACCCCTTACTCCCTTGCTCTATATGTTATATGGCTGTTGTCTAGGGGTATCTGGGAGAGGGAAATGAGACACACCACGGCCCATGTCCTCCCTAACTAAGAGGTGAAGGCCAGAAGATTGGGCTTTTGTGTAGGTGTCCTAGAGTCAAGTCCAGTAATTCTTCCCTGACTCCTTTGCTTTAGTAACCCAAGTTCCACACAGTGAATAGGTACAACTCTGTTTTATTCTTCTTGCCAAGCAATAAAACAATCTCTTTCCTTTGGAAAATGGGGGACAGATCGAGGCACAATCCTTTCCCTTCTTGCTGCTGCCCACTGTGCTGTCACCAGTGGTGAATAGTCACTGCCACTGACTAGGTAATATAGAACGTGAATTACCTTTTGCTCACTTTGCCCCTGTCAGAGGAAGAAATCCGTCCAAGGGAGAAGTGGAGGCCTCTCCGTCACCAGCGATGCTGCGCCGGACTCTTCGGAGAAGTTACTGTGCACCAGTCCTCACGAACTCAGACACGGGCACCCAAGGAGTTGGGGCCCCCTAGGATTCCTCCACCCTCGCGAAACTCAGTCAAAGGTACTGAGCCCCAGGCATCCGCCATAGTACCTCACCCCAGGCTAAAGGTGCCTGAGATGGACTCCATCTCCGCTCCAGCTAGGCCAAGGGCGCCTAGGCCTGGAACACCGGAACGCCAGCACCCAAGCTGAAGGTGCCTGGGTGCGGCCTCATCCTCCAACTCTGAACCCCAAGGTCAGGGCGTCCGCCCCTTTTATGACCTCTCCCTTTGCATCACAGCGGGTTCCCCGCCCCGCTGTACCAGCTCCAGGGGAGGACAAAAAGGCACAGTCTTTTCGGTGCGAGCCCAACCCCGGTCCAAGGCAACAACGCCACCTTTAGGCCGGCGAGAACTTCACACCACCAGAGTCCTCCAAGACTCACAAAGGGAACCTTGAATTTCCTAACAATCAAAGCACCTGGGTTACACCAACACCCAGATGCTCCCCCTAAATTCAAGTACTCGCTACACTAGTTTCAGTATACAGTTCTAATCACATTATTAACAATAGGAACATATATAGCTGTATTAAATACCTATTTTGGCCACTTGCTTCCATAAAACTGAACTCTGATGGATCATGAACTGTTCATCTTCACTCTCTGATGTAAAATGAATTCTAGCAATGTGCTAGGAGATTTCCTAGACAGAACATGAGTGTAATGCTGGTTGTGATTGGCCAAGATTCTTGCTCAGTGAGATTGGTTGTGGTTGGCTAAAACTCCTGATGAGTCACAAAAGCTTAACTCTGCTTTCTGGTTGCAATTCTGCTCTGTCATTAATCTTACCTTTCTGTATATAATAATGAATCTTAAAGGCATATTTTTTCTTTTGCTTCTGTGAACACAATATACAACTGTTATATGACATCCATATATAAAGTCACAGTAAATAACTCTGCTGTTATTTCTCACAAATGAGCATATGCACTGTATTAACATTATTAGCAGGTCTAGCTATATATGTGCATGTAAGCCACATTAGCAACCTAGGACAGGTCTTAGCTGGCCAGCTACACTTGGTCCGAGTGAAGGCGTTGAGGCAATCTATAACGGACAAAGTACTTCTCCACCAGGATTTTTGCAACGGTGGAGGCCTTCTGGTCTTTGGTGGGAAATGCCTGGGCATAGCGAGTGAAATGGTCGGTTACCACCAGAACATTTCCATGGCCACTCAAGTCAGGTTCAAGACAAAGGAAGTCAATGCATACCAGTCCAGGGGCCCTTGACTTTCTAGATGGCCCATTGGGGCAGCTTGACGTGGCAGTGTCTTCCTTTGTATGCAGCGGGCACACGAGTGACAGTACTCCTCCACTTCAGCCCGCATACAGGGCCAGTAGAACCTACTTCTCACTAGTTGAAAGGTTCTTTCAGCCCCTAAGTGGCCATGATTATCATGCAGAGCAGCTAGGACGGTTTTCCTGTGCTTTTCTGGCAAGAACAGCTGCCACTTCTCTTCCAGGTTTCAGAGGGGCCCCTTCGGTAGACCACCCCTTGATGTACCTGTAACTTGTTCCATTCTTTGTGGATGGATCGGGCCTCCTTTGAGGGGTCGTGTAGGAGCCTGCCCGGATCCTGATCCTCCAGAACTTCCAAAGCTAATCTTCCCCAGGGGTCTTCCAACTGATCCCTTCTGAGGTCCTTCTTGGATAGCTTCGGCAAGTCGTCTTCACCAATCTGGGTCACATCACAATAGTACTTGGGTACTCCCACCACAAAAACTCTGACTTCTTCGGCCCTGGATCCTCCACTGGCTTGAAGCTGGGCCCCTTGACATAAGGCCCTCACTCCATCTGGGGTCTCTTGGGTCCAATCTTCAATGTGGCAAGTGGGGGCATGTGACCTTCTAGATAAAGCGTCAGCATCTCGGTTCCCCGCTCCAGGCCTATACTTCAGACTGAAGTTGAAACTGGAAAGGGTTGCCAACCAATGGTGGCCAGTGGCATCCAACTTGGCTGTGGTGAAGAGATAGGTAAGCGGATTATTGTCAGTCTTTACAGTGGATTCAGCCCCATACAGGTAGTCTCTGAGCTTATCCACAACTGCCCACTTTAGGGCCAGGAACTCCAACTTGTGGGTGGGTTAATTCTTCTCCGCTGGTGTTAGGCTTCTACTAACATAGGCGACTGGCCTTAGCTGTCCTTCATACTCCTGGTACAGCACACCTTCCAGGCCATCATGGCTGGCATCCACGTGAAGTTCATACGGTTTCTTGGGGTCAGCATAGGCCAATACCGGGGCAGTGGTCAGACTCTTCTTCAACATTTGGAAGGCGTCTTCACATCTTCCTGTCCACTGTCCTTCCACAGACTCTCCCGGCTTCCTGTGGCCAGTCTCATCTTCCTCTCCCTCTGTCTTCAAAAACTCATTTAGGGGTTTTGCTATTTTTGCGAACCCTTCCATGAATCGACGGTAATAGGAGCAAAATCCGAGGAAGGATCTGAGCTCAGTCACAGTAGTTGGGCAAGGACAGGAGGTAACTGCTTCAAGCTTGTCAGGGTCGGTAGACACTCCCTCTTCGGACACTGTGTCCTAGATAGTGCACTGAGGACTAGTAGAACTGACCCTTTTCTGGTGAAAGCTTGAGCCCCTTGTCACTGAGTCTCTTCAGGACTTTCTCCAGCCTTTCTTCATGCTCCTCGAGAGTCCTTCCAATGACAATGATGTCATCTAAGTACACCAGGACTTCAATAAGGTGCATGTCCCCCACCGTCTTCTCCATTAGCCTCTGGAAAGTGGCAGGGCCCCCCGACAGGCCCTGAGGCATTCTGTTGAACTCATAGAACCCTATTCGGGTGATGAAAGCCGTTTTCTCTCGGTCTTCGGGATGCATGGGGATTTGGTAGTACCCACTCTTCAGGTCCATAACGCTGAACCACTTGGCTCCTGACAGGCTCTGCAGAGCATCCTCAATCCTGGGATTGGTGTACTGATCAGGTATGGTCCTCCTATTGAGTGTCCTGTAGTCTATGCACAGTCTCAATGAGCCATTTTTCTTCCGGCCTACCACAATAGGGGAGGCATACGGGCTCCTGGATTCTCTAATCACTCCAGTTCTCTTCAGTTCAGCCAACTGCTCACGCAGGTCTTCCAGATCAGCGAGAGGAACTCGCCGGACCCTTTCCCGAAAGTGTTTGTCTTCCTGTAGACGGATCCTATGGGTAGCACTCCTTGCACACCCTGCATCAAACTCGTCTTTTGAGAAAATGTTTCTCCATCTGGTCAGTTGGGCCTTGGCTCTCTCCTTCCACTTTGGTGGTAGGGTGGTGTCTTCCAGGCACAACCCCTCCAGGGTCTCTCCTTCAGCTTGCTTCAATTCCGACATAGCCACTGGAGTAGCTGGGTTTACTCTGCCCAACAATACTCGGGCTGGAATCTTCATAGGAGAACTAGAGGTATTCCTGATGCTCACTGGAATCTGGCCCTTGGACTTCTTCAAGGCTCTCAAAGGGACCACTTCGGGAATCACTTCCAACCCTGGTTGAGTATCCAGGGGGTCTGGTTCCAGGACAACGAAGGGGCTAGGTTGCTTCCATGAAAGTTTTACAACAGCCCGAAGGCAGGTTATCTCACCAGGCTGTAATGTTCTCTCTTCTCTTGACAGTCTCCAGACTTTTCCTACCCCTTCTTCTGGGGCCTTTTTCTCCAGAACCAAATTCCGTTAGACCTGTTGCAACATGGGGTGGATCCTGGCGACTGAAGCCCCTTGTTCTTGCACTATGGGGTCCAATAGTCTCCTGACCAGGTCAGTGTTGGTTCCTATGATTAGGGAACGTCTACTGGCTCCTTGTGGGCGAGGACAGACCACTGCAAGAGTGTCAAACTTCCGCTTTTCCTGTTACAGAGGGATCGAATGCCAGTCTGATTGAAACGTAGCCGTCATAAGGGAAACTCTGTGTGCCAATTCCCCATATCTCGAGGTCGTCGAGTTTCTGTAGAGGCATGTGGCTCAGGTGTTTTTTATAAAAGTCTCTGTACAAGAGTGTCACTTGGGCTCCCATGTCCAGGAGGGCTCTGGGGTAAACTCCTTCCACTTGGACAGGGACTAGTGGAGAGGGTCCCACCAGCCTGTCCGGAAAACTCTCCCGAGGCGGCTTCTTCTTTGGACTCTGGGGTTTTTCCTTAGGATTCTTCTTCTTCCACTTGTCTCTGGATCTTAACCCCTTTTGGGCCTGCTATGCATTGATTCCCTGCAGGTTGTTAGACTTTAACTCCTGACATAGGTTATTGAGTGGTTTTTGGGGGGCTCCGTTCCCCTTTCTCTGTATTCTTTTCTCTTTCTGAACCTTAGTGGAGCTTTCTGTGAATAGCGGGCGCCCGGCTGACTCCTTCACCGGGGCCCTCTGAAGTTTTCCGTCGGCTTGCGGTGTCTGGATGCAACTTCATTTGGGCTGGGGCATTCTGCTCTGACATGCCCGATTCCCCCACAATTGAAGCATGTTATCAACCTCTTAAGCTTCTGTATTAGTTCCGTATTGGAGCTAGGAGTTTTTTTTGGTACCTCTGGCATGTTCTTATTGTGTAGCGCGGAGGCCTGGCTGGACAGCATGGACACCATTTCTACTAGTTGTGACACCTGGGTCTTTAGGAGTTCAACTTCTGAATCACCTCCTTCTGCACTTAACATTCTGACTCGGGCAGTTGGTTCGGTATGTTGACTCCTCTTTTTGTCTTCCAACATAGCCGCCTCCTCCCTGACTATTCGGATCAATTCAGGGTATTCCAGGCTGCTCCTGTCCTGCCGGGTGCGTAGCATTAATACGATGAGGTCCAAGGGTTGAGCTCCACTCAACACCTGCTGGGCACGGGCCTCATCCACTTTTCTTGGATCGATCCCTTTCTTCAATAGGATCTGATGCAGGATCTTATCCAGACGTCTTATGAATTCTGACAGCTTCTCTCCCTCCTTTTGGTAGCAGTGCTCCAGCTGATAAGTGAGTTTAGTGACCTTTTCCGTCCCGCCGAACACATTCTGCAGAATATCCAGATAATCCTGTGCATTGCAGTCTTTCTTGCTCAGCTTGAGGTTACGTATGGCCTCCAGAGCAGGCCCCTTTAAGCTTTCCGCAATTCTTTGTTTTTTTTGTTGTTGTTCTGGGACCTCCCATTCTTCTAGGGCCTGAGTGGCGCCGTCTAGTCACTCTTCAAATCCCTCTTCCACTGAAGGTACAGGTTTCTTTCCAGAAAAAGTCCTGAGTTTCCTGTATCCTGACATCGAGTGGTCTGGAGGGTCCTTTTTACACTTTGCAACAATCTCCCCCACGACAGCGCATAATTCTGAGCTAAGGGTGGTCAGTGGTGGTGAACCGGGACCCTGTGGTTGGGCGCTTCCTTTTGTGCTGGGGCCTTCTGTAGAAGTGGATGCAGGGCCATCTTTATTCTCTTCTGGGTGTATCAGGAGGTGTTCTACCTGGTTTGTAGTTTTTATGCTGGCCCCTTTTGAAGTAGTCAGAGATTCCGTTCCGCCACTCACACAATGCATAGGTGTGGGGATTTACAGTATCTGTCTTCATGTCAATCACCCATGGCTTCTTGTCCGTGGACAATGCCCTCAGGACTGGAGTTGGCTGCTCCTCTACCCAGGCCTCCCTCTGGATTTAAACCACCAGGCCATTTCCGGGTAGGATGCCTTCCTTCCTGCACCACCGGGCTACGGCAGCAGGGTCCATGCTGGTGCTTCTGACCGGCTTGATTGCAGCGTGCAACATACAGGAATCCCGGACAGAGCCCCCACGTATAGCGGTACCCTCAGTTAAGAGGGCTGCTGGTATTGATTTGGGCCCTGTAGTGCACCACTGTCAACCCTTGGCAATCGGCTCTAACCTCCCGTGGCACAGATAGCAGTAGTGGGATAAGACAGCGTGACCGCAACTCTTGGTGACACAGTCTTATAGCAAGCATGCACAGCAATATACTTTTAAAACTACTATTAAAGTAACTGAAGCTGACACCAAATGTACTTGACCCAGATGTTTTACTAAGGCTAATGGGCAAGTAATAGAATAACAGTATAACAAAGTGCAGATCTTAGAAATAAACAGTATTTAAATGAACAAACAATCCGATAGCTCAAGTAATGCGATGCAGCTCTAGCGCTGCCTCTTTTCAATCACTTCCCCTCATTGGCAGACTAACTTTCAATAGTATCTACCTAACAATCAGGCCTCACTGATCTAAAAGGAAGTTCAGGGAACACAAATCTTTGCATGCAATTGTAGCGATACCTTCAACTAAGAGGGCCGCAGATTTAGTTTGGGCCCTGAATACAGATCCGCCAAGCCCCGGCAATTTACTCGACCCCCTACTGGCACAGTTAGTTATGGCAACAATATAATTCTTATGCTATATGATTAAACTCAGACACCAAGGCAATAATGAAAGGGGTATCTAATTTTCTTTAGATTGTGGTAAAAAAGGTTAACAGTGGTAACAGTTTACATGAAATAGGTTGCAGAGCCCTGCAGCAATAAACACACTTATACATTAATAGAACAGTAAAAGGTGCGCTGCGTGGGCGACCGTTAACTAGGCGCTCTGTGGCGCAGCAACTAAATGGACCAACTAGCTGGCCAGGCCTGGCTCAGATACCTAAAACTCAGTCTCTAGGGAATGATGGTTTCTTCACCGGCAAGTCTTTAAAGGTGGTGCACATAACAGAATAACATTTGTACTCCAGTGGGAAGATTGTGATAGAACAAACACTTTACTGAGGAACCTCTGAGTTCAACTCTGATATGGATCTCCAGTGAGAGTATCAGATATAAACTTGTGGGCCACGGCAGTCTATAGGCACATCAGCAATAAACAGTATATGGTCTGAGCATACGCTCGCTCACCCCTCCGGACGCGATCCCAGTCCGGGAACTTCCACCGACTATGTCCTCACACACAGTGTCTCCAGCGATCGGGTCCCCGATCCAACCAAGGCTGTGGATAAGCGAAGTCAGATGCCACCCAGTCTCGCAGCGGGGTGGAAGGCTCTTTGGTGCTGCACAAGGCCTCAGGCTTCAGGCCTTGCACACCGGCACATCCGCACAGGAGGATCAGTCACTGAAGTCTCGTGTCCCAAAGAGGCCGAGCCCAGCCTCGCCTCCTCCTTTTATAACCCCTCCCATGAGTCTCTGGGGTGGAAACATTGCCGAAAGGGGTTCTGGGTAAGGTAGTCCTGGGAGTCTTAAAGGGGACCCCGCTACACAATCTTTCGGTGGTGCACTTGATGAACAAACTTATAATCCAAATGAATAGTGAAGATAAAGTATCTGTCTATGAGCAAGTGCTCTCTCACCACCCTGACAGTCCAAGTCTATTTCCTCCGCCGATTCGTCTAGGAACAGGAATCCACCGACATCCGGGCCTTCAGTCCTTCTGGTGTACTGCAGCAAGGAGGAGAAGACGTCTCTCAGGTTCAGCTAGGCTGGCGGAGGGCTCTTTGGAACAGAGCACAAGGCCCAGGCTTCAGGCCTTGTGCACACAGCAGTTCAGCACAGAGATCCTCTTGCTAGGAGAGGGGGTGTCCAAAGAGACAGAATCAACGCCGCCTCCCCTTTATAAAGTCTGCCCCAGCAGCCCCTGCTCCGTGGCAATGTACCCTGGGTGCTGCAGGATGTACTGGGAAATGTAGTCTCTGTGTATTAAAGGGGTATACCCCGCTACATTAATAATGTGTGTCTGCATATATTATTTAGTTTTTCTTGCCTCTTTTTGTTGTGTGTTAGTAAATTGTTTATATGTATATTTTGTTATCTGATACAATTATCCATCACGGCTTCCGATTTAGTTTTTTTGGGGTCATTTTTCATTTCAGCGCAGGTTCCATTATTGTTGTGTCTGGCTTTGGATGTTATGCAGTGCCAGCCCCCAGTGGGCTTTGCTTTAATCCGGGGGCTGCGACACGCACTGCCCTGCTCCCTATCCCACGCCATTTTGATGCGCGGGTGTGTGGGCGGGCACTGCGTGTCGACGTCACGCCTTTCATTGCCGCACATGGGGCTTGCTCTCCGTGCGGCTGTTTGGCATCACAGCTACAAGTGGTGTGGGGAGTGAAGTTGGCGCCAAACTACCAGGCGGCTCTTCCGCATTGGTGTAGGCGCCTCTCCTCCCCACCCCCTTGCGTGCGTGACGTTGGTGGGAATCTTGGACGGTGGCGCCTATGTAAGGGCGCTACCTATGGTTGTTTCAGGCATTTGGTTTTTTGTACGTCACAGATCAACATGCAGCACACCATGATTCCATGGGTAATTTCCTTCTCACATAGTACAACTTTTTTCATTGATTTTGTTGCTTTATTCACAGTTTAGATCATTGTCCTTCCCCTTTTATACACTTAATTTTCCCTTCTCATCCTCACCCACATTCAAGCACTCTGTTCTTTATTTCACAGCCATTACCATTCACTGATACTGGTCCATACATCACTCCTTGCCTGATGCCTGTCTCACCTGGGTGCGCCCTGTGTGGGGGCCGTCTCTCGTGTAGTATCTTGCCACAGTCCCTGGTAGGGGCTATCCCAGCCCATGGGGCTTGGTTGCACTTCCAAGCCGGCAACATATGATTACCCGGTGAGTACCATTTGGGACTCTGACTTTTTCATTGTCTCCTGAATGTAAGATGCCCTGGATCAACCTGAAATGTGCTTATGTCGTTACAGAAACATAATGCATGCCTGCTCCTGATGAGCGACCAAAGTCGCGAAACGCGTAGAGCTACCAATTTCATGCTGTATCACTGCAGTATATACCTTATTGTGTTTATTGTCTATGTATTTGGGTCTCTGTTTGAACAATTCCCTCCCCTACCATGTCTGTGCATGTTTTATCAATTTCTTCCATAATGCAATATAGTTATGTACGATGCATTATGTGAAAGTAATAAATTAATAATTATACAATGTATTTCAGATATGCTAATTACCCCCAATTAATCTTAACTTTTCCCGCACATGCTTCATACAAAGTCCCGCTCTCTCCTGTTCTCTTTTTTGTCATATTTTCAAAGCACAATTTCTCAGCCAGTCAGGTGGCTGTATTTTCAAAACTAATTTTTCAGCCAATTAAGAGGCTTTGTTTTCAAATCACAGCCATTTAGGATGCTGTATTTTCCTCAGCCAATCAGGTGGCTTCATTTTCATACCCATTTCTCAGCTAATCAGTTGGCTGCATTTTCAAAGCACAATTCTCCTCCAATCAGGTGTCTATATTATTAAAACCCATTTCTCAGCCAATCAGATGGCTGTATTTGCTAAGCACATTTTTCAGCCAATCAGGTGGCTGTCTTTTCCAAGCACACTCCTCGGCCAATCAGGATGCTGTATTTTCAAAACACATTTCTCAGACAATCATTAGGCTTTATGGTAAAATCACATTCCTCAGTCAACGAGGCATAAAAAATAAAAACACACCGATGCATAACAATCAGATGATTTCCACTGCAGTGGCAGAAAATGTTTTTTAGTCCTTGATATAGGTGTGTACATTGTCCAGATTAACTGATAATAAAATTATTGCTAATTCAGGTAGCATTCATCCCCAGAGTGTGACCCAGAACTCTGTAAGAAACAGAAAAGGAAGGAGGGTGGGAGGCGCACCTAAGTGTAATATTAAAACACAATTGAATCGCTCAAATGAGCTGCACTTACATGTTGAAGAAATCACACACATGTTCTTTGAAAACATCATCCTCAAGGGTTGCCTGCTGTCCAGTATTCCATCCAGGGTCTAGATGGCTGTGAAAAGGCTGAGCTGGCAGCTGCCTGGTGTGAAGTTGTGAAATTTTTTTTTTTTTTACACCAAACAAAAGTTGTTGAGCGGGGGGTACCGCTGAACAAAACAAATAGTTTTTGACGTGGATCGTGGGGGTAGATAGGGGGCAGGCAGCCGAACACGGGGAGGGTCTTACCTCCTGCTGCTTCCACTGGCTCTTCTTCCTCCACTTCCTACTGTGCTTGAAAACATGCACTCTCGCGGGACTGTGGGAAAGAGGAAGAACCCGCAGAATCCGTGCTTGTTGGGGGAAATGTTGTAGGCCTGTAATTCTTAGGAATAACTCACTTAAATCTGTCCAAACCAGAGACTAGTAGACATCTCGGGTATGATAAAGTTCAAAAAATCAAAATCATAAATTATAATGTAGCGATACCTCCAACTAAGAAGGCCGCAGATTTAGTTTGGGCCCTAATGGCAGCTCCGCCAACCCCCGGCAATAGGCTCTACCCCCTACTGGCACAGCTAGTATTGACAGTAAATTGTATATCTTATACTTTATGAATAGTGATGAGCCGAACACCCCCGGGTTCGGTTCGCACCAGAACCCGCGAACGGACCGAAAGTTCGTACGAACATTAGAACCCTATTAAATACAATGGATGCGAACGTTCGAATTCTAAAGTGCTAATTATAACAACTATTATGCATGTTATTGTCCTAAAAAGGGTTTGGGAACCCGGGTTGTGCACCAGGGGACATGTATCAATGCAAAAAGAAGTTTTAAAAACGGTCGTTTTTCGGGAGCAGTCATTTTAATGATGCATAAAGTGAAAAAAAAAAAGTCAAATATTCCTTTAAATATCGTACCTGGGGGGTGTCTAAAGTATGCCTGTGAAGTGCCACGTGTTTCCCGTGTTTAGAACTGTCCCTGCACAAAATTACATTTCTAAAGGAAAAAAAGCCATTTAAAACTGCTTGCGGCTTTAATGTAATGTCTGGTCCCGGTAATATGGATGAAAATCTTTAAGAAAAATGGCATAGCTACCCCATGACCCCCCCCCCCCCTACCCCAGCCCATTACCAGCCCCTTTGGGTCTTGTATGGATATTAAGGGGAACCCCGCACATAAAATAAAAAAGGCCCTATATACTCTGAACAGCCGTATACAGGCGGTGCATACAAGACAGGGACTGTAGGTTTGTTCTTATGTAGAATCTGTTTGTAATTTTGAATAGGTACATTGTTGAAGTGTAGCTCCAGCCCAAAAATCTATTTTTAAACTTTTTGGAAAACATAGGTAAGGGTTATCACCCCTGTAACATTTGTTTTGCTGTCTGTGCCCCTGTTCAGAACATTTCACCTCACTTTCCGTCCCAATGACAACTGTTTTTGAAATGTGGTGTTTTTCTTGAAACAAGGATTGCTGATAAAGCATCAGTACAGAGGAGACACCTTTCTCCCATATTTATTCTTACAGGAGAGAATTTTCCTTCCTAGTGGTAGATTTCCTCTCACTTCCTGTTGTCTTCTTGCGTTTGCAAGTAGGAGTCGTTTGTAAGTTGGATGTTTGAAAGTAGGGACCTGCCGTATATACTCTGCAGAAATAGGCCCCTTAGTTGTTGGTGTTGGCACAACACTGTAAGCACTCACAGTTACTCTTGGTTGGTGCTGGAACGCCCTGCTGTCAACTATTATATCAGGAATTTTAATTACATATAATTGTTGAACAGTGGTAGTAAAAATTGGGCCTTTGATGGTGGTGCTGGTGCCACAACACTGTAAGCCCTCAGAGTTACTCTTGGTGGGTGCAGGAATGGGCCCTGCTGTGAATTATTAGATCAAGAATTGTAATTACATGCCCCTTTTGAACAGGGGCTGAAAAATTGGGCCTTTCGTGGTGGTGGTGGTGGTGGTGGCGTTGCCACAACACTGTAAGCACTCAGAGTTACTCTTGGTGGGTGCAGCAATGGGCCCTGCTGTGAATTATTAGATCAAGAATTGTAATTGCATGCCCCTGTTGAACAGGGGCTGAAAAATTGGGCCTTTCGTGGTGGTGGTGGTGTTGCCACAACACTGTAAGCCCTCAGAGTTACTCTTGGTGGGTGCAGCAATGGGCCCTGCTGTGAATTATTAGATCAAGAATTGTAATTACATGCCCCTTTTGAACAGGGGCTGAAAAATTGGGCCTTTCGTGGTGGTGGTGGTGGTGGCGTTGCCACAACACTGTAAGCCCTCAGAGTTACTCTTGGTGGGTGCAGCAATGGGCCCTGCTGTGAATTATTAGATCAAGAATTGTAATTGCATGCCCCTGTTGAACAGGGGCTGAAAAATTGGGCCTTAGGCACTGGTGGCACAACACTACAACCCCTCACAGATACTGTACTTGGAGCACAGCAATGAGCCCTATGGCAAATTATTGCTAAAAAAATTGTAATTACACGCCCCTGTAAAACAGGGGCTGAAAAATTGGGCCTTAGCTACTGGTGGCGGCACCCATAAACAAAAATGATCTTCCAAGCTATCATCATCAATCGTATCATTGAGGACTCGGAGGAGGAGGATAGCCAGTCAACATAACAGCACAGGCACTCAGCATCAGTCTTGAAGGGATGTGACATGTTAAAATCAATTAGTCTGTTATATCAGCATCAGGTGTGTGGTAGCTGGTGGTGATCCAAGACTGGTTCATCTTGATGAAAGTCAGTCGATCAACCGAGTCGGTGGACAGGCGCACCCTGTGATCCGTGACAAATCCTCCAGCAGCACTGAATGTGCGTTCCGAAAGAACGCTGGATGCAGGACAGGCCAGTAGCTCAATTGCATACTGTGCAAGCTCTGGCCAGTGATCCATCCTCAAGACCCAGTAAGCCAGAGGATTTTCGGTGGGGAAGGTGTCCAAGTCTGACCTTGCCCCTAGATATTCCTGCACCATGTTTATCAGACGCTGGCGATGGTTGCTGGAACCGATCATACTTTGGGGCTGCGGACTAAAGAATTGTCTGAACGCATCGGTCAGATGGCCACCTTCCCCACCGCTCCTTCTTTGACTGGCCGAAGCCTCAGCAACTCGTTGTCCAGGACCAGGAGATTGTAACCTCCCAGTCTCTGGGAACGCGTTGCACAGACCTTTCTGCAAGGCCTCCCGGAGTTGTCTCATCCTCTGCTCCCTCTGCGACGGTAACATAAGGTCCGCAACCTTACCCTTGTACCGTGGATCAAGGAGAGTGGCCAGCCAGTAATGGTCCCTCTCCTTGATCCGAAGAATACGAGGATCCTTCCGCAGACTTTGCAGGATCAGGGAGGCCATGCAGCGTAGGTTTGCTGAGGCATTCGCTCCGGAGTCCTCTGGGTCACTAAGGACGACATGATCCGCAGCCACCTCCTCCCAGCCACGTACAAGTCCACTGGTTTCTTGGGACTGTAAATCATCCCTAAAAGACTGCTGCTGATGATGCTGAGTGCCAGCCTCCACCTCCATGCTGACACAATCCTCCTCCTCCTCCTCCTCGTCCTCTTCCTGTGCGATGGGTGGGACAGAAGGAACACTGTCTGGGTAAAGGGGGCCTTGAGAGGCAAGGAAGTCCTCCTCTTCCTGCCTCTGTTCTGCCTCAAGTGCCCTGTCCATTATTCCACGCAGCGTGTGCTCCAACAGGTGGACAAGAGGTACAGTGTCACTGATGCATGCACTGTCACTGCTCACCATCCTCGTGGCCTCCTCAAATGGTGCCAGGACAGTGCATGCATCCCTGATCATGCCCCACTGGCGTGGAGAAAAAAAACCAAGCTCCCCTGACCCTGTCCTGGTGCCGTAGTCGCACAGGTACTCATTGATGGCCCTCTGCTGCGTGTGCAGCCGCTGCAGCATGGCCAACGTTGAGTTCCACCTGGTGGGCATGTCACATATAAGGCGGTTCTTGGGCAGGTTCAACTCCTTTTGCAGCTCAGCCAGGCGAGCACTGGCATTATAAGATCTGCAGAAATGCACACAGACTTTCCTGGCCTGCCTCAGGACATCCTGTAAGCCCGGGTACCTGCCCAAGAACCGCTGCACCACCAGGTTAAGGACGTGAGCCACACAGGGCACATGGGTCAGTTGTCCCTGTCGGAGGGCGGAGAGGAGGTTGGTGCCATTGTCGCAAACCACCATTCCTGGCTTAAGCTGGCGTGGCGTCAACCACCTCTCGGCCTGGCCCTGCAGAGCAGACAGGACCTCTGCCCCAGTGTGGCTTCTGTCCCCCAAACACACCAGCGCAAGCACGGCATGGCATCTTTTTGCCTGCGTACTTGCGTAGCCCCTTGAACGCCTACGGAGCACCGCTGGTTCCGAGGACAAACCACAGGAAGAGGCCATGGAGGAAGAAGAAGAGGAGGGGGTGGAGGAGAGAGATGTGTCACAACCAATAGTAGCATTTTGGAGGCGTGGCGGTGGAACAACCTCCAACACTACTGCACCTTGTCCTGCATCCTTCCCAGCTGCCAAAAGAGTGACCCAATGGGCCGTGAAAGAAAGGTAACGTCCCTGTCCATGCCTGCTGGACCATGAGTCAGCGGTAATATGCACCTTACCGCTGACCGCCCTGTCCAGCGAGGCCAAGACATTGCCTTCCACATGCCGGTAGAGAGCCGGAATAGCCTTCCGTGAGAAAAAGTGGCGTTTGGGAACCTGCCACTGAGGAACCGCACATTGCACAAACTCACGGAAGGGGGCCGAGTCTACCAACTGAAAAGGCAGCAGTTGAAGCGCTAGCAATTTAGCCAAGCTAGCATTCAACCGCTGGGCATGTGGATGGCTGGGAGTGAACTTCTTTCGACGGTCCAGCAGCTGGGGCAGGGAAATTTGCCTGCTAGAATCGGACGTCGGTGTACTGCTAGCAGAGTGCCCGCAAGTACTTGGCTGTGACACACCTAATTCTACACCTTCATTCCTCTCAGTGCATGTTTCAGAGAGGACTGAAGTTATAGTGGGGTTGGAGATTCCAGCTGATGCGGTGCAAGGAGAGGTCCGCTTTGTTCTTTGGTGTGGGTCTTTGAGGTAGGCTTGCCAACGAGCTGCATGGCAGGTCAACATATGTCTGGTCAGGCATGTGGTACCCAAGCGGCTGATGTTTTGGCCACGCGATATACGCTTGAGACATATGTTGCAAACAGCAGCTGTGCGATCTGATGCATTAGCCTCAAAAAAGGCCCACACCAAAGAACTTTTTGAATGACGGGCAGAGGCAGCGCCCTGCACAGGCGGAGCTCTGCGGTGTGATTCCGTCGGTGTACTGCCCTTACGCTGGCCACCAAAGGGCATCCTGCCTCGTTGGAGATGTGCCTCCTCCTCATCCTCCTCCTCTCTCCTATTAGGCACCCACGTGGAGTCAGTGACCTCATCATCACCTCCCTCCTCATCACTGGAGCCAATCTGGCAGTATGCTGCAGCTGCTGGAACATGACTGCCAGATTGGTGTCCTTCTTGAGCATCCCCTCTGTCTGCTCTCACGCTACTGCCTTCCTCTAGCTGGGTTTCATCATCAGACCCTTCGAAACGCTGGGCATCCTCCTGGAGCATGTACCCAACACTGTGCTCAAACAGTTCGGGGGACTCCTCAGGAGGAGGACATGGTGGGTCTAGGGAAGGAGTGACTGATGATGAGTCTGACATTGATACCAGGGAAGAGGACGCTTTGGCAGCTGCTTTTCCAGTACCCTGAGCCTGGGTGAGAGAGGAGGAGGGCTTGGTCATCCACTCTACCAAGTCTTCGGCATGATGTGGCTCAACATGTCCAGCTGCCGAAAAGGACAAGCGTGTCCCATGGCCATGTGCTGATGACAATGCACCGCGTCCACGACCAGCACTGTTGCCCCCAGACACAGAGCTTGCTTGCCCTCTTTTATTGCCTCCTGACTGTCTGCCTCTCCTTGTTTGCCTTCCAGACATTCTAATAGATGGCCTGCAGGGAGATGGGAAAAAAGCAATAAGGGCTACCTTCAGGTGTCCTTCTCTGTCCCTTTACTTAAGGATTTCTAAATATGGTTGAGGATGATTGCTTTTGCACAGAATAGCACAACGACAATTTCCCTGACTGTCCAAAAAAACAAGGATTTCAAAGATGGTTGATGAGGAATGCTTTAGCACACTATAGCACAAGGAGAATTCCCTCACTGTCCTTCCCTGTCCCTAGAAACAAGGATTCGCACAGTAAAAGACACTGACACTCTCCCTACCTATAGTTTTCTGTCCCTAGAAAAAATGTTTTTTTAAAGAACACTATAGCACAAGGAGAATTCCCTCACTGTCCTTCCCTGTCCCTAGAAACAAGGATTCGCACAGTAAAAGACACTGACACTCTCCCTACCTATAGTTTTCTGTCCCTAGAAAAAATGTTTTTTTAAAGCACACTATAGTTACATAGTTACATAGTTACATAGTTAGTCAGGTTGAAAAAAGACTAAGTCCATCCAGTTCAACCATAAAAAAAATAACTAAAATAAAAAAAAAAAAAAAAAAAAAAAATATATCGTGCACTCCCATATACCCAATTCTATACCCACAGTTGATCCAGAGGAAGGCAAAAAACCCCAGCAGAGCATGATCCAATTTGCTACAGCAGGGGAAAAAATTCCTTCCTGATCCCCCGAGAGGCAATCGGATTTACCCTGGATCAACTTTACCAAGAACTGTTAGTACTCAGTTATATTATGTACATTTAGGAAAGTATCCAGGCCTTTCTTAAAGCAATCTACTGAGCTGGCCAGAACCACCTCTGCAGGGAGTCTGTTCCACATTTTCACAGCTCTTACTGTGAAGAAACCTTTCCGCATTTGGAGATGAAATCTTTTTTCTTCTAGACGTAAAGAGTGCCCCCTTGTTCTCTGTGTTGACCGTAAAGTGAATAACTCATCACCAAGTTCACTATATGGACCCCTTATATATTTGTACATGTTAATCATATCCCCCCTTATTCTCCTCTTCTCAAGAGTGAATAAATTCAGTTCCTCTAATCTTTCTTCATAGCTGAGCTCCTCCATGCCTCTTATCAGTTTGGTTGCCCTTCTCTGCACTTTCTCCAGTTCCCCGATATGCTTTTTGAGAACTGGTGCCCAAAACTGAACTGCGTATTCCAGTTGAGGCCTTACTAATGATTTGTACAGGGGCAAAATTATATCTCTCTCTCTGGAGTCCATACCTCTCTTAATACAAGAAAGGACTTTGCTCGCCTTGGAAACCACAGCTTGGCATTGCATGCCATTATTGAGCTTATGATCTACCAAAACCCCCAGATCCTTCTCCACTACGGATCCCCCCAGTTGTATTCCCCCTAGTATGTATGATGCATTCATATTCTTAGCCCCCAAGTGCATAACTTTACATTTATCAACATTAAACCTCATCTGCCACATAGTCGCCCAATTAGACAGGGCATCGAGGTCGGCTTGTAAATTGGAGACATCTTGTAAGGACGTTATTCCACTGCATAGCTTGGTGTCATCTGCAAAGACAGAAATGTTACTTTTGATCTCAGACCCAATATCATTTATAAAGATATTAAAAAGTAAGGGTCCCAGCACTGAACCTTGGGGTACACCACTGATAACCTTAGACCATTCAGAGTAAGAATCATTAACTACTACTCTCTGAATTCTGTCTTTTAGCCAGTTTTCTATCCATTTACAAACTGATATTTCCAATCCTGTAGACTTTACCTTACACATGAGCCGTGTGTGGGGAACTGTATCAAACGCTTTTGCAAAATCCAAGTATACCACGTCCGCAGCCACGCCTCTGTCCAAGGTTTTACTTACCTCTTCATAAAAAGAAATCAGGTTTGTCTGACAACTTCTGTCTTTCATGAATCCATGCTGTCTGTTGCTTAAATAGTTTTTTTCCAGCAAGAACTCATCTATGTGGTCTTTTATTAATCTCTCCAGTATCTTCCCAACTATGGAAGTTAAACTAACAGGTCTATAGTTACTTGGTAAAGACTTTGTTCCCTTTTTAAATATAGGCACCACATTGGCCCTGCGCCAATCCAGTGGTACTATTCCTGTCATTAATGAGTCCCTAAAAATTAGATACAATGGCTTTGAAATTACAGAGCTCAATTCTTTTAGGATCCGTGGGTGTATGCCATCTGGTCCAGGTGCTTTATCCACCTTTATTCTGTCTAAATATTTCTGGACCATATCACTTTTGAGCCATTGTGGATTTGAGGCTGTGTCACTACCACCCCCATTATGGACCTGAACTCCCCCATGCTCCATTGTATACACAGAGCTGAAGAAAGTATTTAATAAATTAGCCTTCTCTTTGTCCCCAGTCACCCACTCTAGATTATTTTGTAAAGGGCCTACATGCTCAGACTTGACCTTTTTACTATTAATATATTTGAAGAATTTTTTGGGGTTTGTCCTACTATCTTTTGCAATCTGTCGTTCGTTTTGAATTTTTGCATCCTTGATTTCCTTTTTACATATCCTGTTATATTCTTTGTAACATTTAAACGACACTAGTGTTCCTTCATTTTTATATTTTTTAAAAGCGCTTTTCTTATTGTTTATAGCACAAGGAGAATTTCACTCACTTTCCTTCTTTGTCCCTAGAAACAAGGATTATCACAGTGAAAGAAACTGACACTCTTCCTTCCTATAGTTTTCTGTCCCTAGAAAAAAATGTTTTTTTAAAGCACACTATAGCACAAGGAGAATTCCCTCACTGTCCTTCCCTGTCCCTAGAAACAAGGATTCACACAGTAAAAGACACTGACACTCTCCCTACCTATAGTTTTCTGTCCCTAGAAAAAATGTTTTTTTAAAGCACACTATAGCACAAGGAGAATTCCCTCACTGTCCTTCCCTGTCCCTAGAAACAAGGATTCGCACAGTAAAAGACACTGACACTCTCCCTACCTATAGTTTTCTGTCCCTAGAAAAAATGTTTTTTTAAAGCACACTATAGCACAAGGAGAATTTCACTCACTTTCCTTCTTTGTCCCTAGAAACAAGGATTATCACAGTGAAAGAAACTGACACTCTTCCTACCTATAGTTTTCTGTCCCTAGAAAAAATGTTTTTTTAAAGCACACTATAGCACAAGGAGAATTCCCTCACTGTCCTTCCCTGTCCCTAGAAACAAGGATTCGCACAGTAAAACACACTGACACTCTCCCTACCTATAGTTTTCTGTCCCTAGAAAAAATGTTTTTTTAAAGCACACTATAGCACAAGGAGAATTCCCTCACTGTCCTTCCCTGTCCCTAGAAACAAGGATTCACACAGTAAAACACACTGACACTCTCCCTACCTATCCTTCTCTTTCCCTAAACTAAAGGAATCCAGGTTAAGCAAGAAAAAAATAAATGTCACTGTCCCTGCCTATGTTTCTCTTTCCCTGCTCCGGAACACACTACACTAGGCCGCCGTGCTGGCGGCCTTTTATAGTGTGGGGCGTGTACTAAACACCCTCAGCAATAATTGGCCACAGGCATCCTGCCTGTGGCCAATCATTGCTCTCCTCGCTGCCGGCGCTGTGATTGGCCAAGCATGCGGGGTCACAGTGCATGCTTGGCCAATCACAGCGCCTGGATGACACTGCGATGGCGTAGTGCATTGTGGGCCGTTCGCGTCACTCGAATTTGGCGCGAACGGCCCAAATCGTTCGATCTTCGTCGAACGATCGAACAGCCAATGTTCGAGTCGAACGTATGTTCGACTCGAACACGAAGCTCATCCCTATTTATGAATAACTGAGCATTGAGACAATACTAAATTTAAATAAGTATAAGATTTTACTTAAGCTCTTGGTAAGAAAGATATAACAGTAATCACAGTTTACAGAATAATCAATGGTAATGTAGAGCCCTGCAACGCTAACACACTAAAGAGCTGACATGCAACAAGTGCGCCACACGGGCGACCGTTAGTTAAGTGCCCTATGGCGCAGTAACCCAAAACACATTAGAAACCCCACCAGGCCTGGTTTCTGAGATCTATAACTTAGTCCTTTTTCTTCACCGGCAGATCTTTAACGGTGGTGCACATTAACAGAGTACAAACTTTGTAATCCAATGGGGTAGGTAAAGATGGGTGGGAACTTGGCTATACGAACTGTAAGTTCAGCTATGGTACGGCTCTTCAATATGGGTATCAGGAACAACTGGTGGGCCACGACAGTCTATAGGCCTATATGTAGTAACAGTATATCGTTTGGGCGTATGCCCTCTCACCCGCCCGGACTACGGTCTCAGTCCGGGAAACTTCCACCGACTGTGTCACACACACACTCAGTCTCTCCAGCGATCGGGTCCCCGATCCAACAAGGCTGTAGCTGAGCAAAGTCAGATGCCACCCAGGCTCGCAGAGGGGGTGGAAGGCTCTTTGGTGCCGAGCAAGGCCTCAGGCTTCAGGCCTTGCACTCCGACACATCCGCACAGTAGGATCAGTCTGTGTAGTCTCGTGTCCCAAAGAGGCCGAGCCCAGCCTCGCCTACTCCTTTTATAACCCCTCCCATGAGTCTCTGCGGTGGAACATTGCCAAAGGGGGTTCTGGCTAATGTAGTCTCTCTTGCATTAAAGGGGAACACCCCGCTACACACTCCCCCCACTTGAACTCTTTGGTCCCCAAAGATAAACCTTAACAAAGACTATGTACAACTCTAGACAATTCTACAAACTATGTTGGCATAGGGAATTCTCACCAAAACTGAGGAGTAGAATTCCCTTGCCCACAGGTCACATTATCATGGGTGGCCTGCCTAGCTGTGCCAGAGAGTGAGCTGGGGTTGCCCTCCACTAAATGGACAGTGGAGGGATCCGGATTTTCAGCATTCCTCCTAGCAGTAACTACAGAATCCTCTGAGCTATTCCCCATTTGTGGGTAGGTCAGCTTCTTAGGAGGCCGGATGACTCTTCGAGCCCTTTGCTCTCTTGGGATTTCTGGCTCTGGTGCCACAGGCTCCTCTTCCTCTGAGTAACCATCATGGGCATCTTCCCAGTAATCTGCTGAAGGACTAGAGGGGATGAACTCTGTGGCTTCTGGGTTCAGTGTTTCATCTGTGGTGTCCTCAGTGGTTGGAAGGTCTATGGTAGAAGTTCCTGGAGTTGGGGAAGGCCACAGCCAATTAAGTTCTCCATCCTCATTTTCACTAAGTTGAGAGGCCTCTCCATCTTCATCTCGGGAAGCCTGCGACCGAGTATTCGGCCTAGGAGTATCCAGGATAGAGGCCGGTTCAGGGGAATCTCCCACGGGAGGTATTCTAACTGCCTCAGCAAGAGGGAGCAGGTGGTTTCGATGCCACGTCTTCAGAGGGCCCATCTTTCCTTCCGGCTTCAACTTGTAGACAGGCAGGCCCGACAACTTCCTACAGATGACATAAGGTTCAGATCTCCATCTATCTGCAAGTTTGTGCTTCCCAGGGACCCCCAGATTGCGTAACAGTACTCGGTCCCCGGGCTGTAGGTCTTGCACCCGGACCTTCAAGTCAAAGTTTCTTTTGTTTCGAGCTCCCCTTTGATCTGAGGCCGCTTGAGCTTGTTCATAGGCTACTTTCAGGCTGTGTCTGAGCCTGTCCACATATCCTTTGTGGGATGTGGCTGAGGAATGGTCCAGAGAGGTGCCAAAGGCCAAGTCCACAGGTAGTCTCGCTTCTCTCCCAAACATGAGTCGATATGGGGAGTAACCTGTAGCATCACTGATGGTGCAGTTGTAAGCATGTACCAGGGCCGCTATGTGTTTGCTCCAATGTTGCTTTTTCTCACTTTCCAGAGTCCCCAACATGTTGAGCAAGGTTCGGTTAAACCTTTCCGGTTGAGCATCCCCTTGTGGGTGGTAAGGTGTAGTTCGAGTCTTCTTGATTCCCAACGAATCCAGGAGTTCCCGGATCAGTTTACTCTCAAAGTCCCTTCCTTGATCTGAATGAAGCCGCTGTGGCAGCCCATAATGGACAAAGTACTTCTCCATAAGTACCTTGGCTACGGTGGAGGCCTTCTGATCTTTGGTTGGGAAAGCTTGGGCATACCGGGTGAAATGGTCGGTTATCACCAGAACATTTCCTAGTCCACTCAGGTCAGGTTCAAGGCAGAGAAAGTCAATGCATACCAGATCCATTGGGCCTTGACTTTGTAGATGGCCCATTGGGGCAGCTTGATGGCGTTAAGTCTTCCTCTGGATGCATCGTGCACATGAGTGGCAGTACTCTTCTACCTCTGCCCTCATGCAGGGCCAATAGAACTGACTTCTGACAAGTTGAAAGGTCCTTTCAGCCCCTAGATGGCCATGATTGTCATGCAGGGCAATCAGAACAGTCTCTCTATGTTTCTCTGGGAGGAACAGTTGCCACTTATCTTCTGAGTCATCAGAGGGGCCCCTTCGGTAGACCACTCCCTGATGTACGTGCAACCTGTCCCATTCTTTCCTCAACAGGCGAGCCTCCTTTGAGGGATGACACAGGAGTTTGTTTGGATCCTGATTCTCCAGGGCCTCCAGGACCAATCTCCCCATGGGGTCTTCCAATTGGTCACTCCTCAAATCCTTCTTGGACAATCTCGGCAGGTTGTCTTCGTCCAATTGAGTCACTCCACAGTAGTGTTTTGGGACTCCCACCATGGTAACTCCTATTTCTTCTGCTCTGGAGCCTCCTCTGGCCTGGAATTCAGCTCCTTGACAAAGGGCCCGCACCCCGTCCGGTGCCACTTGGGTCCAATCTTCTATATCACTGGTGGGGGCATGAGATCTCCTGGACAGAGCGTCTGCGTCTCTATTCCCAGCCCCTGGCCTATACTTTAGGCTGAAGTTGAATCCAGACAGTGCGGCCAGCCACCTGTGTCCAGTGGCGTCCAGCTTGGCCGTGGTGAAAAAGTAGGTAAGGGGGTTGTTGTCGGTCTTCACAGTGAACTCTGCCCCATACAGGTAGTCTTTGAGCTTGTCTACTACCGCCCACTTGAGGGCCAGGAACTCCAGCTTGTGAGTGGGGTAGTTCTTCTCAGAGGGGGTCAGGCTCCTGCTCACATAGGCAACAGGCCGTTGTTGCCCTTCATGTTCTTGATAAAGTACTCCTCCCAGACCGTCATGACTAGCATCTACGTGTAGTTCATAGGGCTTGGTTGGGTCTGCGTAGGCCAAGACTGGGGCAGTGGTTAGGCTCTACTTTAATGCCTGGAAGGCCTCTTCACACTTCTGGTTCCACTGATTTCTGACTGACTCTCCCGGCTTCCTGGGCCCTGAGTCGTCCTCTTCCCCCTCAGTCTTGAGCAGTTCATTCAATGGTCTAGCAATTCGGGCGAATCCCTCCACAAACCTCCTATAGTAGGAGCAGAAACCCAAGAAGGATCTGAGTTCTGTTACTGTGGTGGGTCGTGGCCAGGAGGTAACTGCCTCCAATTTCTCGGGGTCTGTGGCCACCCCTTCTTCGGACACTATGTGCCCCAGATAGTTCACAGAAGACTGGTAGAACCGACACTTTTCAGGTGAAAGTTTGAGTCCCTCCTCACTGAGTCTCCTCAATACTTTTTCCAGCCTCTCCTCATGTTCCTCCAGGGTTCTTCCAAAGACTATGACATCGTCCAGGTACACAAGGACTTCAATAAGGTTCATGTCTCCTACAGTCTTCTCCATAAGACGCTGGAAAGTAGCTGGGGCTCCAGACAGACCTTGAGGCATCCGGTCGAATTCAAAGAACCCTACTGGGGTTATGAAAGCTGTCTTCTCCTTGTCTTCTGGGTGCATGGGGATCTGATAGTACCCGCTCTTGAGATCCATAACACTGAACCACTTGGCTCCAGACAAACTCTGTAGGGCATCCTCTATCCTTGGAGTAGTATACTGGTCGGGTATGGTTCTCCTGTTGAGAGTCCTGTAGTCGATACAGAGCCTCAATGACCCATTCTTCTTCCTGACCACCACTATCGGGGATGCATAGGGGCTTCTAGATTCCCGTATCACTCCAGTCCTTTTGAGTTCTGAGAGTTGTTCCCTTAGATCAGTGGTTCTCAACTTCAGTCCTCAGGGCCCACCAACAGGCCAAGTTTGCAAGATAACTGAAATGCATCACAGGTGATATAATTTTCTGCTCAGGGATTGCAGTATTCTAGTCTGCATCTCCCCAAGGTAATACTTAAAATCTGGCCTGTTAGTGGGTCCTGAGGACAGGAGTTGAGAACCACTGCCTTAGATCCTCCAGATCTGCTAGGGGGACCCGCCTGACTCTCTCTCTGAAGGGCTTATCTTCCTGGAGGCGGATCCGATGGGTGGCACTCCTTGCACACCCCACATCGAACTCATCTTTAGAGAAGATCTTCTCCCATCTGTTCAGCTGGGCCTTGGCTCTCTCTTTCCAAGCCCTGGGCAGATTCGGGTTTTCCATGGATATCCTCTCCCAAGCATCTCCTCCTTCGCCCACCTCTGACAGGTTGACAGGGGCAGCAGGGCTCACCTGGCCTAGCAGCATCCTGGCTGGGACCTCCATGGGGCCATCCGTATTGTTCCTAACACTCACTGGGACTCTACAATGGGCCTTCTTTAGGGCCTTCAGCGGAATCACTTCTGGTATCACTTCCAGACCGTGGGATCCTTCTCTTGGATCAGATTCCAACATGACAAAGGGTCCAGGCTGCTCCCAAGTAAGCTTCACAGTGGCTCTGAGACAGGTTACTTCACCGGGCTGCAGCACTATCCCTCCTCTTCCAAGTCTCCACACCTTCCCTATCCCCTCTCCTGGGGTCTTCTGCTCTAAGACCAGCCTTTGGTAAGCTGTCTTCAGCATGGGGTGGATCTTGGTGACCGCTGCCCCTTTCTCTTTCACTAGAGGGGTCAGAAGTCTTCGGACCAGGTCCGTGTTTGTCCCTATTATCAGGGAGCTCTTGTTGGCTCCTGGTGGCCGAGGGCACACAACTGCCAGAGTGTCAAACACTTCGGCTTTTCCAGCCACAGATGGGTCAAAGGGCATCCTGACAGGCAGATAGCCATCGTAGGGGAAGTTCTGGGTTCCAATCCCACATATCTCTAGTCCCTCTATTTTCCGGATGGGTAGGTGACTCAAGTACTTATCGTAAAAGTCTCTGTATAGCAGGGTTACTTGCGCCCCAGTATCCAAGATTGCTCTGGTGTAGACTCCCTCCACTTGAATGGACACTATAGGAGATGGGCCTACCAGCTTCTCCGGGTAAGGCCCGGCAGGGGTCTCTTCCTTCAGACTTTTTTTCTTTGAACCTCCTCTCGTCCAATCCCCTTTGGACTTCAGTCTTTCTTGAGCCTGGTATGCATTGACTCCCCCCCTTTACTGGGTGTAAGAACCCGCTGAGGGATACTATTGTTTTTCTTAGGTGTGCACCCCCTCTGGGGAGTGCTGTGCCTCTTCTGAGGGGTCTTACCCCCTTTCTCTGGGGTGTATCTCTGTTTAGGAATGTTGTGTTTCCCCCGAGGCGTTTTATCTCCTGTTATTTTCTGCTTTGCTTTCAGTTTGGAGCTCACTGAAGGTGATGGGCACCCGGTTGACTCCTTCACCGGGGCCCTCTGAAGTTTCCCGCCGGCTTGCGGTTGTCTATTTTCTTCTTTTTGGGACTGGAGCATGTAGCCGCAATATGTCCAATTCCTCCACAGTTAAAGCAGACGATATCTCCCCATTCTTGTAAAGATGCGGGTGCTGAGGCAACTGGGAATAATTCCTTCCTTGGTACTTCTCTCTTGGGACACTCTGTGTCTTGTTCCATCAGAGAGGTCAACATCTCTAACACCTTGGACATTTGAGCTTTCAGGGTGTCTATCTCAGAATCTCTTTCAGGGGTCATTACTGGATGGACTAGCACCTGTGCGGGTACAACACTTATCCTAATCAACTGCTGGTCCTGTTGCAGTGCCTCCTCATCTCTGATGATTTTTATCAAGTCAGCATAAGTCAGCAATGTTCCTCCTCCTGAGGTTTTCAGGTGCAACCAGACTGGATCCGAGCGCAGCGCTCCCTTTAAGACTTGCTTCATTCTTGCCGCATCTGTGTCTTGGGGCCTCATCCCCTTCTTCAACACAATCTTACACAACAACCTGTTCAGTCTTCTAACATACTCGGAAAGTTTCTCCTCCGGTTGTTGGAAAGTGTGTTCAAACTGGTAGACCATCTCAGTCACCTTTTCCAATTGACCAAACTCTTCTTGCAGCATGGCTAGACAGTCTTGAGCCGTGCAATCTGCGTTCCCAAACCGAAAGCTTTTCACTGCTTCTGCTGCTGCGCCTTTAAGACTTTCCATCACTCGTTGCCTCTTCTGCGCTTCAGGCACCTCCCATGCCTCTACTGCCTGCAATGCCTGCTCCACCCAGGTGTCAAAGTCTTCTTCCCCTGCGGGGACAGGGAGCTTCCCTGAGAATGTCTTTAGTCTCCGGTAGCTAATCTCTACATGCACCGTGTTTTGCCTTCTGTTCTGACAATTGGTTAGCAGATCCCCTATCGCACCTATCAGTTCTGGTGATATAACAGTGGCAGGTGCAGGCGCCACCGGGGGGCGTCGCCCTATCCCTTTCTCCCGGTGGGGTACGGGCCGCAGCCTGCGGTGATCCCGTTGGTGATGGTTCCTTTCTTTCAGTTACTGCGTGCGCCAACCTATAAGTTCTGTTGTCTGGCGTCCGCACACACTTGCGCTTACAGGCCTCTGGCATCCCGTTCCAGTACTCCACTAATGCATACTGATATGAGGTGTCTGGGTCTGACTTTATCTCCGTCACCCACGGTGTGTGATTTGGGGACACTGACTTCATCAATTCCTCTACCGTTTCAGTCGACCATGTCTCCCCAGGGAGGCTGATGACTATCGACTGGTTTGGCTCTGCGTTAGAGGCTTTGCACCATTCTTCTACCGCTCGTAGATCCATGGGGTCCATGCCGGCACCTCTGGCGTTCACTTGCTGCATCAGGATCCCGGACGAGAACCCCCACGTGTAGCGATACCTCCAACTAAGAAGGCTGCAGATTTAGTTTGGGCCCTGATGGCAGCTCCGCCAACCCCCGGCAATAGGCTCTACCCCCTACTGGCAAGGCTAGTATTGACAGTAAATTGTATATCTTATACTTTATGAATAACTGAGCATTGAGACAATACTAAATTTAAATAAGTATAAGGTTTTACTTAAGCTCTTGGTAAGAAAGATATAACAGTAATCACAGTTTACAGAATAATCAATGGTAATGCAGAGCCCTGCAACGCTAACACACTAAAGAGCTGACATGCAACAAGTGCGCCACACGGGCGACCGTTAGTTAAGTGCCCTATGGCGCAGTAACCCAAAACACATTAGAAACCCCACCAGGCCTGGTTTCTGAGATCTATAACTTAGTCCTTTTTCTTCACCGGCAGATCTTTAACGGTGGTGCACATTAACAGAGTACAAACTTTGTAATCCAATGGGGTAGGTAAAGATGGGTGGGAACTTGGCTATACGAACTGTAAGTTCAGCTATGGTACGGCTCTTCAATAAGGGTATCAGGAATAGGGATGAGCTTCGTGTTCGAGTCGAACATACGTTCGACTCGAACATCGGCTGTTCGATCGTTCGACGAAGATCGAACGATTTGGGCCGTTCGCGCCAAATTCGAGTGACGCGAACGGCCCACAATGCACTACGCCATCGCAGTGTCATCCAGGCGCTGTGATTGGCCAAGCATGCACTGTGACCCCGCATGCTTGGCCAATCACAGCGCCGGCAGCGAGGAGAGCAATGATTGGCCACAGGCAGGATGCCTGTGGCCAATTATTGCTGAGGGGGTTTAGTACACGCCCCACACTATAAAAGGCCGCCAGCACGGCGGCCTAGTGTAGTGTGTTCCGGAGCAGGGATAGAGCAGCATAGGCAGGGACAGTGACTTTTATTTCTTTCTTGCTTAACCTGGATTCCTTTAGTTTAGGGAAAGAGAAGGATAGGTAGGGAGAGTGTCAGTGTGTTTTGTGCTTGTGCTATATTGTGCTTAAAAAAAACATTTTTTCTAGGGACAGAAAACTGTAGGTAGGGAGAGTGTGTCAGTTTCTTTCACTGTCAAAGTCCTTGTTTCCAGGGACCTGGAAGGACAGTGAGTGAATTCTCCTTGTGCTATATTGTGCTTAAAAAAAACATTTTTTCTAGGGACAGAAAACTGTAGGTAGGGAGAGTGTGTCAGTTTCTTTCACTGTCAAAGTCCTTGTTTCCAGGGACCTGGAAGGACAGTGAGGTAATTCTCCTTGTGCTAAATTGTGCTTAAAAAAAACATTTTTTCTAGGGACAGAAAACTGTAGGTAGGGAGAGTGTGTCAGTTTCTTTCACTGTCAAAGTCCTTGTTTCCAGGGACCTGGAAGGACAGTGAGGTAATTCTCCTTGTGCTAAATTGTGCTTAAAAAAAACATTTTTTCTAGGGACAGAAAACTGTAGGTAGGGAGAGTGTGTCAGTTTCTTTCACTGTCAAAGTCCTTGTTTCCAGGGACCTGGAAGGACAGTGAGTGAATTCTCCTTGTGCTATATTGTGCTTAAAAAAAACATTTTTTCTAGGGACAGAAAACTGTAGGTAGGGAGAGTGTGTCAGTTTCTTTCACTGTCAAAGTCCTTGTTTCCAGGGACCTGGAAGGACAGTGAGTGAATTCTCCTTGTGCTATATTGTGCTTAAAAAAAACATTTTTTCTAGGGACAGAAAACTGTAGGTAGGGAGAGTGTGTCAGTTTCTTTCACTGTCAAAGTCCTTGTTTCCAGGGACCTGGAAGGACAGTGAGGTAATTCTCCTTGTGCTAAATTGTGCTTAAAAAAAACATTTTTTCTAGGGACAGAAAACTGTAGGTAGGGAGAGTGTGTCAGTTTCTTTCACTGTCAAAGTCCTAGTTTCCAGGGACCTGGAAGGACAGTGAGGTAATTCTCCTTGTGCTAAATTGTGCTTAAAAAAAACATTTTTTCTAGGGACAGAAAACTGTAGGTAGGGAGAGTGTGTCAGTTTCTTTCACTGTCAAAGTCCTTGTTTCAAGGGACAGAGAAGGACACCTGAAGGTAGCCCTTATTGCTTTTTTCCCATCTCCCTGCAGGCCATCTATTAGAATGTCTGGAAGGCAAACAAGGAGAGGCAGACAGTCAGGAGGCAATAAAAGAGGGCAAGCAGGCTCTGTGTCTGGGGGCAACAGTGCTGGTCGTGGACGCGGTGCATTGTCATCAGCACATGGCCATGGGACACGCTTGTCCTTCTTTTCGGCAGCTGGACATGTTGAGCCACATCATGCCGAAGACTTGGTAGAGTGGATGACCAAGCCCTCCTCCTCCTCCTCATCCTCTCTCACCCAGGCTCAGGGTACTGGAAAAGCAGCTGCCAAAGCGTCCTCTTCCCTGGTATCAATGTCAGACTCATCATCAGTCACTCCTTCCCTAGACCCACCATGTCCTCCTCCTGAGGAGTCCCCCGAACTGTTTCAGCACAGTGTTGGGTACATGCTCCAGGAGGATGCCCAGCGTTTCGAAGGGTCTGATGATGAAACCCAGCTAGAGGAAGGCAGTAGCGTGAGAGCAGACAGAGGGGATGCTCAAGAAGGACACCAATCTGGCAGTCATGTTCCAGCAGCTGCAGCATACTGCCAGATTGCCTCCAGTGATGAGGAGGGAGGTGATGATGAGGTCACTGACTCCACGTGGGTGCCTAATAGGAGAGAGGAGGAGGAGGAGGAGGATGAGGAGGAGGCACATCTCCAACGAGGCAGGATGCCCTTTGGTGGCCAGCGTAAGGGCAGTACACCGACGGAATCACACCGCAGAGCTCCGCCTGTGCAGGGCGCTGCCTCTGCCCGTCATTCAAAAAGTTCTTTGGTGTGGGCCTTTTTTGAGGCTAGTGCATCAGATCGCACAGCTGCTGTTTGCAACATATGTCTCAAGCGTATATCGCGTGGCCAAAACATCAGCCGCTTGGGTACCACATGCCTGACCAGACATATGTTGACCTGCCATGCAGCTCGTTGGCAAGCCTACCTCAAAGACCCACACCAAAGAACAAAGCGGACCTCTCCTTGCACCGCATCAGCTGGGATCTCCAACCCCACTATAACTTCAGTCCTCTCTGAAACATGCACTGAGAGGAATGAAGGTGTAGAATTAGGTGTGTCACAGCCAAGTACTTGCGGCCACTCTGCTAGCAGTACACCGACGTCCGATTCTAGCAGGCAAATTTCCCTGCCCCAGCTGCTGGACCGTCGAAAGAAGTTCACTCCCAGCCATCCACATGCCCAGCGGTTGAATGCTAGCTTGGCTAAATTGCTAGCGCTTCAACTGCTGCCTTTTCAGTTGGTAGACTCGGCCCCCTTCCGTGAGTTTGTGCAATGTGCGGTTCCTCAGTGGCAGGTTCCCAAACGCCACTTTTTCTCACGGAAGGCTATTCCGGCTCTCTACCGGCATGTGGAAGGCAATGTCTTGGCCTCGCTGGACAGGGCGGTCAGCGGTAAGGTGCATATTACCGCTGACTCATGGTCCAGCAGGCATGGACAGGGACGTTACCTTTCTTTCACGGCCCATTGGGTCACTCTTTTGGCAGCTGGGAAGGATGCAGGACAAGGTGCAGTAGTGTTGGAGGTTGTCCCACCGCCACGCCTCCAAAATGCTACTACTGGTTGTGACACACCTCTCTCCTCCACCCCCTCCTCTTCTTCTTCCTCCATGGTCTCTTCCTGTGGTTTGTCCTATGAACCAGCGGTGCTCCGTAGCCGTTCACGGGGCTACGCAAGTACGCAGGCAAAAAGATGCCATGCCGTGCTTGCGCTGGTGTGTTTGGGGGACAGAAGCCACACTGGGGCAGAGGTCCTGTCTGCTCTGCAGGGCCAGGCCGAGAGGTGGTTGACGCCACGCCAGCTTAAGCCAGGAATGGTGGTTTGCGACAATGGCACCAACCTCCTCTCCGCCCTCCGACAGGGACAACTGACCCATGTGCCCTGTGTGGCTCACGTCCTTAACCTGGTGGTGCAGCGGTTCTTGGGCAGGTACCCGGGCTTACAGGATGTCCTGAGGCAGGCCAGGAAAGTCTGTGTGCATTTCCGCAGATCTTATAATGCCAGTGCTCGCCTGGCTGAGCTGCAAAAGGAGTTGAACCTGCCCAAGAACCGCCTTATATGTGACATGCCCACCAGGTGGAACTCAACGTTGGCCATGCTGCAGCGGCTGCACACGCAGCAGAGGGCCATCAATGAGTACCTGTGCGACTACGGCACCAGGACAGGGTCAGGGGAGCTTGGTTTTTTTTCTCCACGCCAGTGGGGCATGATCAGGGATGCATGCACTGTCCTGGCACCATTTGAGGAGGCCACGAGGATGGTGAGCAGTGACAGTGCATGCATCAGTGACACTGTACCTCTTGTCCACCTGTTGGAGCACACGCTGCGTGGAATAATGGACAGGGCACTTGAGGCAGAACAGAGGCAGGAAGAGGAGGACTTCCTTGCCTCTCAAGGCCCCCTTTACCCAGACAGTGTTCCTTCTGTCCCACCCATCGCACAGGAAGAGGAGGAGGAGGAGGAGGAGGATTGTGTCAGCATGGAGGTGGAGGCTGGCACTCAGCATCATCAGCAGCAGTCTTTTAGGGATGATTTACAGTCCCAAGAAACCAGTGGACTTGTACGTGGCTGGGAGGAGGTGGCTGCGGATCATGTCGTCCTTAGTGACCCAGAGGACTCCGGAGCGAATGCCTCAGCAAACCTACGCTGCATGGCCTCCCTGATCCTGCAAAGTCTGCGGAAGGATCCTCGTATTCTTCGGATCAAGGAGAGGGACCATTACTGGCTGGCCACTCTCCTTGATCCACGGTACAAGGGTAAGGTTGCGGACCTTATGTTACCGTCGCAGAGGGAGCAGAGGATGAGACAACTCCGGGAGGCCTTGCAGAAAGGTCTGTGCAACGCGTTCCCAGAGACTGGGAGGTTACAAACTCCTGGTCCTGGACAACGAGTTGCTGAGGCTTCGGCCAGTCAAAGAAGGAGCGGTGGGGAAGGTGGCCGTCTGACCGATGCGTTCAGACAATTCTTTAGTCCGCAGCCCCAAAGTATGATCGGTTCCAGCAACCATCGCCAGCGTCTGATAAACATGGTGCAGGAATATCTAGGGGCAAGGTCAGACTTGGACACCTTCCCCACCGAAAATCCTCTGGCTTACTGGGTCTTGAGGATGGATCACTGGCCAGAGCTTGCACAGTATGCAATTGAGCTACTGGCCTGTCCTGCATCCAGCGTTCTTTCGGAACGCACATTCAGTGCTGCTGGAGGATTTGTCACGGATCACAGGGTGCGCCTGTCCACCGACTCGGTTGATCGACTGACTTTCATCAAGATGAACCAGTCTTGGATCACCACCAGCTACCACACACCTGATGCTGATATAACAGACTAATTGATTTTAACATGTCACATCCCTTCAAGACTGATGCTGATGCTGAGTGCCTGTGCTGTTATGTTGACTGGCTATCCTCCTCCTCCGAGTCCTCAATGATACGATTGATGATGATAGCTTGGAAGATCATTTTTGTTTATGGGTGCCGCCACCAGTGGCTAAGGCCCAATTTTTCAGCCCCTGTTTTACAGGGGCGTGTAATTACAATTTTTTTAGCAATAATTTGCCATAGGGCTCATTGCTGTGCTCCAAGTACAGTATCTGTGAGGGGTTGGAGTGTTGTGGCACCAGTGCCTAAGGCCCAATTTTTCAGCCCCTGTTTAACAGGGGCGTGTCATTACAATTTTTGAAGCAATACTTTGCAACAGGGCTCATTGCTGTGCTCCAAGTACAGTATCTGTGAGGGGTTGTAGTGTTGTGCCACCAGTGCCTAAGGCCCAATTTTTCAGCCCCTGTTCAAAAGGGGCATGTAATTACAATTCTTGATCTAATAATTCACAGCAGGGCCCATTGCTGCACCCACCAAGAGTAACTGTCAGGGCTTACAGTGTTGTGGCACCAGCACCACCATCAAAGCCCCAATTTTTACTACCACTGTTCAACAATTATATGTAATTAAAATTCCTGATATAATAGTTGACAGCAGGGCGTTCCAGCACCAACCAAGAGTAACTGAGTGCTTACAGTGTTGTGCCAACACCAACAACTAAGGGGCCTATTTCTGCAGAGTATATACGGCAGGTCCCTACTTTCAAACATCCAACTTACAAACGACTCCTACTTGCAAACGAAAGAAGACAACAGGAAGTGAGAGGAAATCTACCCCTAGAAAGGAAAATTCTCTCCTGTAAGAATAAATATGGGAGAAAGGGGTCTCATCTGTACTGATGCTTTATCAGCAATCCTTGTTTCAAGAAAAACACCACATTTCAAAAACAGTTGTCATTGGGACGGAAAGTGAGGTGAAATGTTCTGAACAGGGGCACAGACAGCAAAACAAATGTTACAGGGGTGATAACCCTTACCTATGTTTCCCAAAAAGTTTAAAAATAGATTATTGGCCTGGAGCTACACTTCAACAATGTACCTGTTCAAAATTACAAACAGATTCTACATAAGAACAAACCTACAGTCCCTGTCTTGTATGCACCGCCTGTATACGGCTGTTCAGAGTATATAGGGCCTTTTTTATTTTATGTGCGGGGTTCCCCTTAATATCCATACAAGACCCAAAGGGGCTGGTAATGGGCTGGGGTAGGGGGGGGGGGGGTCATGGGGTAGCTATGCCATTTTTCTTAAAGAATTTCATCCATATTACCGGGACCAGACATTACATTAAAGCCGCAAGCAGTTTTAAATGGCTTTTTTTTCCTTTAGAAGTGTCATTTTGTGCAGGGACAGTTCTAAACACGGGAAACACGTGGCACTTCACAGGCATACTTTAGACACCCCCCAGGTACGATATTTAAAGGAATATTTGACTTTTTTTTTTTCACTTTATGCATCATTAAAATGACTGCTCCCGAAAAACGACCGTTTTTAAAACTTCTTTTTGCATTGATACATGTCCCCTGGTGCACAACCCGGGTTCCCAAACCCTATTTATGACAATAACATGCATAATAGTTGTTATAATTAGCACTTTAGAATTCGAACGTTCGCATCCATTGTATTTAATAGGGTTCTAATGTTCGTTCGAACTTTCGGTCCGTTCGCGGGTTCTGGTGCGAACCGAACCCGGGGGTGTTCGGCTCATCACTAATCAGGAACAACTGGTGGGCCACGACAGTCTATAGGCCTATATGTAGTAACAGTATATCGTTTGGGCGTATGCCCTCTCACCCGCCCGGACTACGGTCTCAGTCCGGGAAACTTCCACCGACTGTGTCACACACACACTCAGTCTCTCCAGCGATCGGGTCCCCGATCCAACAAGGCTGTAGCTGAGCAAAGTCAGATGCCACCCAGGCTCGCAGAGGGGGTGGAAGGCTCTTTGGTGCCGAGCAAGGCCTCAGGCTTCAGGCCTTGCACTCTGACACATCCGCACAGGAGGATCAGTCTGTGTAGTCTCGTGTCCCAAAGAGGCCGAGCCCAGCCTCACCTCCTCCTTTTATAACCCCTCCCATGAGTCTCTGCGGCGGAACATTGCCAAATGGGGTTCTGGGTAATGTAGTCTCTCTTGCATTAAAGGGGAACACCCCGCTACAATAATATAATAAATAACTCTAAATAATTATAACAAATAATAATATAATAATAATAAAAGTTATTCAATAATGTAATCAAATCAAAAACACTGAAATTTGCTCAGTTGCAGAATTGTCGCTGTCACAAATCGCTATCGCTCAATTCTGCAAGTGATTCTAATTTATTATCGCTGTTTTCTAGCCGGTCTAAAACCACTTTTGACATAAAGGGACACTTTTTGGTTGCTATGGACAATCTCCAGTTTCCAGGCAGAAAGAACAGTTTTTATAATATAAAAGTGCATGCAGGACACTGGACAGACCACTAGGGACAAAGGGGATGTGTAATTATTACATACAGTACTGTAATCTGTAAGATTACAGTACTGTATGTGTATTGTGTTTCACTTTTTGAATTTGGCGCTGAACTCCGCGCCCGTGCGCCGCAACGTCGCAGGGAACGTAGCTCGGCGGCATTCAGCAGTGTGGATCGAGCGAGATGACGGCTCGCACACACAGCGGGGACACATTGCAGGATCCAGGGAACAAGGTAAGTAACTTCCCCTGTATCCTGCAGTGCGATCCCGAGTCTGGCTCGGGGTTACCGCTTTAGGTACTGAAATCTTACCCTGAGCCAGACTCGGGAATACCGCTAGGCGGGTTAAGGACTGGGCCTATTTTTCAGACTCGGTGTTTACAAGTTAAAATCAGGTTTTTTTTTTGCTAATAAAAATTACTTAGAACCCCCAAACATTATTTCTTTTTTTCAGACACCCTTCTTACAAGCGCACTTTTTTTGGACAAAATACACTTTTTTGAATTAAAAAATAAGACAACAGTAAAGTTAGCCCATTTTTTTTTTTTTTATATATTGTGAAAGATTGCTACACTGTTTATTTTTTTTACTAAAGACAAATCCACTTTGCACTACAAGTGCGAACTACAAGTGCAAAGTGCACTTGAAAGTGCAGTCGCTGTAAATCTGAGGGGTAGATCTGAAATTAGGGGAAGCTCTGCTGATTTTATTATCCAATTATGTGCAAGCTAAAATGCTGTTTTTTATTTTCCTTGCATGTCCCCCTCAGATCTACAACGACTGCACTTCCAAGTGCACTTTCAGTGCAATTTCAAGTGCACTTTGCACTTGTAGTTTGCACTTGTAGTGCAAAGTGGATTTGACTTTGGTAAATAACGCCCACTGAGTAAATTGATACCAACATGTCACGCTTCAAAATTGCGCCTGCTGGCGGAATGGCGACAACTTTTACCCTTAAAAATCTCCATAGGCAACGTTTAAAAATTTCTACAGGTTACCAGTTTTGAGTTAGGAGGTTTAGGGCTAGAATTATTGCTCTCGCGCTAGCAACCACGGTGACACCTCACGTATGTGGTTTGAACACCGTTTTCATATGAAGGCGCGACTTACGTATGCGTTCGCTTTTTGCGTGCGATCTCGGCGGGACGGGACGCTTTAAATATATATATTTTTTCTTATTTATTTAACTTTTTTTATTTTTACACTGTCCTTTTAAAAAAAAAAACATTGGTTCACTTTTATTTCTATTACAAGGGATGTAAACATCCCTTGTAATAAAAAAAGCATGATAGGACCTCTTACATGTAAGATATGGGGTCAAAAAGACCTCAGATATCATATTTACACTAAAATGCAATAAAAATAAATAAATAACCTTTTGCCTTGCTGGCACCAATAAATACACTTTTACTATGTAATAATATTAATAATATTTAGATTGGACATTTTTAATCTTCCTCTATAGTTAAGGGTTGCTGTTTATAGGTAAGCCTGCAGAAGTACTATAATGCAGCAGTATGGTTTCACATGTATTTGCAAATGTAATTTAATAAACCTTGTATTGTTTAATGCATGTACTGTTTTCTACATTTACCGAATACACACTCAAAAATGGTTGTACTGCTGTGCAAAAGGGTCCATTGCTTACTACATACATCACTGCATCCTATGGTTGTTGCCACTTTAAATTCAGCAGATGACCTCAGTGAGAGGCGTTACATGGAGTTGTTTTGCCATGTTGAGTAATGCTAGCAGCAGTGCCATTGTACTTTGTACAGAAGAATCATTAGGCACATTACAACGGATGCCAGATCCTGAAGCAAATAATTGAAGCTAGAAGATCATCTCTGAATTTATACCAAATATGTCAAAGTTAGATCTTATCCCCTTTTTGTATTCTAATGTATTTTTACTCGTATTCACAGTCCTTATTTGTCTTTTCCTGTTGGATTTTGTGAAGAGAAAAAAGGGCCCACGGTTTCCCCCAGGTCCCAGGGGAGTGCCATTTCTAGGTAACATTTTACAGATGGACTTCAGACATCCAATGGCCTTTTTCAACCAGGTAAGCTATATACTGTATACTAGCTTCATAAGTATATAAGAAAAAAAAGTTTAAGAAAATATATAGGTACTGTATAAGTATAAGAAAATATAGGAGAAAAAAAATCATTGTGGGACTGGGTCGGATCGGCTGCAGAAAAGGTTTGTATATTGATTTCTTCTTTACAGGGCTAGATAGGTTAGTGTTAGATCGTGGATGTCTGTAGATGCAGGGTATTAGAGCGGACTACTTTAGCAACAAATATCTTAAAGTGAAATCAAGGCTGCTATAATTCAAAGCAATGATAGGTTGCGAAGGAGGGTAGAACGAACATCAAAAAATTATTCAAATACAGTATATTAAAAGCAAAAATGAGTGTCCTCCTGGCAAAGCTAAGCCATGTCCTCTGTGTCTCTCCTTGAAAGGGCGGCTCCTCTCTTGAAAGTGGCACATAATTAGTTGTGTTTGCACAGCCAGTTATCCCTCAGCATCAGCACTGGTACAGACTATGAGCTGTTCTCGCTCTGTCCAGTGATCTGTTGCAGGCTGATTAAAAAAATAATGTGGGCAAAAAAGTGCTACAAAATTAGAAAATACAGAGGGGGCAGATTTACTACAACTAGAGCACACAGAATTTGGTGCAGCTTTACGTAATAACCTATCGGCTTCTAACTTCGGCTTGTTTAATTAGGCTTCGACAATAAAACCTACTGGTAGTTTCTGTGCAGAGCTGCTCCCAGATTCTGTGTGGACCAGTTTTAGTAAACCTCCCCCACAGAGTCTATATAGTTACATAGTTAGTCTGATTGAAAAAAGACACAAGTCCATCTAGTTCAGGGGTAGGCAGAGAGATGTAGATCTACTTGAACAACACTAATGAAGTCAAAGATCACACCCCCCCACAAAAAAAAAGACAGTAAGCCCGACCTTTTTTTTTTTTTTTTGATCAGTCACAAATCGTAAATCATAGATCATTTATATCATACGCACATTTTACTCAGAACTAAATCAAAATAAGCTTACAAGAGTGCAGGGTTTAGGAGTGCGTTATGCAGAGAATGCAGGGTTCACCAGTGCATTTAGCTCAGAATGCAGTGATCATGAGTGCGTTGTGCTCACTATGCAGGGTTAAGGAGTGTGTTGTTCTCAGAATGCAGGAGTGCATTTTACCCTCAGAATGCTGGGATCAAGAGTGCTTTGCACTCAGAAAGCAGGGATCAGGGGTGCATTGCGCTCAGAATGCAGGGATCAGGAGTGCGTTGCATTCAGAATGCAGGGATCAGGAGTGCGTTGCATTCAGAATGCAGAGATCAGGAGTGCGTTGCATTCAGAATGCAGAGATCAGGAGTGCGTTGCATTCAGAATGCAGAGTTCAGGAGTGCGTTGCATTCAGAATGCAGAGATCAGGAGTGCGTTGCATTCAGAATGCAGAGATCAGGAGTGCGTTGCATTCAGAATGCAGAGATCAGGAGTGCGTTGCATTCAGAATGCAGAGATCAGGAGTGCGTTGCGCTCAGAATGCAGGGATCAGGAGTGCGTTGCGCTCAGAATGCAGAGATCAGGAGTACGTTTTATGCTTAGAATGCAGGGATCAGGAATGCATTTTACACTCAGAATGCAGGGGATCAGGAGTGCATTTTACGCTCAGAATGCAGGGTTCAAGGGGGGGGGTAATGTGAAAAAATGGTAGGAGGACACTGCTATGGGGGTGGCCTTGCCCATAACGGTGTCCTCTGCCCCTTCACATGACCCCCCCCACCCCACACACACAGTGGCGTCCTCTGCCCCCTCCCCCCTTTCCCCTATAGCAGTAACCTCTGGCCCCCTTTCCTCCTATAGCGGTGTCTTACCTTTTTTCCTCAGCGGAGACTGGGAAGCAGCACAGTTCTAGATGGTGGGAGCTGGCAGAGTCAATTTTCATATTAGCAAGCTGGTGATTGGTTGCTTAGGACCACCCTGTGTCCAAACAACCAATCACCAGTGGTTTAACTTAAAAAGTTAATTTATCCGGGTCCTCCCACCCCCCCCCCAGTCCTGAGCTTTGCTTCCTCTCGGTCTCCGCTGATCACTGATCATAGCGCCGGAGGAGGCTGAAGGGAGAGAGAGGACCGGGACATAAAAAGGGTGGCATAGCCATGGAGGAGGCGGGAGGGAGAGAGAGCCCGGGATGGGACAGCGAAACGGAGCTGGCTGGGAGGAAAGGCAAGGACTGGCACTTAGAAGGCGGGGGTCGGTGGTGCAGGAATCTGTTCGCGGTCCACCTGTCATCGGCAGGTGGTCGACAGGTGGACCGCGATCGACAAATTGCGACCCCCGATCTAGTTCAACCAATAAAAGGTTGAACAATCCTGTATATATACACAATCCCACCCACAGAGGAAGGCAAAAAAGACCACCAAAGCATGATCCAATTTGCTACAGCAGGGGGAGAAATTTCCTGGATCAACTTTACCTATAAATGTTAGTATCCAGTTATATTATGTACATTTAGGAAAGAATCCAGGGCTTTTTTAAAGCAATCTACTGAGCTGACCAGAACCACCTCTTATGTGTGTGTGTATGTATACTTGATGACATTTACGTTCACTATGCATGCATCAAACATTTACATAAGTTACTGCAAACTGATTTGATTCGATTCCCAAAAAAACATAATTTGTGCCCTCATCAACCAGAATGAAATTTATGCTAACAATTCATGCAAACAGGCTTTTTTTATTTCTGTGTGTGTCATATTACTGGCCTGTGTAACATAGAAGTATTATGATTAACTTTGAAAATTAAGATAAGGGATATAGTGGTAATCCAGGGTACAGAGGGATATGTGAACATTGGATTTTGTTTTGCTGTTTTTATATGTATCTTTAACCACTTGCTTACAGGCCAATTTTCAGCTTTCAGCGCTGTCACACTTTGAATGCGGTCATGCAACACTGTACCCAAACAATTATTTATTTTTTAATTCATAAAGAGCTTTCTTTTGGTGATATTCAATCGCCACTGGGTTTTTTATTTTTTTGCTAAAGAAACAAAAAAAAAAAAAAATTCATAGTTTGTTATAAGATTTTGCAAACAGGTAATATTTCTCCTTCACTGATGTGCGCTGATGAGGCTTCACTGATGGGCACTGATAGGTGGCATTGATGAAGCTGCACTGATGAGGTGGCACTGGTGAGCATTGATGAGGCGGCAATGGTGAGGCTGCACTGATGAGGCTGCACTGATAGGTGGCACTGATAGTCTAATAGGCGGCACTGAAGCGCACTGAGAGGTGGCACTGATGGGCACTGGTAGGTGGCAGGGATGGGCACTAGTAGGTGACACTGAAAGGCAGCACTGATAGGTGACACTGATGATGAGGCACTGATTGGCAGTATTAATGGGCACTGATAGGTGGTACTGGTGGACACTGCCAGCACTGGTGGGCACTAATAGGTGGCACTGGTGGATACTGATTGGCACTGATGAGTGGCATTGGTGGGCACTGATAGGTGGCACTGATTAGCAGCACTGGCTAGCACAGATTGGGACAGATGTCCCTATAACAGAAGCCATTTACTGGCTTTCTTCTATTCTCCTAATGCTGATCCTGAGGAGGAAAAAAAGCCAATAACCGGAGGCAGCATCATGCTGTGGGGATGTTTTTTCAGTGGCAGGAACTGGGAGACTAGTCAGGATCGAGGGAAAGAAGAATGCAGCATTGTACAGAGACATCCTTGATGAAAACCTGCTCCAGAGTGCTCTGGACCTCAGACTGGGGCGAAAGTTCATGTTCCATCAGGACAATGACCTTAAGCACACAACCAAGATAACAAAGGATTGGCTACGGGACAACTCTGTGAATGTCCTCGAGTGGCCCTGCCAGAGCCCAGATTTTAACCCGATTGAACATCTCTGTAGAGATTAGAAAGTGGCTGTGCACTGACGCTTCCCATCTAACCTGATGGAGCTTGAGAGGTCCAGCAAAGAAGATGGGGAGAAACTGCCCACAAATAGGTATGCCAAGCTTGTAGCATCATACTCAAAAAGACTTGGGGCTGTAATTGGTGCCAAAGGTGCTTCAACAAAGTACTGGCCAAAGGCTGTGAATACTTAGGTACATGGAATTTTTTTTGTTTTTTTATTTTTAATAAATTTTAAAAATTTCAAAAAAACTTTTTTCACATTGTCATTATGGGATATTGTTTGTAGAATTTTGAGGGAAATAATGAATTTACCGTAATAATTTTTGAAATAAGGCTGTAACATAACAAAATGTGGAAAAAGTGAAGCGCTGTGAATACTTTCCAGGAGCACTGTACACACAAATATTTTTGCCTTTCATTTCTATTTTAAAATAAATGGGTTGTTTTACAAGGTGAGGATTTAACTACTTAACGACCGCTCACTGTACATATACGTTGGCAGAATGGCACCTGGAGGCACAATCACGTACCTGTACGTGCCTGCCTTCGTATGGGTGGGGGGTCCAATCGGACCCCCCTCCGGTACAGTGAGCGGTGGTTTTCCGTTCGGGAGCGATCCGTGATGAGGGGGCGGCCATTGGTTTCTGGCGACCCCCTCGCGATCGCTCCCGGCGAATGATATGCTTCCTCTGCTGTGTAAATGTAAACACAGGCAGAGGAAGTGATGTCATCTCTCCTCGTGGCGGTCTTTTCGATCCGGCGCGAGGAGAGAAGACATCTCAGACTCACAGTAAGTGCACCAACAGCCCACTGACACCAGCACACGTAGGCACACTTTTCACCCCCCAGTCACCCCCAGATCACACCCCCAGGTCACCCCCCAGCCCCCAGTCACAGTGTCACTGATTGCAGTGATCATTTATTTACTGATCACTGCATTTAGTGTCATCTGTGACAGTAAAAAGTTGCAGGGCAGCTAGGTTTAGGCCCCTTTAGGTCCAGGGTAGCCCCCTAACTCCCCCTAATAAAGGTTTAACCCCTTGATCGCCCCCCAGGTAACCCTTTCACCCCTTATCGCCAGCATCACTAAGCAATCGTTTTTCCAATCGCTGTATTAGTGTCGGTGGTGCCCCTAGGTAGCAAGTTATTTTTTTTAGGTTCGACGCAGGTTTTTATAGCGTCAGGTACCCCCATATATCATCTAATAAAGGTTTAACCCCTTGATCGCCCCTAGAGTTAACCCTTTCACCAGTGATCACTGTATAAGTGTCACTGGTTAGCCAGTTATTTAGTTTTCTTTTTCGTACATCACGGGACACAGAGCGACTTAGTCATTACTAATGGTTATATAGATTACCTTCAGGTGTTGGCACTGGCCAATTCCAAACCGGAAGTACCCTCCCCTATATAAGCCCCTCCCACCCGGGAGCACCTCAGTTTTTTGCCAGTGTCTAAGGTGTTGGCCAAAGAGTAACATGTGTTTTCACTGGGCTTGCGTACAGGTTCTTTTGGGCCTTAGTAAGCTGTTCCGGATCCCACCAAAAAAGCTTCATAGCTAAACGGTCGGTACCCGGGCCTTGCAGCAGAAGAGCAAGGTTTTGCCTGTAATGCTTCTCTTAGGAGGGCTGGACCCTGGGATCCAGAGCTCTGGTCATACCCACGACCAAGATGTTGTCTGTGCAGGGTGCTATACAGGTCCAGGGGAGTGGAATCCTTGGGAACCCGGTCCCTGAAGGTTTAATTACAATGCCTGCCGTGATAGGTGAAGTTTGGACTTCTGTGGACCAAACAAAGTCCTGCGGCGGGGATCAGGTAAGTGGGGGCCCCCAGGAACTTGGTTCTATTGGGGGACCCCCAAGCCTAATTTGTCTTTCTGTCTGTTACCTAACGGTATTCCCGCTAAATATCTGTGTTTGCCTGTAACTACTGAAAATGTAAAATTTTAATAGTAGTCAAGAAAAAAAAAAAAAAAAAGGGACCGCGGTACCTGTGTTAAACCACTAGAGGCCGCTGTAGTCCATTTTTCTTGTCATGTGGATCTTTGGTTTTCTCAAGTCAAAAGATCCAGGCAGCTGGTAAGTTTCTCTGTGGGAATCCACTTCCTCTGCCCTGTTGCTGCGCTCATCTACCGCACAGGCCCTCCGGCAAAAAGGGCCCTGGCTCCTAGTCCCCTGTTTGATTTCGAAAAGGGCGCCAATGGCGCACGGGCGCGCGCGCGGGCGCGTGCACGCGCCTCCTATGAAAAAAAGGGGCGGGGCGGGTGGATGACGCTCGATGCGCGCCGCGGCGCTTCTGCGCATGTGCGGGCGTCCCAGCATAGTTAAAAGACACAGTACAAGTGTCAGCTGGATGCAAACAGAGCTAGCAACAAACAGTGGCACACAGAGGCGGTTGATGCAGGCATCCCCATAGAAAGGCACTTTAGTGGACACCAGCTGGTATATAGCAGCACCTGTGTTAGATTATTACCAGCAAAATTGGTGTATGACGACGGGAATACCTCAGCTTTGTGCTTAAAGGATATGTCGTCCAGACGCTCCGGAAATAGATCTTCCAGGAAGCCAAAGGGGTCTCCATCGGGCTCTGAGGATATTGGGCATGCTTGTACTGCACCAATCTCCCCTGAGAATTCAGAGGTCAGTAGCCGTAGAAACCCCGCAGGAATGCCTGGTGCTGCGGCTGTCCCCAGTCCACCTGCTCCTGTATATATAACAGAGGAGGTTTTATCCTCAACTCTGGGAGGATTGGAAGAGAGATTAACAGCATTGATCGCTGCTTCCCTGTCTCAGGAAAAGCACGTCCGATCTCCGTCTCCTCCTTCAGAGTGCCTGTTAGTGGAGGAACAGTCCCAGAGATCGACCTACCTGAAGGGGATCAGGATGAGGTTGATTCAGTTATGGAGGAATCAACAGTGGAAGAACCTTTCTCAGCATCTCAGGCTGAAAGATTATGGGTTCAGTCTCTGACTAATATGGTCCGATCAGCATTTAAAATGCCTCTGGCGGAACCACCATTCACTACGGTTTCCTCGCTGGGGTCGCTAAAAGCTCCCCAGGCTGTCTGTTCCTTCCCAATCCACCCTTTATTAGAAGGGCTTATTTACCAGGATTGGGAGCATCCTGATAAAATATTTGCTCCCCCCAAGAGATTTCCGGTGATCTATCCCATGGAGGATAAGTTCATAAAAAAAATGGAGGGTCCCTACAGTGGACGCAGCCATCTCTTCTGTTAACAAATCACTGACATGTCCAGTAGATAATGTTCCAATGTCAAAGACCCAATAGATAAAAAATTGGAGTCTTTACTAAAATCTGCTTTCTCTACAGCAAGCATGGTGACACAACCTGCGGTAGCAGCGATTGGAGTCTGCCAAGCAGTGAAAGATCAGTTGAAACAAGTCTTAAGGGACTTACCAGATCAGCAGGCTCTTGCCCTAGCTGACCTGCCTAGAGCCTTGTGTTTTGCGGTGGACGCCATAAAGGATACAATCCAACAGGCCTCCCGCTTTACGCTGTCTATAGTACAGGCTTCTGTGGCTCAAAAACTGGTCTGCTGAAGCTCCCTGTAAAAAACTGCTGGTTAGCTTCCCATTTCATGGAGAACGCTTATTTGGAGAAGATCTGGACAAATATATCCAGAAAATTTCTGCCGGTAAAAGTTCACTCTTACCGGTTAAGAACAAGGGTAGAAGTCCTTCTTTTAAGAGGCCTACTTCTCCAGTCCCTGGCACATCGGCTGTGAAACAGTTCCGACGGCCTCCGCGGTCAAATCCAGGGGGCAGAAATCAGGGACAATCACAGGGTATCAAGAAACCCTGGGTCAAGAGAGGTACAAAACCTCCCCCTAAGTCATGAAGGGTTGCCCCCACTCAGTCGGGTGAGGGGAAGACTTCAGTTGTTCACAGAGACCTGGCGGGACACCATCAGAGATGGGTGATCCCCGCAGTAAGTCTGGGATACAGGCTGGAGTTAAAAGACATTCCTCCTGCCCATTTTATAAGGTCAAACGTGCCCAGCGATCCCCAGAAGAGTGGATCCCTCCTTCTGGCACTAGAGCAACTATTGCCCCAAGGGTAATCATGAAGGTTCCCTTGAAAGAAAACGGGTTCGGGTTTTACTCGAACCTTGTCACAGTCCCCAAACCAAATGGAGACATGAGGCCCATATTGAATATAAAAGGGCTAAACAAGTTCCTACATATCAGGACTTTTTTCGGATGGAGTCGATCCGATCGGTGGCCACCGCCCTACAAGGGCAGGAATGGTTAGCCTCGATCGACATAAGGGATGCTTATTTGCATATTCCCATCTGTCCGGCCCACCAGAAATTTCTACGCCTTGCAGTAGAAGGGCGCCATTTTCAGTTCAGAGCCTTACCTTTCGGTCTGGCCACGGCACCACGAGTGTTCACAAAAATTCTGGCCCTACGATTGGCCAAACTAGGAACACAAGGTGTAACGATAATGGCATATCTAGACGACTTGTTGCTGATAGACCACTCAGTGAAAAAAACTAGAAGTGGTCGTTCACAAGATAATCAAGTATCTGGAATCTCACGGTTGCATTATCAACCGAGACAAGTCAGCCCTAAAACCAGTCAAAAGCCTGGAATACTTGGGGGCTAAGACTGGATTCAAATCAGAGAAAGATTTTCTTACCTCCAGAGAAGGTGTCGTCTTTGAAAGATTTGACCCACTTAGTGGGTACAAAAAAGAAAAACCATCCATACGCCTGTGTATAAGGCTGCTGGGAAAAATGGTGGCTTCATTCGAAGCGGTACCCTACGGTCAATTCCATTCAAGGAACTTGCAGAGGGCCATACTGTCAGCCTGGAACAAAAAAGTTCAGGCTTTAGACTTACCAATGTCCCTGTCCCCTTCCGTTCGCAAGAGCCTCCATTGGTGGTTGGTGCCCCAGAATCTGGGAAGGGAAACCCTTCAGTCCGGTTTCTTGGAAGGTGGTCACTACAGTTGCCAGCCTCATAGGCTGGGGGGCAGTACTGGAGCAATGGTCTCTCCAGGGCAAGTGGTCAGAAGCAGAGAAGGCCCTGCCCACCAATCTCTTAGAGATACGAGCAGCCCGGTATGCCCTAGTAGCATGGACATCCAAACTCCAAGGGTCACCTGTCAGAATTCAATCAGACAATGCCACAGCAGTGGCATATATCAATCTCCAGGGTGGCACCAGGAGTCGTGCAGCCCAGAGGGAAGCGAAATGCATCCTGGAATGGGCAGAAATGTATGTCACAGCCATATCCGCGGTTTTCATCCCAGGAGTGGAAAATTGGAGAGCGGACTTTTTTAAGTCGCCAGCAATTATGCCCGGGGGAATGGTCTCTTCACCCCGAGGTTTTCCAGGCAATATGCCAGCGGTGGGGAACACCGGATGTAGATTTGCTAGCATCCAGATTCAACGCAAAGGTGGACAGATTTGTGTCTCGCACAAAGGATCCCCTAGCTTGCGGTTCGGATGCCCTAGTGTTCCTTTGGGATCAGTTCAAGCTGATATATGCATTCCCACCGCGATTAATCCGCAGAATCAGGGTAGAAAAGAAACCAGTGATTCTGGTGGCTCCAGCGTGGCCCCGAAGGGCATGGTACGCGGAGATTGTAAAAATGTCAGTGGGAAGTCCTTGGACCCTCCCACATCGTCCGGACCTGCTTTCGCAAGGACCGATATACTACCCTTCCTTACCAGCCCTAGGTTGACGGCCTGGCTATAGAAGCCCACATTCTAAAAAAGAGAGGGCTCTCTAATCCTGTGGTATCTACCATGATCAATGCCAGGAAGCCGGTATCCAGGCAGATCTATTATAGGATCTAGAAGGCGTACATCACGTGGGGTGAGGCCAGGAAATGGCATCCACGTAAGTACGTAATAGGTAGGATTCTGGACTTCCTACAGTGGGCTGTACATAGGAAGCTTGCCTTGAGTACTATCAAGGGTCAGACGGCCTTGTCAATATTTTTTTTTCAAAGGCCCTTGGCTTTGCATTCATTAATCAAAGCTTTCATACAAGGAGTGATGCGTATTAGCCCTCTGGTTAGTATTCCCATATGTCCATGGGACTTAAACCTGGTTCTGTCGGTTCTACAGAAACAACCATTTGAACCATTGCGGCACATTTTCTTGGTTCTTTTCACCAGGAAATTGATTTTCTTAGTAGCCATTGGTTCGGCTAAAAGAGTATCGGAATTAGCCGCCCTATCCTGTAAGGAGCCATATCTGGTTATCCATAAGGACAGAGTAGTATTACGTCCTCATCCAGCCTTCTTCCTAAGGTGGTATCGAGGTTCCATTTGAACCAAGATGTGGTTCTTCCTTCCTTTTTCCCCAAACCTAGTTCGGTAGAGGAAAAGTTATTGCATTCTTTGGATGTAGTAAGAGCAGTTAAAGCTTATCTTAAAGCCACTGCTCAGATTCGCAGAACGGATACTTTGTTTGTTCTGCCGGAAGGCCCCAGAAAGGGTCAGGCAGCATCAAAAATCTACTTTAGCCAAGTGGATTCGACAGGTCATAATACAAGCCTATGGCTTGAAAAGGAGACCGCCTCCGTTCATAGTTAGGGCGCACTCCACAAGAGCAGTTGGAACTTCATGGGCAGTGCATCACCAAGCCTCCCTGGCTCAAGTACTGTAAGGCCACAACATGGACCTTAGTACACACGTTTACTAGATTCTACCAGGTAGACGTCAGAAGTCAGGAGGATGTCGCCTTTGGGCGCAGTGTGTTGCAGGCCGCAAAAGAGCCTCATGCCTGATGGCGCCCAGCTTATGTATCCCTCCCCTCATTTGGCATTGCTTTGGGACGTCCCATTAGTAATGACTAAGTCGCTCTGTGTCCCGTGATGTACGAAAAAGAAAAAGGGATTTTTATAACAGCTTACCTGTAAAATCCTTTTCTTGGAGTACATCACGGGACACAGAGCTCCCACCCCTCTTTTTGGGACACTTATTGCTTGGCTACAAAACTGAGGTGCTCCCGGGTGGGAGGGGCTTATATAGGGGAGGGTACTTCCGGTTTGGAATTGGCCAGTGCCAACACCTGAAGGTAATCTATATAACCATTAGTAATGACTAAGTCGCTCTGTGTCCCGTGATGTACTCCAAGAAAAGGATTTTACAGGTAAGCTGTTATAAAAATCCCTTTATTTAGGTTACCCGTCAGGTTTTTATATATCGTCAGGTACCCCCATATATTACCTAATAAAGGTTTTAACCCCCTGATTGCCCCTAGTTAACCCTTTCACCAGTGATCACCGTATAAGTGTAACGGGTGACACTGGTTGGTTAGTTTACTTTTTATAGCATCAGGGCACCCGCCGTATATAACCCAATAAAAGTTTAACCCCCTGATCGCCCCGGCGGGTGATATCGATTAGGTTTTAGCGCCAGAGAGGGTCTGCGTCATCCCAGGCAGCGTTAGGTTAGTGCCAGTAACGCTAACACCCACATGTAAAGCATACACCTCCCTTAGTGGTATAGTATCTGAACAGATCAATATCTGATCTGATCAGATCTATACTAGCGTCCCCAGCGGTTTAGGGTTCCCAAAAAAGCAGTGTTAGCGGGATCAGCCCAGATACCTGCTAGCACCTGCGTTTGGCCCCTCCGCCCAGCCCAGCCCACCCAAGTGCAATATCGATCACTGTCACTTACCAAACACAACACACATAACTGCAGCATTCGCAGAGTCAGGCCTGATCCCTGCGATCGCTAACAGTTTTTTTTTGTAGGGTTTGATATATTTGCTGACGACAGTCAGGTGCTTTTTTACCTGTGAATCTTACTAGTGTACCCCTAAATTTAGAGCCCAAAATGGCAAATCGAAGGTACACTAGTAAAGAGGCCTACGAGATTCTGAGCATGACAGATAGTGAAGAGGAGGTCACGTATCTGTCAGATTCAGGCTCAGAATACCTTCCCGTAGAAGACAGCGTCTCCATGTCAGATAGCTCTGACGACGAAGGTGAGGTCCTTGCTAAGGTCAGGCGCACCCGATCCTGATCTTCTGAGGTTGTTGTGGAGCAAGAACCGCAGGGCTCTCGTATCATGGAGCAGAGTAGTACTAGCGCCGCTATTCCTTCTGGTGAACTGGCAAGCACCAGCGGCCTAGTACAGCCTGGGCGTGCATCCAGCGCTGCAGTATCACTTGCTGACGTGGCGAGTCCCATAAGTGCAGTTCAAGCTGGCGAGGTGGCAAGCACAAGTAGTGTCCCGCTGCCACCAAGAAGAAGACAAAGGCAGGCACGTCGTGCCCATAGTACCCTTCCTGCAGAATTTGCCTATCCTGATTGGGTCCCCACCACTTTGCAGAACCCATACTTCCCCCATCCACTGCCCAACCCGGTATTCAGGTGGAAACAGCTGATTTTATGCCACTTGATTTTTATTCGCTGTTTTTCACGGAAGATCTCTATAGATCTATTGTGGACCAGAGTAATTTATATGCTGGTCAATTTATTGCCGCTAATCCCCAGTTGCCTTCCATTGCCGGTTTCCGAATTTAAGACCTTTCTGGGCCTTTCCCTCAACATGGGCACACATAAATTTTCGTCAATGCGTGCTTATTGGTCCACGCACCCAATTCACCACATGCCGTGTTCTCTGCCTCCATGCCCAGGAAACGATACGAGCAGATCTTGCGGTTCATGCACTTCAGCGACAATGAACTTTGTCGTCCACGTGGAGACCCTGAATACACCGGCTCTACAAAATTCGGCCCCTCATAAACCACTTAAACTAACGTTTTGCAGCCTTGTTTATTCCAGATCAAGTTGTCTGCGTTGATGAGTCCCTGATTAAATTTTCTGGCCGCTTGTCTTTTCAAGCAGTACTTTCCTAGCAAGCGTGCCAGATACGGGGTCAAGCTCTATAAGTTCTGTGACAGGGCAACAGGCTATGTATGGAGCTTTACGGTTTATGAGGGAAAAGATAGTCAGCTAGAGCCGGAGAACTGCCCAGATTACATAGGGAGCGCTGGCAAGATAGTGTGGAACTTGGTGTCACCCTTATTCGGAAAGGGGTACCACTTGTATGTGGACAATTATTACACGAGCGTGCCACTGTTTAGTCACTTGTTTGATCATCAGATTGGAGCATGTGGCACCATGCGACCTAATCGCCGGGGCTTTCCCCAGGGGCTTGTAGATTCCCGTCTTAGGCTGGGGGAGAGAGCCTGCTTGAAGTGTAATAATTTGCTCGCTGTGAAGTGGAGGGATAATAAGAATGTTTTCCTTCTTACCTCCCTTCATGCAGACACGACAGTACAAATTCGTACGGCGACTGGTGTTGTGGAGAAACCCCTCTGTGTCCACGAATATAACCAAAATATGGGAGGGGTGGACCTCAACGACCAGAAGTTGGCGCCGTATCATATTGCCCGTAAGGCGAGACGCTAGTACAAAAAAGTGTCTCTATCCTTATTCCAATTGGCTTTGATGAACACTCATGTGCTTTACAGAGCTTCAGGCGGGACTTTATCTCTCCTAAAATTCCAGGATGAGATAGTCACAGAACTCCTGTATCCAGGCGGTTCTGCACCTCACCATCCCCTACCAAATGCAGTAAGCCGGCTGCATGAGAGGCATTTTCCTTATGTCCTCGAGAGTACCCCTACCCAACGAGCCCCCCAAAAAAGATGTATCTGTAGCAAGCGCGGATTTAAGCGTGACACCCGTTATTTTTGTCCACTCTGTCCTGACAATCCTGGTCTGTGCATTGGTAAATGTTTTGAACGCTACCACACAAAAGTGAAGTTTTAGCGTAGGGTACAGCATTTCACAGACTAGGACTCTCTTACACAGGGTCTCCCAAGATGCCATCGCATTTTGAGAGACCCGAACCGTTACAGCTGTGTAAAAAAAAAAAGTGAAAAAAAAAAACGTAAAAAAACAAAACACAAAAAAAATATCAAATAAAAAAACAAAACTAGTTGTCGTTTTATTGTTCTCTCTCTCTATTTTCTCTCTATTGTTCTGCTCTTTTTTACTGTATTCTTTTCTGCAATGTTTTATCATGCTTGCTTTTCAGGTATGTAACTTTTTTTTTTCAGGTGCGCCATTCAGCTGCAGCGCGGATTTATTTATCTTGACAGCAACCGCGTTTGCTCCCACGATACATAAAGCCGTGACTCCAGTGCTGTAGGAGGTGATTTCACCACCACAGTAAAAAAAAAAAAGAGCATATATGCCAAAGCATGGGGGCAGCAGGGGCGGAGAAGCGATTTTGCTCCTAATGCCACGTACATACGGTCAAAATTCAGACGGAAGCTTGCCCGTGGAAAAGTCTGACCGTATGTATGCGGCATAACTTTTTATGCCGCATACATACGGTCAAAATTCCGACGGAGGCTTGCCCGAGGAAAAGTCCGACCGTGTGTACGCGGCATAACTTTTTTGCGGGAGGATGCCCCCATGCTTCGACATATATATATTTTAGGCACAGATTGCGTTAATAAAATATATGCTGAAGCATGGGGGCAGCAGGGGCGGAGGTGCGATTTTGCTCCTAATGCCGCATACATACGGTCGAAATTCCGACGGAGGCTTGCCCGTGGAAAAGTCCGACCGTGTGTACGCGGCATAACCTTTTATGCCGCGTACATACGGTCGAAATTCCGACAAAGGCTTGCCTGTGGAAAAGTCCGACCATGTGTACGCGGCATAACCTTTTATGCCGCGTACATACGGTCGAAATTCCGACGGAGGCTTGCCCGTGGAAAAGTCCGACCGTGTGTATGCGGCATAAATTTTTTGCGGGAGGATGCCCCCATGCTTTGGCATATATAAATGGTGCATGTATGCCCATCATTAGAAGTGGGTGGATGAAGGGAGGTATTCTAATGGTGGGCATACCCACCGATCAATCTCTTTTTTTCGTTCAGCCAACAGGCTGCATGAAAAAAAAGTCTACAATACATGTTCAACAAGGACCAGCAACATACTGGTATGTTGCTGGACTTTGAATGGTTATACCAGAATGATGCCTGCAGATTTTAGGTATCGTCTTGGTATCATTTTTTTCAGCCAGCGGTCGGCTTTCATGTAAAAGCAATCCTAGCAGATAATTAGCCTCTAGACTGCTTTTACAAGCAGAGGGAGGGAATGTCTCCCCCCGGATATAAATAGCGTCATTGGGAAAGCATTTTATCACACCGATCTTGGTGTGGTCAGATGCTTTGAGGGCAGAAGAAAGATCTAGGGTCTAACCCCCCAATTTTTTTTTAAAAAAGAGTACTTGTCACTACCTATTGCTATCATAGGGGCTATTTACATTCCCTGAGATAACAATAAAAATGGTAAAAAAAAAAAAAAAAATGGAAGGAACAGTTTAAAAATAAAATAAAAAAGCAAAATAAATAATAAAAAAAAAAAAAAAAAAAAAATAGCACCCCTGTCCCCCCCTGCTCTTGCGCAAAGGCGAACGCAAGCGTCGGTCTAGCATCATATGTAAACAGCAATTGCACCATGCATGTGAGGTATCACCACGAAGGTCAGATCGAGGACAGTCATTTTAGCAGTAGACCTCCTCTGTAAATCTAATGTGGTAACCTGTAAAGGCTTTTAAAGGCTTTTAAAAATGTATGTAGTTTGTCGCCGCTGCGCGTTTGTGCGCAATTTTAAAGCATGTCGTGTTTGGTATCCATGTACTCGGCCTAAGATCATCTTTTTTATTTCATCAGACATTTGGGCAATATAGTGTGTTACGGTGCATTAAAAATAAAAATAAGTGTGTTTTTTCCCCAAAAATGCGTTTGAAAAATTGCTGCGCAAATACTGTGTGGAAAAAAAATGCAACACCCACTATTTTAATCTGTAGGGCCTTTGCTTTAAAAAAATATATAATGTTTGGGGGTTCAACGTAATTTTCTTGCAAAAAAAAATATGTTTTCATGTAAACAAAAAGTGTCAGAAAGGGTGGTCAAGTGGTTAGAAGAGTGAATGATGTGTGACATAAGCTTCCTAATGTTGTGCATAAAATGCCAGGACAGTTCAATACCCCCCCAAATGACCCCATTTTGGAAAGTAGACACCCCAAGCTATTTGCTGAGAGGTATCTTGAGCCCATTGAATATTTTTTTTTTGTCCCAAGTGATTGAATAATGACAAAAAGGAAAAAAAAAATGTACAAAAAGTTGTCACTAAATGATATATTGCTCAAACATGCCATGGTTATATGTGGAATTGCACCCCAAAATACATTCTGTTGCTTCTCCTGAGTACGGGGATACCACATGTGTGAGACATTTTGGGAGCCTAGCCGCGTACAGGACCCCGAAAACCAAGCACCGCCTTCAGGCTTTCTAAGGGTGTAAATTTTTGATTTCACTCCTCACTGCCTCACAGTTTCGGAGGCCATGGAATGCCCAGATGGCGCAAAACCCCCCCAAATGACCCCATTTTGTAAAGTAGACACCCCAAGCTATTTGCTGAGAGGTATGGTGAGTATTTTGCAGATCTCGCTTTGTGTCATAAAGTTTTGAAAATTTAAAAAAGAAAAAAAAATATATATTTTCTTTCTTCATTTTCAAAAACAAATGAGAGCTGTAAAATACTCACCATGCCTCTCAGCAAATAGCTTGGGGTGTCTACTTTCCAAAATGGGGTCATTTGGGGGGGGGGGTTTGTGCTATCTTGGCATTTTTTTGGCCTTCAAAACTGTGATAGGTAGTGAGGAGTGAAATCAAAAATTTACGCCCTTAGAAATCCTGAAGGCGGTGCTTGGTTTCCGGGGTCCCGTACGTGGCTAGGCTCCTAAAAAGTCCCACACGTGGTATCCCCGTACTCAGGAGAAGCAGCAAAATGTATTTTGGGGTGCAATTCCACATATAACCATGGCATGCCAATAACATTTAGTGACAACTTTTTGTACTTTTTTTTTGTCATTATTCAATCACTTGGGACAAAAATAAAAATAAAAAATTCAATGGGCTCAACATGCCTCTCAGCAAATAGCTTGGGATGTCTACTTTCCAAAATGGGGTCATTTGGGGGGGGGGGGGGTTTGGGCCATCTTGGCATTTTATGGCCTTCAAAACAGTGATAGGTAGTGATAGGTAGTGAGGAGTGAAATCAAAAATGTATGCCTTTAGAAACCTTGAAGACGGTGCTTGGTTTTCGGGGGCCCGTACACGGCTAGGCTCCTAAAAAGTCCCACACATGTGGTATCCTCGTACTCAGGAGAAGCAGCAGAATGTATTTTAGGGTGTAATTTCACATATGCCCATGGCATGTGTGAGCAATATATAATTTAGTGACAACTTTGGGCAAAAAAAAAAAAAGTTTGTTATATTCCCGCAACTTGTGGCAAAATATAAAATATTCCAGGGACTCAACATGCCTCTCAGTAAATAGCTTGGGGTGTTTAATTTCCAAAATGGGGTCATTTGGGTGGGTTTGTGATATTTTGGCATTTTATGGCCTTTGAAACTGTGATAGGTAGTGAGGAGTGAAATCAAAAATTTGGGCCCTTAGAAATCTTGAAGGCGGTGCTTGGTTTTCGGGGTCCCGTACGCAGCTAGGCGCTCAAAAAGTCCCACACATGTGGTATCCCCGTACTCAGGAGAAGCAGCAAAATGTATTTTGGGTGCAATTCCACATATAACCATGGCATGTTTGAGCAATATATCATCATTATTCAATCACTTGGGACAAAAAAAAATAAAAAAAAATATTCAATGGGCTCAACATGCCTCTCAGCAAATAGCTTGGGGTGTCTACTTTCCAAAATGGGGTCATTTGGGGGGGTTTTGTACTGCCCTGCCATTTTAGCACCTCAAGAAATGAGATAGGCAGTCATAAATTAAAAGCTGTGTAAATTCTAGAAAATGTACCCTAGTTTGTGGACGCTATAACTTTTGCGCAAACCAATAAATATACGCTTATTGACATTTTTTTTACTAAAGACGTGGCTGAATAAATTTTGGCCTAAATGTATGACTAAAATTGAGTTTATTCGATTTTTCTTATAACAAAAAGTAGAAAATATCATTTTTCCCTTCATATCGCAAAACAAAAAAATTGCAGAGGCAATCAAATACCATTAAAATAAAGCTCTATTTGTGGGAAGAAAAGGACGCAAATTTTGTTTGGGTACAACATTGCATGTCCGCACAATTTCCAGTTAAAGCAGCGCAGTGCCAAATTGTGAAATCACCTCTGGTCATTATGGTCCGTATTGGTCCGGTCCTTAAGTGGTTAAATATACTTTAACCACTTGTCCCCCGCCCACCGTCAATTGACGGCGGGCGGAGGACACTCTCGTTCTGACAGGACGTCATATGACGTCCTGCCTTTAAAACGAGCTAGGGGGCGCGCGCGCGCGCCCGCCTCATTCCCAAGGACCCGATGTGCGTGCCCGGCGGCCGCGATTGCCGCCGGGCACCCGCGATTGCCCGGGAAACGAGCAGGAAAGTGGGTCTCTGTGTGTAAACACACAGATCCACGTCCTGTGAGATCCCTCGTACATAGGGACAACCATCGGTCACCTCCCCCAGTCAGTCACCTCCCCCCACAGTTAGAACACATTGAGGGAACATATTTAACCCCTTCCCGCCCCCTAGTGGTTAACCCCTTCCCTGCCAGTTACATTTATACAGTAATCAATGAATTTTTATAGCACGGATCGCTGTATAAATGTGAATGGTCCCAAAAATGTGTCAAAAGTGTCCGATGTGTCCGCCTCAATATAGCAGTCACAATAAAAATCGCAGATCGCCGCCATTACTAATAAAAAAATAAATAAATGCTATAAATCTATCCCCTATTTTGTAGACGCTATAACTTTGCGCAAACCAATCAATACGCGCTTATTGCGATTTTTTTTTTTACCAAAAATATGTAGAAGAATACGTATCGGCCTAAACTGAGGAAAATGTTAATTGGAAAAAAAAAATGGGTATTCATTATAGCAAAAAGTAAAAAATAGTGTTTTTTTTCCAAACTTGACGCTCTTCTTTTGTTTATAGCGCAAAAAATTAAAACCGCAGAGGTGGTCAAATACCACCAAAAGAAAGCTCTATTTGTGGGGGAAAAAGGACGCAAATTTAGTTTGGGAGCCACGTCGCACGACCGCGCAATTGTCATTCAAAGTGTGACAGCGCTGAAAGCAGAAAAATGGCTTGGGCAGGAAGGGGGTTTTCGTGCACAGTAGGGAGGTGGTTAACCACTTCCATACTGGGCACTTAAACACCTTCCTGCCCAGACCAATTTTCAGCTTTCTGCGCTGTTGCACTTTGAAGGACAATTGCACGGTCATGCTACACTGTACCCAAACAAAATTTTTATCATTTTTTCCCCACAAATAGAGCTTTCTTTTGGTGGTATTTGATCACCTCTGGGATTTTTATTTTCTGCTAAAAAAAATAAAAAAAGACCAAAAATTTGGAAAAAAAAAGTATTTTTTTTGTTTCAGTTACAAAACTTTTTAAATAAGTAAGTTTTCTCCTTCACTGATGGGGCTGCACTGACGAGCACCGATGAGGTGGCACCAATGAGGTAGCACTGATGAGGTGGCATTGATGGGCACTGATGATGGGCACTAATATGCAGCACTGATAGGTGGAACGGATAATCGGCACGGATGGGCACGGATAGGCGGCACAGATGGGCGCTGATAGGCGGCACGTATGGGCGCTGATAGGCGGCACATATGGGCACTAATAGGTGGCACAAATGGGCACTGATAGGCGGCACGGATGGGCACTGATAGGCGGCATGGATGGGCACTGATAGGCGGCACGGATGGGCATGGATGGGCACTGATAGGTGGCACGGGTGGGCACTGATAGGCGGCACTGATGTACTGTAATGGATGCCAATCAGTGCCAAACAAAAATGCCTGCCAATCAGTGATGCCCATTGTGGGCACTGATTGGCATCTATTGTGGGCACTGATTGGCATCCATTAGGGGGCACTAACTGGCATCCCTGGTGGTCTAGGGTGGCATACCTGGTGCTGGCATCCCTGGTGGTCCAGTGGCATCCCTGGTGGTCCAGTGGGGGCATCCTCGGGGGGGGGGGCTGTGCTGATAATCGATCAGCACAAACCCCCCCCTGTCAGAGGAGCAGCCGATCGGCTCTCCTCTACTCGCGTCTGACAGACGCGAGTGAGGAAAAGCCGATGACCGGCTTTTCCTGTTTACACTGTGATCAGCCGTGATTGGACACGGCTGATCACGTGGTAAAGAGTCTCCGTCGGAGACTATTTACCTAGATCGGAGTTGCGGGGTGTCAGACTGACACCCCGCAGCAACGATCGCCGCGATGCGCGCCCCCGGGGGCGCGCAGCGGCTCAAAATCCTGAGGACGTCATATGACGTCCTGTCAGAATTTTGCAACCACTTTGCCGACGTCAATCTGCTATAGGGCGGGCGGCAAGTGGTTAAATATGTATATCTTAGCATTATACACAAATTGTTATTAATAAAATTCATGCAATATGTTTTCAACAGGTGAGACAAAAGTTTGGAGACATTTTTAGTGTGCAGTTCTTCTGGCACAAGATAGTGGTGCTTAATGGATTTGAAGCAATGAAGGAAGCCTTAATCAACAGATCTGAGGATATAGCAGATCGCCCTCGTTTTCCTCTCTTTGAGAAGTTAGGATTCACAGACAACACAAAAGGTAACTGAAATAAAATGATTTAAAAGAATGTAAGCAGTATGTTAGAGAGAGAATTTACTGATATTTGGCCATGAGGTCATTTGGACCATTAGCTAAAATTAGGAAGGTGGATTTCTAATTTACTCTTCTTTTTGCAGATTATTAATAAATACAAAAAATGGCAAAAAAATACATGCTGATCCTGCCAGAAATTTTGTTAGTGCATATTTTGCTGTGCGTGACTGTTATCAGTTTGCATTGTTCCCAGCTGGAGAGCATTAGAGGGGGAGATGTTCTGTAGTCCTAACACACTTCCTGTCCTATGTCATGTCATGCTAGGACAGGAAGTGTGTTACTGGCATGGCCACTAGGTAAAAAAAAGGTAAAAAAAGAAAACAAATGCAGCCACCACAACTAAAGACTGATAAGCTGGAATACACATAAGGAATAGACCTTGCCTGTGACTGTGGAACTAAACAGACTGTGATATCTTCAGTGGTTCTATGATTATCAGGAGACCTGCTTTTTTTTATGGTATGTAGCGGGTACCCCAAAATTGGGGTATCGCTATGTTCTAAATTTAGGGCTAGTATGAGCCATAGTTGGCTCAGGTTCTTTAATTTGTTAGGTACTGGACTCTGCTCTGCTGTAAGTGTTGTCTGGTGTACAGTTCCCCTTTGGCCTGTAGGTGACACTGTTGCCCAGGCCTAGGGTCGAACCTCAGGTCACACAATAGTGTGATTGGGTGTCCTCTCTCGGCTTCCGTGTGGTGGGCGGGGCTTCGCCTTCTGTGCATGCCGGGAGAGGATACATAAGGGACAGACGCCATGATTGGAGGAGGAGTGCCGGGGAGAGGAGTACCCGGAGGAGTGTACCCCACGGGGTGGTGTGTCAGGTGTGTCACGCGGCGAAGTCACGCCCTATGGTCCTGCTGGCCGGGGGGTGCGTGAACTGGCCGAGAAGTCTCGGGCACCTTTAGCCCGAGGCTGCAACGTTCCAGGCAGGCCCAGTACCTTTAACTGGGTCTGCGATCAATATGCTGGAGTTCCAGGGAGCCCGTGTGATGGACCGGTGAGAGATGTCACGGTGAAAGAGAGGCCTGGTTGCCTATCAGAGAGAGGACTCATTACTCAGCAAGATAACCCTGTAAAGTGCCCATTGGCATCATCGGTTCTCTAAATTTTACGGAGGTTTAAGGAATGTTCTGGATTCAGGAATAACAGGATTCTGCTACTATTAGTGGACATTGGCCTTCTTGGGGAAGAATATAGACTTTTCCCTACATTCTAGGGACGAGAACCAGTGGAAAGAGGTAACTCGCTGCAGGACCCAAATCTGTGAACACCGCCTGACCTCTGATAAGGAGGACACAGGCTTGTGGCATGGTGTGTCCTATCCCCGCAGGTGAAGGTAAGAGGGGGCAAAAGGATCTGTGTGCTACAGGTACTTTAAACAATGTGCCATTTTCTTGATCATTTATGTGGTAATCAAATTTGAAAGATCACCAGCCTGACAACTTGAAAAAGGTAAGTATAAAAAAAGCAAAAACTACGGATGTAAGGGGCTTCCAGGGTAGAGGTGGGGTAAGGGGAGCAGCGGAGGGCAGGGGCTGAGCCCAGAATTGAATTTTAATCAGGGGTTCCCTTTGATTTTTCCTCTAAGGTTGCTCAGGAATGTATGTACAGTATATTCTTTAGTTTCCAGCAGTGGCGGCTGGTGCTCAATGCCACCCCCTCCCCCCCCGGCAGGAGATGGATGAACGGGAAGGCAGCGATCAGAGGCCTCCTTACCTTAGGAGGCAAGTGACGAGTCCTGGTAGGGATGATATTCTGATCTCTCCTCCTCCTCCCTCCACTGTCCGAGCCGGGGAGTGCTGGATGTGGCTGCAGGGTGAGCCGCCCCTGCTGCACACATTGTTCCTAATATGGCTTTTCCCTCGCTCCAGGGCCTTCTCCTCCCAGCTGAATAGGAAGTGGGTCCTAAGACTCCCTGGCCAATTGGGTCTCAGGACCCGCTTCCTGATTGGCTGGGAGGAGAATCAGGAAGACAATAGCGAATATTAATTTGTTATTGTCACACACCTGGGTGGGCTTAGGGCGCAGTGCTCTACGCCCCGAGCTAACCCTCCAGCTCTAATCATGTGCTTTAACCACTTAAGGACCAGCCACTGTGTATATACATCGGCAGAATGGCACGGACAGGCATAATCACGTACCTGTACGTCCCCTTTAATTGCCTGTCCGTGTGGTTGCGCGAGCCGGCGGTAGCACACTCGCAAACCCTGCCGCCATCCCGTCGATACCTGCGTCGATCCCTGCGATCCTCTCACGGAAGTATAGAGTGGGGAGATGCTTGTGTAAACAAGCATCTCCCCGCTCTGACTAGTGACAATGACACTGATCTCGGCTCTGTGTACTCTGAGCGAAGATCAGTGTCATGTGACACAGAGCCCATCCCCCCTACAGTAAGAAACACTATGCAGGGAACACTTAACCCCTACAGCGCCACCTAGGGGTTAACCCCTTCACTGCCAGTGTAATTTTCACAGTAACCAGTGCATTTTTATAGCACTGATCGATGTAAAAATGACAATGGTCCCAAAAATGTGTCAAAAGTGTCCGATGTGTCCGCCATAATGTCGCAGTCACGAAAAAAATCACTGATCACCGCCATTACTAGTAAAAAAAATTTTTTTTATAAAAATGCCATCAAACTATCCCCTATTTTGTAAACGCTATAACTTTTGCGCAAACCAATCAATAAACGCTTATTGCGATTTTTTTTTTTTTTTACCAAAAATATGTAGAAGAATACGTATCGGCCTAAACTGAGGAATTAATAATTTTTTTTATAGATTTTTTAGGGATATTTATTTTAGCAAAAATACTTGTAATGTCTATGGAAACGTATCTCCTGTTGGAGATTAATAAAAACTTCTCTGTTAAAAAATAAATAAAAAAAATATTGAATTTTTTCCAAAATTGTCGCTCTATTTTTGTTTATAACGCAAAAAATTAAAACCGCAGAGGTGATCAAATACCACCAAAAGAAAGCTCTATTTGTGGGAAAAAAAGGACGTCAATTTTGATTGGGAGCCACGTTGCACAACTGCGCAATTGTCAGTTAAAGCGACACAGTGCCGAATAGCAAAAAGGGACCTGATCTTTAACCAGCCAAAATGGTCCGGGGCTTAAGTGGTTAAAAACAAAAAAGAATCCATGCCTCCGGCGCCCTGCATGTAGGTTAGGGGCCGGGGGCATGGATCAGGGTGGCGGTGCCCCTGCGTCCCTTATGGATGGGTCGCCACTCTTTTCCAGTATGTTTAATTTAGTAAACTCTAAGACGTACTGTAGTTTACACACTAGGGGCATGTGCAAGAAGGTCCACGGATTAGAGAAGACTGTGAAGCATCATTTGTTGTTTTTTTAACTCCTCACAGACTAGCATGCCCTGGAGACTGTTTAAGGACAAGAACATGACATGTCTACAACTCCATTCCGACTCTCCTCCTGAATAGTTTCAGGCACCAAGTACTCTGGGATGAGAAACCAATTTTTTGAGACCCCTCCAAAAGCCCTTTCTAATGTTGAAGGTAGTACAGGTGGTTATCAACATGGTACTGGGCTCCAAATGTGTTGTCCCCTTGCCAGATTGATACCTTCCCATATTCCTGGTTTTCTGGGCTTATGGATGCACATGGTTTTACATTTACTTTTATATTTTTACATCTACAATTCTCCAGTGAATGTACATAAAATGTGACAATAGCCAGTTACAGAAAGTAAATGTTGAGATAAATGTCTATATAAATACGCCCCTTAGTTTACCTGGTTGAGTGAATTTATTTTAGGATTGTAAACAAGGGAAAAAACATAGCCCTACACCATTTTCCACCTCACTCCAATATTGCAGGTGCTCTGTTTGTTTTTTCCTGAATTAATGATCTTAAAACCTATTTGGCTAAAGTCCAATGTAGCAGTTATCCCCATTTAAGGGACCGGCTGGTTTTGTTTTGGGTCTGCAGCAATTACCTCTCTGGATTGGATCCTTTAGCTCCACTGTCTAGGCAAATAAAAATTTCCAGGAATAAGGCCAATGTCCATACATGAGTAAAACCTAATCAGCAAGGCTTTATTCTTTTTCTTTTCCTCTTTGAGTCAACTTGAAGAGAGAGAGCAGAAAGTTGAAAGAAGTAGGGGAAGGTTCAGGCACGCAACACTTAATGTTCAGTATCTATACTCGTCGCCACTCAAGCCTGAGTGGGTATTGCTCACCCGGATAGTCCCTATGAGAGCGGTCCTAGCAGCCGGGATGAAGCACGGATATCAGAGATGATGAATCCCTCTTTAGGCGAGTTTCCAGGCCTCTTCTCCGAGACAGCAGTACCGTTGCTAATCTCCTGGGACTGATCCTCCCCTGGACTCCTTTCCTCAAGATGGGCCCCCTACGAACGGGCAGCCTGGGATCCTTCTCTGAAGCGTAGGCCCCTGTTAGCGGAGGCTGAAGGTACCCGAGGCCTAAACACACTCGCGCACCTCGTGCCATGCGGGCCACGAGGCACACTCACTGGACCAGAGGTCCCCCTTGCGCCTTGGGGTCCCCCTGGAATCGCCTCACGCCAAATGGCGTCTGCCCTTTTGTACCCTCTCCCAGCATGCACAGCGGGTAGACCACGCCCACTGCACGCCCGCCGAGAGAGGACACCCAAGGTGCTGTGACACCCCCCTTCAGTTCAACCTATGCCGGCAGTGACAGTGCCACCTACAGGCAAAGGAGAACACTACCAATAGGCAGTATCACACCCAGAGCAGAGCAATATTGAATCCTTGATTGGTCTGAGCCCAACTACCAGCTCAGACTACCCCTAAATTTCCGCATAGCACCCCCAAATATGGGGGGGGGCGCTACACACACCCCCTCCTAGAAGAGACACTGTTCCCAGTGGCTAGGGAAATCAAAAACCCTTCAATCCTGAAGGCTTGTTGATTTACTCAAGAAACAACAAAAATTTTTGAACAAGTGCCTGAACCAATATTCTTGGGAAGGGAGAAAGAAGAGAGAAAAAAAAAAACACACAGATAACATTACATCTCTTTAAAATATACATTCCACCCATCACTGAATATCTATCCCACCCCATTCTCCGGTGGTGTTGATAGTCGCTTCAATACCTGCAAGAAATCACAACATGCATAGAAAAATAAAACATCCTATCACTAATGTTCTACACAAATTTAGAAGTAAACTGCCTCCCCTGGAGGAAGCAATTTCCTTCTGTAAAGTTTTATTATGCTAAGCCTAGTATAAAATAGAGAAAATAAAATTCTACTCATGAGTAGGGATGAGCTCGGTGTTCGAGTCGAACATACGTTCAACTCGAACATCGGCTGTTCGATCGTTCGACGAAGATCGAACGATTTGGGCCGTTTGCGCCAAATTCGAGTGACGCGAATGGCCCACAATACACTGCGCCATCGCAGTGCAATCCCGGCGCTGTGATTGGCCAAGCATGCACTGTGACCCCGCATGCTTGGCCAATCACAGCGCCGGCAGCTAGGAGAGCCATAATTGGCCACAGGCAGGTTGCCTGTGGGCAATTATAGCTCAGGGGGTTTAGCACACGCCCCACACTATAAAAGGCCGCCAGCGCGGCGGCCTTGTGTAGTGTGTTCCGGCGCAGGGAAAGAGAAGGATAGGCACGGACACTGTCATTGTGCTATTCTTTGCTAAACCTTGTGTGCAGGGAGAGAGAAGGATAGGCAGGGGACAGTGTCAGTGTCATGTTCTTTGCTAAACCTTGTGTGCAGGGAGAGAGAAGGATAGGCAGGTAGTGTCAGTGTCATATTCTTTGCTAAACCTTGTGTGCAGGGAGAGCGAAGGATAGGCAGGGGACAGTGTCAGTGTCATATTCTTTGCTAAACCTTGTGTGCAGGGAGAGAGAAGGATAGGCAGGGAGAGTGTCAGTGTCATATTCTTTGATAAACCTTGTGTGCAGGGAGAGAGAAGGATAGGCAGGGGACAGTGTCAGTGTCATTGTTGCTAAGCCTCCTGCACAGTATACACCTGAAGCTAGCCCTTATTGCTGTGTTTTCCTGGTGTATTACACTAACAGGCATTTGCAGCACTTACAGCGGGCGGAGTGTGCTTCCTGCTAAATATACACCTGAAGCTAGCCCGTATTGCTGTGTTTTCCTGGTGTGTTACACTAACAGGCATTTGCAGCACTTACAGCAGGCGTAGTGTGATTCCTGCAAAATATACACCTGAAGCTAGCCCGTATTGCTGTGTTTTCCTGGTGTGTTACACTAACAGGCATTTGCAGCACTTACAGCGGGCGGAGTGTGCTTCCTGCTAAATATACACCTGAAGCTAGGCCTTATTGCTGTGTTTTCCTAGTGTATTACACTAACAGGCATTTGCAGCACTTAAAGCAGGCGTAGTGTGATTCCTGCAAAATATACACCTGAAGCTAGCCCGTATTGCTGTGTTTTCCTGGTGTGTTACACTAACAGGCATTTGCAGCACTTACAGCGGGCGGAGTGTGCTTCCTGCTAAATATACTCCTGAAGCTAGGCCTTATTGCTGTGTTTTTTTAGTGTGTTACACTAACAGGCATTTGCAGCACTTACAGCAGGCGTAGTGTGATTCCTGCAAAATATACACCTGAAGCTACCCCTTATTGCTGGTTTTCCCATCTCCCTGCAGGCCATTAGAATGTCTGAAAGGCAAACAAGGAGAGGCAGACAGTCTGGACCCAATAAAAGAGGGCAAGCAGGCTAGAGACAACAGTGCTGGTCGTGGACGCAGTGCATCGTCATCAGCACGTGGCCATGGGACACGCTTGTCCTTCTTTTCGGCAGCTGGACGTGTTGAGCCGCATCATGCCGAAGACTTGGTAGAGTGGATGACCAAGCCCTCCTCATCCTTCTCATCCTCTCTCACCCAGGCTCAGGGTACTGGCAAAGCAGCTGCCAAAGCGTCCTCTTCGCTGGTATCAATGTCATCATCAGTCACTCCTTCCCTAGACCCACCATGTCCTCCTGAGTAGTCCCCCGAACTGTTTGAGCACAGTGTTGGGTACATGCTCCAGGAGGATGCCCAGCGTTTCGAAGGGTCTGATGATGATACCCAGCTAGAGGAAGGCAGTAGCGTGAGAGCAGAGAGAGGGGATGCTCAAGAAGGACACCAATCTGGCAGTCATGTTCCAGCAGCTGCAGCATACTGCCAGATTGGCTCCAGTGATGAGGAGGGAGGGGATGATGAGGTCACTGACTCCATGTGGGTTCCTAATAGGAGAGAGGAGGAGGAGGAGGAGGAGGAGGATGAGGAGGAGGCACATCTCTAACGAGGCAGGATGCCCTCGGGGGGCCAGCGTAAGGGCAGCACACCGACTGAATCACACCGCAGAGCTCCGCCTGTGCAGGGCGCTGCCTCTGCCCGTTATTCAAAAAGTTCTTTGGTGTGGGCCTTTTTTGAGTCGAGTGCATCAGATCGCACAGCTGCTGTTTGCAACATATGTCTCAAGCGTATATCGCGTGGCCAAAACATCAGCCGCTTGGGCACCACATGCTTGACCAGACATATGTTGACCTGCCATGCAGCTCGTTGGCAAGCCTACCTTAAAGACCCACACCAAAGAACAAAGCGGACCTCTCCTTGCACCGCATCAGCTGGGATCTCCAACCCCACTATACCTTCAGTCCTCTCTGAAACCTGCACTGAGAGGAATGAAGGTGTAGAATTAGGTGTGTCACAGCCAAGTACTTGCGGGCACTCTGCTAGCAGTACACCGACGTCCGATTCTAGCAGGCAAATTTCCCTGCCCCAGCTGCTGGACCATCGAAAGAAGTTCACTCCCAGCCATCCACATGCCCAGCGGTTGAATGCTAGCTTGGCTAAATTGCTAGCGTTTCAACTGCTGCCTTTTCAGTTGGTAGACTCGGCCCCCTTCCGTGAGTTTGTGCAATGTGCGGTTCCTCAGTGGCAGGTTTCCAAACGCCACTTTTTCTCACGGAAGGCGATTCCGGCTCTCTACCGGCATGTGGAAGGCAATGTCTTGGCCTCGCTGGACAGGGCGGTCAGCGGTAAGGTGCATATTACCGCTGACTCATGGTCCAGCAGGCATGGACAGGGACGTTACCTTTCTTTCACGGCCCATTGGGTCACTCTTTTGGCAGCTGGGAAGGATGCAGGACAAGGTGCAGTAGTGTTGGAGGTTGTTCCGCCGCCACGCCTCCAAAATGCTACTACTGGTTGTGACACACCTCTCTCCTCCACCCCCTCCTCTTCTTCTTCCTCCATGGCCTCTTCCTGTGCTTTGTCCTCGGAACCAGCGGTGCTCCGTAGGCGTTCAAGGGGCTACGCAAGTACGCAGGCAAAAAGATGCCATGCCGTGCTTGCGCTGGTGTGTTTGGGGGACAGGAGCCACACTGGGGCAGAGGTTCTGTCTGCTCTGCAGGGGCAGGCCGAGAGGTGGTTGACGCCACGCCAGCTTAAGCCAGGAATGGTGGTTTGCGACAATGTCACCAACCTCCTCTCCGCCCTCCAACAGGGACAACTGACCCATGTGCCCTGTGTGGCTCACATCCTTAACCTGGTGGTGCAGCGGTTCTTGGGCAGGTAACCGGGCTTACAGGATGTCCTGAGGCAGGCCAGGAAAGTCTGTGTGTATTTCCGCAGATCTTATAATGCCAGTGCTCGCCTGGCTGAGCTGCAAATGGAGTTGAACCTGCCCAAGAACCGCCTTATATGTGACATGCCCACCAGGTGGAACTCAATGTTGGCCATGCTGCAGCGGCTGCACACGCAGCAGAGGGCCATCAATGAGTACCTGTGCGACTACGGCACCAGGACAGGGTCAGGGGAGCTCGGGTTTTTTTCACCACGCCAGTGGGGCATGATCAGGGATGCATGCACTGTCCTGGCACCATTTGAGGAGGCCACGAGGATGGTGAGCAGTGACAGTGCATGCATCAGTGACACTGTACCTCTTGTCCACCTGTTGGAACATACGCTGCGTGGAATAATGGACAGGGCACTTGAGGCAGAACAGAGGCAGGAAGAGGAGGACTTCCTTGTCTCTCAAGGCCCCCTTTACCCAGACAGTGTTCCTTCTGTCCCACCCATCGCACAGGAAGAGGAGGAGGAGTAGGAGGAGGAGGATTGTGTCAGCATGGAGGTGGAGCCTGGCACTCAGCATCATCAGCAGCAGTCTTTTAGGGATGATTTACAGTCCCAAGAAACCCGTGGACTTGTACGTGGCTGGGAGGAGGTGGCTGCGGATCATGTCGTCCTTAGTGACCGAGAGTACTCCGGACCGAATGCCTCAGCTAACCTACGCTGCATGGCCTCCCTGATCCTGCAAAGTCTGCGGAAGGATCCTCGTATTCTTCGGATCAAGGAGAGGGACCATTACTGGCTGGCCACTCTCCTTGATCCACGGTACAAGGGTAAGGTTGCGGACCTTATCTTACCATCGCAGAGGGAGCAGAGGATAAGACAACTCCGGGAGGCCTTGCAGAAAAGTCTGTGCAAGGCGTTCCCAGAGACTGGGAGGTTACAAACTCCTGGTCCTGGACAACGAGTTGCTGAGGCTTCGGTCAGTCAAAGAAGGAGCGGTGGGGAAGGTGGCCGTCTGACCGATGCGTTCAGACAATTCTTTAGTCCGCAGCCCCAAGGTATGATCGTTTGCAGCAACCATCGCCAGCGTCTGATATACATGGTGAAGGAATACCTAGGGGCAAGGTCAGACTTGGACACCTTCCCCACTGAAAATCCTCTGGCTTACTGGGTCTTGAGGATGGATCACTGGCCAGAGCTTGCACAGTATGCAATTGAGCTACTGGCCTGTCCTGCATCCAGCGTTCTTTCAGAACGCACATTCAGTGCTGCTGGAGGATTTGTCACTGATCACAGGGTGCGCCTGTCCACCGACTCGGTTGATCGACTGACCTTCATAAAGATGAACCAGTCTTGGATCACCACCAGCTACCAAACACCTGAAGTTGATTTAACAGACTAATTTATTTTCAAATGTCACATCCCTTCAAGACTGATGCTGATGCTGAGTGACTGTCCTGTTATGTTGACTGACTATCCTCCTCCTCCTCAATGATCCGATTGATGATGATAGCTTGGAAGAACATTTTTGTTTCTGGGTGCCGCCACCAGTGCCGAAGGCCCAATTTTTCAGCCCCTGTTTAACAGGGGCATGTAATTACAATTTTATATGCAATGCTTTGCAGCAGGGCTCATTCCTGCACTCCAACTAGAGTATCTGGGAGAGGTTGCAGTGTCGTGGCACCAGCACCAGTGCCTAAGGCCCAATTTTTCAGCCCCTGTTTAACAGGGGCATGTAATTACAATTTTATATGCAATGCTTTGCAGCAGGGCTCATTCCTGCACTCCAACTAGAGTATCTGGGAGAGGTTGCAGTGTCGTGGCACCAGCACCAGTGCCTAAGGCCCAATTTTTCAGCCCCTGTTTAACAGGGGCATGTAATTACAATTTTTTTATGCAATGCTTTGCAGCAGGGCTCATTCCTGCACTCCAACTAGAGTATCTGGGAGAGGTTGCAGTGTCGTGGGACCAGCACCAGTGCCTAAGGCCCAATTTTTCAGCCCCTGTTTAACAGGGGCATGTAATTAAAATTTTTGATGCAATACTGTGCAACAGGGCTCATTGCTGTGCTCCAAGTACAGTATCTGTGAGGGGTTGCAGTGTTGTGGCACCAGTGCCTAAGGCCCAATTTTTCCGCCCCTGTTTAACAGGGGCATGTAATTACAATTCTTGATCTAATAATTCACAGCAGGGCCCATTCATGCACCCACCAAGAGTAACTGTGAGGGCTTACAGTGTTGTGGCAACACCAACATGTAAGGGGCAAATTTCAGCAGAATATATAGGGCAGGCCCCTACTTTCAAACATCCAACTTACAAACGACTCCTACTTGCAAACGGAAGGAGACAACAGGAAGTGAGAGGAAATCTACCCCTAGGAATAATTATTAATTATTAAGTTAATATGGGAAAAAGTTGTCTCCTCTCTACTGATGCTTTATCACCAATCCTTGTTTCAATAAAAACCCCACTTTTCAAAAACATTTGTCATTGGGACGGAAAGTGAGGTGAAATGTTCTGAACAGGGGCACAGACACCAAAACAAATGTTACAGGGGTGAAAACCCTTCCCTATGTTTTCCAAAAAGCTTAAAAATAGATTTTTTGGCTGGAGCTACACTTAAACAATGTACCTGTTCAAAATTACAAACAGATTCTACGTAAGAACAAACCTACAGTCCCTGTCTTGTATGCACCGCCTGTATACGGCTGTTCAGAGTATATAGGGCCTTTTTTATTTTGTGTGTGGGGTTCCCCTTAATATCCATACAAGACCCAAAGGGGCTGGTAATGGGCTGGGGTAGGGGGGGGGGGAGATGGGGTAGCTATGCCATTTTTCTCAAAGATTTTCATCCATATTACCGGGACCAGACATTACATTAAAGCCGCAAGCAGTTTTAAATGGCTTTTTTTTCCTTTAGAAATGACATTTTGTGCAGGGACAGTTCTAAACACGGGAAACACGTGGCACTTCACAGGCATACTTTAGACACCCCCCAGGTACGATATTTAAAGGAATATTTGACTTTGTTTTTCACTTTATGCATCATTAAAATGACTGCTCCCGAAAAACGGCCGTTTTTAAAACTTCTTTTTGCAGTGATACATGTCCCCTGGTGCAGAACCCGGGTTCCCAAACCCTTTTTAGGACAATAACATGCATAATAGTCGTTATAATTAGCACTTTAGAGTTTGAACGTTCGCATCCATTGTATTTAATAGGGTTCTAACGTTCGTGCAAACGTTCGGTCCGTTCGCGGGTTCTGGTGCGAACCGAACCCGGGGGTGTTCGGCTCATCCCTACTCATGAGTAATGCAGTGTTGGCAGAGCCTCAACATCCACAGTAGCTGAGCATGGGACTGCAACACAACACACTGAACATCCCACATCTTGACCACGGCGTCCCTTCACCACAACCTACTGACTAACTACCCCAAAGTTAAATTTAGAGGAAACTGTCCTTTGTTTGGAGCAGGAGGGAGAGAAAAAAAACAACAAACTCTCCGTTTTTTTTTCTCTATGAGTAGACATCCCCTTTTCAGCGGGGAAAAGTCATTCTGATCCAGGGCACGGTTTATCCGTGCAAAGACAGGTTATAAAAGCAAACCAGTTCCTGTCTCCAAAGTTTCTCAGAGATAAAAGCTTGGAACCGGAAGGGTCACTAACTTTCCACGCTCATCCCGCGTGATGATGGAATGAACAACATCTTCTTCCCATTCACTACAGATAACCACTCGGTCAGCGTAGATATGCCGGCCGTAGTTCCAGATCCGCTGAAACACGTGGAATTCCTCTGTAATAAGGAAATTTTCCTTTCCACGGCGGGTATCTGGATTAGCCAAGTGATCCCAAATAGTGATGGACAAACATCTATAGGGACGGTTCGCGAACGCGATCGCGCACAAATGTTCGCGAACCGCAGGTTCGCGGCGGGTCCCATTCATTTTAATGGCAGGCGAACATTAAAAACCTCCAGGTCATATTTGCAGCCACAAAATACTTACTAGCTGTGCACACATAGTCCCACAACATGGACACTGACATACCAGAAGTATGAAGCGAATTTGCGATCAACAACGACAGGCATTCTTTTTTTATCTGCGAAATTTCATCAATTCAGGAGCGCATGAAGGCCATGGAGGAGAGGCAAGGCCAGGCTATGAAGGGGGTGCAGGAGATGATCCTGCTATTGGAAAAGTTGCCATCATTTTTTTTTTTTTTTATAAGTTATTGTAGCGGCTATCCCAAATTTAGGGGTGACCTGAGCAATAGTTCGCTTGGGTCTTCTAATTGTTTGGACTCTGCCTTGCTGCTGTTTCACCTGGCGTGCAGTTCCTCTTAGGTGTATAGGTGGTGCTGACACTTGTACCCGGGGTTGAACCACAGGTGATGGAGTGGCTATTGGGTGTCCTCTCTCGGCAGCCATGCAGTGGGCGTGGTCTACCGGCTGTGCATGCCAGAAGAGGGCACAAAAGGGGCAGACGCCATTGTTCTGGGCGCGAATACCCAGGGACGTGTACCCGGAGGAGTGTATCCCCTCGAGGGGGGATACGAGCATTGACTGTGGGGTCTCGGGCACCTTCAGCCCGAGACTACGGAGTTCCAGGTAGGCCCAGTACCTTTAACTGGGTCTACAAAGCCAGAAAGGAAACCCAGGGAGCCCAGGTGAAGGCGACCGCTCTGACTAAGAGGAAGCCAGGGGAGGATCGGTCCCATAACAGGAGGCGAGTGATAAAGATTGCTGTCTCGGGAAAGGCCTGGTGACCTATCGGAGGGAAGGATTCCTTGCTCCGCAGACTGCCTTTGCAGAGTGCTGCTACCTAAGGAGGGATCTCCTTGACTTTGTCCTTGGAGGGGACTAAGTCACTGTTCAAGCTACATGCCGGCTGCTAGTGCCATTGGGTGACTATCCGGGTGAGCTTTACCCACTCGGGACCGAGTGGCGATGAAGCCAAGAGTGTGCCTGAATCGGTTCTATCTGCTAACCCCTTTCTCTTTTCAACTCTCCGGTTACTGAAGCATAAAAGGAAAATAAACTTGTGTTGGAGTTGAAGCGTGGTGTGGACATTGGCCTTCTTTGGGAAAGGTAAAGACTTGCCTCTAAACTCTAGAGGGGAGAACCAGCGGAAGGAAGCAACTCGCTGCGGGACCCAAAAATATGACACCGCTCAACCTCTTCAAACAGGAGGGTACGGGCATATAGTACGGTGTGCTTTTTTTCTACAAGTGAGCCAAAGGTAGAAAAAAGGTCCGTGTGCTACATTATATAAATCGTTTATACAATTATGCATATACATAGTCTACTGGTCACATGTGTTGAATTCCTCAGAGATCCATGCCTCATTCATTTTTATAAATGTGAGGTAGTTAACACTGTCGCGAGCTAGGCGAGTGCGCTTATCGGTCACGATCCCCCCTGCTGCGCTGAACGTCCTTTCAGACAGGACACTGGACGAGGGGCAAGCCAACAGTTCCATTGCAAATTGTGCAAGCTCTGGCCAGAGGTCAAACCTGCTCACCCAGTAGTCCAGGGGTTCATCACTTCTCAGAGCGTCCACATCGGCCGTTAAACCGGTGTAGTCGGACGCCTGTCGGTCTAGGCATTCCCTGATGCTGGATCCGGATGACACCTGTCGATGGGTCGGCTGAAAGAATGATCTCATATCAGAAGTGACCAACACATCTTCAAACCGCCCTCTTCTTGCAGGCGCTGTTGGATTGGTACCCGCAACTGTTTCTCTGGGAGTGGAAATTCCTCTGCCAGCGCACGCAAAAGCAGAATGCAGCATTTCTCTAAGCAAGGCCTGGAAGTGCTCCATTCTGACAGCCCTCTGTGATGGTGGTAATATTTCCGGCATTTTTTGTTTGTACCGGGGGTCTAAGTACGTTGCCACCCAGTACTGGTCCTTGCCCTTTATGCTTTTTATACGGGGGGTCCCTCTTAAAACACTGGAGCATGAAGGCCCCCATTTGCACTAAACTGGAAGCGGTGTGGTGGCCTGGCTCCTGCTCATCATCCAGGATAATGTCGTCCTCGTTCTCCCCCCCCCATCCACGGACAACAACAGGGATCCCAGAAAGGTTTAAAGCATGCTCTTCTTGCTCCTCCTCATCCGCCCCGGCACCATCCTCCTCTGACTCCTCTTCAGACTCCTGTTGTTGACTTGTCTCAGATAGAGTAGCCCCCCCTGAGAATTCATCCAGCATTGCGACTTCCTCATCTTCCTGCTCCTCGATGGCTTGATCAATGACACGACGCAAGGCACGCTCCATAAAGAAGGCGTAAGGTACGATGTCACTGATGGCGCCATGGCTGCGACTGACCAGTTTGGTGATCTCATCAAAGGGCCGCAGAAGTCTGCATGCATCGCGCATGAGCAGTCACTGGCGCAGTGAAAAAAAACCAAGCTCCCCAGAACCTGTTCTGCCGCAGAGTTCGTACAGGTAGTCGTTGGGCTGCTCCAGCAGAAACGTGCAGTTATCAAGCATATACAAGGTTGAGTTCTATCGCGTAGGGCAGTCACAAATAAGACGTCTGACCGGCAGATTGTGTCGCAGCTGAATGTCAGCAAGGCGAGCCATGGCCGTGTAAGATCTTCTGAAATGGGCCGAGATTTTCCTTGCCTGCCGCAAGACGTCCTGGACCCCAGGGTATTTGACAACGAATCGCTGCACGACCAAGTTTAAGACGTGTGCCATGCATGGCATGTGTGTAATTTTGCCCTGTTTCAACGCGCTCAGCAGATTGGCACCCTTGTTGCACACCACTTTGCCAACTGTCAAATTGAGTGGTGTTAGCCACTGATCTGCCTGTGAACGCAAAGCTGAAAGGAGTGCAGGGCCAGTGTGGCTCTTGGCTTCCAGGAACAACAGACGCAGCACAGCATGGCAACGTCTCACCTGGCATGTCGAATAGGTTTTGGGGAACTTGGGCGGTGCAGTGGAAGAGACGGTAGCAGCGGAAAAGGAGGAGTCAGCCGAGGAGGAGAGGGAGGATGGAGTAAGAGAAGGAGAAGAAGAAGCAGGCCTGCATGCAATCCGTGGAGGTAAAACCAAATCAACACGGGTGCCACGGGTTACATGCTTGACGGCCGTCAGAAGGTTCACCCAGCGGGCAGTAAAAGTTATATACCTTCCCTGCCCGTGTTTGCTAGACCACGTGTCTGTGGTCAGATGTATCTAGGCACCAACACTGTGTGCCAGAGATACATTCGCTTGCCGCTGAACATGGCTATATAGCTCTGGGATGCCCTTCTGTGAGAAATATTTCCTTCCTGGGACCTTCCATTGTGGTGATCCAATGGCCACAAATTTTGGAAAGGCCTCCGAGTCCACCAGTTTATATGGCAGTAGTTGGCAGGCTATCAGTTCTGACAAGCCAGCGGTCAACCGTTGGGCAAGAGGGTTATCCGGCGTCATAATTTTTTTACGCTCGAACATTTGGTCCACGGAAGCCTGCCTTTTTCCAAAAAAAATGTGAGGATGGCATGATGGAAGGTGGAGTGGAGGACAATTGTGAGGAGAGAGGAGAAGAAGTAGAAGAGGCTGGACGGTGAGAGCCTGGAGTGTGGCTTTGTGGGTTCTGACTGCGTTGCTCCCACTGGGCTCGGTGATGGGAGTTCATGTGCCTTCTTAAGGCGGTCGTCCCTAGGTGAGTGTTGGGCTTACCGCGACTTATGCGTTGACTGCAAAGGCTGCAGATGGCAACACTATTGTCAGCAGCGGACACGTTAAAAAAAGCCCACACTGCGGAGTTATGTGCCGGCATCCTGGGAGCGCCAGATGTGACCGTACATGGTTGATGGCTCCTGATACATTAGCAGTCTGGTTTGTCCCTCCTGTGCAATGTAAGTTCCGCCTGCTTCTCCTCCCTATCTGCTGGTCCATCTCTCCCTCTGAACTCCTCTCCTGTGGGCACCCCCGTGACGTCCCTAGACACGTCATCATCGATGTCACCTTCCCCACCACTATAATTAGAGATCTCGGAGTAAGCAGCAACAGCGGGGACCAACCTCCTTGGGCTGATCTGGGTACTGTCGTCAGACTGCTGAGTGGCGGTTGTTGCTACCTCCTCTTCCTGATCCAATGCCAAGAATTCCTGCGCATCGGAAATGTCTTGTAATGGATCGGAAAATAATTCCTGTGACTCAAGCGGAGGGTATATGGTGGTGGTGGTGGTGTTGGTGGTAGTGTCTTTGGGGGTGCACACAGCAGAGAGTGAAGAGGGTGCAGATAGAGGGGATGAGGAGGGTGCAGAAGAGTAAGGCTGAGTGAGCCACTCAACCAAGTCTGGTGCATCCTTTGACGTAATCAAACGCACCTTCTGCAACTTCCCACTTTGGCTCAAGCCTGGTGCTCCTGCCCTACCCCTACCACCCATGCGGAAGGGCCTGCCTCTTCCTCTGCCTGTCATTTTTTAAAATGACCCTGTGACAAAAGTCTCTAGAGAAGTGCAGTATATGTGGAAGAAGGTATATAACACCCCGCTTCAATCTGTCGTTTTGGGGGGCCACTGGTCTATCACACCAGTTATAATACTTTTTTCTAATTGCGTTTGTCACTCTTTGTAGTTGTAGTATCGCTGCAGAACTGCTCAGCAGTCACAATGCTGCACAATAGAAATGCACTATAATATGCTTTCTATATTTGAAAGTATTTTATACGTGTAGTACACCCCTATATAATGCACACCTAATAGTACACCTATACCAGTCCTTAAAAGGACTTTTGTGGACCTATAATCGCTAGCGATTTGTGTCGCTACAGTCTGTCTCTGCGACACACAGTAACCCAGGGGCGTACCTAGAGCATTTGGCACCCAGGGCGGATCCACTATCTGGCTCCCCCCCATGAAAAATGTAAAAACACCCCACTGTGCCCCCTGCATCCGTCAATATCTTTGTCACTACTGTTACCCCCTCTCCACAACTGCACTACTGGACCCCTTTACATTACACAGCACCGTACCCCTGGACCCCTTCACATTACACAGCACCCCACAGCTCTGGACCCCTTTACATTACACTGCACCCTGCACCACTGGAACCCTTTACATTACACAGCACCTCTGGACCCCTTTACATTACACTGCACCTCTTTACATTAGACTGCAACACTGGACCCCTTTACATTACACAGCACCCTGCACCTCTGGACCCCTTTACATTACACAGCACCCTGTACCTCTGGACAACTTTACATTACACAGCACCCTGCATCTCTGGACCCCTTTTACATTACACAGCACCCTGTACCTCTGGACCCCTTTACATTACACTGCACCTCTGGACCCCTTTAAATTAAACTGCACCCTGCATCACTAGACCCCTTTACATTACACAGCACCCTGCACCACTGGAACCCTTTACATTACACAGCACCTCTGGACCCCTTTACATTACACTGCACCTCTTTACATTAGACTGCACCACTGGACCCCTTTACATTACACAGCACCCTGCACCTCTGGACCCCTTTACATTACACAGCACCCTGCATCTCTGGACCCCTTTACATTACACAGCACCCTGCATCACTGGACCCCTTTACATTAGACAGCACCCCACAGCTCTGGACCCCTTTACATTACACAGCACCTTGCACCCCTTTACATTAGACAGCACCCTGCACCACTGGACCCCTTTACTTTACACAGCACCCTGCATCTCTGGACCCCTTTACATTACACAGCACCCCACAGCTCTTGACCCCTTTACATTACACAGCACCTTGCACCCCTTTACATTACACAGCACCCTGCATCTCTGGACCCCTTTACATTACACAGCACCCTGCACCACTGGACCCTTTTACATTACACAGCACCCTGCACCACTGGACCCCTTTACATTACACAGCACCCTGCATCACTGGACCCCTTTACATTACACAGCACCCTGCATCACTGGACCCCTTTTACATTACACAGCACCCTGCACCTCTGGACCCCTCTACATTACACTGCACCTCTGGACCCCTTTACATTACACTGCACCCTGCATCACTAGACCCCTTTACATTACACAGCACCCTGCACCACTGGACCCCTTTACTTTACACAGCACCCTGCATCTCTGGACCCCTTTACATTACACAGCACCCCACAGCTCTTGACCCCTTTACATTACACAGCACCTTGCACCCCTTTACATTACACAGCACCCTGCACCACTGGACCCCTTTACTTTACACAGCACCCTGCATCTCTGGACCCCTTTACATTACACAGCACCCACAGCTCTTGACCCCTTTACATTACACAGCACCCTGCACCTCTTTACATTGCACAGCACCCTGCATCTCTGGACCCCTTTACATTACACAGCACCCTGCACCACTGGACCCTTTTACATTACACAGCACCCTGCATCACTGGATCCCTTTACATTACACAGCACCCTGCATCACTGGACCCCTTTTACATTACACAGCACCCTGCACCTCTGGACCCCTCTACATTACACTGCACTTCTGGACCCCTTTACATTACACTGCACCCTGCATCACTAGACCCCTTTACATTACACAGCACTCTGCACCACTGGACCCCTTTACATTACACAGCACCACTGGACCCCTTTACATTACACTGCACCTCTTTATATTAGACTGCACCACTGGACCCCTTTACATTACACAGCACCCTGCATCTCTGGACCCCTTTACATTACACAGCACCCTGCATCTCTGGACCCCTTTGCATTACACAGCACCCTGCATCTCTGGACCCCTTTTACATTACACAGCACCCTGCACCTCTGGACTCCTTTACATTACACTGCACCTCTGGACCCCTTTACATTACACTGCACCCTGCATCACTAGACCCCTTTACATTACACAGCACCCTGCATCACTGGACCCCTTTACATTACACAGCACCCTGTACCTCTGGACCCCTTTACATTACACAGCACCCTGCATCTCTGGACCCCTTTACATTACACAGCACCCCACAGCTCTTGACCCCTTTACATTACACAGCACCTTGCACCCCTTTACATTACACAGCACCCTGCATCTCTGGACCCCTTTACATTACACAGCACCCTGCACCACTGGACCCCTTTACATTACACAGCACCCTGCATCACTGGACCTTTACATTACACAGCACCCTGCATCACTGGACCCCTTTTACATTACACAGCACCCTGCACCTCTGGACCCCTTTACATTACACTGCACCTCTCGACCCCTTTACATTACACTGCACCCTGCATCACTAGACCCCTTTACATTACACAGCACCCTGCATCACTAGACCCCTTTACATTACACAGCACCCTGTACCTCTGGACCCCTTTATATTACACAGCAGCCTGTACCTCTGGACCCCTTTACATTACACAGCACCCTGCATCACTAGACCCCTTTACATTACACAGCACCCTGCACCACTGGACCCCTTTACATTACACAGCACCACTGGACCCTTTTACATTACACTGCACCCTGCATCACTAGACCCCTTTATATTACACAGCACCCTGCACCTCTGGACCCCTTTACATTACACAGCACCCTGCATCTCTGGACCCCTTTACATTACACAGCACCCTGCATCTCTGGACCTCTTTACATTACACAGCACCCTGCATCTCTGGACCCCTTTGCATTACACAGCACCCTGCATCTCTGGACCCCTTTTACATTACACAGCACCCTGCACCTCTGGACCCCTTTACATTACACTGCACCTCTGGACCCCTTTACATTACACTGCACCCTGCATCACTAGACCCCTTTACATTACACAGCACCCTGCATCACTGGACCCCTTTACATTACACAGCACCCTGTACCTCTCGACTCCTTTACATTACACAGCACCCTGCATCTCTGGACCCCTTTACATTGGACATCACCCTGCATCACTAGACCCCTTTATATTACACAGCACCCTGCACCTCTGGACCCCTTTACATTACACAGCACCCTGCATCTCTGGACCCCTTTACATTACACAGCACCCTGCATCACTGGACCTCTTTACATTACACAGCACCCTGCATCTCTGGACCCCTTTGCATTACACAGCACCCTGCATCTCTGGACCCCTTTTACATTACACAGCACCCTGCACCTCTGGACCCCTTTACATTACACTGCACCTCTGGACCCCTTTAAATTAAACTACACCCTGCATCACTAGACCCCTTTACATTACACAGCACCCTGCACCACTGGAACCCTTTACATTACACAGCACCTCTGGACCCCTTTACATTACACTGCACCTCTTTACATTAGACTGCACCACTGGACCCCTTTACATTACACAGCACTCTGCACCTCTGGACCCCTTTACATTACACAGCACCCTGCATCTCTGGACCCCTTTACATTACACAGCACCCTGCATCACTGGACCCCTTTACATTACACAGCACCCCACAGCTCTGGACCCCTTTACATTACACAGCACCTTGCACCCCTTTACATTAGACAGCACCCTGCACCACTGGACCCCTTTACTTTACACAGCACCCTGCATCTCTGGACCCCTTTACATTACACAGCACCCTGCATCACTGGACCCTTTTACATTACACAGCACCCTGCATCACTGGACCCCTTTACATTACACAGCACCACTGGACCCCTTTACATTACACAGCACCACTGGACCCCTTTACATTACACTGCACCTCTTTACATTAGACTGCACCACTGGACCCCTTTACATTACACAGCACCCTGCACCTCTGGACCCCTTTACATTACACAGCACCCTGCACCTCTGGACCCCTTTACATTACACAGGTCCCTGCATCTCTGGACCCCTTTACATTACACAGCACTCTGCATCTCTGGACCCCTTTGCATTACACAGCACCCTGCATCTCTGGACCCCTTTTACATTACACAGCACCCTGCAACTCTGGACCCCTTTACATTATACTGCACCTCTGGACCCCTTTACATTACACTGCACCCTGCATCACTAGACCCCTTTACATTACACAGCACCCTGCATCACTGGACCCCTTTACATTACACAGCACCCTGTACCTCTGGACCCCTTTACATTACTTGGCACCCTGCATCTCTGGACCCCTTTACATTACACAGCACCCCACAGCTCTTGACCCCTTTACATTACACAGCACCTTGCACCCCTTTACATTACACAGCACCCTGCATCTCTGGACCCCTTTACATTACACAGCACCCTGCATCACTGGACCCTTTTACATTACACAGCACCCTGCACCACTGGACCCCTTTACATTACACAGCACCCTGCATCACTGGACCCCTTTACATTACACAGCACCCTGCATCACTGGACCCCTTTTACATTACACAGCACCCTGCACCTCTGGACCCCTTTACATTACACTGCACCTCTCGACCCCTTTACATTACACTGCACCCTGCATCACTAGACCCCTTTACATTACACAGCACCCTGCATCACTGGACCCCTTTACATTACACAGCACCCTGTACCTCTGGACCCCTTTACATTACACAGCACCCTGCATCACTAGACCCCTTTACATTACACAGCACCCTGCACCACTGGACCCCTTTACATTACACAGCACCTCTTTACATTAGACTGCACCACTGGACCCCTTTACATTACACTGCACCCTGCATCACTAGACCCCTTTACATTACACAGCACCCTGCACAACTGGACCCCTTTACATTACACAGCACCACTGGACCCCTTTACATTACACTGCACCTCTTTACATTAGACTGCACCACTGGACCCCTTTACATTACACAGCACCCTGCACCTCTGGACCCCTTTACATTACACAGCACCCTGCACCTCTGGACCCCTTTACATTACACAGCACCCTGCATCTCTGGACCCCTTTACATTACACAGCACCATGCATCACTGGACCCCTTTACATTACACAGCACCCTGCATCTCTGGACCCCTTTGCATTACACAGCACCCTGCATCTCTGGACCCCTTTTACATTACACAGCACCCTGCACCTCTGGACCCCTTTACATTACACTGCACCTCTGGACCCCTTTACATTACACTGCACCCTGCATCACTGGACCCCTTTACATTACACAGCACCCTGTACCTCTCGACTCCTTTACATTACACAGCACCCTGCATCTCTGGACCCCTTTACATTGGACATCACCCTGCATCTCTGGACCCCTTTTACATTACACAGCTTCCTGTACCTCTGGACCCCTTTACATTACACTGCACCTCTGGACCCCTTTAAATTAAACTACACCCTGCATCACTAGACCCCTTTACATTACACAGCACCCTGCACCACTGGAACCCTTTACATTACACAGCACCTCTGGACCCCTTTACATTACACTGCACCTCTTTACATTAGACTGCACCACTGGACCCCTTTACATTACACAGCACCCTGCACCTCTGGACCCCTTTACATTACACAGCACCCTGCATCTCTGGACCCCTTTACATTACACAGCACCCTGCATCACTGGACCCCTTTACATTACACAGCACCCTGCATCACTGGACCCCTTTACATTACACAGCACCCTGCATCACTGGACCCCTTTGCATTACACAGCACCCTGCATCTCTGGACTCCTTTTACATTACACAGCACCTTGCACCCCTTTACATTAGACAGCACCCTGCACCACTGGACCCCTTTACTTTACACAGCACCCTGCATCTCTGGACCCCTTTACATTACACAGCACCCCACAGCTCTTGACCCCTTTACATTACACAGCACCTTGCACCCCTTTACATTACACAGCACCCTGCATCTCTGGACCCCTTTACATTACACAGCACCCTGCACCACTGGACGCTTTTACATTACACAGCACCCTGCACCACTGGACCCCTTTACATTACACAGCACCCTGCATCACTGGACCCCTTTACATTACACAGCACCCTGCATCACTGGACCCCTTTGCATTACACAGCACCCTGCATCTCTGGACTCCTTTTACATTACACAGCACCCTGCACCTCTGGACCCCTTTACATTACACTGCATCTCTGGACCCCTTTACATTACACTGCACCCTGCATCACTGGACCCCTTTACATTACACTGCACCCTGCATCACTAGACCCCTTTACATTACATAGCACCCTGCATCACTGGACCCCTTTACATTACACAGCACCCTGTACCTCTGGACCCCTTTACATTACACAGCACCCTGCATCTCTGGACCCCTTTACATTACACAGCACCCCACAGCTCTTGACCCCTTTACATTACACAGCACCCTGCATCTCTGGACCCCTTTACATTACACAGCACCCTGCACCACTGGACCCTTTTACATTACACAGCACCCTGCACCACTGGACCCCTTTACATTACACAGCACCCTGCATCACTGGACCCCTTTGCATTACACAGCACCCTGCATCACTGGACCCTTTTTACATTACACAGCACCCTGCACCTCTGGACCCCTTTACATTACACTGCACCTCTCGACCCCTTTACATTACACTGCTCCCTGCATCACTAGACCCCTTTACATTACACAGCACCCTGCATCACTGGACCCTTTTACATTACACAGCACCCTGTACCTCTGGACCCCTTTACATTACACAGCACCCTGCATCTCTGGACCCCTTTACATTACACAGCACCCTGCACCTCTGGACCCCTCTACATTACACTGCACCTCTGGACCCCTTTACATTACACTGCACCCTGCATCACTAGACCCCTTTACATTACACAGCACCCTGCACCACTGGACCCCTTTACATTACACAGCACCACTGGATCCCTTTACATTACACTGCACCTCTTTACATTAGACTGCACCACTGGACCCCTTTACATTACACAGCACCCTGCACCTCTGGACCCCTTTACATTACACAGCACCCTGCACCTCTGGACCCTTTTACATTACACAGCACCCTGCACCTCTGGACCCTTTTACATTACACAGCACCCTGCATCTCTGGACCCCTTTACATTATACAGCACCCTGCATCACTGGACCCCTTTACATTACACAGAACCCTGCATCTCTGGACCCCTTTTACATTACACAGCACCCTGCACCTCTGGACCCCTTTACATTACACAGCACCCTGCACCACTGGACCCTTTTACATTACACAGCACCCTGCACCTCTGGACCCCTCTACATTACACTGCACCTCTGGACCCCTTTACATTACACTGCACCCTGCATCACTAGACCCCTTTACATTACATAGCACCCTACACCACTGGACCCCTTTACATTACACAGGACCACTGGACCCCTTTACATTACACTGCACCTCTTTACATTAGACTGCACCACTGGACCCCTTTACATTACACAGCACCCTGCACCTCTGGACCCCTTTACATTACACAGCACCCTGCACCTCTGGACCCCTTTACATTACACAGCACCCTGCATCTCTGGACCCCTTTACATTACACAGCACCCTGCATCACTGGACCCCTTTACATTACACAGCACCCTGCATCTCTGGACCCCTTTGCATTACACAGCACCCTGCATCTCTGGACCCCTTTTACATTACACAGCACCCTGCACCTCTGGACCCCTTTACATTACACTGCACCTCTGGACCCCTTTACATTACACTGCACCCTGCATCACTAGACCCCTTTACATTACACAGCACCCTGCATCACTGGACCCCTTTACATTACACAGCACCCTGCATCACTGGACCCCTTTACATTACACAGCACCCTGTACCTCTCGACTCCTTTACATTACACAGCACCCTGCATCTCTGGACCCCTTTACATTGGACATCACCCTGCATCTCTGGACTCCTTTTACATTACACAGCACCCTGTACCTCTGGACCCCTTTACAATACACTGCACCTCTGGACCCCTTTAAATTAAACTACACCCTGCATCACTAGACCCCTTTACATTACACATCACCCTGCACCACTGGAAACCTTTACATTACACAGCACCTCTGGACCCCTTTACATTACACTGCACCTCTTTACATTAGACTGCACCACTGGACCCCTTTACATTACACAGCACCCTGCACCTCTGGACCCCTTTACATTACACAGCACCCTGCATCTCTGGACCCCTTTACATTACACAGCACCTTGCACCCCTTTACATTAGACAGCACCCTGCACCACTGGACCCCTTTACTTTACACAGCACCCTGCATCTCTGGACCCCTTTACATTACACAGCACCCCACAGCTCTTGACCCCTTTACATTACACAGCACCTTGCACCCCTTTACATTACACAGCACCCTGCATCTCTGGACCCCTTTACATTACACAGCACCCTGCACCACTGGACCCTTTTACATTACACAGCACCCTGCACCACTGGACACCTTTACATTACACAGCACCCTGCATCACTGGACCCCTTTGCATTACACAGCACCCTGCATCACTGGACCCCTTTTACATTACACAGCACCCTGCACCTCTGGACCCCTTTACATTACACTGCACCTCTCGACCCCTTTACATTACACTGCACCCTGCATCACTAGACCCCTTTACATTACACAGCACCCTGCATCACTGGACCCTTTTACATTACACAGCACCCTGTACCTCTGGACCCCTTTACATTACACAGCACCCTGCATCTCTGGACCCCTTTACATTACACAGCACCCTGCACCTCTGGACCCCTCTACATTACACTGCACCTCTGGACCCCTTTACATTACACTGCACCCTGCATCACTAGACCCCTTTACATTACACAGCACCCTGCACCACTGGACCCCTTTACATTACACAGCACCACTGGACCCCTTTACATTACACTGCACCTCTTTACATTAGACTGCACCACTGGACCCCTTTACATTACACAGCACCCTGCACCTCTGGACCCCTTTACATTACACAGCACCCTGCACCTCTGGACCCCTTTACATTACACAGCACCCTGCATCTCTGGACCCCTTTACATTATACAGCACCCTGCATCACTGGACCCCTTTACATTACACAGCACCCTGCATCTCTGGACCCCTTTGCATTACACAGCATCCTGCATCTCTGGACCCCTTTTACATTACACAGCACCCTGCACCTCTGGACCCCTTTACATTGCACAGCACCGTGCACCACTGGACCCTTTTACATTACACAGCACCCTGCACCTCTGGACCCCTCTACATTACACTGCACCTCTGGACCCCTTTACATTACACTGCACCCTGCATCACTAGACCCCTTTACATTACATAGCACCCTGCACCACTGGACCCCTTTACATTACACAGCACCACTGGACCCCTTTACATTACACAGCACCCTGCACCTCTGGACCCCTTTACATTACACAGCACCCTGCATCTCTGGACCCCTTTACATTACACAGCACCTTGCACCCCTTTACATTATACAGCACCCTGCACCACTGGACCCCTTTACTTTACACAGCACCCTGCATCTCTGGACCCCTTTACATTACACAGCACCCCACAGCTCTTGACCCCTTTACATTACACAGCACCTTGCACCCCTTTACATTACACAGCACCCTGCATCTCTGGACCCCTTTACATTACACAGCACCCTGCACCACTGGACCCTTTTACATTACACAGCACCCTGCACCACTGGACCCCTTTACATTACACAGCACCCTGCATCACTGGACCCCTTTACATTACACAGCACCCTGCATCACTGGACCCCTTTTACATTACACAGCACCCTGCACCTCTGGACCCCTCTACATTACACTGCACCTCTGGACCCCTTTACATTACACTGCACCCTGCATCACTAGACCCCTTTACATTACACAGCACCCTGCACCACTGGACCCCTTTACATTAGACTGCACCACTGGACCCCTTTACATTACACAGCACCCTGCACCACTGGACCCCTTTACATTACGCAGCACCCTGCACCTCTGGACCCCTTTACATTACACAGCACCCTGCACCTCTGGACCCCTTTACATTACACAGCACCCTGCATCTCTGGACCCCTTTACATTACACAGCACCCTGCATCTCTGGACCCCTTTGCATTACACAGCACCCTGCATCTCTGGACCCCTTTTACATTACACAGCACCCTGCACCCCTTTACATTACACAGCACCTCTGGACCCCTTTACATTACACTGCACCCTGCATCACTAGACCCCTTTACATTACACAGCACCCTGCATCACTGGACCCCTTTACATTACACAGCACCCTGTACCTCTGGACTCCTTTACATTACACAGCACCCTGCATCTCTGGACCCCTTTACATTGGACATCACCCTGCATCTCTGGACCCCTTTTACATTACACAGCACCCTGTACCTCTGGACCCCTTTACATTACACTGCACCTCTGGACCCCTTTAAATTAAACTACACCCTGCATCACTAGACCCCTTTACATTACACAGCACCCTGCACCACTGGAACCCTTTACATTACACAGCACCTCTGGACCCCTTTACATTACACTGCACCTCTTTACATTAGACTGCACCACTGGACCCCTTTACATTACACAGCACCCTGCACCTCTGGACCCCTTTACATTACACAGCACCCTGCATCTCTGAACCCCTTTACATTACACAGCACCCTGCATCTCTGGACCCCTTTACATTACACAGCACCCTGCATCTCTGGACCCCTTTACATTACACTGCTTCTCTGGACCCCTTTACATTACACTGCACTCCTTTGCATTAGACTGCACCTCTGGACCCCTTTACATTACACAGCCCTTGTACCTCTGGACCCCTTTACATTACACTGCACCCCTTTACATTAGATTGCACCTCTGGACCCCTTTACATTACACAGCCCTTGTATCTCTGGAACTCTTTACATTACACAGCCCCCCACAGCTCTAGACACCTGTATGTTACACAGACACCCCCTAAAAGTTCTGGACCCCCTGAATGTTACGCAGACCCTCCCCCTACAGTGCAGACCCCCCTCCCCTACAATACAGACCCCCTACAATACAGACCCCCCTACAATATAGACCCCCCTACAATACAGAACCCCCTCTACAATAGTGCAGACACCCCCCCTACAATACAGAACCCCCCTACAATAGTGCAGAACCCCCCCTACAATAGTGCAGACACCCCCTCCTACAATACAGACCCCCCTACAATACAGACCCCCCTACAATAGTGCAGACACCCCCCTACAATACAGAACCCCCCTACAATAGCGCAGACACCCCCCTACAATACAGAAACCCCCCCTCTCCCCCCCTTCAGACCCGTAATGATCAGCGCGCCTCATGCTGCACACACAGCACTTGTAGACTACAAAGAGGAGGGGGAGGCAGCTTCGTTCACTCTGCTCGGCTGTGACTGTGAGACAGTCACAGCCGAGACTTATCAGAGCCGCGGCGCGGCCACAAGAGAAGGGGATCGCTGCGGCCGTGTCCCGGGTGTGCTGACGGGCATAACTCGGGTGCGCCCCCCCCCCTCCGCAAAGCCAGTTTACTTCCATAGGCTGCCGCTGCCTACCTGTCACTGCCCCATGCCGCCCGCGCCCACTAAGTCCTCTTCAATCGCGGAGGGGGGGCGCCGGCCTGACACCCCCCCTAGTGTGTGGCACCCGGTGCGGCACGCCCCCCGCCCCCTACTTAGTATGCCACTGCAGCAACCTCTCCCTAAACTGACAAAGACAGCTGCAGAACCGCTCAGCAGTCACAATGCTGCACAGTAGAAATGCACTATAATATGCTTTCTATATTTGAAAATATTTTATACGTGTATTACACCCCTATGTAATGCACACCTAATAGTACACCTATACCAGTCCTAGTAAGGACTTTTGTGGACCTATAATCGTTAGCGATTTGTGTGGCTACAGTCTGTCCCTGCGACACACAGCAACCTCTCCCTACACTGACAAAAGAGCTGCATAACCGCTCAGCAGTCACAATGCTGCACAGTAGAAATGCACTATAATATGCTTTCTATATTTGAAAGTATTTTATACGTGTATTATACCCCTATATAATGCACACCTAATAGTACACCTATACCAGTCCTTAAAAGGACTTCTGTGGACCTATATTAGTTAGCGATTTGTGTAGCTACAGTCTGTCCCTGCGACACACAGCAACCTCTCCCTACACTGACAAAAGAGCGGCAGAACCGCTCAGCAGTCACAATGCTGCACAGTAGAAATGCACTATACTATGTGTAGCGACACAACCCCCTTTCCTGCTTTTGGCTCCTTAGCAGAGAAAAGGGCCCACCGTGCTACGTGCCCGTACCCTCCTGTATAAAGAGGTTGAGCGGTGTAATGTACCTGGGTCTCTGTGATCAGGTTCCCCCAGAGAATGGCTCCCATCTTCACTGTAACATAGACAAGTCTCTATTCCCCAATAACTTTAAGGTCCACACCGATTGCAACTCCAACTTAGAGTTTATTTTCTCTGGTATGCACGATAACTGGACAGGAGAAGGTTGGAAGAAGAGCAGGCCAGCAAAAGGTGTGGGAATAGGTCCAGGCACAAACAAATTCTTATTCACTACCCATATCTTCAGGTAGACTCAGCCCATCCGGATAGTCTCCCAATGGAGTGGGCCCTAGCAGCCAGAATGATGCTCGAACTAGATACACACAGTCTCTGCCACAGACCTGGTGAACTTGGGTCTCTGCCACAGACCTGGTGAACTTGGGTCTCTGCCACAGACCTGGTGAACTTGGGTCTCTGCCACAGACCTGGTGAACTTGGGTCTCTGCCACAGACCTGGTGAACTTGGGTCTCTGCCACAGACCTGGTGAACTTGGGTCTCTGCCACAGACCTGGTGAACTTGGTTGCAACGTTAAGCCTCTTTCAGGGAGATGACATCCCTCCAGAGAGTTACCGGGCACCTTCCTTCACTGTGAGTTCCTCACCAGTCCCTCGGAACGGTCCTCCCCCGGCCTCCTCATCTAAGATACGGGTTTCCTCGCAAGGCAGCACCCTGGGATTCCTCGATCCTCTGTGGGCCCCAGCCAAAGGTGCTGAGCCCAAGGCCTCCAGTTGCAGTCCCAGGGCTAAAGGTGCCTGGGACTGATCCACCAGTGTACTGATCCAGGAACTCCACCCCAGAGCTAAAGGTGCCTGGGGTGGCCACGAACAGAAGCACACGCTCCCGGGGTCGGACCCCTGGGAACTCACCCGTGACAGACAGGGTCTGCCCCTTTTATATCCCCTCCTGGGATGCACAGCGGGCCAACATGCCCACCATACCACCGCCGACAGGGGACATCCAAGGCACAGCACTGTACCAGCGGTTCAACCCTGGCCTCCGATGGCAGCGCCACCAACAGGCCACGGGGAACTACACACCAGTATCCTGCCTGCAGCTAAAATTGGGTTTTACTGAACCCTATCAAATAATGTGTTTGAGCACAACTACCACTCAAACATCCCCCTAAATTTGAAAGCCCCGCTACACACTCCCCCAGGACAGATAGACACTGTCCCCAGTGTCTGGGGTAAACCCACGTACCTCAAGCCTGAGTCTACGCATGTTTATCTCAGAACTATATAAAAAAAAAACAATAATGGTAAAAAATGGTTTGTTTGTGCCGGAACCTGATTGTGGGGGAAAGGGGTTGAATAAAGAAATGAAGGAAGATCAACAGAAGAGCAGAAAAAAAATGTGTACATCCCATTCTCAATGTCACATACATATATATAACATATTACTTTATACACTTACATCTCCCTCTACTCCTCGCCTAGCTAACCCACCCATGCTCAGTGGCTGTCAGATGTTCACCTGCAAAGGGAGAAAACACATACAAACTAGCATAATCATATCCTACATTATTATACAAAAGAAGGGAACTACACTCCCCTAGGGGAAAATATTTTCCTTCTACTAAAGTACTCATTACACTAGTCCTAGTGCAAATAGAAACTATTAATATACATCAATTATATACATGTTTTCCATTTGAGCGCACATAAACCCTTCGCAACACCGCCACCTAGTGGAAGTGTCACCGTCATAACATGCTCTCAAAATTTGAAAATTATCTCTTCCATTTCTTCTTCTGTGGCCCTAACTGCACCTACTCCCCAAAGTCTCTGTCTTTGTAACGCTGTGAGCGGAGAGCAACAGCAACAGCTCCCCTGGCTCTCCAGCTGAGTAGACATCCCCAATTTACAAGGGCAAAGTCCCTGGACTCCAGGAGAGTACACTCCAGAAACAATAAAACACATCAGAGCCCAGTCTTTCAGAGGTAGAATTTTGGATTGGGTAAAACAAGGAGCTTCCAGTTCTTATCAAAAGTTTCAATGGAATAAACTGCATCCTCCCGCTCCTTCCGACACACAACCACCCGATCCGCATGTATGTGCCTACCAAGTACCCAGTCCATCTTGCACCCTTTGTACCTCTCTGCAACAGCTGCAGAACAGGAGAGATACCTGCAGGCGTTAGGCACTTTTAAATAGTCCCACAGAAAGTCAGCTTACCATCTCTCTCTGTAGGCCTCCACCTCGAAAAGTAAGTCTTTTGAGAGATACGGGTACTCCCATTCGTATTCAGCAGCCACCCTATGGTTGAATAGCCGCTGCATCCTGGAGAGCAGAGGAATAGTGGCACGGTCTCCCTCACCCGGTAAGACAATGGCATCTGGATGCCTAGGCACTTTCACTGCCTTGAGACGCAACATAGTAGCCCGCAATGGCGCATACTCAGCCACGGCGGCAGGCGCAGGCAACTTAGGTCTGGGTGATGCAGGCCTGGGGTCAGATACCTCCTCTAATGGGGGAACAGCCCCAGAAACTTTGGGTACATTTTTCCTACTTCTTGCGGAGGATAGGGGTATCTTATCCCAGCCTTTCCTGACGAACAGCTCGTCTATTTCAGCGTCTTCTCCCATCTCAGAGGACGACTCCAGATCAGAGGTGTCACATTTCTCTGCCGGCAAGTAATTCCTATTAGTAGAGGAATCACTATCTCTTACTAGTTCAAGTTCCCTGGGATCAGGAACCCAAGCATCCCCGATACTTCGGACACTTAACTTTGTCCCTTTCCCCGGCTTACCTCAACCTGTAGCTGTCACGGATCGTCCGGAGGTCCCTCCGATTAGTCAATCCGACTCAGGTAAGCGCTGGGGTGTAGCTCGACCACGGCTGCAGAAGGCTTTCACGTAGCCGACCTTCCGCTTGGGCGGTGGGAGCGAGGACTCTGTAACAACCGAGGCAACATCCTCCGGTTTCTCCGTCTCCGGTTCCTCTTCCACCGGAACATTCGCAACGACTTCCTCCGAAGTCACGACTGTGCGCGTGGGGGTGGCTGCAGAAGCACTGGTTTCCTCCTCAAGAGTAGTGGCGCCCGTAAGGCAATTCAAACGGTAGGCCCGAGGTTTTTCTGTAGGTTGCTCCACCTCGAAGATGAACTTCTTGCACTTTTCACATCTTCCAAAGGGGCGAAGGTGCACCACCAGTCCCTGGCATCCGGGACAAACCACTCCAAGGGCCTCCGCATCCCTGCAGACGTAGAGAGCGAAGCGACCCCGAGGCTTCAGCCGAATCCCTGTATCCATCAAGGGAGCAGCGAAAGAGGCAACGTTCATGGTAGAAGAACTTGGAATCCATGGGGCATTAGTCGCCATGTTGCTCACTCACCGATCCATCACGCACTGTCCATTTGGCGCCAAAGCCACCATACACGACTCACCGCATGGCGAGGCTCCTCCCATTTCCCTGCAATGTTCGCGGGCTTTTAGTTTCCTTGACACGCCCACGAACTACGCAGCTTGGGCTCTCCTTGTGGCACAGCCAGAATTCTTCCAAAGATGGCCGACCTCCACGGAGCCTCACAAGGGAAATAAAGTCCAACTTCTGGGGGTTTCTTCTTCTTTCCGATCACAGAAATCCTGGACTCGAGCCCCCACGTGTAGCGGCACAACCCCCTTTCCTGCTTTTGGCTTATCAGAAAAAAGGGCCCACCATGCTACGTGCCCGTACCCTCCTTTTGTGAAGAGGTTGAGCTGTGTAATGTACCTGGGTCTCTGTGATCAGGTTCCCCCAGAGAATGGCTCCCGTATTCACTGTAACAAAGACAAGTCTCTATTCTCCAATACCTTTAAGGTCCACACCGATTGCAACTCCAACTTAGTTTATTTTCTCTGTTATGCACGATAACTGGACAGGAGAAGGTTGGAAGAAGAGCAGGACAGCAAAAGGTGTGGGAATAGGTCCAGGCACAAACAAATTCTTATTCACTACCCATATCTTCAGGTAGACTCAGCCCATCCAGATATTCTCCCAATGGAGCGGGCCCTAGCAGCCGGAATGATGCTCGAACTAGATACACACAGTCTCTGCCACAGACCTGTGAACTTGGGTCTCTGCCACAGGCCTGGTGAACTTGGGTCTCTGCCACAGACCTGGTGAACTTGGGTCTCTGCCACAGACCTGGTGAACTTGGGTCTCTGCCACAGACCTGGTGAACTTGGGTCTCTGCCACAGACCTGGTGAACTTGGGTCTCTGCCACAGACCTGGTGAACTTGGGTCTCTGCCACAGACCTGGTGAACTTGGGTCTCTGCCACAGACCTGGTGAACTTGGGTCTCTGCCACAGACCTGGTGAACTTGGGTCTCTGCCACAGACCTGGTGAACTTGGGTCTCTGCCACAGACCTGGTGAACTTGGGTCTCTGCCACAGACCTGGTGAACTTGGGTCTCTGCCACAGACCTGGTGAACTTGGGTCTCTGCCACAGACCTGGTGAACTTTGGTCTCTGCCACAGACCTGGTGAACTTTGGTCTCTGCCACAGACCTGGTGAACTTGGGTCTCTGCCACAGACCTGGTGAACTTGGTTGCAATGTTAAGCCTCTTTCAGGGAGATGACATCCCTCCAGAGCTTTACCGGGCCCCTTCCTTCACTGTGAGTTCCTCACCAGTCCCTCGGAATGGTCCTCCCCCGGCCTCCTCATCTAAGATACGGGTCTCCTCGCAAGGCAGCACTCTGGGATTCCTCGATCCTCTGTGGGCCCCAGCCAAAGGTGCTGAGCCCAAGGCCTCCAGTTGCAGCCCCAGGGCTAAAGGTGCCTGGGACTGATCCGCCAGTGTACCGAACCAGGAACTCCACCCCAGAGCTAAAGGTGTCTGGGGTGGCCACGAACAGAATCACACGCTCCCGGGGTCGGACCCCCGGGAACTCACCCTTGACAGACAGGGTCTGCCCCTTTTATATCCCCTCCCGTGATGCACAGTGGGCCAACACGCCCACCATACCACCTCCGACAGGGGACATCCAAGGCACAGCACTGTACCAGCGGTTCAACCCTGGCCTCCGGTGGCAGCGCCACCAACAGGCCACGGGAAACTACACACCAGTATCCCGCCTGCAGCTAAAATTGGGTTTTACTGAACCCTATCAAATAATGTGTTTGAGCACAACTACCACTCAAACATCCCCCTAAATTTCAAAGCCCCGCTACATATGCTTTCTATATTTGAAAGTATTTTAGACGTGTATTACACCCCTATATACTGCACACCAAAAAGTACACCTATACCAGTCCTTAAAAGGACTTTTGTGGACCTATATTAGTTAGCGATTTGTGTAGCTACAGTCTGTCCCTGCGACACACAGCAACCTCTCCCTACACTGACAAAAGACAGCTGCAGAACCGCTCAGCAGTCACAATGCTGCACAGTAGAAATGCACTATATTATGCTTTCTATATTTGAAAGTATTTTATACGTGTATTACACCCCTATATACTGCACACCAAATAGTACACCTATACCAGTCCTTAAAAGGACTTTTGTGGACCTAATAGCTAGTGATTACAGTCTGTCCCTGCTCCACTTAGCAACCTCTCCCTACACTGACAAAAGACAGAATCTAAAATGGCAGCCAGATCAGGTCTATTTATAAGGTAGGGGGTATGTCCATGTGCTGAAATGTCTCAATTGGCTGTCCTGTACCACATGATGGATGTGTCATGAGTCAAAGTTCTTCACAATGTAAAAGAATATGGTGGCCGCGAACAGCGTTATATGTCCGCCGGTTTGGCGCATAGCGAACGCGCAAATTTCGCCACGAACCGCAAGGCCATCTCTAATCCCAAATGGCTTCATCGCACCATTGTTTCCTAATGTCCTCAATTTTTTTCATAACATCCCGAGGTACATAAGGAAATTCAAGACCATACTCCTTTCTTACACGGTCCATCAATATTCTCTGTAAGCAGGCAAGTATTGGCAATGTCCTCTGGTCTCCCGTTCCGGGCAACACACACGAGTCAGGTGGCGATCTTGTTACAGACCTGATAGATTTATAGGAAGTCTTTTTTTTAGCTGCCAAAGTACATCTAATACCACCCAGGGCCATTACTCGTGTTGTCGCACCTACAGAGTCTTTAGCTCCCAACCCTTTGTAGCGGCAAGTAAGAGTAACAACCACACACTGGTCTCGCAACAGTTCCCGGGTCTCGGCTTCGGCCTCACTCCCTCTATTACAGGGTATTGGCTTCTTCCCTCTGCCCGCTAAACTGACAGGAACAGTCTCAAACACTTGTCTTTCAGCCTCCTTACCGTCACCTGTCGTGGACTTCTCGGGCATCTTCCCGCTCTCGAGGTCCGGTTCCGGTAAACGCTGGGGCAGGATTCGACCGCGACCGCAGGAGGCCTTAACATATCCCACCTTTCGTTTCACTGGCGGGACATGAACTTCAGTAGTGGCAGCATCCACTGTGGTGTCCGCCAATAGCTCTGCACTGTCAGGGGCATCCCTCCTTGAAACACTCGCAGTAGAAGAGGCGATGCGCGTGGGCTCGGCTGTAGGAGTGTAGGCGTCTTCCTCTGAAGTTATGACGCCTGTAATGCAATTCTCCCGGTAAACCCGGGGTGAATCAGTGGGCTTCTCCACCTCGAAGAGGAACTCTCCACAAGCCGAACACCTTCCGAACGGGTGCAATTGCACGGCCAGTCCATGGCATTTGGGACAGAGCATGCCCAGGGCCTCCGCATCTCGGCAAGGGTACAAAGCGAAGCGGCCCCGGGCTTTGAGCCGGATCCCCGTATCCGTAAGTGGGGCTGTGAGTGGAGCAATGTCCATAGTAGAAGGCATCGAGAACATTCGGGGGGCCCGGTAGAGCTGAGGTATATGTGAATGCAGACATGTTGCTCACTCAATCCAACTCTCTCTTGGCGCCAATACACCTACGTGTAACTCGCGGGCTGCGGGAACTCCTCCCCTTTTTCTCTTTCTCTTTCTGCGCGTAGCTCGCAGGCTTTTCTCTTTCTGGATACGCCCACGAACTACGCAGTTGAAAAAAATACCACAGTTCTGTGCCCCATAACCCCTTTTTCTTCACTCAAAGTTTTGTAACACAGTCCAATGGCCGACTTTCCAATCACATAGGTTCCAATCCACTCATGCGAGAGGTAGCCACAAATCCCAGACTCGAGCCCCCATATGTAGCACTTACCCCCATTTAAGGGACCGGCTGGTTTTGTTTTGGGTCTGCAGCAATTACCTCTCTGGATTTGATCCTTTAGCTCCATTGTCTAGGCAAATAAAAATCTCCAGGAATAAGGCCAATGTCCACACATGAGTAAAACCTAATCAGCAAGGCTTTATTCTTTTTATTTTCCTCTTTGAGTCAACTTGAAGAGAGAGAGCAGAAAGTTGAAATAAGTTGGGGAAGGTTCAGGCACGCAACACTTAAAGGTCAGTATCTATACTCGTCGCCACTCAAGCCTGAGTGTGTATTGCTCACCCGGATAGTCCCTATGAGAGCGGTCCTAGCAGCTGGGATGGAGCATGGATATCAGAAATGATGAATCCCTCTTTAGGTGAGTTTCCAGGCCTCTTCAACCAGACAGCAGTACCGTCGCTAATCTCCTGGGACTGATACTCCCCTGGACTCCTTTCCTCAAGATAGGCCCCCTACAAACGGGCAGCCTGGGATCCGTCTCTGAAGCGTAGGCCCCTGTCAGCGGATGCAGCAACAGGGCCTCGGGCTGAAGGTGCCGAGGCCTAAACACACTCGCGCACCTCATGCCATGCGGGCCACGAGGCACACTCACTGGACCAGAGGTCCCCCTTGTGCCTTGGGGTCCCCCTGGAATCGCCTCACGCCAAATGGCACCTGCCCCTTTTGTACCCTCTCCCAGCATGCACAGTGGATAGACCACGCCCACTGCACGGCCGCCGAGAGAGGACACCCAAGGTGCTGACACCCCCCTGCAGTTCAACCTATTCCGGCAGTGACAGTGCCACCTACAGGCAAAGGAGAACACTACCGACAGGCAGTATCACACCCAGAGCAGAGCAATATTGAATCCTTGATTGGTCTGAGCCCAACTACCGGCTCAGACTACCCCTAAATTTCTGCATAGCGCCCCCAAATATGGTGGGGGGGGGCGCTACACCAGTATAAAAAAAAACAGATACATCAGTAAAAAACAGACCTTTGAAAAAGTACAAAGTACCTGTAGAAGGGACACCCTCTGCATTCTTGATAGATAAGGAATAAAACAAGAAATGCAAGGGAGCAATCAAGGTGACTAAAATACAATACAAGAAATGCATTGCTACAGCAAGTAAAACAAATTCCTACATTTTATTCAAATAAATCAATAGTAAAAGGTTATAAAAGGACATGCCTCAATATTTTAGTGCTGCTGTTTATCTAGGGTTGTTAGTTGGTGCATACCAAGCCCTTGTGAAACTGTGGGTACGAGGAAAGAAGAGCTTCACTTTCCCTCTCCTGTCTTCCTTGGCTTATGAACAGAATCATGTGACCTGCAACTTATGTCTTATGTCGCCATCGGTGCTATGCTCAAGATCATTTCTATGAGCTTTCCAATGAAAGGGATGTCGCCAACTGTTTCCCCAATGACTCCTGTACTCCTGGACCCTGCTTTTCTGGCCAACAGTTCTAATGTACATCTAGGGATGCTTGTAAGGGATGACAAATTCTGTCTGTTTCATTTTGCAATCCCATCTGGTCGCTTTGTTCAGGTTTACTAAAACTGGTGCACACAAAATCAGGTACAGCTTTTCACAGCAACCAATCAGCTTCTAGGATATATTGTCAAAGCTTAATTGAACAAGCTGAAGTTAGAAGCTGACTGGTTAGTTATGCACAGAATTCTGTGCACCAGTATTAGTAAATCTCCCCCCATGGTCTCCATATTCTTCTTCTTATTATTATTATTATACACAATTTATATAATGCCAACAGTTTACGCAGCGCTTTACAATGTAGAGGGGGGACAGCACAATTACAGTACAGATTAATACAGAAGGTAGAGGAGAGCCCTGTTCGTAGAGCTTACATTCTAAAGGGAGGGGGTGGTGGTACAAAAGGTAATAGCTGCGGAGAATGATTTGATGGGGGTGGCTCAAGGACAGTTGTTAGGTGGGTGTGGGATAGGCTTCCCTGAATAAATGAGTATTCAGGGATCTCCTAAAGGTGGAAAGGTTAGGGGCTGATCGGACATACCGGGGCAGGAAGTTCCAGAGGATGGGAGAGGCTCTGGAGAAGTCCGAAGGTGAGCAGTGGAGAAGGTTACAAGGGAGCTAGAGCGCAGGAGGTCCAGGGATTAGCGGAGGGGACGATTTGGGCGATATCTGCAGATGAGGTTGGTGATGTAGATGGGGGCGATGTTGTGAATGGCCTTGTATATTGTGGTTAACATTTTGAATTTTAAACGGTGGGGTAGGGGAAGCCAGTGAAGGGATTGGCAGAGAGAAGCAGCAGTCACGGATCAGTTAGTGAGGTGTATTAGCAGAAGAATTCATAACAGACTGAAGGGGGGATAGCCTGCGTATGGGTAGGCCATTAAGGAGAGAGTTGCAGTAGTCAATGCGGGAAATAATCAAGGAGTGAAATAGGTTGCTTTGTGGTGTCATTAATCAGGAAGGGTCAAATCCTGGAGATGCTGCGGAGGTTAAGACAGCAGGATTTAGCCAGTGATTGGATGTGGGGCTGAAGGAGAGGTCAGAGTCAAGGATTACACCCAGATCCATATCAGATCCATAATTCTTTTTTTTTTTTAAAGTGGATGTAAACCCGAAATGTATTTTTTTTATTTTTTTTGCTGTCACAATGTAGAGTATAAGATTTCCTATCATTTGTGCCAGGTCTTGCCACAAAGAGTTAATCCAGCTCTGAGCAATCCTCTTTTATTGTTCAGTGAGATAAAACGGACAAACAGAGAAAAACCTTTGTCCGTTCCGCCCCCTTGCTTTGAGTGACAGGTTATTTACATATCTCGTGCACTAGCTTTAGATAGGCGTTATTTTTTAATTCCCACCCCCACTCCTTTTCTGAAGTCATGTGGTTACTTTTCTGGATTTTGACTGGATGTTAGTGATCATATCAGAAGGAATACACAGGAGAAAATGCATGTTGACAAGGGGAGTGTAGAGGTGGGCAGGGAGTTTACTGACATCACGACTCAACCCACCGAGCTCCAGGCAACAGATCCACCCACAGAATCTGCAGTTTTTAAGTTCTTATAACAGACAGAGGGGAGACATTTGGCAGGTAAGGATACATGCAGGAGGCATCTATATCCTTATAGATCAGCACTATAGCAGTAGTTTAGAAAGGATGAGAGTGGGTTTACATCCACTTTTAAGTCTTTATTTTACAAAAGACATGGTTTAAGATGGAGGGGGGGCATCATGGATACCACGTGTTACAACTTTTCTTCTCCCTATGGTGGAAGGAGGCTGTAAAATATTCTATGTGTTCAATATTATTGATTTTAGTCAGCCACAAAGAGATTGGAGGTGTAATGGGTTCTTTCCAAAGGGCCAGGATACAGGCCTGGGCTGTGTTTAGAAGATGTACCGTGAGTGAAGGCTTATAATGTGAAAGCGGGACACTGTTGAGATGGAGCAAGTAGCCTATACAGGTGAAACTTGAAAAATTTGAATATCGTGCAAAAGTTCATTTATTTCACTAATGCAACTTAAACGGTGAAACTAATATATGAGATAGACTGATTACATGCAAAGCAAGATAGTTCAAGCCGTGATTTGTCATAATTGTGATGATTATGGCTTACAGCTCATGAAAACCCCAAATCCACAATCTCAGAAAATTTGAATATTGTGAAAAGGTGCAATATTCTAGGCTCAAAGTGTCCCAATCTAATCAGCTAATTAAGCCATAACACCTGCAAAGGGTTCCTGAGCCTTTAAAGAGGAAGTAAACCCAGGCCGATTTTTTCTGTTTTTCAATTGTTAAGTTACACAAGCTCATCGCAATGCATAATATATATAGATCTCCCAAAAACGAGGCCTGCAAATACCTTTTTTTATGTTTCAATATGTTTATTCAAGTTTTGTCATACAAAATGTATAAAAGCCGCATCATAACATTGTACAGTCACAATCAACATTCGAGGCCACATAGTGAAGATCCCTGCGTGTAGGGGTCCATGCAAAGAAAAAATAAAAATAAAAAATTATCGCCACTTAATAGCTCACATAAATCCAATGCTCCGCAGAGCCGTTGGCCCCTCTTCACATCCCAGATCCTATCTGAACCGCCCGCCCAGAAGAGCCGTCCCCCCATCAGCCTATCGGGGGGGCGCAACTCCGCTGGCCGTGCGGGGAGCCCAGAGGCCAGATCAGACTGACAATGATCCCGTAGGAGCTTTAGAAAACAGGGAGCTGCACAAACCTCTAAGGTCTGGATCCGACTCCAAAAATAAACAAAAAAAAAAAAAGAGAACAGAGGCAAAGAATAGAAGGGAGAAGACAGAGTGAGGAAAGAACAGTTGAGAAGGGGGAATGGGGGGGAGGGGGGAAGGAGCTCTGATTCAGCACCCGGACACCCCAACCTAACCCTTTAGGTTAAGCTGCAAACATCCTGGGGTCATTTGTTATGTAACAAATCCATGGGTCCCACACTTTATGAAACAATTTCATTTTATCTTGGGCCAATGCGGTCAAGCGTTCGTTTAGCATCAACCATGACAATTTACCTTTAAGCTGCTCGAATGGTAGAGCTGCCGATTTCCAGTTCCTAGCAATGGTGATTTTGGCTGAAATAAATATAAATGTCAAAAGCCTCTTGCAGGACTTGGAGGCTTTCACATCTCCACCCCCCAGTAGTGCTTGCTTAGCTGATTTAGTCAGGTTTAGTTGGGTAAGGGAGTAAACAAAATTATACACCCTGATCCAAAACTTCCTAACCTTTGGGCACGTCCACCAAATATGATAGGTTGTGCCCACCTGGCCACATCCTCTAAAAGCACAGCTGGGTAGCCCCTGAAACAAAAGTTGCCAGTCTGACCGGCACCATATACCACCTCAGCAGAACCTTATAATTGGCCTCAATTATTGAAGTGTTGATGAGCGAACGTGATGCCGTCTCGGCTATCTTATGCCATTCGTCCAGATCCAGGGTTTCCTGCAAGTCGGTCTCCCATTGGATCATATAGTTCAGCTTTGTCGATGCGCTCAGCAATATTGAATATATAGCAGATAAATGGCCCTTAATTTTGTCATAATTTTTGCATAAATGTTCCATGGGAGTTTGGGTTGCTAGGTCGCTCTTACGAGCCAAGGTTTGTACATAATGTGAGATCTGGGCAAACCTATAACCCTCTGCTGGGGGCATTTGATGCCTGTCAGTCATAGTCCGTTCGGACAGCATACCTCTATGATCACAAAGGTCTGCAATACGCATGAACCCCTTATTAGTCCACCATTCGAACGCTAGTGGGGCGAGACCCGGGGTGAATGCATTGTTTTGAAGCAGAGGTGCCAGCGGAGAATGAGGAGACTTGAATTTATGAGATCTGGAGAGTCTGTCCCATATTTCCAATGACATGGATAAAGTAGGGCAAAGTATAGGAGGTCGCTCCTTAATAGGTAGCCATAAAATATGGGAAATAGGTTTGGGACGGCAAGAATAAGATTCCATAGCCATCCAAATGGCCTGTGCCCGTTGGGTGTGAAACTTTGTGAGTTGTGCTACCTGGGCAGCATAAAAATATTTTAAGAAGTCTGGTAGACCAAGTCCTCCTCTCCGCTTCAATGCGTATAAAGTGCTCCTATTCACCCTGGGTCTCTTGTCACCCCAAATAAACTGTAGAACTTTATTCTGAAATCGTTTAAGATCTTCACGGGCCAATGAGACTGGCAAGGTGCGGAAGAAATACAATAAGCGGGGTAGAACATTCATTTTAATTGAGTGAAGTCTGCCAAACCACGATGGCGGGTGAACCTGCCACTTAGCCAAGTCTTCTGTTAGCCGTTTGAAAAGGGCTGGATAATTCCCTTTGTACAACTTGCCGACAGATGAGGTTAGTTGTATGCCTAAATAAGGGAGAGCTGTGGATTCCCATCGGAATTGAAATGATTTTTCAAGTGTTGCCTGGGTGGAGCTTAGCAAAGATAAGTTCAGTGCCCTTGACTTACTATGGTTGATTGCCAACCCAGAGATGTTGGAAAAAGGTTGCAAAATAGCATATAAATTAGGCAGGGATGTGATCGGTGAGGTCAAGGTCAGCAACAAGTCATCCGCAAAGAGTAAACATTTGTGTTCATAGTCTCCGCAATAAATGCCCTGAATATCTCTGCATGCGCAAATTTTGATCGCTAGTGGCTCAATCGCCAGGGCGAATAATAACGGTGACAACGGGCAACCCTGTCTAGTTCCTCTCCTGATCGGAAATGTTTGGGAAGTATATCCTCTGAGCATTAGCGAGGCACTAGGGGAATCATATAATATATGAAGGAGACCCAGAAAGCGTCCCCCAAATCCAAAGCGAGTGAGTACATCAAAGAGATAGTCCCAGGAGATGGAATCGAACGCCTTCTGGATATCCAAGGAAAGTAACATCCCCCTCCTAGTCCCCTTTCCGTCCCAATCAGACTGAACCACCGAAATAAGGTTAATTAAGCGGCGGGTTTGGTCTGATGCCTGTCTTGTCGGGACAAAACCTGCTTGGTCAGGATGAATATAACACTGAAGAAAAGTATTAAGTCTCTGGGCCAGTATTTTGGTCAGGATCTTTAGATCCGTATTGATCAAGGAAATTGGGCGGTAATTGGTACAGTCTCCATGATCCTTCCCCGGCTTCGGGATAACACTTATATAAGCTACATTTTCATGGCAGGGGAGCTCACTACCGCTTCTCAGATCATTAAAGTAAGTACAGAGATGTGGGGCTAGAAGATCTTGATACTTCCTATAGTAGTGGCCCGGGAATCCATCTGGCCCAGGGGCCTTAGTAGGGTGCAAGGTTTTGATTGCAGCCCTGATTTCAGGCTCTGTAAGAGCACCGTCCATTAGTTCCGCATGGGTTTGTGTCAATTTAGGCAGCTGTAAGTCGTGAAAGAATGTGTTCGCTCCGGATGGATCGAATTTGTCCTGTGCTCCATACAGCTTAGTGTAAAACTTGTGAAATTCTCCAATTATCCGTTCAGGGTTCTGGGAGGTAAGGCCCGTGGATAATCTTAGTTTAGGCAAAGTCGGAGTGTACGGTCGAGGAACCAGCTTTCTAGCTAACATTGTGGTAGGCTTATCCCCCATCGTGTAGAACCTGTGTTTAGACCAGCTAATATGTTTCTCCGCTTGTGTAGTCAAGCTAAGATTGAGTGCTAATCGAGCCTCGTCAATTTTATGCCTTATATCTACCAGGGGATTCCTATACTGTTCGCTAAGTAAGTCATCTAAGTTTGCTTCAAGACGCTTATTTGCCTGTTCCCTATTGCGTTTAACCCTGGCCGCCACTTGTAACAATATGCCCCGAATCGCTGATTTATGGGCCACCCAGTTAATTGCGGGGGATGTGTCTGACGCCTTATTAAGTCTAAAGTATTCCTGTATTTCCTTTTGAATCTCTAAAAAGATTATAGGGTCATTCAGCAGGCTTACATTAAGTCTCCACGGGGAGGGTCTAGATTTAGTCCACAGCCCTGTAGTAGAGAGTTTGATCGGGGAATGATCAGACCAAGGGGTAGATAAGATCTTAACTGACTTAATAAATGGGAGCAAAGGCGTGCGTACTAAAACGTGATCTATCCTAGAGTAAGTATGATGGACCTGCGAAAAGTGTGTAAAGTCCCTGACCGTAGGGTTATTTTCTCGCCAGGCGTCAATGAGGTCATGTAAATGAAACAGACGTGCAACCTTGCTGCTGCCAGTCGGTGGGCGCTTTAATATTGGTTTAGAGGAGTCCGATTTATCCATAATTCTGTCCAAGGGAATATTGCCATCGCCCCCCATAATGACCTGACCCTGGACTTTGGGCATTAGAATCTTCAGCATTTTGCTAAAGAATTCCGGCTGCCCAGTATTCGGGGCATAGTATGATATAAAGGACACCTCCTGGTCATGGAGCCGCCCCACTGCCATAATATACCTACCGCCCTTGTCCTTAACAATAGTGATGGGGTAAAGGGGGTCCGTTTCGAAAAGCAGATGGCTACACCGCCCTTTTTTTCCCGACCCCCTGCTAAATAAAACTGTGGATACTTCATATTAAGGTAATGGGGCGCTGAGACGTTGGAAAAATGAGTCTCCTGTAATAGCAGGACTTCAGCCTTCTGTTTATAATAAAACTGGAAGGCCTTAGTTCTCTTAGCAGGGGAATTAAATCCATGTACATTATGGCTAACTATCGAGTAGTCTGTGTTATATGTGGTAGCCATCGTGGTAGGGCAGAGCACTCTTACCTTGCACAGTGAATAAAGCGGGAAGGGCCCCGAAAATGAAGGCTGTTCGGTTGGGTGACCTCTCAGACCATGACATAAGGGAAGGGTGCCGACTCGAGGCTCCGAAGAAAAAGGAGGAAGGGAAAAAAAGAAAAGGCATTAGAGAAGCAGAAAAACAAAAATAAAAGCAATAAAATCTAAGCATAGGCCTTAGGCCCAAATAACCAACATAAATCAATCCTAACTGATAAACAAAGGTATGGGGAATAACCCCTGCCAGAGACAACATCCGGCAAATTAAGTGCAAGGGTACCATCCTCGTCGGAGGATAGGTAGTCTCGCAGTTGGGTGGCAAGCATGACCACCCCGACCCAAATATGAATACACTCTATACAAGCAGGCTATTAGAGGTCATATCGGGAATGACATAAACCAATCAATACAGTTTAACATAACAGGCTACCTATAGTAACATGTGTCCCCAAGGCCAGTGACGCCGGGGCCGGAAGGGTCCCCATTGGTCGTTCCGGCCCCCGAGCCACAGCCCAACAGGGGAACCACATTGCGGTCCGCCTAGGGTCCCCATACTGCAAAATAGCAAAGTTCCTTTGACCAAGTTGGGGCCAGTCGGGGTTGTAAAATAGTCGGCTGATAGCCATTCCGAAAAACCAGGAACTCAAGTAACTTTGTAACTCGTGAACGGTAACGATGGCCCCATCAGGCCCATAGTCCACCATGAGCCCGGGCCATATCTGTGCAACCAAGCACTAACAGTTCCCAAAAAGGGATAGAAAAGAGAAAAGAGCAATAATACTCAGGTATTCCGGCAAGCATTTCTGGCCTGTGAGCGTGTGCGATCCTGCCACATCGGGGAGAGGGGACGACAATCCGGGTGAGGGGGAGACGAAGTCGGAGAGTCCTGCGCAATGATGCCGAGACCAAGCAGCAGGTCTTCCCCTGCTTGGAACGTGGAAAAGGAGTGGGACTTTCCGTTGTAGGTGAATGATAACTTAAAAGGGAACGCCCATCGATACTTAATCTGTTTGGCTATTAGTTGCTGGAGTAATGGTCGTAGGTTTCTGCGTTTCTGGACCGTTGATGGCGCCAAATCTGTGAAAAGCTGTATTGGTGCTCCAAATAGCGACAGGTCCGGCCTGTTGCGGGCCGCAAGCATCATCTTTTCTTTAATGCGGTAGTGATGTGGCTTAACGATAATGTCACGTGGTAGGCCGTCGGCCCTTGGGGCTGTCAGTGCTCGGTGAACGCGATCCACTTCCATTTGGTGGGTAGCGATGTCAGGGATAAGGGTTTTCATCAGGTCCTTTATTGCCCCTTCTAGATCAGTGTGAGTTTCAGGGAGGCCACGCACGCGGACATTGTATCTACGTGAACGATTCTCCAAATCTTCGATTTTTGTGAACGCCTCTTCCAATCTTTCCTGAAGGTCTGTCACCATGGCTGAGTTCTGATTGACCCTTTTGATGGTACTGTCTACTTTGGTTTCAATTAGCTCAAAACGCTCTCCCAAGCTGTGGATATCTTTTTTAAGGTCTGTGGTAATTAATGTGCAGGCCTTAGAGAGCTCCTGCTGCAGCATGGTGGAGAATCTGCCCAACAGTACAGCATCAGGGGAATAATGCGATAGCTGGGGAAGTGGCATATCCTGGCTGGATTGGCTGATGAGGACTTCTGTTAGATCAGCCATGTTCCTATCCATGGAGGAGGCAGGGGAGTTAATAGGGTCATGTCCGTCAGTGTATAGGACTGGGGATGGGGGATGTGAAAGTGACTCACCCCGCTGTCCGGTCTCCACCTCTCCTGAGGATTGAGAGGAGAATGGATCCCTGGATGGCTCCGGATTTTGCTGCTTATCTCCTCTCTGTGCAGCGCCGTCAAATCTGGCTGCTGCAGTGCTGCCCCGCGTGTCTGGCTTGCCGGGCGCCATCTTGGATCGCGGCTGTGCTGTAGGGGAAGGTCCCGCTCTCCTCTGGGCTATGTTTTGTTTGTGGTACCCTTTCCGCGGCTGTCCCTGAGCTCTCCGGTTCATTACCGCCTCGGGGCTCGTGTGGGATCGGTCCTGGCTCTCAGACCTCGCTGCCTGCGCTATTATTAGCTCCGGTGGGTCGGGGTGCCGGGAGCTCGGTCAGCGCACGTCCATCTCCGAGTCCCCGCGCATGCGCACTAAATACCCTTTGCAAATACCTTTTTTTAAAAAATATTTTTCTTCTCTGTCTTTCCGGGTACTGACAGCGCCATGTTTACTGCTGTTTTGTGATTCAGTTTCTGACGTCACTTCTGCCCTTACTGTTTCCCTGTAGAAAATCTTGCGCATGCGCAGTAACCAAGCTCCCCTGTGTGACGTCTTTATTCAGTCACAAGGGGGGGAATATAGGTGACCGCGATATTATGTCAATATCGCCGCTGTTAACTGTGAGATTGACACCTGCGAGCCCCGTCATGGGAGACAGCGCCAAGCTGGCTCGCTCATCGTGAAAGGAAAAATGTGTTTTTTCCTTTCCCAATGAGAGACATGACTTGAAGCCGACATACGTCTGACTTTCAATGAACGGGGATCCGACTTGGATCCCCGCCAATACCAAGCACTGTATTTGGTATGAATCTTGGGGGGGGAACGCCACTCCAAATTTTAAAATAAAAACCGGCATGGGTTCCCCCTCAGGTCTGGTATGGATTTTAAGGGGAACCCCCTACGCCGAAAAAACGGCATGGGGGTTCCCCCAAAATCAATACCAGACCCTTATCCGAGCACGCAGCCCGGCTGGTCAGAAAAGGGGGTGGGGACGAGCGAGCGCCCCCCCTCCTGAACCGTACCAGGCCGCATGCCCTCAACATGGGGGATGGGTGCTTTGGGGTAGGGGGCCCTGCGGCCCCCCACCCCAAAGCACCTTTTCCCAATGTTGATGAAGACAAGGGCCCCTTCCCGACAACCCTGGCCGTTGGTTGTCGGGGTCTGCGGGCGGCGGGCTTATCGGAATCCAGGAGCCCCCTTTAATAAAGGGGCCCCCAGATCCCAGCCCCCCACCCTATGTGAATGAGTATGGGGTACATCGTACCCCTACACATTCACCTGGGGAAAAAAGGTGTCAATAAAAAAAACACACTACAAAAGGTTTTTAAAGTAATTTATTAGGCAGCTCTGGGGGTCTTCTTCCAACTTCGGGGGTCTTCCGACTTTGGGGGTCTCTTCCGACTTCTCCGGCCTCTTCTCCCGCTCTCCAGTGTCCTTCTGCCAGGCTCCTCCGCTATCTTCTTCCAGCTCTTTTACTAGCGGTGGCCTGGTCTTCTTCCCTCTTCTCCTCTTGCGATGTTGACACGGCACTCTCTCCCGCTGTAATGCTGTGTGCGCAACAATTTTTATGGGCACGGGGCGTGGTCACCGGGAGATGTCACCGGGTGACCCCGCCCCGTATGACGTCACAGTCCCATCATACCCCGGGACTGTGACTTCATACGGGGCAGGGTCACCCGGTGACCCCACCCCATGCCTATAAAAATCGTTGTGCACCGCACACACGGCATTACAGCGGGAGAGAGTGCCGTGTCAACATCGCAAGAGAAGAAGAGGGAAGAAGACCGGGCCACCACTAGTAAAAGAGCTGGAAGAAGATAGTGGAGGAGCCCGGCAGAAGGACACCGGAGAGCGGGAGAAGAGGCCGGAGAGCTGACGGAGTTAAAGAAAGGGGAAAGGTCTGGTGTCCCCAGTAACACACTTCCATCCCTGTAACATATAAGAAAACAAAGGATTCCCCCCAGGACTTTAAATGAAGTGGGTACCGTTTCCGCCAGTAAACATAACAGTAGTAAATAAAGTATATGGTTTATTCAAGTAAAATTGTTTACATGCATAGATAACACCAACAGTTGCAAATTAAAAAAGATACATAAACAAGGAATATTGGTACATAAATGTAGTAACAGTCAGAGTACACGGGCATCATACTACCCGACTAGTTTCGCAAGATCCAGCTCGCTCTTCAGGGGTGGATGTGTGTAACAATGTACCTAGGATGAAAAAATATATATATGTTTGGCAATATGGCACAGTATTAGTTATAAAGGCACAGGGTAGGAGGGGTTGTGGATCCCCATACTCACCACTGAGCTTGACCATGGCTACAGGTGTGCAGCTCCAAGATGGCGGCAGCAGGTGCATCACCAGGGAGCTGAGGTGGCGGAGTCAGAAGGGACCCCACCAGGGGCCAAACGGAGAGCAGGCATGGCATAGGTGTAGTGATGTATCCATGGAGACCTCGTTAGTCCATAAAAAGTATAGGCTGTGAACATAAGTATGTTTGTCAGGCATCTAAAGTTGTAAAGTAGAATCAATAAGTATTAGCATAAGAATATGTATGCATGAATGAAAGGCCTGGACCAAAGGTGGTAGGGACATGGAGATGGTTAGAAACATAGGATAGCAGAGGGATACTAACAAGTGACAAGATAGGAAAGAGAGGTGAACTGCAATTCTGTGAATGTGTGTGTAGTGATGTATCCCTAGAAACCTCGTTAGTCCATAATGAGTATAAGCTATAAACATAAATATGTTTATCAGGCATCTGAAGTAGTAAAGTAAAATCAATGAGTATTGGCATAAAGATGTGTATATCTCAGTAAAAGGCCTGGGTCAAGGATGGTAGGGACCTGGAGAGGATGGAAAACATAGGATAGCAAAGGGATACTAGCAAGTGACAAGATGAGAAAGAGAGAGATGAGAAAAAGGTGGACTTTGGTTGTGTGGAGGAATCTATGATATCAAAAAACAGAACAAAAAACAAAAAACAAAACACAAAAAAAAAAAAAAAGAGTTCCCAATAAATGAACTGTGTGTAAGAAATGCAAGTGTGCCTAAATATAGTAAGTATCAAAAGGTGGATATAGTAAGTACCTGAGTATGGTGAATATCCCAAGTATAAAAGTAATGAGACACAGCAGGCAATCTCCACAGCTGTGTGTGTCCTCAGTGAAGAGTGAAATAAAATCCAAGCCATGCCTGACCTCCAATTTAACCCCGGAAGAGCCCAGGAGGCTCCGCCCCCAACACCATGTGTGGATGGCTGACATGTGAGCGTAGGAGGTGCCCACTGTCATAGGGAGGCACCTATTTGCGGACACACCCCCATGCCATCAGATGGTATAGTGCGTCCAGCTGCGCTGACGTCTACGGGATCGCAGACGCCATGTCTCTGGCGCCTGAACATGGCGCCGATGTGTAGGTGTCCCCATCCACCCAAAAGCAGATGGGGACAACAGGAGACACAGAAAAGCCTCCCTTTATACACATCGCAGCTCCCAATGAGAGACAGAAGAGCGGACCGAGAAGACCGGGCAACCACTAGTAAAAGAGCTGGAAGCAGATAGCGGAGGAGCCCGGCAGAAGGACACCGGAGAGCGGGAGAAGAGGCCGGAGAGCGGAGAAGTCGGAAGAAGACCCCCGGAGCTGCCTAATAAATTACTTTAAAAACCTTTTATAGTGTGTTTTTTTTATTGACACCTTTTTTCCCCCAGGTGAATGGGTAGGGGTACGATGTACCCCATACTCATTCACATAGGGTGGGGGGGGTTGGGATCTGGGGGCCCCCTTACTAAAGGGGGCTCCCGGATTCTGATAAGCCCGCCGCCCGCAGACCCAGACAACCAACGGCCAGGATTGTCAGGAAGGGGCTCTTGTCCTCATCACCATGGCGACAAACTGCTTTGGGGTGGGGGGGCCGCAGGGCGCCCCCCTGCCCCAAAGCACCCATCCCCCATGTTGAGGGCATGCGGCCTGGTTCAGTTCAGGAGGGGGGGAGTTTGCTCGTCCCCACCCCCTTTCCTGACCGTCCGGGCTGCGTGCTCGGATAAGGGTCTGGTATGGATTTTGTTTCGGCGTAGGGGTTCCCCTTAAAATCCATACCAGACCTTAAGGGCCTGGTATGCTCTTGAAGGGGGAACCCATGCCGTTTTTTTATTTAAAATTTGGCGTGGAGTACCCCCTCAAGATTCATACCAAACACGGTGCTTGGTATTGGCGGGGATCCAAGTCGGATCCCCGACAATGTCCACTCCATAGAGAGGGGACATTGTCGCTTCTTTCTCACGCTCGCTGCGATAGGAAAATGTGTTTTTCCTATTGTAGCGAGCGCAAGATGTACAGTACCCTGTCGCCGAGAACCAGCTCAATAGGATCGTGCTGGAAACACATTGTCGCAGGCGGGTACTGTATCAGGAAGAGGATAATGAATCAATCATCTCGAGACTTCTGTGCCGTACAGAGGGGAAGATCGCTCACAGTCATTTCCTGTCAGGCTGGGAATGAATTAACGGCACACTTTAGGTGCCGTTAACGAGGGGCAATACTGCGCAATCGCGTGTGACGTCATTAACACGAAAAAGAAAAAGACGATTTTAGGTGGAAATACAGCTGTGAGTACACCTTCACAGGCAGCGATCAGCTGCCTGTGTTATCTGCTATATGATAAGATTAAGTTGTCTCGGAGGGTTTACAACCACTTTAAATGGTCTCTCAGTCTGGTTCAGTAGGAATCACAATCATGGGAAAGACTACTGACCTGACAGTTGTGCATAAAACCATCATTGACACCCTCCATAAGGAGGAAAAGCCTCAAAATGTAATTGCAAAATAAGTTGGATGTTCCCAAAGTGCTGTATCAAAGCACATTAATAGAAAGTTATGTGGAAGGGAAAAGTGTGGAAGAAAAAGGTGCACAAGCAGCAGGAATGACCGCAGCCTGGAGAGGATTGTCAGGAAAAGGCCATTCAAAAGCGTTGGGGACTTTCACAAGTAGTGGACTGAGGCTGGAGTCAGTACATCAGGAGCCACCACATGCAGACGGATCCTGGATATGGGCTTCAAATGTCGTATTCCTCTTGTCAAGCCACTCCTGAACAACAAACAACGTCAGAAGCGTCTTACCTGGGCTAAAGGAAAACAGACCTGGTCTGTTGCTCAGTGGTCCAAAGTCCTCTTTTCTGATGAGAGCAAATTTTGCATCTCATTTGGAAACCAAAGACTCAGAGTATGGAGGAAGAATGGAGAGGCACACACTGCAAGATGCTTGAAGTCAAGTGTGAAGTTTCCACAGTCTGTGTTGATTTGGGGAGCCATGTCATCTACTGGTGTTGGTCCACTGTGCTTCATTAAGTCCAGGGTCCAAGCAGCCGTCTACCGCAGACGAGCTCTATGGGGATGCTGACTTCATTTTCCAGCAGGTCTTGGCACCTGCCCACACTGCCAAAAGCACCAAAACCTGGTTCAGGGGCACAGTGAGGCTGCGCTCAGGGGCACAGTGAGGCAGCGTTCACAGGCACAGTTAGACTGTGATCAGCGGCAAAGTGAGGCTGCGATCAGAGGCACAGTGAGGCTGCGATCAGGGGCACAGTGAGGCTGCGATCAGGGGCACAGCGAGGCTGCGTTCACGGGCACAGTGAGGCTGCGTTCACGGGCACAGTGAGGCTGCGATCACGGGCACAGTGAGACTGTGATCACGGGCACAGTGAGGCTGCGATCAGGGGCACAGGGAGGCTGCGATCAGGGGCACAGTAAGGCTGCATTCATGGGCAGTGAGGCAGCATTCATGGGCACAGTGAGAGTGCATTGATGGGCATAGTTAGGCTGCATTTGATGGGCACTGTAAAGCTGCATTTGATGGGCACAGTGAGGCTGCATTGATGGGCACAGTGAGGCTGCATTGATGGGCACAGTGAGGCTGCATTCATAGGGAAACGTAAAGCTGGATTTGATGGGCATAGTGAGGATGCACTGATATGCTTTATGTTAATATTGTTAATGTTGTTGTTAATATTTATTTTTGGAACTTAATTCTGCTTAAAACATTTAACAGTGAAATTTCATGAGATAATTTACAAGGGCGGGGCAGACTTAGGGGTGGGGCAACTGGTGACGAGTAACTCTTAAGGCCTGGCTAGTGGCTCAAGACTTGAAATTTTGAGCCCCGCTTATACTTTTCAGAGGTCCGATATTGTTCTATGTACAATCCTTGTTTTATTGATTGCATGTAATATTAAAATTTTCTGAGATTGTGGATTTGGGGTTTTCATGAGCTGTAAGCCATAATCATCACAATTATGACAAATCGTGACTTGAACTATATTGCTTTGCATCTAATGAGTCTATCTCATATATTAGTTTCACCTTTTAAGTTGCATTAGCGAAATAAATGAAATTTTGCACGATATTCAAATTTTTTGAGTTTCACCCGTAGAATGGCTGCCCAGCTCCATCAACGTAAGCTTGAATACCAACTGTTGTACTTGTTCCCAAAATGGACGGGTTTTTCAGTAGTTCAAAAGATGTGCAGATAGGACCCCTCTTCCCTGCCAGTAGTTAGGACCCTGTACTAACAACATAAAATCCTATAGCCCTGCTCCTGAAATTTGTTAGCAATAGAAAACTTGTTTGGAAACAATATACAGTAGTCCAATTCGACTTGAGCGGGGGGTAAAGTCAACTGCAGATTCTCTTCCCACTTATGTATGTACTGCGGGATGAATCCTGGGGGGGCTATCGGTGATTTATACAGGTGAGATAAGTGGTGAGGAAAGTAAGACATATCCATGTACAAGTTTTCAAATGGAGTTGGGCTACGTACATTACCATATTTAGTAATGGTGCATTTTAAAAAGTAGTGGATCTGGTATGCCGACTAATTGCCAATAGGTTGATCCAGTAATTGTTGGATATGTGTCAGGGAAAGACATCTGGAATATGACACAAAATGTAGAGATAAACGAAGGCAGGGGTTGAGCCCATATTAATTTATTGTGGAGTTTTTGTGGTAAATTATTAATTACTAAAAATACTGAAAAATTAAAAGACATTGTTTTGTTTAAAAGGTAAAAAATTCCTAAACACAATTTTTCATTACAGTGTTCAAAGCTCACCAAACTGTTTTGTTGTTGAAAATTTTCTTCATGAATCTACAAGGATTAGTAGTAATAGTAAACATTGTCAATTACATTCCTCTTTAATTACAACAAAATGCAATACAATTTTATAAAAATACACACAGTTACACCAGTTGTGCATATATTTGGTAAATTAAACTGTCTGTTAAAGCGGAACTCCAGACAAACACTCTAATAAACATATGAAATACTTATAAGAGAACTGTTGTACCTGCTAAAGGATTCATATTTGTCCATCCACTATGAGATTTGCAGATTTGCACAGTTCTCATGCCTTGTACACACGAGCGGAATTTCACTCAAGCTGTCTTGCATACACACGGTCACACTAAAATCCGACCGTCAAGAACGCGGTGACGTGAAACACTACAACAAGCCGAGAAAATTAAGGTCTATGCTTCCGAGCATGCGTCGAATTGTTTCTGAGCATGCGTGGTTTTAAGTCCGTCGGAATTGCATCCTGACGAAAGGAAATTCATCGGAAAAAAAGAGAACATGTTCTCTATCTAGTTCCGTCAGAAAAAGTCTGATAGGGCTTACACACGGTCATCGGAATATCTGATGAAAAAATTCCGTCTGACTTTTTCCATCGGAAATTCCGAGCGTGTGTACACGGCATTACACACAGCATTTCCCTCTCTGATAAGGCAGAAGACCTTATTTTTATCTGCTGTAGTTCAGTAACACTTACAGGTCTTGTCCCTCACCCAGCCTGTGACTGGACAGTAAAATGAGAGTCAGCAGGCTGATGAGCTCATTCTCCAATCAATTTTTTCCTCCCCTTGCAGCATGCTCCATGCAGTGCAACATAACTTGTTAGCTCCTGGGGGGGGGGGGGGGGGGGTTGTAACCAAGTCAAATTCAGGTACCTACATTGCATATGTATTGATGATACAAAGATGCATTTTTTATATTGTTTATATCTGCCTGGAGTACAGCTTTAACTATCATGATGTTCTAACGCAAGATAAAAATGTTCTATGCTGTGATTCCTTAGGATTGGTAATAATTGGATATGGGAAATCATGGAGAGAGCAAAGAAGGTTTACATTGTCTACATTAAGAAACTTTGGAATGGGAAAAAAGTCTCTGGAGGAGAGAGTGGCAGAAGAAGCTCAGTGTTTATGCACTACATTTAAATCCTACAATGGTGGGTATTAAATGATGGTCTGATTACCGTAAATAAACTGTATACTGTATAGGGACAACAAAAGATGGAAAAAATGTGGGCAAAAACCTAGTGTATTATCCCAGGAAAAATGGATACAATGAAAAATTTGTATTTTATAAACTTTACTGTCGTATGAACACTTATGAAATAGACTTTATTCATTTTTAGTTTTTAGCACATTTATTATATGTGTGCACATTTCATATCTTTTTTTGAAGATCATTGGATGTTCCACAGGAAATCCTTTTTGGGCATTTAAATAGGAATTGTGTGTGTTGCCACATTTATTCACCAATATTTACACATTGGGGTGTCTACTTATTGGTGGACTCAAATATTATTATTAATATTATACAGGATTTAAATAGGGCCAACAGTTTGCGCAGTGGTTTACAATATAAAGGGAGACAATAAAGCAACAATACAATTCAATGCAAGAGGGTTAGAAGGGCCCTGTGAGTTTACAATCTAATAAGGAGAGGCTGGTGAAACAAAAGGTAGTAGAGGGGTGAACTGATGAGGGAAGTAAAAGAAGCAGTTGTTAGGTGAAGGCAGGATAGGCCTCCCTGAAGAGATGAGTTTTCAGGGATCGCCTAAAAGTGGACAGAATAGGAGATAACCGGACAGATTGGGGTAATGTGTTCCAGAGGATGGGAGAGGCTCTGGAAAACCGGAAATGAGCATGGGAGGAGAAGACAAGGGAGCTAGAGAGCAGGAGGTCTTTGGAGGAGCGGAGAGCACGGTTTGGGTGATATTTGGAGATGAGATTGATGATGTAGTTCGGGCCAGAGTAGTAAATGGCTTTGTATGTTATTTATAGTGTTTTGAATTTTATTAGTTGGGCACTAGGAAGCCAGTGGAGGAATTGGCAGAGAGGGGCGGCGGACACTAAATGGTTGGTAAGGTGGATAATTCTGGCAGCAGAATTCATAACAGACTGAAGAGGGGATAGCTTGCAGAGAGGTAGGCCAATGAGAAGGGAGTTACAGTAGTCAAAGCGAGAGATAACAAGGAAGTGAATAGGTTGTTTAGTGGTTTCAAAGGTTAAAAAGGGGCACATTCTGGAGATGTTAAGGAGGTTAAGTCTGCAAGATTTGGACAATGATTGCATTTGGGCCTGAAAGGACAGGTCAGGGTCCAGGATTACCCCTAGCACCCTGGCATGAGGGGAGTGACTGATGGTTGTTTTATTGATCTTGATGGAGAAGTCAGGGGAGGGGGCATGGACCGGAGGAAAAATGATAAGCACGGTTTAAGAAAGATTGAGTTTGAGGAAGTGGCATCCATGCTAATATGTCCATTAGTAAGTTAGTAGTACTAGAGGAGACTAAAGGAGCGAGGTCAGTAGAGAGATAGATTTGTGTGTCTTCAGCATAGAAATGGTAATGGAAGCCATCAGAGTTTATTAATTCACCAAGGTAGGAGGTGTACATGGAGAAGAAGAGGGGTCCGGGGACAGAACATTGGGGTACCGCTACAGCAAGAGGAAGTTACATACTGTAGTAGGTGAGGTTGAAAAAAGACACAAGTCCATCAAGTCCAACCTATGTGTGTGATTATACACCCTGTTCCAAATTATTATGCCAATGATATTTTTCTCATTTACCTAAATAATTGATGTAAACAACAGTGAGCATATTTCTCATGTTATCAACCATTAAGAGTACAATTCAAATTTTATTGAACAAACCTCCTGATAACAATTTTTTTTTCAAAATAAAAAAAACTTACAATGCACTGTTCCAAATTATTCCGCACAGTAAGTTTCAAAACACTTTATAGGTTGTAAAGAACTGAAAATTTTCATTTGTTGTGTTTGCAGCATATTTACTGAAATCAAAAGCTATTTCAATCAAACTGTGAACAACATTTTAACTTTTTAAACATTTTAACAGGCCACGTTACATTTTAACATAGGACCCCCTATTTGATAGCAGCTTCACAAGTCTTGCATCCATTGAACTTGTGAGTTTTTGGACAGTTTCTGCTTGAATTTATTTGCAAGATGTCAGAATAGCCTCCCAGAGCTGCTGTTTGGTTGTAAACTGCCTCCCACCCTCAGATCTTTTGCTTGAGGATGCTCCAAAGGTTCTCAATAGGATCAAGGTCAGGGGAGGATGAAGGCCACACCATGACTTTCTCTCCTTTTATCCCCATAGCAGCCATTGATGCAGAGGTATTCTTTGCAGCATGAGATGGTGCATTGTCATGCATGAAGATGATTTTATTACGGAAAGCATAGTTCTTCCTTCTGTACCAGGGAAGGAAGTGGTCAGTCAGGAACTCTACATACTTTGCAGAGGTCATCTTTACACCTTCGGAGACCCTAAAGGGGCCGACCAGCTCTCTTCCCATGATTCCGGCCCAAAACATGACTCCACCACCGCCTTGCTGACGTCGCAGCCTTGTTGAAACAGGGTGGCCGTCCACCAAGCATCCACTACTCCATCCACCTGGACCATCCAGGGTTGCACGACACTCATCAGTGAACAGAACTGTTTGAAAATTAGTCTTCATGTACTTTTCTGCCCAATGCAGCCGTTTCTGCTTGTGAGCATTGTTAGTGGTGGCCGAATGGAAGGTTTATGCACAGTTGCAAGACTCTGGAGGACTCTACACCTTGATGTCCGTGGGACTCCAGACAGCACCAGCAGCTTCAAATATCTGTTTGCTGCTATGTAATGGTGTTTTAGCAGCTGCTCACTTGATCCGATGCATGGATCTGGCAGAAATCTTCCTCAATGTGCCTTTATCTGCACGAAACCCGTTCTTTGCTCTGAATCAGCCACAAATCTCTTAATAGTGCGATGATCACGCTTAAGTTTTCGTGAAATATCTAATGTTTTCATACTTCGTCCAAGGCATTGAACTATTTCACTCTTTTCGGCAGCAGAGAGATCCTTTTTCTTCCCCATTTTGCTTGAAAATGGTGCTCTGCTTAATAATGTGGAACACCCTCCTTTAGTAGTTTTTCCTTTAATTGGGCTCACCTGGCAATCTAATTTATCACAGGTGTCCGAGATTGTTTTCAGTGATCAAAAGAGCCCTGAGACACAATGCCATCCATGAGTTAAACTGAAAAACAAAATATTTCATATTTGTGACACTGAAATAGAATTAGCATATTCATTTGGAACAGGGTGTATGTCAGTATTACATTGTATATCCCTGTATGTTATGGTTGTTCAGGTGCTTATCTAATAGTTTTTTTTAAACAATCGATGCTCCCCGCGGAAAACACCGCCTGTGGAAGGGAATTCCACATCCTTGCCGCTCTTACAGTAAAGAACCCTCTACGCAGTTTAAAGTGGTTGTAAACCCATAAATATTTTTTTTTTAAAACTAACCACCTTCAAGACAAAGCCATAATGAGCTAGTATGACTAGCATACTGGCTCATTATGCAGTACTTGCCTTAGCTCAAAGCCCCCGAAGCCATCCACGTCTTCCCCTCCGGCCACAGTCTTCTCGCCGGAAGGATATTGCCGCTCCAGCGCTGTGATTGGCCGGAGCGGCGAAGACATCACTCCGCGCATGCGCGTGGGTGCCGTCAAAACCAGTGTTGCCGGTTTTATGAATGGGCTTTTCACTGCGCCTGCCCCGTTGTCTACGGCGCGCATGCGCCGTATACAACGGTGTATACTTTTCAGCAAATATCTCCTAAACCGTGTAGGTTTAGGAGATATTGCAAACACCTACAGGTAAGCTTTAATCTAGGCTTACCTGTAGGTGTAACTTCCGTAGGAGGGTTTACAACCACTTTAAGGTTAAACCTCTTTTCTTCTAATTTTAATGAGTGTCTTATTAAACTCCCTTTCACAGAAAAGTTTTATCTCTATTGTGGGGTCACCAGTATGGTATTTGTAAATTGAAATCATATCCCCTCTCAAGCGTCTCTTCTCTAGAGAGAATAAGTTCATTGCTCATAACCTTTCTTCATAACTAATGTCCTCCAGTCCCTTTATTCGTTTTGTTGCCCTTCTCCGTACTCGCCTCATTTCCAACACATCCTTCCTGAGGACTGGTGCCCAGAACTGGACAGCATACTCCAGGTGCGGCCGGACCAGAGTCTTGTAGACTGGGAGAATTACCGCTTTATCTCTTGAGTTAATCCCCTTTTTAATGCATGCCAATATTCTGTTTGCTTTGCATTGCAGCAGCTTGGCATTGCATGCCCTTGCTGAGCCTATCATCTACTGGGACCCCCAGGTCCTTTTCCATCCCAAAGGTTCTCCCCCCCAGTGAGTAGCTTGTATTCATATTTTTGCCACCCAAATGCATTATTTTACATTTTGCCACATAAAACCTAATTTTCCATGTAGTTGCCCACCCCATTAATTTGTTCAGATCTACTTGCAAGGTTTCCACATCCTGCAGAGAAGTTATTGCCCTGCCTAGCTTAGTATCATCCGCGAATACAGAGATTGAACTGTGTACCCCATCCTCCAGGTTGTTTATGAACAAATTAAAAAGGATTGGTCCCAGGACAGAACCCTGACCATTCTGAGTACTCCCTCCCTTTTCACTACTCTCTGAACTCGCCCTTGTAGCCAGTTTTTAATCCTTGTTCTTACCCTATGGTCCATGCCAACGGACCTTACTTTGTACAGTAAAAGTTTATGGGAAAATGTATCAAGTGCTTTTGCAAAATCCAGATATACCACATCTACTTGCCTTCCTTTATCTAGATGGCAGCTCACCTCCTCATAGAAGGTTAATAGATTGGTTTGGCAAGAACGATTCTTCATGAATCCATGCTAATTAGTGCTACTGATACCATTTTCATTACTAAAATCTTGTATGTAGTCCCTTATCATCCCCTCCAATAGCTTGCATACTATTGATGTTAGGCTAACTGGTCTGTAATTCCCAGGGATGTATTTTTGACTTTTTTTTTAAATATTGGTGCTACATTGGCTTTTCTCCAATTAGCTGGTACCATTCCAGTCAGTAGACTGAGTAAAAATTAGGAAAAATGGTCTGGAAATTACTTGACTGAGTTCCCTAAGGACCCTCACGTGCAAGCCATCTGGTCCCGGTGGCTCATTAATGTTACGTTTTTCAAGTCTATTTCTGAATCTGTCCTCTGTTAGCCATGAGGGTGCATCCTGTGATGTGTCATGAGGATAAACACTGCAGTTTTGGTCACTGAAGCCCCCCGATTTTCTCGTGAAGACAGAGGGGAAGAACAAAATTCAATACCTTCTGTCAGGTCACCTGAGGCCAGGTGACAGATGCACACCGTTGGGGGTCAGGAGTGCACCGTTAAGGTAGTGGACCCTATGGCTGACTGTTGAGGATGGAACTCTGGGTGGTTCAGGAAAGCAGGTCCACTGGAGTACCAACACGGATCCCACTGGGAGCTAGAGCATAAGATTTCCCAGGGCGCGGAGACTAAGAGCCAGCAGGTGTTCACCAAAACCTCTAGTGGTGAGAATGGACTGTGCTGCAACTGGCTCTAGGTCGCAGCCCCCAGGGTCTCCCAGCTCACGCTCATGGTAGGCTACAGGAGGATAGAGAGAACACGCCAAAGGTCAAGGTAACAAGCAGGCAGGTATAGTCAAAGAACAAACCAAGTTCGAAAACAGAAACAGATGTAGAGCACACGGCAAGCAGAAGACAGGAAAACAAAGTGAATCCTGTAGAGGCTAGGGAGCCACGCTGAGGGAAGATTACTTAACCATGCAGGTGTGAGAGTGCAGCCCAAGGCTGATACACAGACCAGAGGTAAGTAGACAGACAGGGCATGAAGGTATTACTGGCGATTCATGACACCTTCGCCATCTCACCATGCTTTGTAACCAGATTCCCTTCCTCCTTCTTTATGGGGCCAATATGGTTTGTCCTCCCTCTTTTACTGTTTATATACTTAAAGAATTTCTTGGGATTTTATTTGCTCTTCTCTGCTATGTGTCCTTCGTGTTTTATCTTAGCCACCCTTACATTTCTTGTTGCATTCTTTGTAAAGTTTGAATGCTGATGATGATCCCTCAGCCTTGTATTCTTTGAAGGCCTTCTCCTTTGCTTTTATATTGCATTTTTACATTGGCGTTAAACCACCCAGGACATTTATTCGCTCTTTTAAATTTATTTACCAATGGGATGCACTGGCTAATGCCCTTTCTTAATATGCTCTTAAAGCAAACCCATCTCTCCTCCGTGTTCTTTGTTCCTAAGATTTTATCCCAATTAATATCTTGTAGCAAGGTTCGTAGTTTAAGGAAGTTTGTTCTTTTGAAATTCAGTGTCTTTGGCATTCCCCTTATGTTTCCTATTTGTGTAATTCATACTGAAGCTAATTGACCTGTGATCGCTGTTTCCTAAAATGCCCCGTATTTCTACATCCGTAATCAGGTCTGTATTGTTGTAACCAGTAGGTCTAGTAACGCTTTGTTTCTAGTTGGTGCGTCTACCATCTGACCCATGAAATTGTCCTGCAAGACATTTAGGAACTGGCGAGCCTTAGACGAATGCGCGGTTCCTTCCACTCAGTCTATGTCTGGATAATTAAAATCTCCCATTATGATGACACTTCCCACCCTTGCCACTAATCCAAATTGTGATAGGAGGTCCGTCTCCCTCTCCTCCCTCAGGTTAGGGGGCCTATAGCATACTCCCAGTATTACTTTCCCCTTAGTTTCATCCCTTTGGAGCTCTAGGATTCCATCTCCTCTCTAGCTCCCTTAGTGATGTCATCTCTCACATTCACGTGTACATTATTCTTGATATACAGGCATATCCCTCCAAATTTTTTACCCTCTCAATCCCTGCAATAAAGGGAATACCCTCGAATGGTTGCCAGCCCATTATGAGAGCTGTTGAACCAAGTCTCTGAAATAGCCACAAAATCTAAATCCTCCTCGTACAACTATCTCTAGTTCTCCCATCTTGTCCGAAGTGGATAGGAAGAAACAGTTATAGGTAACACTAAAGGAGCGCTGTGATAGGTAGGAGGAGAACCAGGAGAGAGTCTTGAAGGCCAAGAGAGTGGAGTTTTTTGAGGAGGAGGGGATGGTCAACAGTAGGGATGCCTTAATACCGTTTTTTTACGAGTATTGATACTTTTTTTTTTAGTACTCGCCGATACAAATTACCGATACCTATTGCAACTGTTTTGTTTACACTTCAGCTGTCAGCAATGGTACAAAGCATTAAAAAGTTATTTACAAATTAAATAAATGTATTTTTTTAAAGTTTGTGCTTTTTTCAATGTGAAAGTGTAAATATATATGTTAAAAATGTAAACATATTGATGAACAAAGCAAACAAAAAAAGTTTTAATTATTAATAGTTTATAAAATAAAAGTGAACAAAAAATCAGCAGGAAAATAATAATTAAATGGAGAAGGAAAATAAGCAGTTAATAAGGCTGATTAGAGTAAATTAAGGGTTAAAAAAGTGGTTAAAAAGAGGAACAATTTAATAGTAAAAAAAATTGAATGAATAAACAAAAAGAAAGATAAAAAGAAAAAAAAAATCTTTTTATCTATATGTTTCAGCGGCTGAGCAATGTTGTTGATATACATTACCTGGCTGCCTTTTTTTATATTTTTTGACAGCTCCAATTGCCGGGACTTCGTTACACTTCAGCTGTCAACTGGGGAACCCCACTGACAGCTGAATGAGTTATCAGTTGTTAAAAGGACACTGTGGCCCTGCTCCTTAACAACTTCCCTACCGCCCACCGTCAAATGACGTCCACAGATGGGATCTCCCATCCTGAGTGGACGTCATACGACGTCCTCGGCTTTGTAGGGGGATATCTGAATGATGCCTGCAGCTAGAGGCATCATTCAGATATCCATTTTTTGTGCCGGCGATTCTGCGCACCATAAGAATGATCATAGCGGCGGTTCCACCGCTTGATCATTCTTATAGGCGGCGGGAGGGGACATCCCCCCCTCCCGCCGCCATCCGGTGCTTCTCCGGGCTCTCCCGTGCGATCGGGGACCCGGAGCGAATCTTCCGGCGCCGTTGGTGGGTCACGTGATGAGCATAGAGATGACTGGTGACCAGATGGTCACCAGTCATCTCTATGATCGTCGGAGGCCCGGGCGCGATGTGATGACGTCACGCCCGGGTCCTCAAATGTAAACAAAGCCGCTATTGCGGCTGTAAGTATGAGATCAGTGAAAAATGTTTCACTGATCTCATGCTTTCCAGCCTGGAGGAGAGATGTGGGGTCTTACTGACCCCGCATCTCTCAATAAAGAGGACCTGCCACACACACATTCCTATTACAAGGGATGTTTACATTCCTTGTAATAGGAATAAAAGTGATAAAAAAAAAAAAAAAAGTAAAATAAATAAATAAATAAGTCAAAAAAAAGATTAAAACGCCCCTGTCCCCGGTAGCTCGCGATCAGAAGCGAATGCAAACGTAAGTCGCCCACATATGTAAACGCCGTTCAAACCACACGTGAGGTATCGCCGCGTGCGTTAGAGCGCGTGCAACAATTCTAGCACTAGACCTCCTCTGTAATTCTAACCTGGTAACCTGTAAAAAAAATTAAAGCGTCGCCTATGGAGATTTTTAAGTACCGAAGTTTGGCACCATTCCATGAGTGTGCGCAATTTTAAAGCGTGACATGTTAGGTATCAATTTACTCGGCGTAACATCATCTTTCATATTTTCCCAAAAAATTGGGCTAACTTTACTGTTTTGTTATTTTTTAATTCATTAAACCATTTAAAAAAAAAAAGGCGTTTGAAAAATTATTGCGCAAATATCGTGCAAGAAAAAAAAGTTGCAATGGCCGTCATTTTATTCCCTAGGGTGTCTGCTAAAAAAACATATATAATGTTTGGGGGTTCTGAGTAATTTTCTAGCAAAAGAATGATGATTTGTACATGTAGGAGAGAAGTGCTAGAATAGGCCCAGTATTGAAGTGGTACAAAAAGCCCTGTATTGAAGTGGTTAACAATCGATAATTGCCGGCTTTTTTTTTTTTTTTACATTTTAGCTGTCAGTGGGAGGGAATCCCGCTGACAGATGAAAGAACCGAGCCAAAAAGTATCGGTTTCAGTTATCGGGGTATTTGCACGAGTACTGATACTCGTGCAAAATGCTTAGTATCGGCGCCGATACCGTCTGGTATCGGTGCAACCATAGTCAACAGTATCAAGGGCTGCAGAGAGGTCTAGTAGGATGAGTATGGAGTAGTGGCCATGGGTTTTAGCAGTTAGTGAGTTTCAGTAGGACAGTTTCAGTGGAGTGTAGTAAGCGAAAGCCAGACTATAAGGGGTCAAGAAGGTTGTTGTCAGTGAGGTAGGAGCTCAGGCGGTTGTAGACTAAGCGTTCTAAAAGTTTTGATACAAACGGAAGCAAGGAGATGGGTATTAAGTTGTTCAGACTGGTGGGGTCCAGTGAGGACTTTTTAAGTATGGGGGTATTCAGTGCATGTTTTAGAGGGGTGGGGAAGATACCAGTAAAGAGGGAGAAATTGAAGATCTGAGTGGGGGAGCATAGGATAGAAGAAGTGGGTGACCGTAGTAGTTGTGAGGGAACAGGATACAGGGGACAGGTGGTAAGGCGGGCTTCTGATAAAACTTTAGCGACCTCTTTGGTAGCAGCAAGGTGAAAAGAGGAAAGTGTTGAGAGTGGTTTTGTACAGGGTATGTTAAGTGGGATAGATGTTTGTGCAGTGGAGATGCCCCCGCAAATTGATATGCAAAGGGCTAAATACCAGATGGATTCAAGAGCCCAAGTGCATAAAGGACAAGATGCCCAATAAAACGGTCATAGTTTATTCCCCAAAAAATTATTGGCTTGGCATGGTGCTGTACAGTTTTTACAAGTGGTTGGCCGGTCAGAGGCTTCGGGCACAGGGGATGTACCGGCGGACCCAGGTGTCAGTAAGGTCCGTGATAGAAAGCAGCCAGCCATGGTGAGTAAGCAGAGTGGCTCACGTCATCGGAAATTACATCGCTGGAACCCAGAAGTCTACAGTTGCGACCGCGGAAGACTGGAATGCACCAGAAGATTAAACCGGTTGCCAGAACAACATGTTTCGGGGCACGCTTCTTTGTCAAATCCTGAAGAGGATTAGACTTCTGGCGATGTCATTTCCAGTGATCCGAGTTTCTCTGCTTCCTTGCCCCGGCTGGTGGTTTTCTATCACGGACCTCACAGATCTTACTGATACCTGGGTCCCCCAGTACATCCTGTGTGCCCGAACCTGTGACTGGCCAACCACTGGTAAACATTGTATAGCACCATGCCAAGCTTTTATCATTTTTTGGTATAAACTATGACTGTATTAGCAGGCATCTTGTCCTTTATGTACTTGGGCTCTTGGATCCATCTGGTATTTAGCCCTTCGTAAATACCATACCTCACAGGCAGCATCTTTATGTTTTCCTGGGAGCGCCTTGTTAGTGTTATGTATTCATTGTTTCTTTACCACTATTCCAGTGATCACTTTGAGGCTGCCCTTTTTACCACTCTTTGACATTGCATTTCACTCCAGCTGTGTATACCTACACAGGTAGGGATGTAGCAGTTCAGCACCCTATATGCCTGTTCTATTCTTCAGAGTGTATCTTGTTTACCTTGTCAGTGTGAAGTCTTTGGATCTGGCTTTGTTCCCTTGCTAACCTGGTTCCCAGTTCCTGGTCACTCTCTATCTGCCCTGATTTTACTGCACCATACTGTCATACCATGAATCAGACCGAGACAGAAGTACAGTTAAATCACACTTGATTAATAAAAAAAAATAAAAAGGTAAAACAGAGTAAGCGTAGTCAAAACATAGCCAGAGTTTAGTAACCGGATCGGGTAGTCGGCCAAGCCAATGTCCAAGAGCCAGCGATAAAGGTAGTAGTACAGCAAGCAGGATCTGTAGCCAGAGGGAACGACAGTCAAGCAGGTCTTCAAACAGGAACGCAGGAGAAAGTCTCTTGTGATGTTAACACAGGCGAAGGCGGAGAGAAAATAAACTGGAAGGCTTTAAGTAGGCAGAGCTGACGAGCAGGATCATCAACAGGTGGATCACTGTGGAGAGATGGGAGCTAGCAATTAGCTGACAGCTGAGCTGCCAGCACAGAGAAGGAAGGTCTGAGCCCAACCCTGACAGTACCCCCTCCTCAACGACCCCTCCCCCTCGGAGGACCACCGGACTTGAGGGGAAAACATCTATGGAAATCACGGAGGAGGACAGGGGCGTGTACGTCCGAGGATGGGACCCAAGACCGTACCCCTGCCAATGCACCAGGCAGTGCTGGGACAATGCCATTTGGTGCCCAGGGCGAAGATGGCAAACTGCGCCCCCCCCATCCCCACTTTTTTTACGAAAGAATCAATGTTGTTTCAAAACAAGAACCAAAGAACCTTTTTTAGCACATTGGGACTTTGTGTTTATCACTGGTGTTTGGCTCAATTTGTAAAATGCAGCATGAGGGGGTTAATGTATTGCCACTGGTTTTTAATACATTAGCAACCAGCAGTGCCGAGACAAGGTCATCCAGGTCATTCAGCCAAAAATTCTGACCAAAATCAGACCTGAAACGGAGAATAGGGACGCATCGGACCCCTGCTGTGAGCTACTCCGCACAGCAGTGTGAGCCCAGCCTAACAGATTCATCCATCCACACAACAGAGGTGAATGCATAAATCCCCTCTACCGAGACGTATTCTGACAGTGGGGACTCTTCTCTGTCAGAATTCACTGATCAGCGCTGAAGCTGATTAGCTGTGAGCCGCTGGTCGAACAAGGTTCCAGCAGTCCCATTCTACAGAAGCTGATCTGATGGGGCGGCTTCTAACAGGCAATGCCACACATAGATCTAAATTCAGCTGGTCCTTGCTGAACCGAACAAATTTTAATCCGTGTGTACCAAGCTTTATCTTATTCCTTGCTCCAGTAGGCTCTCCCAGTGCTATGATTGGTGATGTGGAGCTCCTGGGTGAATTGTGAGTGGCTGTTGTCACACTCCAGCCTAATCCTACCATACAGGGTTAAATTTTCCTGCATGGTATGATGAGGGTGGAGGGGGAGAGCACTGCAGCTGGGTGGAGCAAGTACAAGCTTTCCTCCAGCACTGCAGGGTGGACTTTTTTTACTTTGCTGGAGTTGGGCTGCATCCCATCACTTGCTGTTTGTGGTCTTTAAATAGGTTAGAAATATACTAGAAATTTTCAGTTGCTACATAGATGTATTCCACATACACACTATATTTTATTAAAATGCATGATTTTCATTAAGATACAGTGTGTGTGCAATAAATCTATGTAGAGCCTGAAAAGTCCCAGTATATTTCTAACCTATTCATAAACATTTTACTTTCACTTAAATAAACCTGCACTGCAAGGGTCAGCACAGGTTTACAGCACAGCATTGCAGTGTGGATAGCAGAACAGGTCGGGACTCACAGGAGGAGAAAAGCAGTCTGCTATCTGTCACCCCTTATCTTATGCCTGTGCTAGAAGAGAGGAGAGAGAAAAACTCTGATGTCTGCTGGGCAGTGATGATCGGGGCTGCAGTGTACTGCTGTCTGCGCTACCCACCTGTACTGGAGCTCTCACTGACCCGATCCAACCGCCCAGGCTGTCAAGAAAACGTGTGCCCAGGAGAGTGTTCTTTCCAGGGAAGCCTGCAGTAGGTAAGGGCACATTCTCAGCGGTGCTTTTGAACAGAATTAGCAACGCAGAGGCTGAGACAAGGCATGATGCTCTAGTGTTTTGCGCCCCCTCCCAAACTCCGCCCAGGGCAGTGTCCCCTCCCGCCCCTGCCTTGTACCGGCCCTGGCACCAGGTACTGTATGTGCCCACGGGAGTGAACAATGGACTGTACTTCATACTTCTCATGGTTCTCAACCTTTATAGGGTGAGGACGTGGCACCGAGGTGGTATAACGGTTGCAGACCAAAGGTTTCAATAAAGGAGACATGAAACACATTAGAGATACGCATACTGGAAGGAAGGTCCAACGCTTAAGCCACTGGGTTTATCCTGCAAAGGATACGGAAAGGCCCAATAAACCTAGGTGCGAACTTCAGAGAAGGAACATGAAGTCGGAGGTTGCGAGATGACAGCCAGACCCTGTCACCGACCTGGTAGGAAGGCGCAGGCAGGCACCTGCGGTCAGCATGGAGTCTGTACCTCTCGTTAGCCTGTTGCAAAGCCTCCTGGACTTGTGCCCAAGTGGAACGAAGACCACGGAGATGTTCCTCTAACGCAGGAATACTCTGAGGAGCAAATGAGTCAGGCAACATGGAAGGTTGGAAACCATAATTTGCCATAAATGGGGACAAAAACAGGAAGCAGAATTCAGAGCGCTATTGTGAGCAAACTCCGCCCATGGTAAGAGGTCTGACCAGTTGTTGTGATGGTCAGAAATATAGCAATGCAGGAATTGCTCCATGGACTGATTGGCTCGTTCTGCGGCCCCATTAGACTGGGGATGATACGCAGAGGAGAAAGCAAGCTGAATTCCCAACTGTGCACAAAAGGCTCGCCAGAACCCGGACACAAACTGACTTCCCCTGTCTGAGACAATGACCTTGGGTAGGCCATGTAAGCGAAAGATCTCCCGAGCAAAAATGGAAGCCAGTTCCTTAGACATAGGCAACTTCTTAAGTGGAATACAGTGAGACATTTTCGAGAACCGGTCTACCACCATAAGGATAACTGTGTTGCCCTGGGAGTTGGGTAACTCCACAATGAAATCCATAGACAGGTGGGTCCAGGGCCTTTCTCCATTGGCTATGGGTTGTAGGAGGCCCACTGGAAGGTGTCGTGGAGTCTACTCTGAGCACACACAGAACAGGCAGCTACGAAGGCGGTTACATCAGCACATAGACTAGGCCACCAGAATTGTTGGGAAATGGCCCAAAAGAGTTGATTCTTCCCAGGGTGGCCAGCAGCCTTGGGATAATGGTAAGTCTGGAGCATGGCAGTACGGAGACTCTCTGGGAAAAAAGCAGCGGTCACAAGGTTTCTCAGGAGGGGCATCGACCTGAGCAGCAAGAATTTTGTCTCCCAAAGGAGAAGTGAGACTGGTGTGAACCGTAGCCAGAATACGATCAGGAGGAATCACGGGAACCGGAACCGAATCCAACTTGGAAGTGGAGGAAAATTGTTGTGACAAGGCGTCAGCCCTTACATTCTTAATACCGGGTAAGAATGAGACAATGTAATTGAAACTGATAAAGTGAGGAGGTTGGGACTTTAAATGAGGCTAATCAACATGGTGATGGTGGGTGGAATACCATTTTTTATTTTGCCATGAGAAAGAGTAAACAGTGCATGCCAGTGATCAACCACATACAAGAAAAAACATTGAGGGTAAATGTAATTCCATGAACACACCCACATAGTATGTGTGTGTGTGTAAAATAACAAGCATACATAATATATATTGGCTTGGTATCATTCAGCTTAGTCACCTTGCGGTCTCACCACGGGGTCGAGCTGTGGCTCCGTCGTTTCCGGGACCCCTTCAGTCTGATTTCTGGGAGCAGCGATGCGCTCTGTATGTCACCCTGCTTCCCCCTCCCCTCCGCCCTCTCGGGGCGAGGCGAGAGGGGGGAGCGGGTGGGTGTCCACAATGCATCGGCGCCACGCACCTCGTCTCACGTGCGACGCCAGTACCCAGCGACGTCACGTGTGGCATCAGTTTCACCATCCTGGTCGGTGGGGCGGGAATATGGGCGTCTCCGTTGGCAGTGTTTACCGCCGACATCAGAGCCCCTCCCATCCCAATGCCGAGCCTAGCGGGACGCAGGTACGAGTCAACGTGCACACGTGGGGGATGGCATATATTCTATCTCTCCCCCCACTCACTCTTTTAGCCAGCTATTCAAGATGACACGTATTTTATTACGGCGTTTTATCCCTTCCATTTGACTCACAGGCAAGCCACCAAGGGACCACTACCTTCACAGGCAAGCCATCATGGGACCACTACACACAACATCATTTTGGTCACTTTGTCAGTATCAGGATATACTGACAATTCAATTTCTTCCTTTCTTAGAAACGTTCTTTTGGCAGGCATGATGGCTCCACCACCCTGGTTTTACATACCGGCAACCTGTGCACTATGTTTTCATGGGGGTGGGGGTTCTGGCATACACGGCCCCCCCCCAGCACGTGACTCGCGAATACCTCTGCTCCCACTCCAGACAAGTATACCGGCCCTGACTCCACAGTCTCCATAACCCACTACATGATTTGCATGTAAGTACTTAGGGTGGGCTGTTTTGCCCTCCCCTAGGACAGTCACCATTTGATATACCAACTACCTTTCCTTATATTCCTGTAGATGTCGTTTAAGCATCCGCCCCTGATGAGTGTTCCCACACGAAACGCGTCGGGCAATAGGGATGCAGTCTCGGGCCTACATTACACCATCTACCAAGAACATCATTTATCCAATGAATTATGGTTTTATATTTTAATGTGTTTACCCCTTCCGCCTACGCTGCTTTGATGTTTTACGTACATAGATGAAATTGTTTTTATGTGCCTATCTAGCTGTTTATGCCACTGCATGATACCAAGCCAATATATATTATGTATGCTTGTTATTTTACACACACACACACATACTATGTGGGTGTGTTCATGGAATTACATTTACCCTCAATGTTTTTTCTTGCATGTGGTTGATCAATGGCATGCACTGTTTACTCTTTCTCATGGCAAAATAAACACGCAATGGTATTCCACCCACCATCACCATGTTGATTAGCCTCATTTAAAGTCCCAACCTCCTCACTTTATATCTTTTTACCAGGGATGGAGGTACATCATGTGTGCCTCATTCAAAGTCCCAAACTCCCCCCCTTTTTTCATGTAATTGAAACTCGACAAGAAAAGAGCCCATCGTGCCCTTCTGGGAGAGAGGCGCTTAGCCTCTGACAAGAATGAGATTTTTATGGCCAGTAAGAATGAGAACCGGGACCGTGGTACCTTTTGAGGAGATGTCTCCATTATTTCAGGGATAAAATCATTGCCTACAGCTCTCCATCACCAATCTCATAATTGCACTCCGCAAGTGACAATTTCTTGGAAAAGTAGCCACACGGATGCATAGCACTGTCAGAGCTAGGACGTTGAGACAGAAGGGCGCCAACTCCAGTCTCAGAAGCATCAACTTCAAGGATAAAAGGCAACGTAGGATCAGGATGTGCCAACACAGGAGCAGAAACAAAGGTAGTCTTAAGACACTCAAAAGCCTTAATGGACTCTGGAGACCAACTCTGTGGGTTACCGTCCTTTCTGGTCATATCAGTCAGGGGCTTGACCAGAGACGAGAAGTTATGAATACATTTCCGATAATAGTTGGCAAAGCCAAGAAAACGCTGCAGAGGACGTAAACCCACGGGTCGAGGCCACTGTAGGACAGCAGAAAGTTTCTCTGGGTCCATCAAAAAACCAGCCGTGGAAATTACATAACCCAGGAATTTGACCTGTTCCCGATGGAATTCACATTTCTGCAGTTTACAATAGAGATTTTTCTCTTAGTTTTTGTAGAACTCGACAGACATCTGTGTGGTGGCTCTCCAGGGACTTGGAAAATATGAGGATATGATCGAGATAGACCACCACACATAATTGCAACAAATCTCGGAGGACATCGTTAATAAACTCTTGGAAAACTGCCGGAGCGTTACAGAGGCCAAAAGGCATTACGAGATACTCATAATGACCTTTTCTGGTATTAAAGGCAGTTTTCCACTCATCGCCCTCCTTAATTCTCACAAGATTGTATGCCCCTCTCAAATCAAGCTTCGTGAAAACCGTTGCTCCTTTGAGGAGGTCAAATAACTCGAATAGGCATTCTTAATGGTGAGACGATTGAGACCCCTATAATCAATGCAAGGTCTCAGTTCACCACTCTTCTTCTTCACAAAAAATAAATCAGCACCAGCAGGAGATGAGGATTTGCGTATGAAACCTCGAGAGAGTGCGTCTGCAACATAGTCCTCCATGGTCTTATCCTCCAAGACCGACAAAGGATAAACCCGGCCACGAGGGGGTATGGCACCAGGTTGAAGGTCAATTGCGCAATCATACGGCCCGGTGTGGAGGCAAAGTACCGGCTTGACCCTTATCAAAGACATCGCTAGAATCGCGATAATCCTCCGGCAGGGAGGAGAGTGAAGAGGTGCACAGGACCTTGGCTACCTTTTGAAAGCATCTTTTACTGCATTGTGGTGACCAGAACAGAACCTCAGCATGGAGCCAATCAAAAGAGGGATTGTGCCTCTGTAACCAAGGATAACCAATAACCAATGGAAACTTAGGTGAGGAAATAACTTGGAATTGGATTATCTCATGGTGAAGAGCCCCTACGGCCATGGACAATGGAACAATCTCATGATTCACATGGGCAGGCTGTAGAGGTCTCCCGTCAAGAGCCTCTATGGCAAGTGGAGTGTCACGCAGCTGCAGCGGAATCGAGTGCTTTGATACAAAGGCAGCATCAATGAACAGGCCTACAGCCCCGGAGTCGATTAGAGCCTATATCTCGACGGACGACTCAGCCCACGACAGGGTAACCGAAACCAGGGGCTTATCCTTCTGGGAAACTGGAGGCGAAACAACACCACCTAAGGTCTGTCCGTGACAGGACCTCAAGGTTCGGGCGTTCCCTGGACGGGTAGGACAAGACTTCAAAAAGTGACCAGCCTGGCCACAATAAAGGCACAATCTCTCCCTCCTCCTAAGGGCTCTCTCATCCGCAGAGAGACGCGTGAAGCCCAAGTGCATGGGTTCATCTTCACAAACTGACTCGGTACCAGGAGGCATGGGAGGTGAGGGAGGCAAGGGTGGGACTGCAAAGCTCAGAGACAAACGTACAGGAGGCTTCCACAAGCGCTCCTTAACAGAGAATCTCTCTCTGAGTCTGGAGTCAATAAGGATGGCAAATGTGATCAACCTCTCCAGCTCAGTGGGTATATCTTGGGCTACTATCTCATCCTTGATGTTATCCAAGAGACCATGAGAAAAAGCAGCCACAAGGGTCTCATTGTTCCAAGCAACCTCTGCTGCCAGAGTACGGAATTCAATGGCGTAATCGGCAACCGTCCTCGTACTCTGTTTGATGGACATGAGGCACTTGGCAGCAGAAGCGGAGCATGTGGGAAAGTCAAATACCCTTTTGAAGGAAGCCAAAAATGCTGGGTAACTCAGGACCACAGGTTTTTGCGTCTCCCATAGAGGGTTTGCCCAGGCCAAGGCTCTGTCAGAAAGCAAAGATATAACAAAACCCACTTTGCTTCTGTCCGTAAGAAACGCCTGGGGCAGCATCTCAAAGTATATCTCAACCTGGTTGAGAAACCCTCTGCACTGAACTGGATTGCCCACAAATCGCTGGGGAAGCGGAGCTGAACCAGACATACCTCTTATAGAGGTAATACTCGAGGCGGGTGCCTGCACAGAGACTACTGGAGCGGCCACAGTGGGAGATTCTAGACGAGCCGTGCGACTCAGGAGCATCTGTATCGCCGTGGCAAACTGATCCATGCAGTGATCCAGGTCATCCAATCTGGAAAAAATATTATCAACAAGTGGATTGGCTGCATCTTCTGAATTCATGGCCTTCGCCTACTGTCAGAAACCATGAATCAGACCGAGACAGAAGTACAGTTAAATCACACTTGTTTAAAAATAAAAAGGTAAACAGAGTAAGTGTAGTCAAAACATGGCCAGAGTTCAGTAACCGGATCAGGTAGTTGGCCAAGCCAATGTCCAAGAGCCAGCGATAAAGGTAGTAGTACAGTAAGCAGGATCTGTAGCCAGAGGGAACGACAGTCAAGCAGGTCTTGTGATGTTAACACAGGCAAAGGCAGAGAGCAAATGAACTGGAAGGCTTTAAGTAGGCAGAGCTGACGAGCAGGATCATCAACAGGTGGATCACTGTGGAGAGATGGGAGCTGGCAATTAGCTGGAGAAGGAAGGGCTGGGCCCAGCCCTGACACATACCTTCGTAGAAGAGGACTGTGCTGAAGAACAAGGAGACCGTCTTCCCGAGGCCAGAACAAATAATATACAGTATGTTGTGCTGTTGGCCATTGGTGGAGAACCTCACCCCCAATCCTTTCCCCATTCAACCCTCAGTCAGAGCAAGATCTTCAGTTAATGACATCTGCTGGGTGTTGCATTGTATAGTTGTCTACTCCCTGTTTAGGCCTATGATCCCAAGACCTGGCAGAGGAAAATTTTTCTTGGTGTTGTGTGATGGTATTTTATTTAGGAGAGTCCATATAATTTCAGAAATCATCTTGTTCAGCTCATCAGTTGAAATCTACCTTTGTGACATATACTGTATATAATATATTCTTTTTTAATTTTTTTCATTCAAGTTTTAGTTTATTATCTGAATAGAGTCAGTACAATCTTTACAGAAAAAAGTACAATGTAGTATCACAATATAATATGCAAGCGAACAAGTTAAATATCAGTAGATCTCAAAATACAATATTACCATGTTGGAATACATCAATGCAAAAATACCATAAAAACGGAAAATATTGAAATATATTTATCAAAAATAGGAGAAACCCCCTACCTCTATTCCCCCTCATTCTAACCTTCCCTTCTTCGAAAGTAAGTAGCAATGATGGCCTATTAAATATCTCAAAATATATGTACATAGTTACCAGAAGATGAGGAGATCCTCCATTCCCCCAGACACCCCTAAAGGGAACATACTGTGCCTGAGAAGGCAAGAGGAGCTCCCCACCCCCCCCCCTCCTAAGCAACCCAAAAACTTTTTTTTTTTGAGAAAACATATGACCTTAATTTGAGTATATATAATAGGAAATATAGTAGTCTACTATAAGTTTAACCGGGTGTAAAAAATCCTTCTCAAAATAATAAATCAAAGTCAAATGTTCTGACTCTAAAATAAGAGAACGTTGTATAAACCTGAGAAGTCTTAAAACAATCTAGTACAAATACCTATTGTTTATATTCCATATAACAAAAATAAATAAGAATGGGAGAAAGAGAGAAAAGAAGAGAAAATATTTAGTGTTCAGTAGGAAAAAAAGGAAGAAATAGAAAAAGAAAGAAAGAAAGAGCCTACCTGCTCAATGTAAACATCAATATTCAGCGATTGGTGTTGCTAATTACTTAAGGGGTGTAGGAATTCCCAAAAATTGTATCCAAGGTTCCCATATAGAATTAAATTGAGTAGATCTGTCCAAAGTTGAACTAATCATTTTTTCCTGTTCCATTATCCACGTAACTTTTCTCTTCATACATAAAAGAGAAACTGATGTTTTTTTTCCATGCTTTGGCAATGGTTATTCTAGCCCCTGTAAGTATGAATAGAATCAGTTTTCTGGTAACCTTGGGAACCTGTGGTATAAATCCGTTAAGTAAAGCGATCGCTGGAGATTGATGTATTGTATATCCTGTGATTTTTCGTATAATATTGAAGATTTTATTCCAAAATCCTCGGATTTTGGGACATTCCCACCAAATATGAATCATAGATCCTAATCCCTGACAACCTCTAAAACAGAGAGGGGATGAGGTGGGATACATAGCAGCTACTCTTGTAGGAACTAGGTACCATCTAGTAAAGATTTTAACATTTTGCTTCTATAAGTGAAGCATTAAGAATGCCTTTTATTGATCTAATAAAATTTCCACACCCGTCCTTCAGATCCCAATCACTTTGGAGGTCCTTCTCCCAAGCCAGCATATGAGGCAGTTTAATATCGTTGGAAGCAAGCGACTTATATAAAACAGAAATCCCACCTCTCCTATTATTAGCCTGTTCACATCTAACTTCATATGGCGTAGGTTCTCTAGATCCAGGATTATTTTCCCATAATTTATTAGTAAAATTAGAGATTTGAAAAAATCTTGATCTTTCAGTAGAAGGAAAATCAAGATTATCAATGAAATATTGTATAGAGAGAGGGCCTGATCTTGAGAAAAAACGTCCAATGCGGTACACCCCCGTATCATGCCACCACTTAAAGGAACCAACATCCCCTTTTGAGATAAATAATGGATTCTGAAACAGATCAGCCAATGGTTGCAGCTTAGAGACCAAAGAGGGGAGATTCCTAAGCGAGTCCCACAAAGCTAAAGATTGTGATAGAGCAGGAGATAAAATAGAAGGTCTGTTTTTGGGAGGACACAATACATTTTCCAAAGAAGATTTAAGGGAAGCCAATTCTTCTATACGAATCCAGTCAGGTTGTTCATTTTTGAGGTATATATCAGACAACTGTGCCAGTCTAGCAGCTTGGTAATACCACCAAAGGTTCGGAGGTCCCAAGCCTCCCTGCTCAGTGAGATTATACAGGCTGCGGGAAGAAAGGCGTGGACCTTTTCTGTTCCAAATAAATTTAAGGATTTTGCTTTGGAAGGCTTTTAGGTGATTTTTTTTTTATCGGAATAGGGAGCGAGCGAAAAAGATGCAACAATCTGGGTAGGAGGGTCATCTTGATCGAATTAAGTCTGCCAATCCAACCGATATTGTGTGTCCTCCAGTTGCTAAGATCAGCCTCAAGTTTCCTATACATAGGTGGATAATTAGCCTGATATAAATCTTCAAATTTTGAAGTGAGATTAATACCTAAGTATTTAAGGGAGCAAGTACTCCAACTGAATTCGTATTTATTTTGTATGTAGGAAACCACAGAGTCTGGAAGAGACACATTAAGGCAGTGGTTCTCAACTCCAGTCCTCAGGGCCCACCAACAGGCCAGGTTTGCAAGATAACTGAAATGCATCACAGGTGATATAATTTGCTGCTCAGGGATTGCAATATTCTAGTCTGCATCTCACCAAGGTAATACTTAAAATCTGGCCTGTTAGTGGGTCCTGAGGACAGGAGTTGAGAACCACTGCATTAAGGGATTTAGATTTGGCCATATTAACCTTGAGACCTGATATTTTGGAGAATTTTTGAAGCAGAGAGTAAATTTCAGATAAAGAAGACGTTGGGGAAGTAATAAACAACAACAGGTCATCTGCAAATAATGCACATTTATGATTTTCTTTTTCACACTGGATTCCCCTGATATTCGGATTATTCCGGATTGCAATTGCTAATGTTTCCATCATAACAGCGAATATCAGGGGAGATAAAGGGCAACCTTGCCTAGTATAAGGTGACCAGATTTTTAAAATGAAATCCGGGGACACTTTTTTTTTGTACTAGTAATGGCGGCAATCAGCGACTCTCTGCCCGTTGCCGCCCGCCTCGCAGCCTGTCAAGTCTCACTCTCTGTGCTCCGGCTACTACTGGGTGTGGAGCGGAGGAAGATCACTCCACCAGGGAAGGAAAGGAGATAAGCAGGCAGGCGGCTGGCCGGGACTTGAGCCAAGGCAGAAGAACATGTGACAGGCGCTGAATGGGCATGCACCCGAAACTGAAGAAATATTTCCTCCGCTCCGACCAGCACATGATCATCAGAAAGGGGCACAGATAATGGAAAAAAATACATCCCTCTAAGCTGCACTTTCTGTCTTTGAAATTGCCCCATCCCCTGTTTAAATCCAATCCGGGGACAAAATCGGGGACAGACTTGGTCCGGGGACAGTGTCCTCAATCCGGGGACTGTCCCCTGAAACCGGGGATGTCTGGTCACCCTAGCCTAGTACCTCTACAAATCTTAATGGAGTCAGAGAATAGCCCCTGTAATCTGACTTTAGCTTCAGGTGTAGAATATAGAGCAGATAAAATGGCTAAAACTTTCGAACCAAAACCCCAGCGCTTCATGACCTCAAACATGTATGGCCATGAAACTGAATCGAAGGCCTTTTGCAGGTCCAACCATAGGAGCATACCTTCCTGTTTTTGTTTACCTACCCATTGGGTTTGCAATATTGACACCAAATCTACCGCTCTCCTCATCTGATCTGGACCCTGTCTACCAGGGATAAATCCCACCTGATCTTTATGGATATATTGCCCAATGAAGGAAGATAACCTATTAGAGAGAATTTTGGTTAATATTTTTAAGTCATTGTTAATCAAAGAAATTGGCCTGTAATTTTCAACTAGGCTGGAGTCCTTATCAGGTTTTGGAATAACGGATATATATGCCATGTTGAGCTGTTTACCTATTGGATGACCTTCTGTCAGAAAATTTAAAAATCGTGTAAGATAGGGTGTCAGGGTCTCTAAGAATGTTTTATAGTAAGTAGGAGAAAAACCATCAGGTCCGGGAGCTTTATTAGTTTTCAATGTTCTAATAACTTCTGAAACTTCTGTCATAGATATGGGAGCTTCTAATTCCTCTCTATGTATATCTGCTAACTTGGGTAATTGTAAGCCATCTAGGAACTCCTCTATTGGAGGTAGATTGTCCTTCAAAACTATATAAATCAGAATAGAAATCTTGAAAGGCTGTCATTATACGCTGGGGGTTTAGTGTAAGAGAGCCATCAGCTAATCTGATCTTGGGAAGAACTCTAGATCTGAATCTAGGGGATAATTTATGAGCTAACATGGGACCTATCTTATCCCTTAATTGATAAAATTTGGCCCCAGACCACTTAACAGAACTATCTGCCTTCACGGTGAGAGCCAGATTCAGAGCAGCCCTAGCAGCATCAAATTTGGAGGCAGGAATACCACATGGATCCTTTTTATGTTGTTTACTCAATGTTACAAAGTCTCTTTCTAGTCTTTCCACCTCCAAAGTCTTCAATTTTTTGGTCTAGCTGCAATCTGTATCAATTTGCCTCTGACGGTAACTTTGTGTGCCACACACAGAATTTCCGGAGAAACTTCCTCCCTCTCATTATGTTCAAAATATTCCTCAATCTCACATTCAATTTCTGTGGCAATAACAGGATCCTTTAGTAACGATTGATTAAGAGTCCAATGGGATACCCTTTGAACCATACTATCACGTTTCAAAGACAGTAGAACCATAGAGTGGTCTGACCATGCCACGTCTATAATAGAGGAGGCAATGGCAGAAGAGATATGTTGAGTAGAAACTATTATGTGATCTATATGTGAGTATGATTGGTGGGGATTTGAAAAGTGAGTAAAATCTTTTGTTTTTGGATTCAGCTCCCTCCATATATCCGTCAATCTGGATCTATGAAGTAGGCAAGCAATTTGTGTACTAGCCATGGTTGGACGGATCATTTTAGTCTTCAATGGTTTAGATTTATCTAGCCCTGTATCAAATGCTATGTTGGAATCTCCTCCCATAATGATAACTCCATCCATAAATGGCTGAAGAGTTTCAAACATTCGGTTAAAGAATCTCTTTTGTCCCCTATTAGGAGCATAATTTGATATTAAAGTATACAACCTCCCATCTATGGTACCTTTCACCAACAGGAATCTCCCCTCTGGGTCTCCACATTCCTTCTGTAAATTAAACTTGCAGTGTTTAGAAAATAAAATTGCTACTCCCCATGTCTTATTTTCAGCATTGGCTAGATGAAACACTGGGAAGTGGGCATGTAAAAAATTGGGGGTGTACCGCTGTGGGAAATGGGTTTCCTGTAAAAAAACGACATCGATGTGATGAGACCTATATTCCTGAAAGGCCTTCTGTCTCTTAATTGGGGAGTTCAACCCCTGTGTGTTATGAGTAATAACCCGAAGAGGAGAAGAAATATTATTAGTGGCAGCCATGAAAAAATAGAGTAAGATCAAGCAATTCGCTGTCCCAAATAATACTCAATAAATCCTTAAGAAAGAATTATTCACCAAGGTTGGATTAGCAAACTTCAAACATCCCTCCAAAAAACCTCTCATTGGCAGGTAGGCTAAGAGAAAGAAGAAGACATAAAAGAAAGAAAAGAAAAAAACAAAATCAAATTCACTCAGAAGCGATACATAGTATATCAAAAGGCCAAATAATGGCCCAGAATGAAGGGAGGAATAAGACTTCCTTCCTGCATTCAAAAAATACTCAGTAGTATAGCCCATAAGAAGGGCTAAGTACCCTCCTCTCAGATCGGTAAAAAACAACCGATCCAAGAAGTGGGTGGAGGCCCAATGCCTCAACACCGGCCAGTGACAGCCTCTAAAAAAGTGTGAAAACATCAAACTAAAAAAGTGGATTCATCTTAGATAAACCGAAAGTCCATAACAGACTACCTATATTTTGTTTTCTAAAACACCAAAAAAAAAACAATTTTTTTTTTCAATTGCCACCTGAGATATCAGGTAGACAAGATAAAGTCAAAAATGAACTTATCATCTCCTCAGGTAACAAGATTATCTTTAACTCTCCTATGTTTGACTTTGTTCCAATTAGAAGAGGTTGGGCTTATAGGAGATTGACGTTTGATAGAGCTTTGTTGGGCAGGTGTAGTGTCCATGTCCGGTTCCATAGAGATAATCTTCAGGTCCAGCAAAAGATGTTCACCTTCTTGGAAATTATGAACTGCATTGTGTTTGCCATTAAAGGAGAATTTTAGAGCAAAAGGAAAAGCCCATCTGTATTTTATGTCTTTTTTGATAAGGGCCGCCAATAGAGGTTTTAGGGATCTTCTTCTTTGAATAGTGTAAATATCAGAAAAAAATTGAATAGTAGCTCCCTGGTATTGTAATAGTTCCTGTTAGCGATATTTCTTCATTATGTCCTTTTTTATAGAATAATAATGTGGTTTAACTACCACATCCCTTGGTAAACCGTCCTTTCTAAGTGGTCCCAGTGACCTATGAGCACGGTCCAATTCCAACTTGTGAGCAGGAATAGATGGTAATAGGATTTTAATGACATCCTGTATAGCAGCATGTACATCAAGGATATTTTCTGGCAATCCCCTGACCCTAAAATTGTCTCTCCTGGAACGGTTCTCAAGGTCATCAATTTGTGCCTGTGCTGTTTCCAGCTGGTCCTGCATGAATTGTAAATGTTCAGTATTCTGGTCAGTTTTTGCCACAGTGATGTCTAACTTGTGCTCAATATTTTCAATTCTATTACCAAGGGACTGAAAGTCAGCTTTAATTTCACCAGTAATTCTTTCAGCATTTAGTGCTAATCCTTTATCCAGCATTTCTGATATTTTCGTGAATAATGTGGATACATTGAAAGTTACATCAAGAGCCTGTTCAGCCTGTGTATGTACTGGGATAGGAGCTAGTGTAGAGACCTCTATTGGGGATAAATGGATAAATTCCACAGGGTTCTCCTGTTCCGTGTATTCAGGAGAAGTGATAGAACGACAAACTACAGAATTAGAAGTCTGAGAAATAAAAGATATAGATGAAGGAGCCAAAACTTGCTTAATAGCATTGGAGGCCTCAGCAGCTTTGTGTGCGTGTCTGAGGTACGGCGGCCATCTTGGAAAAATTCAGTTTCTCCACAGGCTGTTTAAAACGTTTCTTGCCTCTTTTAGAATATTTACCCGGCATAGACAGGTGCTCTGAAGCTTCCACTAGCGTTACCCGTTATTCTCAGGCGACAAGGGAGTCTGTAACCGCTTGTATCTCTGCTGTATGGCCGGCGGTGAGCGGAGCTCCGGTCCTAAGCTGCCATCTTAGGAGCTCCCGCCCCCTTTTTCATAATATATTCTTTAAGTCAACACCCACCTTTTACCATCCATGGCCATCAATGTGGCATCACAGCATACTTTTCGTGGTGCACTTTATTAAGCTCACATAAACCTGTCTTAGCCATGAGATGGATAGTTGGTTGTGTTTACACCCAGATGCCAAAAGTAACTAGTCCTTTCCTGGACCTAATATGCTAATTTTATCCTGACCTCTAGTCTCTGATTCTGGCCATTGGTATTCCTTCTGACCATGACTCACAGTGCTCCTTTGGTCCTTCCTGGTTTTGACTTTAGGTTTATCTACAACCACATCCTGGTTAATTCCTCTGTTATAGTGTTTGCCCATTTGATATTGACCTCACTGTGTATGACATTCCTTACACCTGTTATATTTGAAATATTGGAATCTGTCGTGTCTAAAACGTTCTTTCACTTTTTGAAGCCTGTGCGTTTGCAACCTGTGCAAACCATCCGAATTGTGGCTTGTGACTGCCATAAACAGAAATGCCCTGCCACTGTATATATCCTATGTCAACTGACTAGGAGGTGGGTAGATAATATGCCCACTGTTCTGGATCTTGGACCCAGTGCACGCCATGTTGCTTAATATGTACACATAAGATATGCTACTTTCCACTGCAGTATATTTTGATGCATATGAATTTAAACTATATTTTTACTATAACATATATTTAATGTTATTTGTTTCTTAGGTCAGCTATTTGATCCTCATTATCTCATTGACAATGCAGTTAGCAATGTCATCTGTTCCATAACTTTTGGAGACCGATTTGAATATGATGATGCAAAATTTAAAAAACTTCTACATCTTCTGGATGCAGCCTTAGAGTCTGATTCTGGATTTCTGGCTCAGGTACTATATATTAATCAATCCTAGATCGATCAGCTGATCCTTCCTGACCGGCATAAAGACCCTGTTGAAGGGATGCCAGGGCTGGGCGAGAGGGGGTTCCTTAAGGAAGTAAGTTAAGGAAGTAAGTTCCTTAATACTGCTACCTCATATAGTATTTATTCTAATGTTAGTTAAAGGTATGGATGACCCGAGCACCCCCCCCCCCCGGTTCGGTTCGCAGCAGACTATGCGAACAGGCAAAAAATAAGTACGAACAAACGAACACCGTTAAAGTCTATGGGACACGAACATGAAAAATCAAAAATGCTAATTTTAAAGGCTAATATGCAAGTTATTTCCATAAAAAGTGTATGGGGACCCGGGTCCTACCCCAGGGGAACCATACTTGCCAACAGTCCCGAAGTTCCTAAGACACTACCGATTTTGGGACCCTCGTCCTGATCAGAGCTCGTCGCGATTAAATTCCCGAAATTTTGCCTATGTCCTGGGAAATCGGGAATGTTTTAGGCAAAAAGGGCCGGCGGGCTACAAAAAGATGGCCGTTGCCACAAGGACTATTTACCCGTGTGTTCAGTGGAGAGAGGAGGGGCAGCCAATCGGCTTCTCTCTTCAGTGTACAAGTAGACAATTCTCTTGTACACTGAAGCCGATTGGTTGCACGACTCGGAGGCCCCTCCCCTCTCCACTGGACACACAAGAAAGCCGGGAACTGTAGCTGTCGCTGATGGGGACAGACGCATGTAAGGAGGGCTCCGCTGGCTGCTGGGGACACAGATTTAAGGAGGGCTCCGCTGGCTGCCCGGGACACAGATGTAAGGAGGGTTCCGCTGGCTGCTGGGGACATAGATGTAAGGAGGGCTCCGCTGGCTGCTGGGGATACAGATGTAAGGAGGGCTCGGCTGGCTGCTGGGGACACTGATGTAAGAAGGGCTCCGCTGGCTGTTGGGGACACTGATGTAAGGAGGGCTCCGCTGGCTGTTGGGGACACTGATGTAAGGAGGGCTCTGCTGGCTGTTGGGGACACTGATGTAAGGAGGGCTCCGCTGGTTGCTGGGGACACTAATGTAAGGAGGGCTCGGCTGGCTGCTGGGAACATAGATGTAAGGAGGGCTCCACTGGCTGCTGGGGACAGTGATGTAAGGAGGGCTCTGCTGGCTGCTGTTTTTTTAATAAAGGACTTGTCCCAATTTGTCTGTCATTTGTAACATTTTGACACTTTTTTTGGTGAATGAGTAGGGGTACAATATACCCGATACCCATTCACATGGGGGGTGGGTGGGATCTGGGGGTCCCCTTGTTAAAGGGGGCTTCCAGATTCCAATAAGCCCCCCACCCGCAGACCCCCACAACCACCGGGCAAGGGTTGTGGGGATTAGGCCCTTGTCCCCATCAAGATGGGGACAAGGTGTTTTGGGGGGTTGGGGGGGACCCCAAAGCACCCTCCCCATGTTGAGGGCATGTGGCCTGGTACGGTTCAGAAGGGGGTGCGCTCTCTCGTCCCCCCCTTTGTCTGCGGTCTGCAAGGTTGTGTGCTCGGATAAGGGCCTGGTATGGATTTTGGGGGGGACCCCTACGCCTTTTTTTTAAAATTTTGGCGCAGGTTTCCCCTTAAAATCCATACCAGACCTTAAGAGCCTGGTATGGATTTTGGGGGGCCCCTCCGCCATTTAAAAAAAAATGGCTCCTGCACCCAGGAGCAAGGGCATCCCATAAAAATACAGTGGGAAGGGGAAAGGGAAACAACTTGGATGGGGCTATATACAAATAAATTAGCCAGTATCAAAATATATGTTTTTTTTTAAAACCACATATGCAGTGCTGGGACAAGGTCATCTAGAGCCCAGGGTGAGCATGCCAAATTGAGAGCCCCCCCCCCCCCAAGATGCAGATGTGTCAGCAAAAATTTCCCAAGTGCTCAATACTGAACATTAATCTGAATAATTACCTCCTAAGCATAAATTTCCCCTCCTCCCCGTACAAATCGCAAATAACAACCCCCCCCCAAAAAAAACCTCATTGCACAAATTCTCTACCTCTAAAATTTCCCCTCCAAGCACACATCCTCTCCCCCATTCCAAATTCCCTTCTCCCAGCACAAATCCCCCCAATCCCCCCTACTAGCGCAAATCCCCCCAAATTTTTTTCCCCTCCTAGCACAATTACACCCCACCCCCGCTCTCTACCATATCACCTCTTGATTAGGAATGGGCAAACTGTTCAGCCCGAGCATAAGTTCGGGCCGAACTTTGGTTGTTCGGATGTTCTACGAACAACGAACAATATGCAGAGTTCGGGGCAAATTCGAAAGTCTATGGGACACTAACAGGAAGAACCAAAAGTGCTAATTTTAAAGGCTTGTATGCAAGTTATTGTCATAAAAAGTGTTTGGAGAACTGGGTCCTGCCCCAGGGGACATGTATCAATGAAAAAAAAAGTTTTAAAAACTGCAGTTTTTTTCAGGAGCAATGGTTTTAATAATGCTTAAAGTGAAACAAAAATTAAATATTCCTTTAAATATCGTGCCTGGGGGTGTCTATAGTATGCCTGTAAAGTGGCACATTTTTCCCGTGTTTAACACAGTCCCGCAGCAAAATTAAATTTCTAAAGAAAAAAAAGTAATTTAAAACTGATCGCGGCTGTAATGAATTGTCGGGTCTCAGCAATATACATAAAACTCATTGAAAAAAAACAACATGGGTTCCCCCCCAGTCCATTACCAGGCCCTCTGGGTCTGGTATCAATATTAAGGGGAACCCTGAACCAAAAATTAAAAGAAAATTGCGTGGGGGTCCCCCAAAATTCATACCAGGCCCTTAAGGTCTGGTATAGATATTAAGGGGAACCCTGCGCCAAGTTTAAAAAAAATGGCGTAGGAGTCCCCCCCAAAATCCATACCAGACCCTTCAGTGCACTGATCGTGCCTGAGCAACTGGAAGCAGGTGATAGCAAACATTTACTGTGGTTAAAACAAACAAATGATAAGCAGCACTAAAAGTGAATATAACAACAAAAATTTATAATATTAAAGTGCAAGCGTGCAATTAGTGCTTGAATAACATCCTTAAAAAATGCATAATTTTCCCTGTTAAAAAAATAAAATAAAAAATGCATAAAGTATTATATGACCTGCAAACATGCATGAATATATTGTGCATATTAACAGCTTGTGAGAGAGCGTAAATCCACAAATCAATCTGCAAGAGTTCATAAATGGTGAACAGTCCTTAGGTGGGTTAAATCAACCATCCAAAAAGCACACTGTGCGATGCAAATAAAAGGGGGATCCACCACCAGCAACACCCTATTTGCATTTGCCTCTTAATGAATATGTAGGACCATAAATTACAATGGTCACATGCGCCCAAGATATAACATGGAGAGCTAATCATCCGATGAGTAGCGATGGACAATCTGCAACTGATCCCAATATGTGACTCAAAATTTTTAAAAGAATAGACTGCCATAGTGAAGCCCATCAAGTATTCAAATTTTTATTAAAAGTTGTAAAAAGTGCCTCCACATGGCTTGGATTCAGCATGGATACAATATAACATGGATAGGACTTCCAGCAAGCTGTTGGCTCATACACGACCGCTGGAAAGTGGCTAGGCGTGCATGATGTCATCACCTCCAGGCCATTTCCAATGCGTTTCATTGCCAATGACATCTTTGGGGGACAGGCCAAGTGTGCTTGGCTGGGGCCCTCCTCAATACTCCAAGCGGCTCCTCCTAGACTTCACCCTTCTACTTCTGGAAGGTTCCAGAGAGCAGGGGGAGTTACCAGAGGTGCTGGTAACACCAGCCTTCCTGAGTCACACAGCCCTGACCCAGATTCAACCCAGGCCTGGCTCTCAGCCAGGCCAATTTACCTACACTAACAACTATGTACACTAATACCTAGCGCACTAGCTAGATTGTGCTACATAGGATACACTACACTTTTCATACATTGATTAAAATTAAAACTATATATTTATCAAAATATATGATGAATTTGAATTTCTCTTCTTATACGTTTGTGAATATTGTCACGATTGCCCATAATACACATACATTTGCTTTTTAACCACTTAAGCCCCGGACCATTTGGTAGCTAAAGGACCAGAGGTGAATTCAGAATTTTGCACTGCACTGCTTTAACTGTAAATTGTGTGGACATGCAATGTTGTACCCAAACGAAATTTGCGTCCTTTTCTTCCCACAAATAGAGCTTTCTTTTAATGGTATTTGATTGCCTCTGCGATTTTTATTTTTTGCGATATAAACGGAAAAAGACCGAAAATTTTGAAAAAAAATGATATTTTCTACTTTTTGTTATAAGAAAAATCGAATAAACTCAATTTTAGTCATACATTTAGGCCAAAATGTATTCAGCCACATGTCTTTAGTAAAAAAAATGTCAATAAGCGTATATTTATCGGTTTGCGCAAAAGTTATAGCGTTTACAAACTAGGGTACATTTTCTGGAATTTACACAGCTTTTAATTTATGACTGCCTATCTCATTTCTTGAGGTGCTAAAATGACAGGGCAGTACAAAACCCCCCCAAATGACCCCATTTTAGAAAGTAGACACCCCAAGGAAATTGCTGAGAGGCATGTTGAGCCCATTGAATATTTTTTTTTTTTGTCCCAAGTGATTGAATAATGACAAAAAAAAAAAAAAATTACAAAAAGTTGTCACTAAATGATATATTGCTCACACATGCCATGGTTATATGTGGAATTGCACCCCAAAATACATTCTGCTGCTTCTCCTGAGTACGGGGATACCACATGTGTGGGACTTTTTTGGAGCCTAGCCATGTACGGGACCCCGGAAACCAAGCACCGCCTCCAGGATTTCTAAGGGCGCAAATTTTTGATTTCACTCCTCACTACCTATCACAGTTTTGAAGGCCATAAAATGCCAAAATAGCACAAAACCCCCCCAAATGACCCCATTTTGGAAAGTAGACACCCCAAGCTGTTTGCTGAGAGGCATGGTGAGTATTTTACAGCTCTCATTTGTTTTTGAAAATGAAGAAAGAACATTTTTTTTTTCTTTTTTTTTTCAATTTTCAAAACTTTGTGACAAAAAGCGAGATCTGCAAAATACTCACAATACCTCTCAGCAAATAGCTTGGGGTGTCTACTTTCCAAAATGGGGTCATTTGGGGGGGTTTTGTGCCATCTGGGCATTCCATGGCCTCCGAAACTGTGATAGGCAGTGAGAAGTGAAATCAAAAATTGACACCCTTAGAAAGCCTGAAGGCGGTGCTTGGTTTTTGGGGTCCCGGACGCGGCTAGGCTCCCAAAAAGTCTCACACATGTGGTATCCCCGTACTCAGGAGAAGCAACTGAATGTATTTTGGAGTGTAATTCCACATATGCCCATGGCATGTTTGAGCAATATATCATTTAGTGACAACTTTGTGCAAAAAAAAAAAAAAAAAAATTATTTTTTCCGCAACTTGTGTCAACATATAAAATATTCCATGGACTCGACATGCCTCTCAGTATATAGCTTGGGGTGTCTACTTTCCAAAATGGGGTCATTTGGGGGGGTTTTGAACTGTTCTGGCATTTTATACACAACATTAGGAAGCTTACATCCACTCTTCTAACCACTTGAAGACAAAGCCCTTTTTGACACTTTTTGTTTACATGAAAACATATTTTTTTTTGCAAGAAAATTATGTTGAACCCCCAAACATTATATATATTTTTAAAGCAAAGGCCCTACAGAATAAAATGGTGGGTGTTGCATTTTTTTTTCTACACAGTATTTGCGCAGCGATTTTTCAAACGCATTTTTTTGGGAAAAAATACACTTTTTTTTAATTTTAATGCACTAAAACAAACTATATTGCCCAAATGTTTGATGAAATAAAAAAGATGATCTTAGGCCGAGTTCATAGATACCAAACACGACATGCTTTAAAATTTCGCACAAACGCGCATTGGCGACAAACTACATACATTTTTAAAAGCCTTTAAAAGCATTTACAGGTTACCCCGTTAGATTTACAGAGGAGGTCTACTGCTAAAATTACTGCCCTCGATCTGACCTTCGCGGTGATACCTCACATGCATGGTGCAATTGCTGTTTACATATGACGCCAGACCGACGCTTGCGTTCGCCATTGGGCAAGAGCAGGGCAGGACAGGGGTGCTTTTTTTTTTTTTTTTTTTTTATTATTAATTTTGCTTTTTTATTTTATTTTTAAACTGTTGCTTCCATATTTATTTATTTTTATCACTTTTATTGTTATCTCAGGGAATGTAAATATCCCCTATGATAGCAATAGGTAATGACAGGTACTCTTTGAAAAAACTGGGGTCTATTGGACCCTAGATCTTTCCTCTGCCCTCAAAGCATCTGACCACACCAAGATCGGTGTGATAAAATGCTTTCCCAATTTCCCAATGGCGCTTTTTATATCCGGGGGGGGACATTCCCTCCCACTGCTTGTAAAAGCAGTCCAGAGGCTAATTAGCCACTAGGATTGCTTTTACATGAAAGCCGGCCGCTGGCTGAAAAGAATGATACCAAGATGATACCTAAACCCGCAGGCATCATTCTGGTATAAACATTCAAAGTCCAGCAACATACCAGTACGTTGCTGGTCCTTGGACATGTATTGTAATCTTTTTTTTCATGCAGCCTGTTGGCTGAACGAAAAAAAAAGATTGATCGGTGGGTATGCCCACCATTAGAATACCGCCCTTCATCCACCCACTTCTAATGATGGGCATACATGCACCATTTATATATGCCAAAGCATGGGGGCATCTTCTCGCAAAAGTTATGCCGCGTACATATGGTCAGACTTTTCCACGGGCAAGCCTCCGTCGGAATTTCGACCGTATATACGCGGCATTAGGAGCAAAATCGCTCCTCCGCTCCTGCTGCCCCAATGCTTCGGCATATATGCTTTTTTTTTTTAACTGTGGTGGTGAAATTACCTCCTACAGCACTGGAGTCGCAGGGATCAGGCCTGTCTCTGCGAACGCTGCAGTTATGTGTGTTGTGTTTTGCAAGTGACAGAAATCGATCGATACTGCACTTCGGTGGCCTGGGCTGGACGGAGGGGCAAAACGCAGGTGCTAGCAAGTATCTGGGCTGATCCCGCTAACACTGCGTTTTTGGGAACCCTAAACTGCTGGGGACGCTAGTATAGATCTGATCAGATCAGATATTGAGCTGATCAGATACTATACCACTAAGGGGGGTGTATGCTTCACGTGTGGGTGTTAGCGCTACTGGCACTAACCTGACGCTGCCTGGGGTGTGACGCAGACCCTCTCTGACGCTAAAACCTAACTGATATCACCCGCCGGGCGATCAGGGGGTTAAACCTTTATTGGGTTATATACGGCGGGTGCCCTGACACTATAAAAAGCAAACTAACTAACCAGCGTCACCCGTAACACTTATATGATGATCACTGGTGAAAGGGTTAACTAGGGGCAATTAGGGGGTTAAAACCTTTATTAGGTAATATATGGGGGTACCTGACGCTATATAAAAACCTGACGGCGAACCTAAAAAAAAATTACTGGCTACCTATCTGCATCACCGACACTAAGACAACGATCATAAAAACGATTGCTTAGCGACAGTGGTGATAGGGGGTGAAAGGGTTACCTGGGGGGCGATCAGGGGTTTAACCTTTATTAGATAATATATGGGGGTACCTGACGCTATAAAAACCTGCGGCGAACCTAAAAAAAATTACTGGCTACCGATCAGCATCACCGACGCTAAGACATCGATCAGAAAAATGATCGCATAGTGACGGCGGTGCTAGGGGGTGAAAGGGTTACCTGGGGGGTGATCAAGGGGGTTACACCTTTATTAGGTAATATATGGGGGTACCCGACGCTATAAAAACCTGCGGCGAACCTAAAAAAAATTACTGGCTACCGATCAGCATCGCCGACGCTAAGACATCGATCAGAAAAATGATTGCTTAGTGACAGTGGTGATAGGGGGTGAAAGGGTTACCTGGGGGGCGATCAGGGGGTTAAACCTTTATTATGGGGGGTTAGGGGGCTACACTGGACCTAAAACTAAATGTACTGACACTTTTACAGTCACAAATGTCACTGATTGCAGTGACCATTTATTTAGTGATCACTGCAATCAGTGACACTGTGACTGGGGGCTGGGGGGGGCTGGGGGGTGATCTGGGGGTGTCTGGGGGGGCGATTTATGTGCCTATGTGTCCTGGTGTCAGTGTGCTGTTCTGTGTACTAACCTGGCATCTTCTCCTGTACGGCGCTCGGTATATGTGAGCGCCCCAGGAGAGATGACATCACTTCCTCCTTCCTGGCAGGCAGGGGAAGCTCTCTCATTCGCCGGGAGCGATCGAGAGGGGGTGGCCCGAATCGAACGGCCGTCCCCTCATGCAGGATCGCTCCCGAAGGTAAAACGACCGCTCACTGTAAAGAAGGGGGGTCCGATCGGACCCCCCAACTATACAAAGGCAATCACGTACATATACGTGATTCTGCCTGTCGGTGCCATTCTGCTGACGTATATTTACAGTGGGCGGTCGTTAAGTGGTTAACCAATTTTCATTCCATAGGAGAGTTTTCAGACAAACATCTTTTTCATTGTTGAAACATGTACACTTGTGCGCAAATACCAAATTTAAAACAGTTTCTGATGCATTTCCTGAAGCAAAGTCTGCTTTTTCAGAGAAACTTTAAAGAGGAAGTCCAGGCTCTAACTAACTAAGCCTAAGCCTACCTCCTTCTAATGTCTATACTAACTACCCTGTAGATGGAAGATGTTTATACAGAATTATTGTTAGAGCACTCTGGTCTTGTCACGTGATTGGCGCCCAGTGGCGTCTCCTGCTTTCATATTTAGGGGGCACATGGGGGGACAGGGTCCAAAGTAGGGGGGCCAACTATAAAATGCAATTTATATATATATATATATATATATATATATATATATATATATATATATATCCTGGGGCCCTTTACTAGGATCCCATAACGGGCCCTTTCACATGTTCTGAGCTCCCTTCCTACTATACTGGGGCCCCCCAGGGTGGCAGAAAACAAGGAGATATATGTCACCAGCACACCAAGAAAATATAAGGGTCCAAAGCAGTGGGAGAACTATCAGGGTTGCAAAGGTTGTCTTGCCACGGGCCCTGGTGTTCTGCCACTGTGGGGTCCCCAGCTGTCCTGTCCCTGCTATTAACAGCACTAGTCTGGCATCTGTCTCCTTGGCAGCGGCGGCAGTCTATTAGGACCTAGTGCTGGTGACATTATGGGTGCATGCAGGGGAAGGCTGGCACTATTGGTTATAGAGAGCCGAGCCCCCAGCTGGTCACCTAGCAGCAGTAATGCTGTATAACCTTCTCTATTGACATGCTGATCGGGATGTGATCCAGGTGATGTTCCCAGTCAGATCTAATAAACACAGTATTTATTAGCATCAAGAGTACAACCACATATATATAATTAACCGTATGTTCAGCAGCCATGTGGGCTCTATGCCTGTAAAGTGTGGGCTTTGATCAATAAAATCACTGATATTTAACACTAGGATTTGACTAGGAGCATCACCTGGATTGCATCACGATCAGCATGTCAGAGAAGGCTCCACTACTGCTAAGCAACCTGCAGGGAGCTCAACTGTCTACAACCAATAGAGATGGGCTCGGGTGTGTTTGAAATCCCACATGCCCAATCCCCCCAGGAAGCCGACACTCCACAGTGCTAATCACAGCCAGTGAGACATTTCCTGATCTGTGCAGCTGCGGACCGGGAAATGTCTCACTGCCTGTGATTAGTGCTGTGCAGTGTGGGTTTCCTGGCAGGCTCTGGCATGTGGAATTTTGAACATGCCCAGCCCATCTCTAACAACAAATTGTGCTGGCCCTCCTGTACATCAGCCCCATAAAGTAACCAGCACTGGGTTCCAAAGTGCTGCTGCCGCTGCCATGGAGACAGAGACCAGTGCTGTGAATAGTCGGGACAGGATAGCAACTCTGGCTGTTGAGTAATATGTTTATTCCCGCGCTACCATGTGGAATAATATAGTAAGAAAGTGGAACTGCTGCAGGCACCGAAAAGGGTCAAACCAACCCGTTAATGTGCGATTGAGCAGAGGGGGGGGGGGGGGTGTGGTGTTTCGCTGTTAGCGCTGTTACTAGTGATAGAATCAAATAGTAAAATTAGATAACTGATATCACCAGAATGGGAGTGCAACAGATTGCTAAATGCATGAATGCAAAACGCATAAACATAAATCCAAAAAACAATAATAACAAAGTACAGCGTGCATATGAAACTCAGAATCTGGAATATACATAAATATCCATAGGGGCTGTGCAAAATAAATGTGCAAAGTCCAATATGTAATCCTGTGCAAAGTGCAAAACAAACACTAGGTGCAACTGTGCAAAGCAAAATATAAAAATGTCCAATCTGTAATAAATAGTGCAAAGTCCAAAAACTATGTGCAAAATCGCAATCAAATTGTGAGCATAGCAATCTGATATTCTTTCTTCAGTGTGCAAACAGATTCCATGTGCAAATGTGCTGGAGAGGTGTAACAGTCTACTCTTCGTGCAAAGGACACACCAGTGAGAATGGCCTCTTACCTTGCGGTAAAAGGACAACTGCATATATGTGTATATATATCACAGGGGTGGCTGCTCCTCCCTTTTGATCCTGGACCAGATGTGGGTCTTGGGCTTTAGTCTTTGTCACTCAGTGGGATGAATAGGCACACAGCTAGACGAAAGCAGACAAGCTTGCTGCTCGTAGGAGATAAGTGTTGTGTTTTATATGTATTATTTGAGTCCCCTTAGGCCCGGTTCACACAGGGGCGGCACGACTTCGGGGGCGACCTCGGCAGCGCGATCTCAAGACGACCTGAGACTCCCGCCCGAGGCGATTTGCATAATGACTTCTGTATAGAAGTCAATGCAAGTCGCCCTGCGTCGCCCCCAAAAGTAGTACAGAAAAAAGAAAAAAGAAGGGTCTGGTGTCACCAGTGACACACCTCCATCCCTGAATTTCATGAAAAAAAGAAGAGAGATTCGCCCTTGGGACTTTGAGTGAGGTGAGCACTGTTAGGCCAATAAAAAAATCGCAAGAATAATTGCAGTGTATATTTATTCAGGTAAAGAGCAGTACATACATTGATGTCATGAACATGGGCCAATTCATACAAAATACAAGACCAATATAAATTAGGTAAAATGATATTACGAGTATCTGACAATAATTATGTAAACACATAGGCATCAAAAGTAACCCGACGCGTTTCGCGAGGCTTGGCTCGCTCTTCAGGGGTAGATGCACGTAGTGTACCTAAAATGAGAGTGATATAGTATAAAGCATGATATGAAGGCACAGGGGGGGGGGCCTTGAATATGGAAAACCCCATACTCACCACTGGACATTACCAAAAGACAGCGGGGGTGAAGCTCAAACGGCGGCAGCGACTGTCTCACCAGGGAGCTGAGGAGGCGGAGCCAAACAAAGCTCCAAATCGGAGTCAAACGGAAGGAAGGCCCAGCATGGATGGAATAGGTGTAACCCCAAAAGTGTCAGTGAATCCAAGAGGAATGTTGGCTCTAAATATAAATATGTATATTGAATAATTAAAATATGGGAGTATACGAGTATATGGTAACATATATGTCTTTGCATGTATAAAAGACATGAGCCAAGAATGGTTAGAGTATGGAGACTGAGGGGGAGAGTGAAAAAATACCAGATTGACTAGTATGATTAAGGAAAGATCAGAGAGGAAAGTAATGAGTGAAAGAGAGTGTGAATGGAATGAAATACAGGTGTGTGGTGAGGACTGTGATGAGAAAACAAGTTGCATGTAAATGCTTGCAGCGAGTAATATATAAACATATAAAAGTATACCTTGGTGAAGTAGGTCTAAGAGTAGTAAATTCCAAGGGAAGGACCTGCACTTGTGTGTCTGTCCTCAGTGAAAGAAAGCAAACAATGAGATCCATGCTGTGCAAACCTCCAATATATACCCCCGAAGGGGCCCGAGAGGCTCCGCCCCCAACACCATGTGCAAATGACCAGCAAACGAGTGCCTAAACCCACCAACCATCAAAAGGCGGTGTGTGAGCCAAGACACTCCCAGGACCATCTTGATGGTAGTAATGCCTGCAGCCACAGCGATGCTGCAAAATCACAGACATCGCGCGGCCGACGCATTAACATGGTGCCGATGTGCAAGTGGCCCCGCCCGCTCAAAAAGGGCAGGCGGGGACAGCAGGGGACAAGGATCCCCCTTGTGATGCACATCCCAGCTCCCAGGGAGAAATAAAGTAGCACCGCCGCCAACAGAGAACACCACACCAGCTGGATTGGGATAAAAGTCCAATGCGAGATGTTATTGGATATTGGATACTCTTAGACCTACTTCACCAAGGTATACTTTTATATGTTTATATATTACTCGCTGCAAGCATTTACATGCAACTTGTTTTCTCATCACAGTCCTCACCACACACCTGTATTTCATTCCATTCACACTCTCTTTCACTCATTACTTTCCTCTCTGATCTTTCCTTAATCATACTAGTCAATCTGGTATTTTTTCACTCTCCCCCTCAGTCTCCATACTCTAACCATTCTTGGCTCATGTCTTTTATACATGCAAAGACATATATGTTACCATATACTCGTATACTCCCATATTTTAATTATTCAATATACATATTTATATTTAGAGCCAACATTCCTCTTGGATTCACTGACACTTTTGGGGTTACACCTATTCCATCCATGCTGGGCCTTCCTTCCGTTTGACTCCGATTTGGAGCTTTGTTTGGCTCCGCCTCCTCAGCTCCCTGGTGAGACAGTCGCTGCCGCCGTTTGAGCTTCACCCCCGCTGTCTTTTGGTAATGTCCAGTGGTGAGTATGGGGTTTTCCATATTCAAGGCCCCCCCCCCCGTGCCTTCATATCATGCTTTATACTATATCACTCTCATTTTAGGTACACTACGTGCATCTACCCCTGAAGAGCGAGCCAAGCCTCGCGAAACGCGTCGGGTTACTTTTGATGCCTATGTGTTTACATAATTATTGTCAGATACTCGTAATATCATTTTACCTAATTTATATTGGTCTTGTATTTTGTATGAATTGGCCCATGTTCATGACATCAATGTATGTACTGCTCTTTACCTGAATAAATATACACTGCAATTATTCTTGCGATTTTTTTATTGGCCTAACAGTGCTCACCTCACTCAAAGTCCCAAGGGCGAATCTCTCTTCTTTTTTTCATGAAATTCAGGGATGGAGGTGTGTCACTGGTGACACCAGACCCTTCTTTTTTCTTTTTTCTCAAAGATACCCGGGTGGAAGACACCCAATAGCCCAAAACTGGTCTGCGGTCACACTCGCCAATAAAAACAAAAACATACATATATGTATGGATTTTACATTTTTATCATGCACTAGCCATTTGTTATTCCAACATATCCAATAACATCTCGCATTGGACTTTTATCCCAATCCAGCTGGTGTGGTGTTCTCTGTTGGCGGCGGTGCTACTTTATTTCTCCCTGGGAGCTGCGATGTGCATCACAAGGGGGATCCTTGTCCCCTGCTGTCCCCGCCTGCCCTTTTTGAGCGGGCGGGGCCACTTGCACATCGGCACCATGTTAATGCGTCGGCCGCGCGATGTCTGTGATTTTGCAGCATCGCTGTGGCTGCAGGCATTACTACCATCAAGATGGTCCTGGGAGTGTCTTGGCTCACACACCGCCTTTTGATGGTTGGTGGGTTTAGGCACTCGTTTGCTGGTCATTTGCACATGGTGTTGGGGGCGGAGCCTCTCGGGCCCCTTCGGGGGTATATATTGGAGGTTTGCACAGCATGGATCTCATTGTTTGCTTTCTTTCACTGAGGACAGACACACAAGTGCAGGTCCTTCCCTTGGAATTTACTACTCTTAGACCTACTTCACCAAGGTATACTTTTATATGTTTATATATTACTCGCTGCAAGCATTTACATGCAACTTGTTTTCTCATCACAGTCCTCACCACACACCTGTATTTCATTCCATTCACACTCTCTTTCACTCATTACTTTCCTCTCTGATCTTTCCTTAATCATACTAGTCAATCTGGTATTTTTTCACTCTCCCCCTCAGTCTCCATACTCTAACCATTCTTGGCTCATGTCTTTTATACATGCAAAGACATATATGTTACCATATACTCGTATACTCCCATATTTTAATTATTCAATATACATATTTATATTTAGAGCCAACATTCCTCTTGGATTCACTGACACTTTTGGGGTTACACCTATTCCATCCATGCTGGGCCTTCCTTCCGTTTGACTCCGATTTGGAGCTTTGTTTGGCTCCGCCTCCTCAGCTCCCTGGTGAGACAGTCGCTGCCGCCGTTTGAGCTTCACCCCCGCTGTCTTTTGGTAATGTCCAGTGGTGAGTATGGGGTTTTCCATATTCAAGGCCCCCCCCCCCTGTGCCTTCATATCATGCTTTATACTATATCACTCTCATTTTAGGTACACTACGTGCATCTACCCCTGAAGAGCGAGCCAAGCCTCGCGAAACGCGTCGGGTTTCTTTTGATGCCTATGTGTTTACATAATTATTGTCAGATACTCGTAATATCATTTTACCTAATTTATATTGGTCTTGTATTTTGTATGAATTGGCCCATGTTCATGACATCAATGTATGTACTGCTCTTTACCTGAATAAATATACACTGCAATTATTCTTGCGATTTTTTTATTGGCCTAACAGTGCTCACCTCACTCAAAGTCCCAAGGGCGAATCTCTCTTCTTTTTTTCATGAAATTCAGGACAGGAACCTTTTTCTAAATCTGAGCGACCTGAGTCGCTCCTATTAGAACGGTTCCATAGCACAGAGCGGGACGCGACTCGTCAGGCGACCAAGTCGCCTGACGTGTTGCCCCTGTGTGAACCGGGCCTCAACTGTTGATATAAAAAATACCGCTGTTGGTTTTAAACATACTACACTATTTGGGACCCCATTTCTTTTTTAAATCCTTGCTGCCACCGAGTGACAAAGACTAAAGCCCAAGACCCACATCTGGTCCAGGAAGTTTTTGGACTTTGCACTATTTATTACAGATTGGACATTTTTATATTTTGCTTTGCACAGTTGCACCTAGTGTTTGTTTTGCACTTTGCACAGGATTACATATTGGACTTTGCACATTTATTTTGCACAGCCCCTATGGATATTTATGTATATTCCAGATTCTGAGTTTCATATGCACACTGCACTTTGTTATTATTGTTTTTTGGATTTATGTTTATGCGTTTAGCATTCATGCGTTTAGCAATCTGTTGCACTCCCATTCTGGTGATATCAGTTATCTAATTTTACTATTTGATTCTATCACTAGTACCAGCGCAACTCTGGTTGTTCCAGCACTGGTCCACCCTGGGAAAATTCCCCCATCCACCTTTAATGTGTAGATGGGGGAATTGGATCATTTCTTTTTTTTTTCATTCAACCTAATAGTTGAATGAAAAAAAGTGATCAATGTATAGGCTGCCTAAGAGCTAAGACCAGCCATAGACAGTTTAAATCTCAGCTGGTTCAGCAGGAACTGGATGAGATTTGAACCATTAATGAGCAGATTACCCTATGATTATCACTAGTGGTTGCTATAGCCACTAGTGATAATCACTGTTTGTCGGGAGAATACAATTGCTAGGCAGGAGGGATATTGTTGATGGGGGAATTATGCAAGTTTATTTCCTGCAATCTGTGGATGCAGGAAAGAAATGTGCACTGTCTATTACCTGCCTAACTGAAAGTAAATTGTGAATGTCTTGAAAGAACGGGAGAGAGGGAGGGAGACAGATGGGGGAGAGAAGGGATGGAGATAATGCAGTTCAGTAATTACAGTGTACTGCAGTCTTCAGTGCACACACTTACCCACAGTCCAGACTAGAATCTCAGGCATCATTCACACACAGCCAGGAATGCTGCTGATTTTCATATTTCCCGCCCACACATCCCCTCTCTTCAGATACAGCATGCCGGGATAGTGTGGGCGGGACTGGAAGGAGGAGGAGGAGCTGTATTCCTCCCTGCTCGTATGTGAGGAGAGTGAGGGGGGGTGGCTGGACTCGCTGGGCTGTGAAAGAGTGTCATAGACTGACACTCGGCTCAGATTGCAGTCACCACTCTCGGAATTTACAGGCTGGTTCTCCTGTCCTAAGGACGGGAGAAATCAGTCTGTTTTTTTCAGTAACAGAGATGAAGGCTTGGGCCCCCTCCCCCAGTGCTCGTGGAGTCCTTCCTGCAACTCGCTCTTCTCCGTGCCAATGAGGATGCAGGGAAAGGAGCAGATTGGGCGGCTGTGGTTGTGTGAGTGCTCGCATTATGCACTGTCAGCGAGCAGAGGGAGGGGGGAGGAATCCCCAGCAGGAGCTGACTGGGGACGCTCTCCCTCTCAGGAGAGACTGTGTTACTCCAGCAGCCGCCCGAGCAAAATGCAAAAAAAACAAAAAAAACATGGTGGGGCACAGCATAATGTTGGGGGGGGGGGGGCAGGGCCCCCTCTGCCCCCCCTAGGGACACCATTGCCCAGTGGTGGCTTCAGGGGAGAGTAGGGAATGAATGTCCCATAGTATGCTGATGGGAGATGTCACCACCAGGCCCGGACTGGGACAAAAAATAGGCCTGGGCATTTTAGACTGAGCAGCCTGAGGTGGGGAAGGGCGTGGCGGCGGCGCTTCACGGCGGCGGTTAATGATGGGATGTGGGGTTCCTGCACCTTGTACCTCTGGACCCCTTTACATTACACAGCACCTTGCACCTCTGGACCTCTTTACATTACACAGCACCCTGACCCCTTTACACTACATAGCACCGCACCTCTGGACCCTTTTACATTACACAGCGCCCTGCACCTCTGGGCCCCTTTACATTACACAGCACCCTGCACCTCTGGACCCCTTTACATTACACAGCACCCTGCACCTCTGGACCCCTTTACATTACACAGAACCCTGCACCTCTGGACCCTTTTACATTACACAGCACCCTGCACCTCTGGTCCCCTTTACATTACATAGCACCGCACCTCTGGACCCCTTTACATTACACAGCCCCCGACAGTTTGTTACACAGACACCCCCTAACAGTCCTGGACCCCCTTCATGTTACACAGACCTCCCTACAGTGAAGACCCCCTCCCTACAGTACAGACCCCCCTACAGTACATACCCCCTCTACAATACAGACCCCCCTACATTACAGCCCCCCTCTACAATACAGACCCCCTACATTACAGACCCCCTCCCTACAGTACAGACCCCCCTACAGTACAGAACCCCTACAATACAGACCCCCCTACATTACAGACCCCCCTCTACAATACAGACCCCCCCTACAATACAAGACCCCCCTACATTACAGACCCCCTACAATACAGACCCCCTACAATACAGACCCCCCCTACATTTCAGACCCCCCTACATTTCAGACCCCCCTACATTTCAGCCCCCCTACATTTCAGACACTCCTACAATACAGAACCCCCCTACATTTCAGACCCCCCTACAATACAGAACCCCCTACATTTCAGACCTCCCTTCAATACAGAACCCCCTACATTACAGACCCCCTACAATACAGAACCCCCCTACAATACAGACCCCCCTACAATACAGAACCCCCTACATTACAAACGCCCCTACAATACAGACCCCACTACATTTCAGACCCCACTACATTTCAGACCCCCCTACAATACAGAACCCCCTACATTACAGACCCCCCTGCAATACAGAACCCCCCTACATTTCAGACCCCCCTACAATACAGAACCCCCCTACATTACAGACCCCCCTACATTACAGACCCCCCTACAATACAGAACCCCCTTACATTACAGACCCCCCTACAATACAGAACCCCTACATTTCAGACCCCCTCTACATTTCAGAGACGCCCTACAATACAGAACCCCCTACAATACAGAACCCCCTATATTTCAGACCCCCTTCAATACAGAACCCCCCTACATTACAGACCCCCTACATTACAGACCCCCTACAATACAGAACCCCCCTACATTACAGACCCCCCTACATTACAGACCCCCCTATAATACAGAACCCCCCTACATTTCAGACCCCCCCTACAATACAGAACCCCCGACATTTCAGACTCCCCCTACAATACAGAACCCCCCTAAAATACAGACCCCTACAATACAGACCCCCCCTTCAGACCCATAATGTACCTCAGATCAGCGCGGGACTGCATGTTGGGTCCCCTCCCCCTGTGTGGACATAAAGGAGGAGGGGGAGGTGGCTTCACTCTGTTCGGCTGTGTGAGACAGCCAAGCCGAGACTGATCAGATCATCAGTGCCGCGGCCACCTTGCCAGAGAGAAGGGGATCGTTGCGGGTCCTGGCCCCCTGATGTGCCGACAGGTGTCACTGTCACGCGAGTGCGGATCCCACTCGCAGCTGAGAGTGCACTGGGGCAGTGGCGTCACTAGGGTTGGTGTCATCTGGTGCGGCAAAACATGGTGTCACCCCCCTCCTGTCTATCCTGCCCAGCGCCCTGCAGGCAGAGCATGGTCATGAGGTGCACCCCCAAATTACCCCTGTAAAATTAAAGTATAGGGTGGTATTGGGCTGGCTGGGGCAATATAGGGCAGGTTGGGGTAATATAGGGCAGGTTGTGGGGATATAGGGCAGGCTGGGGTGGCATAGGGCAGGTTGGGGTTGTATAGGGCAGGCTGGGGTGGTATAGAGCAGGTTTGGGTGTTATAGGGCAGTTTGCGGTGGTATATGGCAGGCTGGGTGGCATAGGGCAGGTTGGGGTGATATAGGGCAGGGTGTGGTGGCATAGAGCAGGTTGAGGTGGCATAGGGCAGGTTGGGGTGGTATAGAGCAGTTTTCGGTGGCATAGGGCAGGTTGGGGTGGTATAGAGCAGTTGGCGGTGGCATAGGGCAGGTTGCAGTGGCATAGGGCAGGCTGGGGTGGTATAGGGCAGTTTGCGGTGGTATAGGGCAGGTTGCGGTGGCATAGGGCAGGTTGGGGTGGTATAGAGCAGTTTGCGGTGGCATAGCGCAGGTTGCGATGGCATAGGGCAGGCTGGGGTGACATAGGGCAGGTTGCGGTGGCATAGGGCAGGTTGCGGTGGCATAGGGCAGGCTGCGGTGGCATAGGGCAGGCTGCGGTGGCATAGGGCAGGTTGCGGTGGCATAGGGCAGGGTGCAGTGGCATAAGGCAGGTTGGGGTGGCACGCATAGGGCAGGGTGCGGTGGCATAGGGCAGGCTGGGGTGGTATGGTGCCAGGTTAGGACTCTATGTAGTGACATGTGCAGTAACTTACAGCATGCCTGGAGATGAAGACACTCTGGCTGCTGTGTCCTCGTTTCTTTCTCCTTCAGCTGTGGGATCAGCCAGAGTGAACGAGTCTGTGGGAGGATTGGAGGGGGCAGCCACACCCTCAGCTCTGCCCACCAACTCCAGCTGCCTCCGGAGACATTAGAGATGATGGGGAAGACGTGACATGCTGTCCGGCGGCCCGCGGGGCGTCGCGGCCCACCGGGCATTTGCCCGGTATGCCCTATGGCCAGTCCTGGCCTGGTCACCACCCAGGCATTACAGCCTTTTCGTGAAACAAAAACAGTTGTGCAAATTAGCACATGTGACTGATTAAAAAATCAGCACATAATGAATTAAAAATATGTGGGTGAAAACACTAAAGTATTAAAAAACGTAGTGATCAAAAGGTGTCATAAATTGAGTGACACAAAAATGTGTACTATGTATCCAAAAGCAATAAATGTGAAAGGAACAAATGCAACAATTTACATGTGATATGAAAACATCAACAGCTGAGGAAATTTACATATAACACACATATAGTGAAAACACACATAGTCAGTGCTATCAAGTACCAAGTGAAAATAACCAATAATCACAAGCTCATCTTGTCACTGAAAAATAGTGTGAAAACATCTAAATCATAAATGTAAAATAACTACGGCTGCAATGATAAAACACAAAAAAAGTCCCAATGAAGGTAGCAAAGGAACGGCTTGAGGGATCTTCCAAAGAAAGCTCCGGCAATGTCATGTGACCTTTGTACAGATGGTACAATCCTAATGCGGGGAATAAATGCAGCCAGGTGGCCTCTTACCGGAATGAGGGGTGTGATTCAACAAGCCTAGTGTACCTCCTACATTCATTATAATTTGAAAAGCATGATGGGAAATGTAGTCTGATTACAGTGCAAAGAGAGGAGAGAGGATATGATGCAATCCCTGTTCTAAGAGATCCTCTCTGCCATGAAAAGATGCCGCATAAGAAATTTCACAAATGTAATAACTGTTTGGTGTTTTGTGTGTGTGTGTGTGGGGGGGGGGGGTTTGTGTACTAATGGGGGATTTTTTGAAAATCCTGGAGATCTGCTTTAAACTACACAGAAGCCCAAATCTTTAAGGCATATGCACGATATTACCAAAAATATTGGGACACCTGCCTTTACACGCACATGAACTTTAATGGCATCCCAGTTTTAGTCTGTAGGGTTCAATATTGAGCTGGCCCACCCCTTGCAGCTATACCAGCTTCAACTCTTCTGGGAAGGCTGTCCACAAGGTTTAGGAGTGTGTCTATGGGAATGTTTGACCATTCTTCCAAAAGTGCATTTGTGAGGTTAGGCATATGTGAATGAGAAGGCAAGGCTCACAGTCTGCGTTCTAATTCATGCCAAAAGTGTTCTATGGGGTTGTGCAGGCCAGTCAAGTTCCTCCAACCCAAACTCACTCATCCATGTCTTTATGGACCGTGTTTGTGCACTGGTGTGCAGTCATGTTGGAACAGGAAGGGGCCATCCCCAAACTGTTCCCACAAAGTTGGGAGCATGAAATTGTCCAAAATGTCTTGGTATGCTGATGCCTTAAAAGTTCCCTTCACTGGAACTAAGGGGCCAAGCCCAACCCCTGAAAAACAACCACACACCATAATCCCCCTCCACCCAAACAGGTTAGTTAGTATAGTTTGGGAAAGGGAGAAAGCAAAACAACATTAGGAGTTTCGTCATGTCCACCTTAAATAGAAGCCCCTTTAAAAGGTAAAGATTAGATCCCAGTCTCCTTGACAGACCCTATTTTTATGTATGCTCTCACAATACAACATTCATTTGCCTCCTAAGATGGTACTGGCACTTAGTCTACAAATAGGGTTCAAGTGTTCACTCTCCGTCAGCCATTAGTAGCAGCCGTGGTGACATGCTCACCCATCCAGTAGCATAGTGTGTACAGGAAGGAGAGAGAAGATGTTTCTTTATGTTGCCTTGACATTATCACGCCATACAGATTAATACCTTTATGCTTTGGTTAGTGGGTCTACCCTCAAAAGTGGAATGCAATGCACACCTTCTGCCCTACAGGAGTTGATGTTACCTCTGACCTATTAGGTCAGAAATAGGAGAGCTGCCATTACCGATTTTCTAAGCTCCTGGGGTGTTATATTTGTTCTTTATTCACAACTTGGTGAATCACTAACCAGGAAGAAATCATCTTGCTAGATAATTACAATAAACAAGAGACTAAGGTCCAAATGCTCCAAAAAAAAAAAAGAGATTCCTATGATTGCTTTCATGAGTCAAATATTAAGCAAGAACAGGTTTGTAGAATTAATTTTCTTTTATTATTAATTATAAAGCAGAAAAAAATTCTTTGATTTTATTTTTTAGGTTATAAATGAAATTCCTTGGCTGTTGAACATTCCACGGCTTGCTGACTATGTTCTTAAACCAGATCATGATGTAATGGCATTCCTAAAGGAAATAATTTCAGAACACAAAAAAAGCTATAACCCCAATTACATTCGTGATTTCATTGATGCTTATCTACTAGAAATGGAAAAGGTAAAATAACTAGTACAACATAAAGAAAAAAAAGTGTACATGCACAGTGCAGATTCACCAGGAGAAGCGCATGCTGCAAGTATTACCATACCTAATCCTGTAGGAGGGAAGGGAAGACACAGCTGGATTTCCTCCTTGCTAACCATATTATAGCCTTTACAGTGGGGAACCTTCTAATAATTCTTTATATTTTTGGATTTTCTTTTCTCTTCTCATTTTAGCACTTTACTACTTTGTAAGCTTGTACTAGGGACATATTATAATCACATCATACAATTTTTCACAGGGTGCCATAGTGGTCATCTAGACTAATTGGTGATCAGTGGTAAAATGCAGTGGAACTGCTTACCTGTGAGAAACAGAAGGTTCAATCATCTGCTGCACCAGCGCCACTGTCCCTGTTGAGTGACGTCAGTGCCAAAAATACTTCCAGTGGGATATCAACCCAATCCACCAGTGTTTCTTCCATTCTCAGTGCCCCGTAGCTGTCTATACCCAGGCAGAGTGCATTCCATGTGTGTTATTACTGACTGCTCCCTCCTAATTTTAACTGCATAACATCCCTCCATCCCACCATTTCCATGGGGGATATTCTCTCATGGGAGGGGGTAGAATTCGAGTAAAACTGGACAGAGCTGATAACACTACACCACTACTCATGACCTTCGATCAACCAACCAAAACCTCCTCCATATCGCCAAGACTCGCTACAAAGCCAAGGGAGAACAAAGGTTTGCTGTCCAAGGACCAAGGCTATGGAATGCGCTACCCACGAACATCCGCATGGAAGAAAACCATCGGGCCTTCCGGAAAAAACTAAAGACCCATCTCTTCTAACGATCTCAACGACACTGGATGCCAAGCGCCTTGAGGCGATTTAGTTCGCAATTGCAGCGCTATACAAGTTCTCACTCACTCACTCACTCACTGCTTAGGATATTTTATAATGCAGCACAGGCAGAGTGCACAACATACAGTACAGCATTGGATTTATGGCAGGCGCAACTGTTTAACATATAATGAAACACTTTCAATACCATATTTAACAAACCAAAATGGAGCAAATTAGGGTTGTTGGTTGGGTTTACTTATACTATACTTATACTATATACAGTAATACAGTAAATACAGTAAATCTTAACACCAATTGAACTGAAAATAAGTTCATCACTTATAAGTTTTTGTAAAGTGACTACTAGTGTGTTTATATTTTAACAACAGATTTCTGATTCTTGACCAAAAGGCCAAAAAACTTAGCAATCACCTTAGTGGTGATTGGGGAGGTGCCAGTAATGCAAATTTTTGATGCGTGTTACCTCTTGTCATCTCTTGCTTATTGGGAGCATGTGACCAGAAAAAATGGCACTGCTCGCTCTACACTAGTAGCTGTGAGGTGCACCAGTAGAAGACAACGGAAAATTGAATTCAAATACTTACCGTAATTTTCCTTTCCTGACGAGCTCAATGTCAGCACAGCTGGGTGAGGCTCTGCCCACCCCTACGTAATCAGGACTTAACTATACATTTTTCACTCATCTCAGCCTCAGCGTTTCTCAACTATTACTACTTAACTGGGTGGGTTCTGTGCTGACATGGAGCTCGTCAGGAAAGGAAAATTACGGTAAGTATTTGTGTTCTATTTTCCGTTTTCCTGACGGCTCCATGTCAGCACAGCTGGGAATTAACTAGCCAAAACAGGGGAGGGATAAAGCTACACAATCCATAATTCTGACTAAAACCGTAACAGAAGCCATGATGCCTCTGACAAACTCAATTGTCATTAAGCCATGAATATGAATATTTTGGTGTCCACATGGCTGCATTGCAAAAACAGTAGGTGCCGCCGATTTTGTGTCAATCTCGCCTCTGCTAGCGGCGAGATTGACCAGTGACCACCCGCGATCCCCGTCACGGGAGCCAGCGCCGAGCTATATCGCTCCTCACGCTCGCCGCCCCGAATGGATTCCTATGGATGCGCGGCATCTCTTGGGGGCAGCGAGCGCGAGAAGCACAGCCTCCAGCGGCGATATCCAGCGCAATCCCATCGCGCTGGCTATACAAAATCGGAGGCACCTACTGTAGTTTGAGACACCCGGCCTGCTGTCACCCTCAAGGTCCGGATCCTTCTAGTGAGAGTGCCGTGATTCTCCTGGCACAGCCAGCCCTACAACCTGGAGATGAGGTTACCAATCAAGAGATAATAATCTTGCTTGAAGCCGTAAAATCTTTATGTGTTCCACCTGAAAAAGACAAACAGATGCTCAGACTTCCTGATGGCAGGAGTCGCCTTGATGAAATATTTTAGAGCTTAGCCCACATCCGATGGGCTAACTTCTTGTGTACTCCCTAAAGGGAACATAGGAGGAAAACCTCTTGTGTGATACAAACTCTGAAGGTCAGTTCAGGCACAAATTCGAGCATTGGCATGAGCACCATCCTGTCTGGGAAGTACGTGAGTATGGGTTCTCTAAACCCCAAGGACACCAATGCTGATGTAATTTCCACAAGTAAATCAGTTTCAGTGAGAGGTACCACATGGTGATTGAAGGTATCCAATGAAATAATTAAGCGTTGGAAGCCCGCTAAATGCCGGTGAAGACAGAGATAGCCAAAATGCATGCCTATAGCATGCGCATAGAACCAAGTCAAGCCTTGTATGTAGGCATTCGGAGCAGGCTTCTGAAGAGTCCAGTGTAAGATCTTGATCAGTGAATATACTGGGCATACATGCCATGTTCCACTATGTTCCACTATGCTTAGCGTTGTCCTTTCTTGTCTCGTAAGATTATTCAGATCTTCACAGAGCATTGGACATACATTAGTCTCTGCCTCTCCAGACCCCGACCATGAGGCTGAGCCTGTCGGATGCATGGGACTGGAGAAGATTTGATCTACTAGGCAGAGGGAGTCACTCCTTGACACTCATAAGGATGAGTAGCGGGTACCAGAACTGTCACCTTCCCTTGCCCCAGCCCTAGCTGGAAGCTGAGAATCAGAGGGAGCAGCAGAAAAAAGGCATAAGCCATCTTGGCGATCCATTCTGCGGTCAGCACCTCCACTCCGAGAGCTTCTGGATTCTGGGCCCTGGAATGGAACTTCAGCAACTTAGTGCCGACTGGGAGTGTAAGCGGTCTACCTTTGGCAGAAGAAAACACCAAGCTCTGTTAGTTGTCGGAAGACTCGCAGTAGCCTGGATCATCCATTGTAGTCCAGACTTGTCCTAGACAAGTAGTTTGCCTGAAGATTCTTCCGACCCGGTACATAAGTCGCAGATCGCTGGGAGGATTGACTTGGGTGAATTCTAGAATTAGAGCGAACTTCAGAAGTGAGAGACTGAGTCTTGTTTCCAGATGTAGGTCACCACCAATGTGCTGTCCAACTTTCCCAGGACAGGCTTACCCCGAATGGGGTGGCTGAAGGTTAAGAGCCTGAAAAAGGCTGCCCTCAACTCCAGGACTGAGTCTTGGATCCTTGACAAAAGACCATTGGCCCTGAGCTCATTGTTCTTGAAGTAAGGTTCCCCTACACTGGCTGGTGTCTGACTGCACCACCAGATCATCTGTAGAGAATGACATTGCAGACGATTCGTTTCTTCAACCACAAGTTTAGGCCACTGGTCCAGAAACTAAGCTTGAGCGGGAGTGAGAGTTAAACTGAGCCTACCTGAGCTGCTGGAGTTAGGCGATTTCTATTGTTCAATCAGAGACGTGAAGGATGAAAGATCTCCAAATATGGCCCAAAATACTTGCCTTAGGGGGCCACGTGTTAATCACCAAAGCCGTCCCTATGTCCACAGAGGAACAACATCGTGCCCCTAGGGCATGTATGGGTGGCACAACCCCAAAATAACAGAAAGCATCCTGACATGGAAGTTTTTACTGACTTCTTGGTTTATGCATTGGCTTCCCTGTCTTTCCTGGACTCCCATCCAGAAAAGCGCAGGAGCGAAGCTCTCTGGCGTGAGCGTGGAAACTGAGTCTTGAGTTTTCGGTCTTCTTTAACTCAGTAGACCTTCATCTTGAGGCAGGAAGCCAAACTGGCCACTATTAAATTTAGGCTTGCCCTTCTGCGATTAAGAAAAATGCAGTGATAGCGTTTGTCCTTGAGGGTCACACCTTCTGATGGTAAGGTCATGTAAATAGCCAATCCCACAAGGGACACATACTGACCAGCGGGGCGATCCCAACCCCTGGACCTCTATTCGTTCAAAAGGGCATAACTTTGACATCCTGCTGTGACGATATCCTCCAATCTTGACGAATAGGCATTTGATCCATTCCACATCCAGCTGTCTTCTGGAAGTACTTAAAATACTTCCAAAGCTTAACCTCTATACACAGGCATTTGACCAACCTTACCAATCTGGATAAAGGTCGTCCTCTCTTTCCTGTTTAGGAGAGACTGGAGAGAATTGATTAACCTGAGCAGGCCCTGAAAGAAGGCTGGACAATGCCAAACAGATGGTCCCCGCACGAGACGAATCTAGTCATTTCTTTAGGGTGTCTCGATCATCTGTTTAATTGTGACAACTCGTTAGGTGTCGTCGTCATCTTTATCCTAGGTTGCTTGAACTAGGCAACATCCTTGCAGTCATATTCATCTGAAGCGGATTGTTTGCTTGAGAAGGCTTGGAGACTTCACAGGGTGAGTGGAAACACTCTTTTAGAGTGTATTAACCACATGTTGCATGAATGCGACAACCTGTTAGGTGCCGTCATCCTTATCCTTGGTTGCTTGAACAAAGCAGACTGTGTGCAGTCATGTCCATCCGGAAGTTTGGAAAATGGGCTACTTCACCTGGTATGGACAGGCAGCTTCTCATTGTCAGAGCAGATAACCCTTTCACAGGGTGGGCCGAAAACACCCCTTTAGAGTGTATTGGCAATTTGTTTATTGGGTGTGACACCTTTTAGGTGTCACCCTCCTCCCTGGCTGTTTAAAGCCAGTGGGATACATACTGTCATGCCCATCCGTGTATTCCTCTTATAGAGCCTGAGGAGGGATGTTTGCTTGGGAAAGCTATGAGACTGCTCCTTCATGTTCATCCTTGTCTTCATATTGAAGGGCCTGAAGCATGTTCATTCTGAGATTGGTAAACACTAATAGATAACCTCACCACAGGGTTTGCGCACAATTCAGCAAACCAACCCATAGCCCCGGATCACACTGGTGCGTTTTTGACATGCGACCCGACCAGTCAAAACGCATGTAAAATAGCAATTGCACCACCCTAATCGGTGCAGCGGCTCATATGCGGCGCGGCACCAACTTCAAAAAGGCAGTTTCGTACTACTTTGCGACTCCGGGGTGCGACCTATATTGACATCCGCACAGAGATCTGCACAGATGTCTCTGAAAATCACGACCGGAATCGAGACTGATCGAGATAAAAAACTGAATTGCACAGCCTCATTCCCGCAATCCAGTGCGACCCTGGACAAGGGAAAAAAGGTTAAATGCAGTAAAGAGATTGCTGTTAGCCATGATAAAGCCACCCCGAGGACCAGCAGCGGGGCTCCCTGGATTATGGTCATTTAGACGAGACACCAGGGACTGCGTCCAGCTTAATCCACACGTATGGATGGACCAACGGACGGCCAGCCAGCCATTTAGACCAGCCAGGTAGAGGAGCACACCTAGGTCCTGCACATAGGAGGAAAAGAGAAGAACGCTGAGGCTGAGATGAGTGAAAAATGTATAGTTAAGTCCTGATTACGTAGGGGTGGGCGGAGCCTCACCCAGCTGTGCTGACATGGAGCCGTCAGGAAAGGGAGCATATACAGGACAAAAAAGAAGTCTGAAACAAGAGATAAAAAGTAAAAAACAAAACAAAAAAAAAAACATGGTATACTATGATATATAAGCGCGTTTGATGTTAAAAACTTTTGTCACTTTTTTTTAGAGGTCTATAATGTGAAAAGATTGAGCCTTTTCTTATTTCCTTACAGGTTTATTTTGCAAGTATATAATATGTGTATTTTAATTAAATCATTAAAGCCTACTTTTCCCAAAAAATGTATGATTTCAAAAAAGACAAAATCAAATGTTGATACAATTTGCATTGTGTCTATTGGTATTATTTAAAACATAATATAAAACAAGAGGATGCTGCGTACAATCCAAAAAAGCTCATGTTTTTATCTCTAATATTCTGTTATTTTAGGAAAAGGAGAGTGATTCTAGTTTTACTGAAAGGAATCTCTTGTATTCAACATATGATTTATTTGCTGCCGGGACAGGGACTACAAGTACCACCTTGAGGTGGGCACTAATATACATGCAACTGTACCCCAACATCCAAGGTAAGTTACAATGCTTAGCAATGCAGGAACAACAAGGGGTCAAACTCCATGTTTCAGACAGAGTGATAATGACAAGCAAACTGTACCAATCATGGCCTTGTTTTTTGGTTATTAAAATAGTAGTTGTCCTTCATACTTGAATTGATATAACACATGGAAATCTAATGTTTTGGAAAATCAAATCTCTGTGAAATTATCCAGACTGCTCAGGTATTCTTGCAGTCTATTTTTTTACACAGCTTGTTCATAGGGTTGCCACCTCATCCCTTTAAAACTGAACACATATTAATTAGGGATGAGCTCAGGCGTGTTCACATTGAACAGGTATAGAGCCCGACAAGGAAGTCGGCACCGTCGTAACCGCGCTGCGCTAATCACAGGCAGGGAGACATTTCCCGATCTCTGCAGCCAAGCATCGGGACAATGTCTCCCTGCCTGTGATTAGCGCAGTGCGGTTCCGACGGTGCCGACTTCCTTGGCGGGCTCTGCACGTGTTCAATGCAAACACGCCTGAGCTCATCCCTAATATTAATTACACAGGTTCTGTGGCTGATTAAGATGGTAATTAAACTCACTTGGTGCCTTATCTGAATTAAAATAGCCTCAGAACCTGTGCACTTCATATGTGTTTGGGTTTAAAGGGATGAGGTGGCAACCCTACTTGTTCATCCAATTTTCAGTTTATATATCCACCATTATTGCTCAGGCTAGGTTCACACTGCTACGAATTCAAAATCGCGTGATTTTACAGTGATTTCGCGGCCGCGATTTTGACGCGAATTTGCCGCAATTTTGCCACGATTCGCGGGCGAGATTTCACGGAAAGCCAGAGCGAATTCGCATCACACACGGATCAAACTCGCACAGGACCCTTTTTTCCCGCAGCTTAGATTTGCAACGCATTGATTTGAACGGCACTAATGTAAAACAATGTTCTTTAAATTATAAAAGAAGGTGCAAAAAATAGGCCCAAATTGCACTTCTCTGCGCCAAGGTGCTGAATTGCAGTTCCTGATAACGATTCCTTCAGCTAGAAATAGCTAAAAGAATAATAGGGATATGAAGAACAGCTAAAAAAGTTTATCAGAGTTGGTAAAACTAAGATAAAATAATATAAAACAGCAGCTATTTAAAATATATAAACTGAGCGAACTCATATATATATATAAAACATAATAGATGTATCACAAAAAACTAAAACTCATAAAGTCCATATGATAAAACAGCGCTTAAATAAGGCTAAGTGTCCAGATACACATGAAACATTTGAGTGATGACTTTAGCAACAGTCAAAAGTGAAGTGATGGTTTCTTCTATGGATATAGCCTTTAGTGCACCCTACACCAATCCCAGATCTTCACCACAAGTGAGGTACTCTCCCCCTCCGGGGTACAAACTCACCAAAAAGATGAACAAAATAGGCATTCAATCAATGGGTAGTCTCACTCCAACCTCCGTCATCACCACCAGGGTAGCCTATTTTTTGCACCTTCTTTTGTACTCTAAATACAATTTTTCTTGGCAGCCATGGATGCATTGCGCTTCCTGAGCAATAGGAATATAAATCTAAACAGCATTTTCACTGTAATAAACACACCACTGCACAACTAAATTATAATGGAGCAATGACTGCCCTTGGAAATTCCCTCGAAAAACAAGTTAGGACTTGGTGGGATATTTGCACCCTAGAACAATATTTAAAGGAGCGGATCATCATTAGAAGTTTAAGGTGGGAGGTAGTACCCCAAGATGGTCTAGATGACCCTGAATCCATGTCCGAATGGCTGGAATTCTTTAATGGGGTAGGCCTTAAACTACAAGAATTAATTTAAAAAAGGAAAAAGAAAAAGATGTTGAAACTGGAGGCAAGGATAAACGAGTTACAAAAACAACTTGACCCTATTAAAGATAGTCAACAACTTATTGACTTTAATAGCCGGATAAAGAAAAAACTAGAGAAAGTGGACAAGGAAACTCAGAAAAAGAAAACTAAAAAGTTCCACAGAGATTTAGGAGACTTTCGTTCCAATACGATTTACCTATGGCAACAAATGAATCCCACCGAAGGTAGAGATACAGAAGGTACCATTATGGAAACTCAACAAGATCCCATTATAGGAAGACCACAACCACCAAGTAATCAGCCATTACCCACAATGGATAGGAGAGATTTGGGCACGCAACACGCCCCTATTAATCACTCTACACCAATCAGAAATGATTATAATTATGGAAGGGGAAAACCAAGAAGACCTGGACCACAGAACCCTCAACACCGACCCTCACCTACAGATGACTACTATCATGTACCCATATACAGGTCCTTCTCAAAAAATTAGCATATTGTGATAAAGTTCATTATTTTCTGTAATGTACTGATAAACATTAGACTTTCATATATTTTAGATTCATTACACACAACTGAAGTAGTTCAAGCCTTTTCTTGTTTTAATATTGATGATTTTGGCATACAGCTCATGACAACCCAAAATTCCTATCTCAAAAAATTAGCATATCATGAAAAGGTTCTCTAAACGAGCTATTAACCTAATCATCTGAATCAACTAATTAACTCTAAACACCTGCAAAAGATTCCTGAGGCTTTTAAAAACTCCCAGCCTGGTTCATTACTCAAAACCGCAATCATGGGTAAGACTGCCGACCTGACTGCTGTCCAGAAGGCCATCATTGACACCCTCAAGCAAGAGGTTAAGACACAGAAAGAAATTTCTGAACGAATAGGCTGTTCCCAGAGTTCTGTATCAAGGCACCTCAGTGGGAAGTCTGTGGGAAGGGAAAAGTGTGGCAGAAAACGCTGCACAACGAGAAGAGGTGACCGGACCCTGAAGAAGATTGTGGAGAAGGACCAATTCCAGACCTTGGAGGACCTGCGGAAGCAGTGGACTGAGTCTGGAGTAGAAACATCCAGAGCCACCGTGAACAGGCGTGTGCAGGAAATAGGCTACAGGTGCCGCATTCCCCAGGTCAAGCCACTTTTGAACCAGAAACAGCGGCAGAAGCGCCTGACCTGGGCTACAGAGAAGCAGCACTGGACTGTTGCTCAGTGGTCCAAAGTACTTTTTTCGGATGAAAGCAAATTTTGCATGTCATTTGGAAATCAAGGTGCCAGAATCTGGAGGAAGACTGGGGAGAGGGAAATGCCAAAATGCCTGAAGTCCAGTGTCAAGTACCCACAGTCAGTGATGGTCTGGGGTGCCATGTCAGCTTCTGGTGTTGGTCCACTGTGTTTTATCAAGGGCAGGGTCAATGCAGCTAGCTATCAGGAGATTTTGGAGCACTTCATGCTTCCATCTGCTGAAAAGCTTTATGGAGATGAAGATTTCATTTTTCAGCACGACCTGGCACCTGCTCACAGTGCCAAAACCACTGGTAAATGGTTTACTGACCATGGTATTACTGTGCTCAATTGGCCTGCCAACTCTCCTGACCTGAACCCCATAGAGAATCTGTGGGATATTGGGAAGAGAAAGTTGAGAGACGCAAGACCCAACACTCTGGATGAGCTTAAGGCCGCTATCGAAGCATCCTGGGCCACCATAACACCTCAGCAGTGCCACAGGCTGGTTGCCTCCATGCCACGCCGCATTGAAGCAGTCATTTCTGCAAAAGGATTCCCGACCAAGTATTGAGTGCATAACTGAACATAATTATTTAAAGGTTGACTTTTTTTGTATTAAAAACACTTTTCTTTTATTGGTCGGATGAAATATGCTAATTTTTTGAGATAGGATTTTGGGGTTTTCATGAGCTGTATGCCAAAATCATCAATATTAAAACAAGAAAAGGCTTGAACTACTTCAGTTGTGTGTAATGAATCTAAAATATATGAAAGTCTAATGTTTATCAGTACATTACAGAAAATAATGAACTTTATCACAATATGCTAATTTTTTGAGAAGGACCTGTATAACAGTTATGAGCCTTTATGGGACGATAGGAATAGACAAGCATATCAATCACCACGCTCTTCTTTATTAGGGTGAGGCAGGGGGTGGCAGAAGAGGGGCAAAGGGTCAAACAACCAGAGAGGAAGAACTTCGACATATCCTCAACAAGCACCAATCAGGGGGCCGCAGCAGGGACCTACTCCGAGAGACCCACAATGGAGGGATCCTCCACATTGGGAGCGAGAGAGGATGCAACAACCAGGCCCAAGGAGAGAAGGACCAGAGGCTGCAGGGCTGGACAAAGGACACAAAAAAAGAAGTCGGAAGGAATACGAAAGGGAGCACGAATAGGAGGGATTTTTAATCTAACAGATGTGGTTTTAACAGATAAGGAGACTAATATTTTAAATTTGGGGCTCAAATGTGGTTTACATCGCCCAATTAACAAATTCAATGTGTTTATAGACGTGCACAAATACATGAGGAAATTAAATATGAAAAAATATTTCATGAGCAAGAACTCGAACCCAGTAACAAGTACTGCATCAGCACCTGCTGACCGTGGCTTACGTAACAAATCATTGTTTAATCCTTTATTGGGGACTAATCAACCACTGGACGTGTTTAAAAGACTGGTGTTACAAGACTTGGAACACATTAAACCAAAGAGAAATGTCAACCAACGGTACATAAAAGAAGGTATTGAATTATTAGAGAAGAGGAAGGATATTGTGGTGAGACCAGAGGACAAAGGAGGCGGGGTGGTCATTTTAACCAAAGAATTTTACGATGACCAATTAATGAAGATGTTGTCTGAAGAGGCAACATACCGAGAGCTGGAGAGAGAACCCACTCCACAATATGAGGCAAATTTAAAAAGATTGGTGGAAATGGGTTGCCAAACTAGAGCATTATCTTTAAAGGAGAGTAAGTATCTGGTACCAAGAAGCAGCCGGATACCTACTATATATACTTTGCCTAAAATCCATAAAGATTTGAATCTCCCACCAGCTAGACCCATTGTGAATGGGATTGGATCAATCTCATCCCGTCTGGGAGAATATCTTGATCACTACCTTCAAAGCAGTGTGACACTAACCCAAGCCTTTCTAAAGGACACTAAAGACCTCTTATTATTATTACAAGAAATAGATTTGTCTGATTAAGAAGAAGTGTTTTTAGTTACTGCAGACGTCTCGTCTTTTTATACAATTAACCAGCACGACGACGCTCTCTTGGCCCTCAATTGGGCATTGAGCAGGAGAGATGACATCTCTCATGCCCAAAAATTGTTTCTCCGCAATGCTCTGGATTTTTGCCTGGGACACAATTCTTTTTGGTATGGTGGCACTTTTTACTCCCAAAAGAAAGGAGTAGCCATGGGAGCTAAATTTGCTCCGAGTATAGCTAACCTCTTCATGGCCGAATGGGAGGACAAAACAATTTTCCACACAAAACGCAATGAATTGATCCTCTATCGATGCTACATCGATGATCTGTTCCTCATCTGGGCAGGATCAATAACATCACTAGAAGAGTTTTTGGGGGAGTTAAATCGCAATACCTGCAACATTGACCTCACATGCGAGTATAATAAGGAAAGTATCCATTTTCTAGATCTGAACATTTACAGAAGTGGTAACAAACTCGGAACGAAAGTATATTTTAAGCCCACCGATGCTAATAGTTTTCTTCCCACACAAAGCGGCCATCACCCGTTATGGTTCAGAAATATCCCCAAAGGGCAACTAATGCGGGTAAGACGCAATTGCTCAGATGACACTGATTTTATATCACAAGCAAACATATTAAAACAGAAATTTCTTGAAAAAGGCTATAAAGAAACCCAACTTGTCAAGATCATTGAAGACCTCGCAACAGTTCCAAGAATTGACTGTTTGGATACAATCACTCCTCTACGCCATAAAATTAATCATGAATGGAGTTTTATATCAGGATACCATTCACAGTACAAAGAGGTAGAGAGAATCTTCACCTCTCACTGGCATGTACTTTTTCTAGATAAGATCCTCAAAACCAATATACCCACAAAACCGTCCTTCATTTATAGAAAAGCTCCCAATTATGGAGATAGAGTCGTTAAGAAGGTGTTGGATGCACCACACAAACCTCCGTCGTTTTGGGACAAGGATGGTTTTTATGCCTGTAGAAAGTGCCGTCCATGCAGAGAAGTAAACAAACCTGTAAGAGCACTTGAAAACTTTACATCTACGTCTAACAACACTGAGTTTACTATTAATGATTTTATCACTTGCAATACCACCTATGTTGTATATGTTTTAGAATGCCCTTGTAAATCATTATACATAGGCCGCACCAAAAGGGCACTAAAAGTACGAGTGGCGGAACATGTGGCGAACATTAAAATTGGGTACAAAGACCACAATGTCTCTTTACATTTTAAGATGTTCCATGATCAGAATCCCAAGGGTCTCAAGTTTTGGGGAGTGGACCACCTCAAACCACCTTGGAGGGGGTCCAACTTAGTAAGAGAATTATCTAAACTCGAGACCCATTGGATATATTCGGTGGATACTCTGTCCCCTAAAGGGTTAAACATTGATCTGGACATCAACTGTTTTATCAGTGATTATTAATTTAATTTATTTTATAAGTAATTTTATAATTAATTTTATAAGTACTTTGAATTATTTATTTATTTATTATCCTGGTATCTATATATGCAATTTCCCTTGCCTCCCTCCTGGCTCCCGGGGATATATATTCTTTTATATTTATATATATTTATATATATATATTCATTTATATATTGATGTATTTATGTATATATTACCAAGTTCCTTTATTTATCCAAGATTTTTGATTAGTGGGATCTATATCCCAACCTCGGATACCCTTGCCTCCAGAATTGGTGTATTTATATTTATCTGCACACATATTATTTGCAAAACTCCTGCTAGATTTACATCCATCATTACCATGATGGATGTACTCCTTACCTCTTATAACATAGAGCATTAGGAATAGGATCTAACATTGGGGTCATTGTGATTTTTATTTATTTATTCTTGTTCTCTTTTCCTATAGTGGAGTCTTAGAATTGATTTGTTCTTATAAGTTTTGTCTTTAAGAAGACTCCATTAATAATACGCGTTTGATTAAACGTGATATTAGTTATATAAGTTTATGTTTAACCTCTAAGCAAATTACAATAATACATTTATTGTTTAATATGCTAATACTTGAGTTCTGAGAACTCTGCTCATTGTTCTTATATTAATGTTGTGAAGTATCTCGTGCGGATCAATCACTTCCCCGAGCTCCGGTTTGAGTATGGACGCATCGGGGTTCCGCTCTGACAAGCACCAATCAGGGCGGACCGATCGCGCCGCTCCAGCCAATGGATAACGAGCAGGGGTGTGATATCCTGCACGTTGACGCTGGCTAGCGGCGCCCTCTGTTGAAGTCAACGTGTGACGAAACTGGTCAGGGCGTGGCTACCACAGCGTCTCTGTAATCAGGAAGTATTGAGTGCGCTCCATGGCGAGCTGTCCCATACTAGGAAGGAAGACTGCAGCGACACGCTCGCAACGCGTGCGCCCTCTTGGGACAAGATAGCGGTGAATACACTCTCTATTTTAACAAGTGAATTGAATGTACGTGCATTTGAAACAGGGATTTTGTATTGGGGTTAATTTTCATTAAAGCAGTATTACACTTGTAGCGGGGTCTCTAAATTTAGGTGGGGTACACCTGGGTGGAAGTCCAGGTGTGTAAGTATGGGAGTAATGGACCATTTGTATTCGTGGAGGATTGGGCGGTGTAATAATCTCCTTGGCCGGTGGGTGGCGGGTGCCCGCAGGCTCAGGGTAGATTCACTGCCATAGTGCTGTCCTTTTTTGTCCCTTCTCGGAGATGGTACGGCGAGGGCGGGGAACCTGCCGTGGCGTCATTGGAGGGGATAAAAGGGGGAGACGCCCTGGTCACGAGGTCTTGCTCTTCTGGAGGTTCTTCTTCACGCACTCAGGCACCTTAGGCCTGGGTGCGGGCGGTTCCGGATTCCGGCTCAGGTGCCCTAGGCCTGACCGGAATGGAGTTGGAGTCCATCCCAGGCACCTTCAGCCTGGGGTGAGGTACTAAACCAGGAGGCCTGGGGCCCAGTGACTTCGACTGGGTCCTGCGAGGGTGGAGAAGTCTGAGGGTCCCTGAGGTGGATGGGGCCCATGTCTGAGGTGAGGAGGCCGGGGAGGTTACCCATTCGGAGAGTCTGGAGCAGCATCAACCCAGTGACGGATGGGCCTCTGGTAACTCCCTTGGAGGGACATCTTCCCCTGATAGGGGCCACAACGCAGCGAAGTTACTCCTATCTACGTTCTCTTGAGTCGCTGGTAGAGACTCTCAAGTTCTAAATCCTTTCTAGCTAAGGCTATAGTAACCGCTGGCGAGATCGCAGTGGTTTAGCTGACAATCAGGACAGTGCCTCGACCTGCTCATCCCCTGTATCAAAATGTTATCAAGTCGCAACCAGTTGGCTACTGAAGCACTGTTTATTGTTAGATATGCAATAAAACAAGAGTTGGACTGTGATCGGTGTGTGGAACTCTGGTTAATGGGAGCAAAGGGAAGTGTTGGCACAGCAGGACTTAATCCTTTACAGAAGCACACAGGCCCGAGGAAATATCTGGTACTGGCCTTCACCTCATCCATAGTTATGGGGAGGACATGGGCCGTAGCGCATCTCACCCTATCGTGTGTGATACCCCTAGAAGAAAGAGATGGGGTGAGGTCGCTACACGTGGGGGCTCGTGAGTCCGGGATGATGTGTGTTTTGACTTTGGAAGTAAGAATGGCTGTGTCTGGACTTTGCTGCCCGGAGGAGTTCCGAGCAGGTCGGCCATGTGATTGGCCAAAGTGCATCCCTGCTCAAAGTCGTGGAAATGACCCTAAGATGGGAAAGGCCCATGCGGAGGAGCGAGAAGAGGGAGAAGTCCAGCCGTGTGACGTACTACATGTGAGGGCTTTTACTGCACTGCGCCATGAGGCACCCCGTGACTACACAGTTCGTGGGCGGAGCTTGATGGAAGCCCGCGAAAACGTGCAAGTCGTAGGAGGAGTCTGGCCATGTGGAAGAACTCACGTGGAGACTTCGGCGCGTGGTCAGTGCGTGATGGAGCAGCAGACAGTCGGGATGGCCTCAAGCTCCCCGTGGATTCCGGTTCCCTACCCCACGAAGATGACTACCTTTGCTGCTCCCCTTACAGACACGGGGATAAGACTCAGGCCCCGAGGACAGTTGGCTCTGTACACCTGCAGAGACACGGAGGCCCTCGGCGTGATCTGTCCCGGATGCTCGGGACTGGTGGTTCACCTGGAGCCATTCGGGCGTTGCGAGGCATGCAAAGAGTTCTTGTTCAAGGTGGAGCCATCCACAGTAAGGCCCTGGGCCCTTCGCCTCAACAGCCTCACAGGTACCGCTACTCCGGAAGGGGAGATCCAGGCCTTTGCGGAGGTTCCCGTACGCACTGACAAGGGCGATGTGACTGCCCAATCAGAGACTGAGAAGGAAAAATTTGAGGATGCTGCTTCGGTCACCACAGATTCTCTGCTCCCACCTCCGAAGATGAAAGTCGGCCTGGTGCAGGCCGCCTATGGTCGTGGAAGAGCTTCACCCCGTCGCTTGCCTGGCCTGGATGGATCCGGTTGGAAGAGTCCTGGACATCCCAGTTCTACAAAAGGTCAAGGTGAGCCAGGGGCTGGGACTGTGGTGGTGGTTGGAGGTGTCGGGAGTCCACAGTCGGTGGAGCCCGCTAGGGAGGGTAGTACCACGTCTACCAGAGACTACCTTCCCGCGGAGATGTATGACACCTCCGACCTAGAGTCGCTGTCGGATTGTGGAGATGACGGTGAGATCGATGAACTGTTTCACCAGAAGGGTTGGGACAAACCCCCATTACCTATGCTACGTGCACCCCAAGATTCGCCTATGTCCATAGGAGATAGTACGCCCCGGGCGGAGGCCCCAGAATCTACGAGGAAGCCTAGTCCTCCAATTGCTCTTCCACAATCCACAGCATCACCCGTTTTGTTGGCGTGGAAACAGCGAGCATCACTACGGGCACCGAGAGAAAAGCCATCCGAGGTAGTGAAAGTATCTCGGCACCCGGAGGCCATCGTTCAACCAGGAGAAGGTGAGCGGGCCACAATGCCTCCTTTAGCCCGATTGCAACGACTCTTTTCTCAGAGGGTCGCTCACGAGTACGGATGGGAATATCCTTACTTGCCCAGAGACTTGCTGTTTGAGGTTGAAGTTCTGCGACAGCGATGGTACGAAGAGTTCGTTTGGGAGAAACTTAAAGTGCCTCATGTCCGGCGATACTTGTCCTGTTCGCTACCCATGTTGAAAAAGTTTAGAGACTGCAGAGCAGACTGGATGTGGGGCCGCTATATCCACGCAGACAAGGTGCGCATCTGCAGGAAAGATGGAGAGGACGCTGACTATTCGATTGAGGTTTTCGATAAACATCTGAAGCTCTTGTTTTTGCCTGACCAGAGGTTTTATTTGTGAGAAGAGACTCATTGGTTTTTCCCGTGACAACTTTCCGGAGGTGTTCTTGCCGGAGCATCGAACTGTACCCTAGTTTTTTATTTGGGTTTTTGTTTTTTTTCTACTCTTTGGAGGAATGAGAGCTGTTTGTTTGTTCTCTCTTCTTCACAGTTCAAAGACAGAGACTTTGGGGGTAGAATCAGAGTAGGGACGCAGGAAGACTGAAGATTTTACCAAGTGTCATCACCGTGGCATCGTCACTAGGTGGCGGTGTTGCGCAAAGGCTGTTGCTTGTACATTTGCATCACTTTACTTATTGGAGCGAGTGGGTCTCTCGGCTGATGGACCCATTCATTCCAAATTTACACAGAATGTCAGGATGTGGTTTTCCTTGTGTGTTGTTTTTTTTCTCTTTCCCTCTGCAGGAGATTCGTCTGTCAAGACTACTGAGTATGGGGTGGTTCTTAGACAGAAAAGGGAGGGATTGTGTATGTGTACATGCTTAGAGGGTTTTATGAAAAAGTTTATTGTTTTATGTTCCCCTCCCCTTTGAGCAGGTCTTGGTATGGTTAAGGTTCAAATTTTTAGGGAAGGCCTCTGGAGTCAGGCTTATGTCACCACCCTTGGGAGACATGGGTTTGCACCAGACGCTGGGGACCAGCGTCAAATCACAGGGGGGAGTATGTAGCGGGGTCTCTAAATTTAGGTGGGGTACACCTGGGTGGAAGTCCAGGTGTGTAAGTATGGGAGTAATGGACCATTTGTATTCGTGGAGGATTGGGCGGTGTAATAATCTCCTTGGCCAGTGGGTGGCGGGTGCCCGCAGGCTCAGGGTAGATTCACTGCCATAGTGCTGTCCTTTTTTGTCCCTTCTCGGAGATGGTACGGCGAGGGCGGGGAACCTGCTGTGGCGTCATTGGAGGGGATAAAAGGGGGAGACGCCCTGGTCACGAGTTCTTGCTCTTCTGGAGGTTCTTCTTCACGCACTCAGGCACCTTAGGCCTGGGTGCGGGCGGTTCCGGATTCCGGCTCAGGTGCCCTAGGCCTGACCGGAATGGAGTTGGAGTCCATCCCAGGCACCTTCAGCCTGGGGTGAGGTACTAAACCAGGAGGCCTGGGGCCCAGTGACTTCGACTGGGTCCCGTGAGGGTGGAGAAGTCTGAGGGTCCCTGAGGTGGATGGGGCCCATGTCTGAGGTGAGGAGGCCGGGGAGGTTACCCATTCGGAGAGTCTGGAGCAGCATCAACCCAGTGACGGATGGGCCTCTGGTAACTCCCTTGGAGGGACATCTTCCCCTGATAGGGGCCACAACGCAGCGAAGGTACTCCTATCTACGTTCTCTTGAGTCGCTGGTAGAGACTCTCAAGTTCTAAGTCCTTTCTAGCTAAGGCTATAGTAACCGCTGGCGAGATCACAGTGGTTTAGCTGACAATCTGGACAGTGCCTCGACCTGCTCATCCCCTGTATCAAAATGTTATCAAGTCGCAACCAGTTGGCTACTGAAGCACTGTTTATTGTGAGATATGCAATAAAACAAGAGTTGGACTGTGATCGGTGTGTGGAACTCTGGTTAATGGGAGCAAAGGGAAGTGTTGGCACAGCAGGACTTAATCCTTTACAGAAGCACATAGGCCCGAGGAAATATCTGGTACTGGCCTTCACTTCATCCATAGTTATGGGGAGGACATGGGCCGTAGCGCATCTCACCCTATCGTGTGTGATACCCCTAGAAGAAAGAGATGGGGTGAGGTCGCTACACACTATATAGTGCCTTTGTGTTCCTATATGTCTACCTGAGGATTTTAACCCATGCTACCCTGGTGGGGATGACGGAGGTTGGAGTGAGACTACCCATTGAATGCCTATTTTGTTCATCTTTTTGGTGAGTTTGTACCCGGAGGGGGAGAGTGCCTCACTTGTGGTGAAGATCTGGGATTGGTGTAGGGTGCACTAAAGACTATATCCATAGAAGAAACCATCACTTCACTTTTGACTGTTGCTAAAGTCATCACTCAAATGTTTCATGTGTATCTGGACACTTATCCTTAATTAAGCGCTGTTTTATCATATGGACTTTATGAGTTTTCGTTTTTTGTGATACATCTATAATGTTATTTAAATGACTTGCGAATTTGAGCAATCGCAACGGCTCAAATTCGCAATAGAATTCGCAGCAGTGTGAACCTAGCCTAAAACAGTAATGGGTATGCCGTATCATGTAAAGCCAATGTAGCGCACCCACCTATCCCCCTCCTGCATTAAACTCGGCTCCTTGCAGGGGGGAGACAGGCACACAAGCCCGTACCCTCCTGTGTTAAGAGGTTAGGCGGTGTTGTTTTTGGGCCTTGTCTGCAGCCTGAGTCAGAAGTCCTCCTGAGAATGATTTCCTACCTCTACCATGGGTAGATGCAAGTCCTTGACTTCCCCAGGAACATGAATGTCCACACCAGCTGAAAGTCCAACTCAATATTTATTCTCACTTAAATATCAAATAGTCTCTTGGATAGAAGAAAGGTTGGAGCAAAGACACAGGACAGCTTAAGGTGTGGAGGAGGTCCAGGCACGTAGCTCAAACTCTTCTGACTGTTTTAGGTTTCTCAAACAGTTTTGGCGCACAGTCTCTGCCACAGACCATGAGGTTGGTCCCTGCCACAGACCTGATGTATAAGGTCACTGCCACTGACCTGGCGAACAAGGTCACTGCCACTGACCTGGTGAACCTTGGTTTCTTCCTAGGACATAGCCCCTTTCAGGGAGAAGACGTCCCCCCAGAGAGTCAACAGACCCCTTCCTTCACCGTGACCACAGCATCGGTCCCTCGGAACAGATCCTCCCTTCTCTTAGGATGCAGGTCCCCTCGCAAGGCGGCACCCTGGACTCCTCGATCCCTAGTGGACCCCAGCCGAAGGTTGCTGGGCCCCGGGCCGTTGCTGCAACCCTGGCCCAGAATGGCAGTGCCACCCATAGGCCACAGGGAACACATCACCAGCATTAGCCCCTGAGAACAAAAATGGTCCATAACTCCTAACAATTCAAGGTGTCTGAGCCTGGTTACCACTCAGACACTTCCCCTAAATTGAACACCCCGCTACACATTCCCCCTACTAATGGACACTGGTCCCCAGTGTCTGGAGCAAACCCATGCCTCCCAAACCCGAGTCAGCATAGGCCTGGTCCAGAGACAAGAAAAAAAAAATATTTAAAACTGCTGGTTTGTGCCGGAAACTAACATGGGGAAAAGGGAATTAAAAGCAGAAATGAAAGAAGATCAGTAAAACATAATGTGCACATCACAGTCTCAAATGTCACATAAACATATTCTCAATCATTACATTCCCTCCCTGTCTGCATTTAGTCAAACCCACCCCATTCTCAGTGTTTTGCTTGGTATCCACCTGCAGAGGGAGAAAACACATACATATTCAAACTCATTCACAGCAGAAGTGAAAAGATTCTCCCCGGAGGAACAATCCTTCCCTTCTAAAAGTAAAACACATTTTTTTTTCTCTACTTAAAACCAGAGTCTCTTCCTTTTTGTTTTTAGACAATGCAACACCGCCACCTAGTGGGAGTGCCACCGTCAGAACACTCGTCCTGAAAGAAAACTTTACTTTTTACTTGGCAAAGCTTCCTCTTCTTCTTTGGCCCTGCTCTGAACTATTCTGCCCCAAAGTCCTTGTGTCTTTGCAGTGTGGAGAGAGGGAAAAGAACAACAAGTGTTCCCACTCTTCCAATAAGTAGAATACCCTTCTATGTGGGCAAGCAGTTCTGGGGCTCCAGAGAGTGCACTCCGGAAACAAAGGCAAACAACAAGAGTCTAGTCTCTTTACAGATAATATTGTGGATGCGGCAACACCAACGGCTTCCAATGTTTATCAAAGGTGTCGATATGGTATTCGACATTATCTTTGTCCTTTGACACTTCCCCTAAATTGAACACCCTGCTACACCAGCTTATCTCAATTATATCAGTGAAAACATGAACACCCAGACAATGATACTAAAGCCCGAACAGGATCATACTCGCTGCATACATCAGAGATGGTCTCTCAATTACAACCAAATTAACTACATCATGTAGGAGATTCTAACGTAGGTCATAAACGGTTAGAATCTCAGCTGGTTCAGCAGGAATGGGCAGGCTGAATGTACCAAGTTGATCGATCTATCAAGTTGGGTACAACCAGCTTGCCAGGTTTTACCTGCGATTATCGCTAGTGACTACTATAGCCGCTAGCAATAGTCACTGTCTTCTCCCAGTGGGGACGGCTTCCCCCCACCCTCCTGCCAGGAGAAGACAATGGCCTAGCAGGAGGGATTCTCCCATCGACACTGTGTTGATAGGGGAATCAAGCAAATTTCTTTCCTGAAACTTGTGGCTGCAGGAAAGAAATGTGCTCCATGTATGGCCGGCCTAAGGGATACTGGAGTTTATTTGCTAAAACAAATGCCGCGTACACACGACCATTTTTTATGACGAGAAAAATGCAATTTTTTAAAATGGTCATTAAAAAAGATCGTGTGTGGGCTTCAGAGCATTTTTCACGACGTGAAAAATGACCATGAAAAATTTGGAACATGCTCTAATTTTTCTCGTCGTTTTTCATGTCGTCGTTTTTCTCGTCATGAAAAACGGCCGTGTGTAGGCCTTAACGACGTGAAAAAAACGCGCATTCTCAGAAGCAAGTGATGAGATGGGAGCGCTCGTTCTGGTAAAACTAGCGTTCGTAATTAAGATAGCACATTCGTCATGCTGTAATGGAATGAAGAGCTCGAGGCTGAAAAGCGCGAATCGTCTCTCACCAAACTTTACTAACGCAAGGATCAGCAAAAGCAGCCCAAAGGGTGGCGCCATCCGAATGGAACTTCCCCTTTATAGTTATTACATTTCGTACGTCACCGCGCTTTGCTCTAGCATTTTTTTTTCATGATCGCGTGTAGGCAAGGCAGGCTTGAGAAGAATCACGTGATGAAAAAAACATTGTTTTTTTCAATGACATTAAAAACGGTCGTGTGTACGTGGCAAAACAGACTGTTCACTTTGCATGGGAATTTTCCCTTAGCTTAGTGAATCTGGTTACAATTCACTTAGCAAACAATACCAAGTCACTTGCAAGAGAAATAAAAAAAATAAAAAAAAAAAGTTTTTTTTGCACATGATTGATGTCAGTAGAGTTTCACCTCATTCACTAAACTCTGGGGAAAATTCCCTTGCAAAATGAACAGCCTATTAAAAATACTTTATTTCAGTATATAAGGTGAGTTTACCGCTAAAACTAGTGTAAAATTGAAGACTTGCCTGGGTGTAACAAGATGTCCGCTGCTGCCTGGAAAATGAAAAAATCCACCCATGCAGTCCTGCTCTCGCCCACCACAATGCAAGGGTGAATTGCTCATTATGCCTAGGGGTTTACCTTACACCCCTGTTGAGGCCGGTGCTCTATCAGAATACCGCTACCTATCAGAAAATGTAATGGAAGTCACGTTCTGAGCAAAAAATGCTTACTGCTCATGCGCCATGCGTTCCAACATGGCCGCTATGCGTTCCAATGGGTTTCCTAAACTGACAGAAAATGAAGGCAGCAGCAGACATCTTGTTACACCCAGGCAAGTCTTCAATTGTACACTTATTTTAGCAGTAAGCTCACCTTATATACTGAAATATAGTTTTTTAAATCTGTGACACTGTTTTGATGTTGCATTTGAAAAGCAGCGAGAAGCCTGCAGTCAGAAGGTGGCGACAGCCATCTCGGTACACCTCGCATTGCTCAGCACCAAACCGATTGACATTTGGCGCCGAGGGACATTTTTCGACATCCACATTCGATTGTGGTGAAATAGTCTATTTCAGTATATAAGGTGAGTTAACTGCTAAAATAAGTGTGAAATTCAAGACTTGCCTGGGTGTAACAAGATGCCCGCTGCCGCCTTCATGTTCTGTCAGATTAGGAAACCTATTTAAACGCATAGCGGCCATGTTGGAACGCATAGTGCATGTGCAATAAGCAAGTTTGTTCGCAACGTCACTTCTGTTGCATTTTCTGATGAGTGTCGGTATTCTGACAGGACACTGGCTCCAGCCCTCTCCCCCTCTGCTCAAATCTCTGGTCTGTGGGCAGAGGCTTGGCATCATCACGTACAATACAGGACCTTTAACCCTGTGTTATACACTGAGGAGGCTGTATTGCAGCTTACAAAGACAGCTGCAGGGGATTGGTTGAAGCGCTGGAGGGAGCCTGCCGCAAAGAGGAATGAGGCAAGTATTTACACTCAATGCCCCTGTTCCTAGACAAAACACATTTTTACCCCTTGCAGTGGGTGTGGGGTCGCCCATTGCAAGGGTGGATATTTAAGTTTACCTGGAGTTGATACAATGACAGTGAGATACAATGACATGGATAGAGACAAGTCTGTTTTTTAAGCCTAGGTGAACCTAAAATTCCTCTCAGTAAAGATATAATGGGGTGGCTTTAATCAATAATAAATGCTATGCATTCCATAAGTAACAGCTATTAGATGTTCTACATTGGTCAGAGACTGGTATCCGTCTGTGAGGCTGGCACAGTATTTATACAGTGATGTGCATTTTGGTTTAGAAAAAGTCCACGAAGAAATTGATCAAGTAATTGGAAGGGATAGAAAACCAACAATGGCGGATATCCTGGAAATGCCATATACCAATGCTGTGATCCATGAAATACAGCGCTTTAGTGATATTGTTCCTTTAGCCTTCCCTCACATGACCTACAGAGACATGGAAATTCATGGATGTTTCATTCCAAAGGTAATAGACACTCTATTATAAATGCTTTACAAATTTAATTGTTTTTTTATAGCATGTCCTACAGGTGTGTAACTAGGACTGTGAAGGACCCAATGCACACTTGAGCAGCCCAAGATGAAAAATAATGCATCTTGTGTAGCTTTTTATGGTGAATAGTGGGTGTGACCAATTCAAACTAACAGTGGGAGGGGCTCACAGAGGTATAGGAAAAAAAAACTGAGCTAAGGGTCAAAAGTCGTTAATGCAAGTAACGCAGAGAGTGCAGGGATCAAGAATAAAGCTGGCCATAGATGGGCAAAATTTCAAATGAAAATTCTTAGGAAAGGAATGTTCATACATTTTTCTATTCATTAGTGGGATGCAGGCCAACAATGCACACATATGCCACAATCATAATACTCACAAAATACTCCTAATTACTCTGCTACAACTGACAGTCTCACGGCACACATAAAACCATTAGAAAAAAAAAAATTAACCTATACACAAAAATTATAACTTTATCTGAGACTACTTTCAAGTGGAGCTCTACCCAAAAGGGGAAGCTCCACTTGTTTGCCCCCCCCCCCCCGCTGTCACATTGGGCATCTTTTCAGGGGGAGCGGGTACCTTGTTTTGACAGGTACCCGCTCCCACTTCCGGCTGATCTCGCCACGGCAAACTTGAAGAATTGGCTCGGGTGAAGACACCACTGGATTTGTGGACAAGTATCCTAATATTAAGAGTCAGCAGCTACAGTATTTGTAGCTGCTGACTTTAATTTTTTTTTCTAAAGGAACCTGTAGCCCCGATTTAACCACTTCAGCCCCGGAAAGATTTACCCCCTTAATAAACAGGCCATTTTTTGCGATATGGCACTGCGTCGCTTTAACTGATAATTGCGCGGTCGTGTGACGTTGTACCCAAACAAAATTGATGGCCTTTTTTTCTCACAAATATAGCTTTCTTTTGGTGGTATTTGATTACCTCTGCAGTATTTATTTTTTGCGCTATAAACAAAAACAATTTTGAAAAAAAAATATCCCAAAAAAATTAAAAAAAAAAAATTTCTTCATCAGTTTGGGCCAATATGTATTCTGTTACATATTTTTGGTATATAGAAAAAAAATCGCAATAAGCGTATATTGATTGGTTTGAGCAAAAGTTATAGCGTCTACAAAATAGGGGATAGATTTATGGCATTTTTATTATTATAATTTTTTTTACTAGTATTGGCGATGATCAGTGATTTTTAGCGGGACTGCAACATTGCGGTAAACAGATCTGACACTGTTGACACTTTTTTGGGACCAGTAACATTTATACAGCGATCAGTGCTATAAAAATGCACTGATTACTGTATAAATGACACTGGCAGGGAATAGGTTAACACTAGGGGGCGATCAAGGGGTTAAGTGTGTCCTAGGGAGGTGTTTCTAATTGTGAGGCGAGTGTGCTGACTGGGAGTACAGAGAGATTGCTGTTCCTGATCACTACGAACAGACAATCTCACTATACACCCCTGTCAGAATGGGGATCTGCTTTGTTTACACAGGCAGATCCCCGTTCTGCCTCACGGGGGATGGCTCCCCCTGCAGGGAGAACACAATGGCTCCACAGGAGGGATTCCTCCATTAACACTGACTGTGTTTGCAGGAAATAAAATCACTCCGCCTATGGCCAGCTTTAAGCCCCGTACACACGGTCGGACTTTTGGCCAACAAACTTCATGTTGAGCAAGTTGGACCAACAATCCGACCGTGTGTACGCTCCATCAGACAAACTTTTTTTTTTTTTTTGTTTTCATTGAACAAAAGTTCGGTCTGCAAACGGACAAACTTTTGGCCAACAAAAGTCCGATGGAGCAAAGTCCGACCGTGTGTACAGAAAACCATCGGACTTTTGTCCGATGGACAAAACAAATAATGTTAAAATCAACCAACAATAGCAAAAGTTGACCAAAGGGTGGCGGTAAAGAGCAGAAAAGAGCAGAAAAACCATGTGATGTTGAAAAAAGTTTTGGGAAAGTTTGCAGAAAAGTCCTGTGGTGTGTATGCTATAGCCTCGTACACACGGTTGGACTTCCATCGGACTTTTCCGTGTTTTTTTGTCCGAACGGAGTTGGTCGGGAACACCCATAGCATACACACCACAGGACTTTTCTGCAAACTTTCCCAAAACTTTTTCCAACATCACGTGGTTTTTCTGCTCTTTACCGCCACCCTTTGGTCAACTTCTGCTATTGTTGGTTGATTTTAACATTATTTGTTTCGTCCATCGGACAAAAGTCCGATGGTTTTCTGTACACACAGTCGGACTTTGCTCCATCGGACTTTTTTTGGCCAAAAGTTTGTCCGTTTGCAGACCGAACTTTTGTCCGATGAAAACAAAAAAAAAAAAAAAAAGTTTGTCCGATGGAGCGTACACACGGTCGGATCGTTGGTCCAACTTGCTCAAAATGAAGTTTGTTGGCCAAAAGTCCGACCGTGTGTACGGGGCTTAAGGGTGTTCCCGACCAACTCCGTTCGGACAAAAAAACACGGAAAAGTCAGATTGGAAGTCCGACCGTGTGTAAGAGGCTTAAGTCACAAAGCTTAAATTCACCCATGGTCAGGCAGCATAAAAGCACCTAGCATCTCAGCTTAGTCAACTGCAGGCTCTATTCTGCTAGAATGCATTGTCACTGACACTGTCTGTTAAAATTGTACTGTTCAATAGCACCACATACCGTACAGCTTACCCTCTTTCCCCCTGCTTAATGGTATTTTTTAAAATGTAATTTTGCATTCATACATGTCTCCAAGGGCCCAGTTCCCCGTGCCCTTTGTGAATCCCTTGCCTATTAGCATTGAATATGGGCAGAATTATTTTTCCAGATTCTCCCCAAGTGTACAATTTTCAGACTTGATGAGTACCACAAATGGTCAAAAACTGAACCCATGCACATTCACTAACTTCTAACTGCCGACTTTTGTATACACCTGTAGCAGGCTAGGTGAAATAATAATTCCAAATCTGCTTATTGTTTTTTTTTTTTTTTTTAGGGAACTACTATCTTCACCAATTTATCCTCTGTGCTGAAAGATAAGCAGGTCTGGGAAAAGCCATACCAGTTTTCTCCAAAGCATTTCCTTGATGAAAATGGCAAGTTTGTAAAGCGAGAGGCCTTCATTCCATTTTCAGCAGGTACTGTATACATTAAATTTTTTACTTTATGCTGCGATTACAAAGATATGATTTGTGAGAATTACTGGGGGAACCAGTAAACGTATGTGCACTTCCACAAGTCATGAATGAATCATACTATAATTAACCAGATAGAAAAAGTTTGAGCTCCCATATTCTCTAAAGATAATGGCTTATTTCATGTCATGTTATCTGCAATGTTAATGCATTTGAATCTCAATATTGCATCAAAAAACTTACTGATCATCATAAGCACAATGGCAGGGGAATCTGCCTAGATCCAGGGGTACTATACATTTACAAGTGTTAGCAGCCTATTGTGCTACATACATAGTGATCCACTACTGTATTTCTAACCCTGCCTATTACAGCAGGTGTTTAAAAGGCATTCTGTGAAAGAAAAGGATCTAGCAAAATAGGCAGCATCTTCCTAATGCCTCTTTTCATTTATAAAATTGTCTGTACCACATTATGATCATGTGAGCTTTTATATTATGTAAAAAGTAAAAGAAGATATAACCAATAATACTATCCCTGTAATAATTTTTTTTTTTTGTAGGTCGACGGGCTTGTCTGGGAGAACAGCTAGCCAGAATGGAACTTTTCCTTTTCTTTACAACTCTCCTACAGCAATTTACTTTTGAGATACCAAATAATCTGCCTCGTCCAAGAGATGATCCTATCTATGCATTTATACAGTTTCCACACCCTTACAAGATCTGTGCTATATCCAGAGTATAAAATTCTGGAAAATACAGTAAAACAAGTTACAATTGTAGCACTCACCATCCTGTTTTTGCTTTTCTGCCACTCTGCATTCAGGGCTATGGATGAGCTCGGTGTTCGAGTCGAACATAAGTTCGACTCGAACATCGGCTGTTCGCGCGTTCGGCGAACAACGAACGATTTGGGCCGTTCGTGCCAAATTCGAGTGATGCGAATGGTCCACAATACACTGCGCCATCGCAGTGTAATCCCGGCGCTGTGATTGGCCAAGCATGCACTGTGACCCTGCATGCTTGGCCAATCACAGCGCCGGCAGCGAGGAGAGCAATGATTGGCCACAGGCAGGATGCCTGTGGCCAATTATAGCTGAGGGGGTTTAGTACACACCCCACATTATAAAAGGCCGCCAGCGCAGGGGCCTCGTGTAGCGTGTTCCAGAGCAGGGAAAGTGAAGGATAGGCAGGGACAGTGTCAAATCTATTCTTTGCTAAACCTTGTGTGTAGGGACAGAGAAGGATAGGCAGGGAGAGTGTCAGTGTCATATTCTTTGCTAAACCTTGTGTGTAGGGAGAGAGAAGGATAGGCAGGGAGAGTGTCAGTGTCATATACTTTGATAAACCTTGTATGCAGGGAGAGAGAAGGATAGGCAGGGGACAGTGTCAGTGTCATTGTTGCTAAGCCTCCTGCACATTATACACCTGAAGTTAGCCCGTATTGCTGCTTTTTGCTGGTGTGTTACACCAACAGGCATTTGCGGCACTTACAGCGGACGGAGTGTGCCTCCTGATCATATTACACCTGAAGTTAGCCTGTATTGCTGCTTTTTCCTGGTGTGTTACACCAACAGGCATTTGCGGCACTTACAGCAGGCGGAGTGTGCCTCCTGATCATATTACACCTGAAGTTAGCCTGTATTGCTGATTTTTCCTGGTGTGTTACACCAACCGGCATTTGCGGCACTTACAGCGGGCGGAGTGTGCCTCCTGATCATTTTACACCTGAAGTTAGCCTGTATTGCTGATTTTTCCTGGTGTGTTACACCAACAGGCATTTGCGGCACTTACAGCAGGCGGAGTGTGCCTCCTGATCATATTACACCTGAAGTTAGCCTGTATTGCTGCTTTTTCCTGGTGTGTTACACCAACAGGCATTTGCGGCACTTACAGCGGGCGGAGTGTGCCTCCTGATCATATTACACCTGAAGTTAGCCTGTATTGCTGCTTTTTCCTGGTGTGTTACACCAACAGGCATTTGCGGCACTTACAGCGGGCGGAGTGTGCCTCCTGATCATATTACACCTGAAGTTAGCCTGTATTGCTGCTTTTTCCTGGTGTGTTACACCAACAGGCATTTGCGGCACTTACAGCGCGCGGAGTGTGCCTCCTGATCATATTACACCTGAAGTTAGCCTGTATTGCTGCTTTTTCCTGGTGTGTTACACCAACAGGCATTTGCGGCACTTACAGCGGGCGGAGTGTGCCTCCTGATCATATTACACCTGAAGTTAGCCTGTATTGCTGCTTTTTCCTGGTGTGTTACACCAACAGGCATTTGCGGCACCTACAGCGGGCGGAGTGTGCCTCCTGATCATATTACACCTGAAGTTAGCCTGTATTGCTGCTTTTTCCTGGTGTGTTACAACAACAGGCATTTGCGGCACTTACAGCGGGCGGAGTGTGCCTCCTGATCATATTACACCTGAAGTTAGCCTGTATTGCTGCTTTTTCCTGGTGTGTTACACCAACAGGCATTTGCGGCACTTACAGCGGGCGGAGTGTGCCTCCTGATCATATTACACCTGAAGTTAGCCTGTATTGCTGCTTTTTCCTGGTGTGTTACACCAACAGGCATTTGCGGCACTTACAGCGGGCGGAGTGTGCCTCCTGATCATATTACACCTGAAGTTAGCCTGTATTGCTGCTTTTTCCTGGTGTGTTACACCAACAGGCATTTGCGGCACTTACAGCGGGCGGAGTGTGCCTCCTGATCATATTACACCTGAAGTTAGCCTGTATTGCTGCTTTTTCCTGGTGTGTTACACCAACAGGCATTTGCAGCACCTACAGCAGGCGTAGTGTGATTCCTGCAAAATATACTCCTGAAGCTAGGCCTTATTGCTGGTTTTCCCATTTCCCTGCATGCCATTAGAATGTCTGGAAGGCAAACAAGGAGAGGCAGACAGTCAGGAGCCAATAAAAGAGGGCAAGCAGGCTCTGTGTCTAGAGACAACAGTGCTGGTCGTGGACGCGGTGCATCGCCATCAGCAAGTGGCCATGGGACACGCTTGTCCTTCTTTTCGGCAACTGGACGTGTTGAGCCGCATAATGCCGAAGACTTGGTAGAGTGGATGACCAAGCCCTCCTCATCCTCCTCATCCTCTCTCACCCAGGCTCAGGGTACTGGCAAAGCAGCTGCCAAAGCGTCCTCTTCCCTGGTATCAATGTCATCATCAGTCACTCCTTCCCTAGACCAACCATGTCCTCCTGAGGAGTCCCCCGAACTGTTTGAGCACAGTGTTGGGTACATGCTCCAGGAGGATGGCCAGCGTTTCGAAGGGTCTGATGATGATACCCAGCTAGAGGAAGGCAGTAGCGTGAGAGCAGAGAGAGGGGATGCTCAAGAAGGACACCAATCTGGCAGTCTTGTTCCAGCAGCTGCAGCATACTGCCAGATTGGCTCCAGTGATGAGGAGGGAGGGGATGATGAGGTCACTGACTCCACGTGGGTGCCTAATAGGAGAGAGGAGGAGGAGGATGAGGAGGAGGAGGCACATCTCCAACGAGGCAGGATGCCCTCGGGGGGCCAGCGTAAGGGCAGCACAACGACGGAATCACACCGCAGAGCTCCGCCTGTGCAGGGCGCTGCCTCTGCCCGTTATTCAAAAAGTTCTTTGGTGTGGGCCTTTTTTGAGTCGAGTGCATCAGATCGCACAGCTGCTGTTTGCAACATATGTCTCAAGCGTATATCGCGTGGCCAAAACATCACCCGCTTGGGCACCACATGCTTGACCAGACATATGTTGACCTGCCATGCAGCTCGTTGGCAAGCCTACCTTAAAGTCCCACACCAAAGAACAAAGCGGACCTCTTCTTGCACCGCATCAGCTGGGATCTCCAACCCCACTATACCTTCAGTCCTCTCTGAAACCTGCACTGAGAGGAATGAAGGTGTAGAATTAGGTGTGTCACAGCCAAGTACTTGCGGGCACTCTGCTAGCAGTACACCGACGTCCGATTCTAGCAGGCAAATTTCCCTGCCCCAGCTGCTGGACCGTCGAAAGAAGTTTACTCCCAGCCATCCACATGCCCAGCGGTTGAATGCTAGCTTGGCTAAATTGCTAGCGCTTCAACTGCTGCCTTTTCAGTTGGTAGACTCGGCCCCCTTCCATGAGTGCAATGTGCGGTTCCTCAGTGGCAGGTTCCCAAATGCCACTTTTTCTCACGGAAGGCGATTCCGGCTCTCTACCGGCATGTGGAAGGCAATGTCTTGGCCTCGCTGGACAGGGCGGTCAGCAGTAGGGTGCATATTACCGCTGACTCATGGTCCAGCAGGCATGGACAGGGACGTTACCTTTCTTTCACGGCCCATTGGGTCATTCTTTTGGCAGCTGGCAAGGATGCAGGACAAGGTGCAGTAGTGTTGGAGGTTGTTCCACCGCCACGCCTCCAAAATGCTACTACTGGTTGTGACACACCTCTGTCCTCCACCCCCTCCTCTTCTTCTTCCTCCATGGCCTCTTCCTGTGCTTTGTTCTCGGAACCAGCGGTGCTCCGTAGGCGTTCAAGGGGCTACGCAATTACGCAGGCAAAAAGATGCCATGCCGTGCTTGCGTTGGTGTGTTTGGGGGACGGGAGCCACACTGAGGTAGAGGTTCTGTCTGCTCTGCAGGGGCAGGCCGAGAGGTGGTTGACGCCACACCAGCTTAAGCCAGGAATGGTAGTTTGCGACAATGGCACCAACCTCCTCTCCGCTCTCCGACAGGGACAACTGACCCATGTGCCCTGTGTGGCTCACGTCCTTAACCTGGTGGTGCAGCGGTTCTTGGGCAGGTACCCGGGCTTACAGGATGTCCTGAGGCAGGCCAGGAAAGTCTGTGTGCACTTCCGCAGATCTTATAATGCCAGTGCTCGCCTGGCTGAGCTGCAAAAGGAGTTGAACCTGCCCAAGAACCGCCTTATATGTGACATGCCCACCAGGTGGAACTCAACGTTGGCCATGCTGCAGCGGCTGCACACGCAGCAGAGGGCCATCAATGGGTACCTGTGCGACTACGGCACCAGGACAGGGTCAGGGGAGCTCGGGTTTTTTTCACCATGCCAGTGGGACATGATCAGGGATGCATGCACTGTCCTGGCACCATTTGAGGAGGCCACGAGGATGGTGAGCAGTGACAGTGCATGCATCAGTGACACTGTGCCTCTTGTCCACCTGTTGGAACATACGCTGCGTGGAATAATGGACAGGGCACTTGAGGCAGAACAGAGGCAGGAAGAGGAGGACTTCCTTGCCTCTCAAGGCCCCCTTTACCCAGACAGTGTTCCTTCTGTCCCACCCATCGCACAGGAAGAAGAGGAGGAGGAGGAGGATTGTGTCAGCATGGAGGTGGAGCCTGGCACTCAGCATCATCAGCAGCAGTCTTTTAGGGATGATTTACAGTCCCAAGAAACCAGTGGACTTGTACGTGGCTGGGAGGAGGTGGCTGCGGATCATGTCGTCCTTAGTGACCCAGAGGACTTCGGACCGAATGCCTCAGCTAACCTACGCTGCATGGCCTCCCTGATCCTGCAAAGTCTGTGGAAGGATCCTCGTATTCTTCGGATCAAGGAGAGGGACCATTACTGGCTGGCCACTCTCCTTGATCCACGGTACAAGGGTAAGGTTGCGGACCTTATCTTACCGTCGCAGAGGGAGCAGAGGATGAGACAACTCCGGGAGGCCTTGCAGAAAGTTCTGTGCAACGCGTTCCCAGAGACTGGGAGGTTACAAACTCCTGGTCCTGGACAACGAGTTGCTGAGGCTTCGGTCAGTCAAAGAAGGAGCGGTGGGGAAGGTGGCCGTCTGACCGATGCGTTCAGACAATTCTTTAGTCCGCAGCCCCAAGGTATGATCGGTTCCAGCAACCATCGCCAGCGTCTGATATACATGGTGCAGGAATACCTAGGGGCAAGGTCAGACTTGGACACCTTCCCCACCGAAAATCCTCTGGCTTACTGTCTTGAGGATGGATCACTGGCCAGAGCTTGCACAGTATGCAATTGAGCTACTGGCCTGTCCTGCATCCAGCGTTCTTTCAGAACATTCAGTGCTGCTGGAGGATTTGTCACGAATCACAGGGTGCGCCTGTCCACCGACTCTGTTGATCGACTGACCTTCATAAAGATGAACCAGTCTTGGATCACCACCAGCTACCAAACACCTGAAGCTGATATAACAGACTAATTTATTTTCAAATGTCACATCCCTTCAAGACTGATGCTGATGCTGAGAGACTGTCCTGTTATGTTGACTGACTATCCTCCTCCTCCTCAATGATCCGATTGATGATGATAGCTTGGAAGAACATTTTTGTTTCTGGGTGCCGCCACCAGTGGCTAAGGCCCAATTTTTCAGCCCCTGTTTAACAGGGGCATGTAATTACAATTTTTGATGCAATACTTTGCAACAGGGCTCATTGCTGTGCTCCAAGTACAGTATCTGTGAGGGGTTGCAGTGTTGTGGCACCAGTGCCTAAGGCCCATGTAATTACAATTCTTGATCTAATAATTCACAGCAGGGCCCATTCCTGCGCCCACCAAGAGTAACTGTGAGACCTTACAGTGTTGTGTCAACACCACCACCACCACCACCAAAGGCCCAATTTTTCAGCCCCTGTTCAACAGGGGCATGCAATTACAATTCTTGATCTAATAATTCACAGCAGGGCCCATTCCTGCGCCCACCAAGAGTAACTGTGAGGCCTTACAGTGTTGTGTCAACACCAACACCACCACCACCAAAGGCCCAATTTTTCAGCCCCTGTTCAACAGGGGCATGCAATTACAATTCTTGATCTAATAATTCACAGCAGGGCCCATTCCTGCGCCCACCAAGAGTAACTGTGAGGCCTTACAGTGTTGTGTCAACACCACCACCACCACCACCAAAGGCCCAATTTTTCAGCCCCTGTTCAACAGGGGCATGCAATTACAATTCTTGATCTAATAATTCACAGCAGGGCCCATTCCTGCGCCCACCAAGAGTAACTGTGAGGCCTTACAGTGTTGTGTCAACACCAACACCACCACCACCAAAGGCCCAATTTTTCAGCCCCTGTTCAACAGGGGCATGCAATTACAATTCTTGATCTAATAAGTCACAGCAGGGCCCATTCCTGCGCCCACCAAGAGTAACTGTGAGGCCTTACAGTGTTGTGTCAACACCACCACCACCACCACCAAAGGCCCATTTTTTCAGCCCCTGTTCAACAGGGGCATGCAATTACAATTCTTGATCTAATAATTCACAGCAGGGCCCATTCATGCGCCCACCAAGAGTAACTGTGAGGGCTCACAGTGTTGTGGCAACACCAACATGTAAGGGGCAAATTTCAGCTAAGTATATACGGCAGGCCCCTACTTTCAAACATCCAACTTACAAACGACTCCTCCTTGCAAACGGAAGGATACAACAGGAAGTGAGAGGAAATCTACCCCTAGGAAGGCAAATTCTCTCCTGTAAGAGTTAATATGGGAAAAAAAGTGTCTCCTCTCCACTGATGTTTTATCACCAATTCTTGTTTCAATAAAAACCCCAAATTTTCAAAAAACATTTGTCATTAGGACGGAAAGTGAGGTGAACTGTTCTGAACAGGTGCACACTGCACAGACAGAAAAACTAATGTTACAGGGGTGATAACCCTTCCCTATGTTTTCCAAAAAGCTTAAAAATAGATTTCTTGGCTGGAGCTACACTTAAACAATGTACCTGTTCAAAATTACAAACAGATTCTACATAAGAACAAACCTACAGTCCCTGTCTTGTATGCACCGCCTGTATACGGCTGTTCAGAGTATATAGGGCCTTTTTTATTTTGTGTGCGGGGTTCCCCTTAATATCCATACAAGACCCAAAGGGGCTGGTAATGGGCTGGGGTAGGGGGGGGGGGTGATGGGGTAGCTATGCCATTTTTCTTAAAGATTTTCATCCATATTACCGGGACCAGACATTACAATAAAGCCGCAAGCAGTTTTAAATGGCTTTTTTTCCTTCAGAAATGTAATTTTGTGCAGGGACAGTTCTAAACACGGGAAACACGTGGAACTTCACAGGCATACTTTAGACACCCCCCAGGTACGATATTTAAAGGAATATTTGACTTTTTTTTTTCACTTTATGCATCATTAAAATGACTGCTCCTGAAAAACGGCCGTTTTTAAAACTTTTTTTTGGATTGATACATGTCCCCTGGTGCAGAACCCGGGTTCCCAAACCCTTTTTAGGACAATAACATGCATAATAGTCGTTATAATTAGCACTTTGGATTTCGAACGTCCGCATCCATTGTATTTAATAGGGTTCTAAAGTTCGTGCGAACTTTCGGTCCGTTCGCGGGTTCTGGTGCGAACCGAACCCGGGGGTGTTCGGCTCATCACTATTCAGGGCACACCTGCTACTTGCCCGGTATCCAACTCCATGTATGGAGAGGCGAGCGGTGTTAGATTTTTTGGCCTTGCAGCGAGTTACCTCTCCAGAGTGGATCCCTGGTCTCCGTTGTCTAGGCGGAAGTCCCTTTGTAATAAAGCCAATGTCCACACAGGTGTAAAACCTAAGCAACAAGGTTTTATTCTTCTCTTATGGTAAAACTTGGAAGAGAGAGAGAGAGTAGAAACGGCAGAGTAGGGGAAGGTTCAGGCACGCAACACTCAGAGAACACTTTCGTCGCCACTCAAGCCTGAGTTTGTATTGCTCACCCGGATAGTCCCTTTGAGAGCGGTCCTAGCAACCGGAGTGGAGCACGGATGTCAGAGATGATGGATCCCCTTTTAGGTAGGCCTCCAGGCCTCTCCCCGAGATAGCAGTACCGTCGCTATCTCCGCCGGGACTGATCTTCCCCTAAAAATTCCTTCCCTAAAAATGGGCCCCTTCAACCGGGCAGCCTGGGATCCTTCTCCGAAGTGTAGGCCCTCAATAGGAGAGCTGGACCTACTATGCAGCAGCAGAGCCCCGGGGTAAAGGTGCCTGAGACCAAACACACGCATCCCGTGCCATGAGGTCCACGAGACAATCTCACTGGACCAGAAGTGCCCCCGAACGCCTTGGGGGTCCCCCTGGAATCGCCTCACGCCAAAAGGCGTCTGCCCCTTTTGTACCCTCTCCCAGCATGCACAGCGGGTAGACCACGCCCACTGCACGGCTGCCGAGAGAAAACACTTAATAGTGCTGCGATACCTCCTGTGGTTCAACCTGAGCCCGAAGTGACAGCGCCACCCCCAGGCAACAGGGAACTGTACTGCCAGGCAGCATCGCACCCAGAGCAGAAGCACAATTTGCTCTAATCAACAGGTCCGAGCCCAACTATTGGCTCGGACCACCCCTAAATTTACACACATAGCGTCCCATAAATTGGGATGGGCGCTACACAATCATTGTACCTTAGCACTTAACTCCTGCTCAACAAGCACTCCTATTTAATAAACATTTCATTATTTTGTGGGGGTAAGGTTTATTTTTACTGGTGACTCATTTAAACTCAAGTTACACTTGTGATAGGCTGTGCTTTTTTGCTAAGCCATTTGTTTTACCTGGCCTGGGCCATCATGTTTTGAAAATTCGTTTTTTTTTTCACGTTGTTTGCACAACAGCATCAGGCAGCCAATTCATTTGAAAGGGTCGCCCTACGCTCAACAAATGTGTTAAAGAAGCTTGGCACATTTTTTTACCGCATGTTTCTGCATATGCGGAACGTGCAGATGTGAATGCAGCCTAAAGGTTATATGGGATGTTTGGAGAGATCTTCCTATTGGTCCTAGACACTGACTGTAAAGATTTAAGATGAAGGATAGGCAGACAGCATGAGCTTGAACACAAGCTTGGTCTTTATTCAGTAGCCTCCATCTTAGAACTAACCACAGCTCCCCGTCCCCAGATCACATGACCAAAACTGTTAACTGTTTCCTAACATGCATAACATGCATAAGGAACTAGGCATGAACTTGAATTATAACATAAAGCATTCGCATCATCACATCTTCCCTCTCAAGTATGAAGCATTTAATAAGAGACAAAGTCCCTCCATATTTTTGGTTTAATAGCTCGACCATAGGGAGAGAAAGTAACCGCTGGCTCATCATCCGTAGGATTGGTGTCCAATTGAGAGTCACTCCCAGCATTATCATATGCTGATACGTTTATGCTGTTGTAATAGATTGATTCTGGTCCATTACCAGAAACTATTCCCTTATTCTGCCGCTGGTTTGTATCTATGGTGATATGAGGGCATGCTTCAAGAATTACAAACTGAGAGCAGACGCATCAATATGTCTTCTTCCCCATATATATGGCTCAACACAACAGCAGGAAGTTCTTTTATTCAAATTCAGCTTAAATAGACAAAGTGACATACGCAATCGTCATCACAAACGTATACATATGATTGGCTGTTTCCATATATGGTCGTCTTCCTCTCAAGTCTATTTCTTCCACGTGTCTTCACATTCCAGGACTCTGCAGCCATTTTGATTTACACGGTGGGTTGGGCCGGATGGAGTAAGTTGAAAGACTGCACAGGACATCTGTTTATCATTTATCTATTTTGTCATTTTATGTAAGGGGAAATACTACTGTTGTAATAAGATTTACCAAAACACACAATATACTCTCGATAATACTCTTAGCTAGCATACATTAACTTGCTAGTTCCCAATATGAACATCAATAAGCTTCTTATTGTACAAATATATCCCAGGGTGTGTGTGCACATCAAATCTTCTTTCAAAGGAGTGCTTCCATTGTTCCTTGCAGGCACATTCTCAAAAGGATACTAGTTACTCTAAATTCCTGGGGTGGGGGGCAGTGAACCATATGTGCAGCTGTATACAAGAGTCATTTAACTTGTATTAAATTTCTAAACCCATATTTGAGTAGATAATAGAGAGAAATCATTCATATAAAATAATTATTTTATCAACTCCATCACAGTCCCCCCTTAAAATTACTATTTTATCAGTACTGTCCCTATGCTGTATGACCTTACTCGGCCCCCTCAACATCAGAATATTTACTTTTGACTACTATGAATGGAACTCTGGGTGGTTAAGAAAGACAGGTCCACCAAAGAACCAACACAGATCCCACAGGGAGCTAGAGCATAAGATTCCCCAGGGCGTGGAGTCTAAGAGCTAGCAGGTGTTCACCAGAACCTCTAGTGGTGAGGATGGCTTGGGCTGCAGCTAGCTCCAGGTCGTGGTCCCCAGAGTCACCCACCTTACACTCTTAGTAGGCTACAGGAGGACAGTAAAAGAATAAGCCAAAGGTCGGGGTAACCAGTAGACAAGGATAAACATAGGACACTATTCTTTCCCTTATTATTTGAAAATGTTGTATGTATTAGTAACAGGCAAGGACTGCAATGGAGCATACGGTCCCTCATCCTCCTTTATTGGATCTCTAATATCACCTAAATTCAAAAAAATAGGAGTCACCTCTTCAGCTGCCTTTCCTAACAGCTTCTTCATACAGTGCAGAATACAGCAAACCACTATCGCAGCTAATATAAGCAGCATCAAATTTGCTATGCCTATTTGAGTACAAATGCGTTGCCACCCACTCATCCACCCAAAATACTGATCCCAGGGATCGGTCAGTCCCGAATTTCTTTTTAACTCTTTTGAGAGATCCTCTAATTTCCTAATGGCCAAGGTTACCTTACCATTTGGGCCTGTATTGTCCGGAATGTACGTACAACGTGTACTTGTCCCAGGCAACTTTTTACACACACCCCCCTTTTTCAGCTAAAATCATGTCTAAGGCCATACGATTTTGGAAAGTCATTTGTGAAGTGGCCTCTAGTTGTTCAGCTAAACCCTGGAGTGCATCCCTGGTATAGTTAACGAACCTCTGTTGGTTATAGTAAATATAATTAATCCAATCTACATTCTTATTTACAGTGATTATGGGAATCAGGGACTCAAATCCTGCAGCTACTTGGTCTCTTGCTTTGAATTCATCTGGGACCCCCCTTGGGACTCCTATGGCATCTATATATACATGAGGGTCAAAACTACCAGCTAGGGCACTTCTAAGCTTCCTGCTGGATTTAGATGAGTGCTCCCCTTTTACCACCAGGTCACCCCCCGAAAAGATGTGCAGGGGCATTATGACTTTAGCAAGTGCACATTCCCCTGTCCATCGGCCTGGTAACCTAGTCCTAATCTTCATGTCCCCACAGATCCAATACACGTCTCCCAAAGACTGAGTTTGTTTCTGCACCAGATCCGTGGATACACTACTGTAGGAGGCGCAGTATCCCATAGAGAAGTTCCCTAAGAACTTCCCTATTCCCTGGTAGTTCCCATAACATGTGTAATTACCGGGATGTATAGTAATACCCTCCCCGGGCTTGGATGTCTTAGTTATTATGGGATATTCTCTTTTCTATGTTTCGCACTGGGAGGAATCAGTGGAAGTATTGGTAAACAGGCTCAGAAAGCATTCCTCTTGAGTGGGAGGTATGTTTAATAGCACTGTTCCCAAATGGGGTCTAGCTCCACTACACACATAACAGTTGGACCTATTATGTTTCCGTACACTATACCTCATCCTTTCGAGCCACAGGTTGACATCGGAGAAACCAGTCTCTGCTGCCATCATGTCTTCAAATGTGGGATCAGCTATGGCCACCATATCTTCTAGGGTGTGCACATGTACATGTGGTTTAAGGGGATCACTTGTTGGTTGAAGGGCCTCCCATTCAGATGAATTATACATGTCTTTAAGTTGAAACTGCCCACTTGGTCCCCTATTCTCCCCATCATACCGTACCCCCATAACATATGTGCCTGCTTTTAATAAGGTCAGTCTGCTGAGTAATGACTCTCCATATTTGTCTTTCCTGTTCAGGGCACTCTGTGGCTTATATCCCCAGTCATCCCCTGTATTCCAACCCACAGATTCCCAGTGGTCACAGTCTGCTGTGTCACATATATATATATTTCCGGAGGTGATCTGCGTCCGGAACAAGCTACACTGCCAGTTAAATGGAGGGGGAAAGATTATAGTACAGAAATCAAATATGAAGGTAGCTACATGTGTGTCTGATGAATTATACCAAAATTGTGTTACACTATCTATTTGTTTGATAGCCACCTCCTGTGCGTGCACAGTTGCTATAAGAAAAAAAGATATATAGTTTCATTCTGATGTGGGTGGTGCACGGTCCTCAGGAACTGGAGCCTTAATGCATATCTTGGCTCCAGGAAATGCGTTCAGAGGAACTTCTTAACCATCACCTAATCACCAGGAAGTACACTGTAAGTACCAGTATCTAGATCAGGATCTGTAAAGGAAAAATATACTCGTATATAGATGTTAGTTAATTTTTTTACAAGAGCGGTCACATAATCTATCAAAGTATCATACTGTAATTGCAACGGTTGTGGGTAATAACAACCTAACAGGGTGATAAGATGCGTGAAACGCTAATGTGGTACCTAGGGCCAACCATATTTCTTTTGTGACTGTAGCAGTGAACACAGGACCTTGATCACTCTCTATCACCTCAGGTACCCCATATCTGCAAACCACCTTCAAAAGCAATTTCTTAGCCGTGGTCTTCGCTGTCTGATCTGCGACTGGATAAGCCCCGAGCCACCCTGAGCCTTCCGGGGTTGCATGCTAGGCAAGTGTGGCAGGATTAGTCAAAGTAGTTATTCCTGGAGCTACATAATGTTTGTTTATAAGTGAGTTCATAGAGATGGTTTGCTCAATGGGCCCATTGCACCACAGCTGGTTACAAAGCTCTGGTGAGACATGGGCGGGATCCTACAGTCCAAAGATCTTCCACCCGTACTGCTACAAGGTGCGTTGAAGCATTGGAATCGGGGCATCCAGAACAGAGGGTAGACGGGTGGTTTCCTCCTTCATGAGTTCAAAGCAATCATGTCCATCTTCATCTCGGGTAGGAGCCGGTAGGTCTGCGTTCTCTTCTTCCTGTTCGTCCAGAGACATGTCATGATACCCCCCTTGGACAAGAGGAAGGAGAGTAGCAGGGTAGAGTCACTGGCATCGAAGTAGAGTCACACCTTCAGGAATGAGGAAACTGCATTGCAACCTGAGGTGGCGGGCAAAGGATAATTACTGGGGTAGTATCTGATTCAGAATGGCAGAGATATCGTGAGGGGCAAGCAGCAGAAGGGGATGGGCCAGAACAATGTCAGAAGTTTAGTCCAGCAGGGCTTGGGCAGCAAAAACAGCTCAGAGACATGACGGGCCACCTCTGGCAACTGGGTCTAGGCGGGTTGAATAGTAACCGATAGGGCGGTTACGGAGTCCATGACTTTGTGTCAACACCCCTAAAGTGGGGTCCTGTATCTCAGATATGAACAGGCTAAAGGGCTTTCCATAATCAGGGAGTCCAAGTTAAGGAGCAGCGCTGATCGTCTTTTTTCAAAAGGTAAAAAGTAAGTGAGCGCCACTTCGGACAGTGCAAAGGGGACACATGGCAGGGAGACATACAGGGGTTGCATGAGAAGGGAAGCCGCAGGTATCCAGGCTCTTCAGTAAGAGATCAGTCCCAACAAAGCATGTAGAGCCTTAGCATTACTGGGGGCCGAAATGGTTCTTTAACCACTTAACCACTTAACAACCACCTGCCGACAAATAACGTCGACAAGGTGGTTGCTTAACTCTGGGAGGACGTTATATAACGTCCTCCCAGAATCGCGCTCCCGCGCGCCCCCTGGGGCGCGCACACGGGAAACTCCGTGACCGCCGGGTCCAGAGGACCCGGCGGATCACGAATCGCGGTAAATCGCCGCTGATAGCGGCCGTTTACCACGTGATCGCTCCGTCAAATGAAGGAGCAATCACTTGTAAACAGACCGGCGTCATTTGATGACGCCGGTTCCTCCCTCCCCTCTCTGTACCGATCGGTACAGTGTGAGAGGGGAGGGGGAGGGAGCGGATGGCAGCAGCAGCACTGTGGGCTGGATCTGTGACAATTGCAGTCACAGATCCAGCCATCCATCCATCCCTGCTCAGCCATCCCTGTGCTATACCCTGCCAATACTCTGCAATACACCCTGCCAATACTCTGCAAAATACCCTGCCAATACCCTGGTGCAATACTCTGCAATACCCTGGTGCAATACTCTGCAATACCCTGGTGCAATACTCTGCAATACCCTGGTGCAATACCCTGCGAAATACTCTGCAATACCCTGCGAAATACTCTGCAATACCCTGCGAAATACTCTGCAATACCCTGCGAAATACTCTGCAATACCCTGCAAAATACTCTGCAATACCCTGGTGCAATACTCTGCAATACCCTGGTGCAATACTATGCAATACCCTGGTGCAATACTCTGCAATACCCTGGTGCAATACTCTGCAATACCCTGCACAATACTCTGCAATACCCTGCACAATACTCTGCAATACCCTGCAAAATACTCTGCAATACCCTGCAAAATACTCTGCAATACCCTGCGCAATACTCTGCAAAATACTCTGCAATACCCTGCACAATACTCTGCAATACCCTGCACAATACTCTGCAATACCCTGCACAATACTCTGCAATACCCTGCACAATACTCTGCAATACCCGCCACAATACTCTGCAATACCCTCCACAATACTCTGCAATACCCTCCACAATACTCTGCAATACCCTCCACAATACCCTGTGCAATACCCTCCACAATACCCTGTGCAATACCCGTGCAATACCCTGCCATACACCGCAATACCCTGCCTTACACCGCAATACCCTGCCATAGTCCGCAATACTCCGCAATGCCCTGCAATACTCCGCAATGCCCGGCAATACTCCGCTATGCCCAGCAATACTCCGCAATGCCCGGCAATACTCTGCAATAACCACTTCCCGCCCTCCGGCCGTCATATGACGTCCTTGACTTTGTGCGGGGATATCTGAATGATGGGAGCAGCTACAGGCATCATTCAGATATTAGCTTTTTCAGCCGGCGATTCCCTACACCATAAGAACAATCATAGCGGCTGTTCCGCCGCTTGATCATTCTTACGGGAGGCGAGAGGGGATGTCCCCCCCCCCCGCCGCCCTCCGGTGCTTCTACCGACTCACCGCTACGATCAAAGCCAGGATTGTTTTGGTTTTTTTTGTATTTTTTTCAGGCTTCCCAGCCTAGAGGTGAGATGTGGGGTCTTATTGACACCCCCCCCCCCCCATATCTCACTGTAAAGAGGACCTGTCATGCCATATTCCTATTACAAGGGATGTTTACGTTCCTTGTAATAGGTATAAAAGTGATCAAAAAAATGTTTAGGGCGGAAAAACATGTCAAACTAAAATAAATAAAGTAAAATGAAGAATAATTTTTTATTTTTTTTTTAAAGCGCCCCTGTCCCCGTGAGCTCGCATACAGAAGCGAACGCATACGTAAGTCCCGCCCACATATGAAAACGGTTTTCAAACCACACATGTGAGGTATCTCTGCGAACGTTAGAGCGAGAGCAATCATTTTGGCCCTAGACCTCCTCTGTAACTCAAAACATGTAACCAGTAAAAATATTTAAAGCGTCGCCTATGGGGATTTTTTAAGTAGCGAAGTTTGGCGCCATTCCACGAGTGTGTGCAATTTTTAAGGGCGACATGTTAGGTATCTATTTACTCTGCGTAACTTCATCTTTCACATTATGCAAAAACATTGGGCTAACTTTACTGTTTTTTTTTTTTTAAGCACAAAACATTTTTTTTCCGTAAAAAACGCGTTAAAAAAATTGCTGCGCAAATATCGTGCGAGATAAAAAGTTGCAACAACCACCATTATATTCTCTAAGGTCTTTGCTAAAAAAACATATATAATGTTTTGGGGTTCTATGTAATTTTCTAGCAAACAAATGATGATTTTTACATGTAGGAGAGAAATGTCAGAATTGGCCTGGGTGCTCCAGAACGCCTGAAGGTGCTCCCTGCATGTTGGGCCTCTGTATGTGGCCACGCTGTGTAAAAGTCTCACACATGTGGTATCGCCATACTCGGGAGTAGTGATGAGCCGAACACCCCCGGGTTCGGTTCGCACCAGAACCCGCGAACGGACCGAAAGTTCGAACGAACATTAGAACCCTATTAAATACAATGGATGCGAACGTTCGAATTCTAAAGTGCTAATTATAACAACTATTATGCATGTTATTGTCATAAATAGGGTTTGGGAACCCGGGTTCTGCACCAGGGGACATGTATCAATGCAAAAAGAAGTTTTAAAAACGGTCGTTTTTCGGGAGCAGTCATTTTAATGATGCATAAAGTGAAAAAAAAAAAGTCAAATATTCCTTTAAATATCGTACCTGGGGGGTGTCTAAAGTATGCCTGTGAAGTGCCACGTGTTTCCCGTGTTTAGAACTGTCCCTGCACAAAATGACACTTCTAAAGGAAAAAAAAGCCATTTAAAACTGCTTGCGGCTTTAATGTAATGTCTGGTCCCGGTAATATGGATGAAAATCTTTAAGAAAAATGGCATAGCTACCCCATGACCCCCCCCCCTACCCCGGCCCATTACCAGCCCCTTTGGGTCTTGTATGGATATTAAGGGGAACCCCGCACATAAAATAAAAAAGGCCCTATATACTCTGAACAGCCGTATACAGGCGGTGCATACAAGACAGGGACTGTAGGTTTGTTCTTATGTAGAATCTGTTTGTAATTTTGAACAGGTACATTGTTTAAGTGTAGCTCCAGCCCAAAAATCTATTTTTAAACTTTTTGGAAAACATAGGTAAGGGTTATCACCCCTGTAACATTTGTTTTGCTGTCTGTGCCCCTGTTCAGAACATTTCACCTCACTTTCCGTCCCAATGACAACTGTTTTTGAAATGTGGTGTTTTTCTTGAAACAAGGATTGCTGATAAAGCATCAGTACAGATGAGACCCCTTTCTCCCATATTTATTCTTACAGGAGAGAATTTTCCTTTCTAGGGGTAGATTTCCTCTCACTTCCTGTTGTCTTCTTTCGTTTGCAAGTAGGAGTCGTTTGTAAGTTGGATGTTTGAAAGTAGGGACCTGCCGTATATACTCTGCAGAAATAGGCCCCTTAGTTGTTGGTGTTGGCACAACACTGTAAGCACTCAGTTACTCTTGGTTGGTGCTGGAACGCCCTGCTGTCAACTATTATATCAGGAATTTTAATTACATATAATTGTTGAACAGTGGTAGTAAAAATTGGGGCTTTGATGGTGGTGCTGGTGCCACAACACTGTAAGCCCTGACAGTTACTCTTGGTGGGTGCAGCAATGGGCCCTGCTGTGAATTATTAGATCAAGAATTGTAATTACATGCCCCTTTTGAACAGGGGCTGAAAAATTGGGCCTTTCGTGGTGGTGGTGGTGGTGGCGTTGCCACAAGACTGTAAGCCCTCAGAGTTACTCTTGGTGGGTGCAGCAATGGACCCTGCTGTGAATTATTAGATCAAGAATTGTAATTGCATGCCCCTGTTGAACAGGGGCTGAAAAATTGGGCCTTAGGCACTGGTGGCACAACACTACAACCCCTCACAGATACTGTACTTGGAGCACAGCAATGAGCCCTGTTGCAAAGTATTGCTTCAAAAATTGTAATGACACGCCCCTGTTAAACAGGGGCTGAAAAATTGGGCCTTAGGCACTGGTGCCACAACACTCCAACCCCTCACAGATACTGTACTTGGAGCACAGCAATGAGCCCTATGGCAAATTATTGCTAAAAAAATTGTAATTACACGCCCCTGTAAAACAGGGGCTGAAAAATTGGGCCTTAGCCACTGGTGGCGGCACCCATAAACAAAAATGATCTTCCAAGCTATCATCATCAATCGTATCATTGAGGACTCGGAGGAGGAGGATAGCCAGTCAACATAACAGCACAGGCACTCAGCATCAGCATCAGTCTTGAAGGGATGTGACATGTTAAAATCAATTAGTCTGTTATATCAGCATCAGGTGTGTGGTAGCTGGTGGTGATCCAAGACTGGTTCATCTTGATGAAAGTCAGTCGATCAACCGAGTCGGTGGACAGGCGCACCCTGTGATCCGTGACAAATCCTCCAGCAGCACTGAATGTGCGTTCCGAAAGAACGCTGGATGCAGGACAGGCCAGTAGCTCAATTGCATACTGTGCAAGCTCTGGCCAGTGATCCATCCTCAAGACCCAGTAAGCCAGAGGATTTTCGGTGGGGAAGGTGTCCAAGTCTGACCTTGCCCCTAGATATTCCTGCACCATGTTTATCAGACGCTGGCGATGGTTGCTGGAACCGATCATACTTTGGGGCTGCGGACTAAAGAATTGTCTGAACGCATCGGTCAGACGGCCACCTTCCCCACCGCTCCTTCTTTGACTGGCCGAAGCCTCAGCAACTCGTTGTCCAGGACCAGGAGTTTGTAACCTCCCAGTCTCTGGGAACGCGTTGCACAGACCTTTCTGCAAGGCCTCCCGGAGTTGTCTCATCCTCTGCTCCCTCTGCGACGGTAACATAAGGTCCGCAACCTTACCCTTGTACCGTGGATCAAGGAGAGTGGCCAGCCAGTAATGGTCCCTCTCCTTGATCCGAAGAATACGAGGATCCTTCCGCAGACTTTGCAGGATCAGGGAGGCCATGCAGCGTAGGTTTGCTGAGGCATTCGCTCCGGAGTCCTCTGGGTCACTAAGGACGACATGATCCGCAGCCACCTCCTCCCAGCCACGTACAAGTCCACTGGTTTCTTGGGACTGTAAATCATCCCTAAAAGACTGCTGCTGATGATGCTGAGTGCCAGCCTCCACCTCCATGCTGACACAATCCTCCTCCTCCTCCTCCTCCTCCTCCTCCTCCTCTTCCTGTGCGATGGGTGGGACAGAAGGAACACTGTCTGGGTAAAGGGGGCCTTGAGAGGCAAGGAAGTCCTCCTCTTCCTGCCTCTGTTCTGCCTCAAGTGCCCTGTCCATTATTCCACGCAGCGTGTGCTCCAACAGGTGGACAAGAGGTACAGTGTCACTGATGCATGCACTGTCACTGCTCACCATCCTCGTGGCCTCCTCAAATGGTGCCAGGACAGTGCATGCATCCCTGATCATGCCCCACTGGCGTGGAGAAAAAAAACCAAGCTCCCCTGACCCTGTCCTGGTGCCGTAGTCGCACAGGTACTCATTGATGGCCCTCTGCTGCGTGTGCAGCCGCTGCAGCATGGCCAACGTTGAGTTCCACCTGGTGGGCATGTCACATATAAGGCGGTTCTTGGGCAGGTTCAACTCCTTTTGCAGCTCAGCCAGGCGAGCACTGGCATTATAAGATCTGCGGAAATGCACACAGACTTTCCTGGCATGCCTCAGGACATCCTGTAAGCCCGGGTACCTGCCCAAGAACCGCTGCACCACCAGGTTAAGGACGTGAGCCACACAGGGCACATGGGTCAGTTGTCCCTGTCGGAGGGCGGAGAGGAGGTTGGTGCCATTGTCGCAAACCACCATTCCTGGCTTAAGCTGGCGTGGCGTCAACCACCTCTCGGCCTGGCCCTGCAGAGCAGACAGGACCTCTGCCCCAGTGTGGCTTCTGTCCCCCAAACACACCAGCGCAAGCACGGCATGGCATCTTTTTGCCTGCGTACTTGCGTAGCCCCGTGAACGGCTACGGAGCACCGCTGGTTCATAGGACAAACCACAGGAAGAGGCCATGGAGGAAGAAGAAGAGGAGGGGGTGGAGGAGAGAGGTGTGTCACAACCAGTAGTAGCATTTTGGAGGCGTGGCGGTGGGACAACCTCCAACACTACTGCACCTTGTCCTGCATCCTTCCCAGCTGCCAAAAGAGTGACCCAATGGGCCGTGAAAGAAAGGTAACGTCCCTGTCCATGCCTGCTGGACCATGAGTCAGCGGTAATATGCACCTTACCGCTGACCGCCCTGTCCAGCGAGGCCAAGACATTGCCTTCCACATGCCGGTAGAGAGCCGGAATAGCCTTCCGTGAGAAAAAGTGGCGTTTGGGAACCTGCCACTGAGGAACCGCACATTGCACAAACTCACGGAAGGGGGCCGAGTCTACCAACTGAAAAGGCAGCAGTTGAAGCGCTAGCAATTTAGCCAAGCTAGCATTCAACCGCTGGGCATGTGGATGGCTGGGAGTGAACTTCTTTCGACGGTCCAGCAGCTGGGGCAGGGAAATTTGCCTGCTAGAATCGGACGTCGGTGTACTGCTAGCAGAGTGGCCGCAAGTACTTGGCTGTGACACACCTAATTCTACACCTTCATTCCTCTCAGTGCATGTTTCAGAGAGGACTGAAGTTATAGTGGGGTTGGAGATCCCAGCTGATGCGGTGCAAGGAGAGGTCCGCTTTGTTCTTTGGTGTGGGTCTTTCAGGTAGGCTTGCCAACGAGCTGCATGGCAGGTCAACATATGTCTGGTCAGGCATGTGGTACCCAAGCGGCTGATGTTTTGGCCACGCGATATACGCTTGAGACATATGTTGCAAACAGCAGCTGTGCGATCTGATGCACTAGCCTCAAAAAAGGCCCACACCAAAGAACTTTTTGAATGACGGGCAGAGGCAGCGCCCTGCACAGGCGGAGCTCTGCGGTGTGATTCCGTCGGTGTACTGCCCTTACGCTGGCCACCAAAGGGCATCCTGCCTCGTTGGAGATGTGCCTCCTCCTCATCCTCCTCCTCCTCCTCTCTCCTATTAGGCACCCACGTGGAGTCAGTGACCTCATCATCACCTCCCTCCTCATCACTGGAGCCAATCTGGCAGTATGCTGCAGCTGCTGGAACATGACTGCCAGATTGGTGTCCTTCTTGAGCATCCCCTCTGTCTGCTCTCACGCTACTGCCTTCCTCTAGCTGGGTTTCATCATCAGACCCTTCGAAACGCTGGGCATCCTCCTGGAGCATGTACCCAACACTGTGCTCAAACAGTTCGGGGGACTCCTCAGGAGGAGGACATGGTGGGTCTAGGGAAGGAGTGACTGATGATGAGTCTGACATTGATACCAGGGAAGAGGACGCTTTGGCAGCTGCTTTTCCAGTACCCTGAGCCTGGGTGAGAGAGGATGAGGAGGAGGAGGAGGGCTTGGTCATCCACTCTACCAAGTCTTCGGCATGATGTGGCTCAACATGTCCAGCTGCCGAAAAGAAGGACAAGCGTGTCCCATGGCCATGTGCTGATGACAATGCACCGCGTCCACGACCAGCACTGTTGCCCCCAGACACAGAGCCTGCTTGCCCTCTTTTATTGCCTCCTGACTGTCTGCCTCTCCTTGTTTGCCTTCCAGACATTCTAATAGATGGCCTGCAGGGAGATGGGAAAAAAGCAATAAGGGCTACCTTCAGGTGTCCTTCTCTGTCCCTGGAAACAAGGACTTTGACAGTGAAAAAAACTGACACACTCTCCCTACCTACAGTTTTCTGTCCCTAGAAAAAATGTTTTTTTTAAGCACAATTTAGCACAAGGAGAATTCACTCACTGTCCTTCCAGGTCCCTGGAAACAAGGACTTTGACAGTGAAAGAAACTGACACACTCTCCCTACCTACAGTTTTCTGTCCCTAGAAAAAATGTTTTTTTTAAGCACAATTTAGCACAAGGAGAATTCACTCACTGTCCTTCCAGGTCCCTGGAAACAAGGACTTTGACAGTGAAAGAAACTGACACACTCTCCCTACCTACAGTTTTCTGTCCCTAGAAAAAATGTTTTTTTTAAGCACAATTTAGCACAAGGAGAATTCACTCACTGTCCTTCCAGGTCCCTGGAAACAAGGACTTTGACAGTGAAAGAAACTGACACACTCTCCCTACCTACAGTTTTCTGTCCCTAGAAAAAATGTTTTTTTTAAGCACAATTTAGCACAAGGAGAATTCACTCACTGTCCTTCCAGGTCCCTGGAAACAAGGACTTTGACAGTGAAAGAAACTGACACACTCTCCCTACCTACAGTTTTCTGTCCCTAGAAAAAATGTTTTTTATAAGCACAATTTAGCACAAGGAGAATTCACTCACTGTCCTTCCAGGTCCCTGGAAACAAGGACTTTGACAGTGAAAGAAACTGACACACTCTCCCTACCTACAGTTTTCTGTCCCTAGAAAAAATGTTTTTTTTAAGCACAATTTAGCACAAGGAGAATTCACTCACTGTCCTTCCAGGTCCCTGGAAACAAGGACTTTGACAGTGAAAGAAACTGACACACTCTCCCTACCTACAGTTTTCTGTCCCTAGAAAAAATGTTTTTTTTAAGCACAATTTAGCACAAGGAGAATTCACTCACTGTCCTTCCAGGTCCCTGGAAACAAGGACTTTGACAGTGAAAGAAACTGACACACTCTCCCTACCTACAGTTTTCTGTCCCTAGAAAAAATGTTTTTTTTAAGCACAATTTAGCACAAGGAGAATTCACTCACTGTCCTTCCAGGTCCCTGGAAACAAGGACTTTGACAGTGAAAGAAACTGACACACTCTCCCTACCTACAGTTTTCTGTCCCTAGAAAAAATGTTTTTTCTTTTTCGTACATCACGGGACACAGAGCGACTTAGTCATTACTAATGGGTTATATAGTTTACCTTCAGGTGTTGGCACTGGCCAATTCCAAACCGGAAGTACCCTCCCCTATATAAGCCCCTCCCACCCGGGAGCACCTCAGTTTTTTGCCAGTGTCTAAGGTGTTGGCCAAAGAGTAACATGTGTTTTCACTGGGCTTGCGTACAGGTTCTTTTGGGCCTTAGTAAGCTGTTCCGGATCCCACCAAAAAAGCTTCATAGCTAAACGGTCGGTACCCGGGCCTTGCAGCAGAAGAGCAAGGTTTTGCCTGTAATGCTTCTCTTAGGAGGGCTGGACCCTGGGATCCAGAGCTCTGGTCATACCCACGACCAAGACGCTGTCTGTGCAGGGTGCTATACAGGTCCAGGGGAGTGGAATCCTTGGGAACCCGGTCCCTGAAGGTTTAATTACAATGCCTGCCGTGATAGGTGAAGTTTGGACTTTTGTGGACCAAACAAAGTCCTGCGGCGGGGATCAGGTAAGTGGGGGCCCTCAGGAACTTGGTTCTATTGGGGGACCCCCAAGCCTAATTTGTCTTTCTGTCTGTTACCTAACGGTATTCCCGCTAAATATCTGTGTTTGCCTATAACTACTGAAAATGTAAAATTTTAATAGTAGTCAAGAAAAAAAAAAAAAAAACAGGGACCGCGGTACCTGTGTTAAACCACTAGAGGCCGCTGTAGTCCATTTTTCTTGTAAATGTGGATCTTTGGTTTTCTCAACTCAAAAGATCCAGGCAGCTGGTAAGTTTCTCTGAGGGAATCCACTTCCTCTGCCCTGTTGCTGCGTTCATCCACCGCACAGGCCCTCCGGCAAAAAGGGCCCTGGCTCCTAGTCCTCTGTTGGTTTTCGAAAAGGGCGCCATTGGCGCACGGGCGCGCGCGCGGGCGCGTGCACGCGCCTCCTATGAAAAAAAAGGGGCGGGGCGGGTGGATGACGCTCGATGCGCGCCGCGGCGCTTCTGCGCATGTGCGGGCGTCCCAGCATGGTTAAAAGACACAGTACAAGTGTCAGCTGCATGCAAACAGAGCTAGCAACAAACAGTGGCACACAGAGGCGGTTGATGCAGGCATCCCCATAGAAAGGCACTTTAGTGGACACCAGCTGGTATATAGCAGCACCTGTGTTAGACTATTACCAGCAAAAATTGGTGTATGACGACGGGAATACCTCAGCTTTGTGCTTAAAGGATATGTCGTCCAGACGCTCCGGAAATAAATCTTCCAGGAAGCCAAAGGGGTCTCCATCGGGCTCTGAGGATATTGGGCATGCTTGCACTGCACCAATCTCCCCTGAGAATGCAGAGGTCAGTAGCCGTAGAAACCCCGCAGGAATGCCTGGTGCTGCGGCTGTCCCCAGTCCACCTGCTCCTGTATATATAACAGAGGAGGTTTTATCCTCAACTCTGGGAGGATTGGAAGAGAGATTAACAGCATTGATCGCTGCTTCCCTGTCACAGGAAAAGCGCGTCCGATCTCCGTCTCCTCCTTCAGAGTGCCTGTTAGTGGAGGAACAGCCCCACACAGAGATCGACCTACCTGAAGGGGATCAGGATGAGGTTGATTCACTTATAGAGGAATCAACAGTGGAAGAACCTTTCTCAGCTTCTCAGGCTGAAAGATTATGGGTTCAGTCTCTGACTAACATGGTCCGATCAGCATTTAAAATGCCTCTGGCGGAACCACCATCCACTACGGTTTCCTCGCTGGGGTCGCTAAAAGCTCCCCAGGCGGTCTGTTCCTTCCCAATCCACCCTTTATTAGAAGGGCTTATTTACCAGGATTGGGAGCATCCTGATAAAATATTTGCTCCCCCCAAGAGATTTCCGGTGATCTATCCCATGGAGGATAAGTTCATAAGAAAATGGAGGGTCCCTATAGTGGACGCAGCCATCTCTTCTGTTAACAAATCACTGACATGTCCAGTAGATAATGTTCCAATGTTCAAAGACCCAATAGATAAAAAATTGGAGTCTTTACTAAAATCTGCTTTCTCTACAGCAAGTATGGTGACACAACCTGCGGTAGCAGCGATTGGAGTCTGCCAAGCAGTGAAAGATCAGTTGAAACAAGTCTTAAGGGACTTACCAGATCAGCAGGCTCATGCCTTAGCTGACCTGCCTAGAGCCTTGTGTTTTGCGGTGGACGCCATAAAGGATACAATCCAACAGGCCTCCCGCTTTACGCTGTCTATAGTACATATGCGTAGGCTTCTGTGGCTCAAAAACTGGTCTGCTGAAGCTCCCTGTAAAAAACTGCTGGTTAGCTTCCCATTTCATGGAGAACGCTTATTTGGAGAAGATCTGGACAAATATATCCAGAAAATTTCTGCCGGTAAAAGTTCACTCTTACCGGTTAAGAACAAGGGTAGAAGTCCTTCTTTTAAGAGGCCTACCTCTCCAGTCCCGGGCACATCGGCTGTGAAGCAGTTCCGAAGGCCTCCGCGGTCAAATTCAGGGGGCAGAAATCAGGGACAATCACAGGGTAACAAGAAGCCCTGGATCAAGAGAGGTACAAAACCTCCCCCTAAGGCATGAAGTATTGCCCCCGCTCAATCGGGTGGGGGGAAGACTTCAGTTGTTCACAGAGACCTGGCGGGACACCATCAGAGACAGATGGGTGCTCTCCGCAGTAAGTCTGGGATACAAGCTGGAGTTAAAAGGCACTCCTCCTGCCCAATTTATGAGGTCAAACGTGCCAAGAGATCCCCAAAAGAGAGGATCCCTCCTTCTGGCACTAGAACAACTATTGCTCCAAGGGGTAATCATGAAGGTTCCCCTGGAAGAAAGCGGATTCGGGTTTTACTCGAACCTTTTCACAGTCCCCAAACCAAATGGGGACGTGAGGCCCATATTAAATCTAAAAGGGCTAAACAAGTTCCTAAATATCAGGACCTTTCGGATGGAGTCGATCCGATCAGTGGCCACCGCCCTACAAGGGCAGGAATGGCTAGCCTCGATCGACATAAGGGATGCTTATCTGCATATTCCCATCTTTCCGGCCCATCAGAAATTTCTACGCTTTGCAGTAGAAGGGCGCCATTTTCAGTTCAGAGCCTTACCTTTCGGTCTGGCCACAGCACCACGAGTGTTCACAAAAATTCTGGCCCCATTATTGGCCAATCTAAGAACACAGGGTGTAACGATAATGGCGTATCTAGACGACCTGCTACTAATAGACCACTCAGTGGAAAAGCTGGAAGTAGCTATTCACAAGACAATCGAGTATCTGGAATATCACGGTTGGATTATCAACCGGGACAAGTCAGCTCTAAGACCAGTCAAAAGTCTGGAATACTTAGGGCTAAGGCTGGATTCAAATCAGAGAAAGATTTTCTTACCTCCAGAGAAGGTGTCGTCTTTAAGAAATTTGACCCACTTAGTGGGTACAAAAAGAAAACCATCCATACGTCTCTGCATGAGGCTGCTGGGAAAGATGGTGGCTTCATTCGAAGCGGTACCCTACGGTCAATTCCATTCAAGGAATTTGCAAAGGGCCATACTGTCAGCCTGGAACAAAAAAGTTCAGGCTTTAGACTTACCAATGTCCCTGTCCCCTTCCGTTCGCAAGAGCCTCCATTGGTGGTTGGTGCCCCAGAATCTGGAAAGAGGGAAACCCTTCAGTCCGGTTTCTTGGAAGGTGGTCACTACAGATGCCAGCCTCATCGGCTGGGGGGCAGTGCTGGAGCAATGGTCTCTCCAGGGCAGGTGGTCAGAAGCAGAAAAGGCCCTGCCCATCAATCTCTTAGAGATACGAGCAGCCCGGTATGCCCTAGTAGCATGGACATCCAAACTCCAGGGGTCCCCTGTCAGAATTCAATCAGACAATGCCACGGCAGTGGCATATATCAATCATCAGGGTGGCACCAAAAGTCGTGCAGCCCAGAAGGAAGCAAATTGCATCCTGGAGTGGGCAGAAAGATATGTCCCAGCCATATCTGCGGTTTTCATCCCAGGAGTGGAAAATTGGAGAGCGGACTTTCTAAGTCGCCAACAATTATGCCCGGGGGAATGGTCTCTTCACCCCGAGGTTTTCCAGGCAATATGCCAGCGGTGGGGAACACCGGATGTAGATCTGCTAGCATCCAGATTCAACGCAAAGGTGGACAGGTTTGTGTCTCGCACAAGGGATCCCCTAGCTTGCGGCTCGGATGCCCTAGTGTTCCCTTGGGATCGGTTCAAGCTGATATATGCATTCCCACCGCCACAATTGTTACCGCGATTACTCCGCAGAATCAGGGTAGAAAAGAAACCAGTGATTCTGGTGGCTCCAGCGTGGCCCCGAAGGGCATGGTACGCGGAGATGGTAAAAATGTCAGTGAGGAGTCCTTGGACCCTCCCACTTCGTCCGGACCTGCTGTCGCAAGGACCGATATACCACCCTTCCTTACCAGCCCTAGGTTTGACGGCCTGGCTATTGAAGCCCACATTCTGGAAAAGAGAGGGCTCTCTAATTCTGTGGTATCTACCATGATCAATGCCAGGAAACCGGTATCCAGGCAGATCTATTATAGGATCTGGAAAGCGTACATTACGTGGTGTGAGACCAAGAAATGGCATCCACGTAAGTACATGATAGGGAGGATTCTGGACTTCCTACAGTGGGCTGTAGATAGGAAGCTGGCCTTGAGTACTATCAAGGGTCAGATTTCGGCCTTGTCAATATTTTTTCAAAGGCCCTTGGCTTCGCATTCACTAGTCAAAGCCTTTATACAAGGAGTGATGCGTATTAGCCCTCCGGTTAGTATTCCCATATGTCCTTGGGACTTAAACCTGGTTCTGTCGGTTCTACAGAAACAACCGTTTGAACCATTACAACACATTTCCTTGGTTCTTCTCACCAGGAAATTGGTTTTCTTAGTAGCCATTTGTTCGGCTAAAAGAGTGTCGGAATTAGCAGCTATGTCCTGTAAGGAGCCATATCTGGTTGTCCATAAGGACAGAGTAGTATTGCGTCCTCATCCAGCCTTTCTTCCTAAGGTGGTATCGAGGTTTCATTTGAACCAAGATGTGGTTCTTCCTTCTTTTTTCCCCAAACCTATCTCAGTAGAGGAAAAGTTATTACATTCTTTGGATGTGGTAAGAGCAGTTAAAGCTTATCTAAAAGCCACTGCTCAGATTCGCAGAACGGATTCTTTGTTTGTTCTGCCGGAAGGCCCCAGAAGGGGTCAGGCAGCATCAAAATCTACTTTAGCCAAGTGGATTCGACAGGTCATAATACAAGCCTATGGCTTGAGAAAGAGACCGCCTCCGTTCAAAGTTAGGGCGCACTCCACAAGAGCGGTTGGAACTTCATGGGCAGTGCATCACCAGGCCTCCCTGGCTCAAGTATGTAAGGCCGCAACATGGTCTTCGGTACACACGTTTACTAGATTCTATCAGGTAGACGTTAGAAGTCAGGAGGATGTCGCCTTTGGGCGCAGTGTGTTGCAGGCCGCAAAAGATCCTCATGCCTGATGGCGCCCAGCTTATGTACCCCCCCCCCTCATTTGGCATTGCTTTGGGACGTCCCATTAGTAATGACTAAGTCGCTCTGTGTCCCGTGATGTACGAAAAAGAAAAAGGGATTTTTATAACAGCTTACCTGTAAAATCCTTTTCTTGGAGTACATCACGGGACACAGAGCTCCCACCCCTCTTTTTGGGACACTTATTGCTTGGCTACAAAACTGAGGTGCTCCCGGGTGGGAGGGGCTTATATAGGGGAGGGTACTTCCGGTTTGGAATTGGCCAGTGCCAACACCTGAAGGTAAACTATATAACCCATTAGTAATGACTAAGTCGCTCTGTGTCCCGTGATGTACTCCAAGAAAAGGATTTTACAGGTAAGCTGTTATAAAAATCCCTTTTTTTAAGCACAATTTAGCACAAGGAGAATTCACTCACTGTCCTTCCAGGTCCCTGGAAACAAGGACTTTGACAGTGAAAGAAACTGACACACTCTCCCTACCTACAGTTTTCTGTCCCTAGAAAAAATGTTTTTTTTAAGCACAATTTAGCACAAGGAGAATTCACTCACTGTCCTTCCAGGTCCCTGGAAACAAGGACTTTGACAGTGAAAGAAACTGACACACTCTCCCTACCTACAGTTTTCTGTCCCTAGAAAAAATGTTTTTTTTAAGCACAATTTAGCACAAGGAGAATTCACTCACTGTCCTTCCAGGTCCCTGGAAACAAGGACTTTGACAGTGAAAGAAACTGACACACTCTCCCTACCTACAGTTTTCTGTCCCTAGAAAAATTTTTTTTTAAGCACAATTTAGCACAAGGAGAATTCACTCACTGTCCTTCCAGGTCCCTGGAAACAAGGACTTTGACAGTGAAAGAAACTGACACACTCTCCCTACCTACAGTTTTCTGTCCCTAGAAAAAATGTTTTTTTTAAGCACAATTTAGCACAAGGAGAATTCACTCACTGTCCTTCCAGGTCCCTGGAAACAAGGACTTTGACAGTGAAAGAAACTGACACACTCTCCCTACCTACAGTTTTCTGTCCCTAGAAAAAATGTTTTTTTTAAGCACAATTTAGCACAAGGAGAATTCACTCACTGTCCTTCCAGGTCCCTGGAAACAAGGACTTTGACAGTGAAAGAAACTGACACACTCTCCCTACCTACAGTTTTCTGTCCCTAGAAAAAATGTTTTTTTTAAGCACAATTTAGCACAAGGAGAATTCACTCACTGTCCTTCCAGGTCCCTGGAAACAAGGACTTTGACAGTGAAAGAAACTGACACACTCTCCCTACCTACAGTTTTCTGTCCCTAGAAAAAATGTTTTTTTTAAGCACAATTTAGCACAAGGAGAATTCACTCACTGTCCTTCCAGGTCCCTGGAAACAAGGACTTTGACAGTGAAAGAAACTGACACACTCTCCCTACCTACAGTTTTCTGTCCCTAGAAAAAATGTTTTTTTTAAGCACAATTTAGCACAAGGAGAATTCACTCACTGTCCTTCCAGGTCCCTGGAAACAAGGACTTTGACAGTGAAAGAAACTGACACACTCTCCCTACCTACAGTTTTCTGTCCCTAGAAAAAATGTTTTCTTTAAGCACAATTTAGCACAAGGAGAATTCACTCACTGTCCTTCCAGGTCCCTGGAAACAAGGACTTTGACAGTGAAAGAAACTGACACACTCTCCCTACCTACAGTTTTCTGTCCCTAGAAAAAATGTTTTTTTTAAGCACAATTTAGCACAAGGAGAATTCACTCACTGTCCTTCCAGGTCCCTGGAAACAAGGACTTTGACAGTGAAAGAAACTGACACACTCTCCCTACCTACAGTTTTCTGTCCCTAGAAAAAATGTTTTTTTTAAGCACAATTTAGCACAAGGAGAATTCACTCACTGTCCTTACAGGTCCCTGGAAACAAGGACTTTGACAGTGAAAGAAACTGACACACTCTCCCTACCTACAGTTTTCTGTCCCTAGAAAAAATGTTTTTTTTAAGCACAATTTAGCACAAGGAGAATTCACTCACTGTCCTTCCAGGTCCCTGGAAACAAGGACTTTGACAGTGAAAAAAACTGACACACTCTCCCTACCTACAGTTTTCTGTCCCTAGAAAAAATGTATTTTTTAAGCACAATTTAGCACAAGGAGAATTCACTCACTGTCCTTCCAGGTCCCTGGAAACAAGGACTTTGACAGTGAAAGAAACTGACACACTCTCCCTACCTACAGTTTTCTGTCCCTAGAAAAAATGTTTTTTTTAAGCACAATTTAGCACAAGGAGAATTCACTCACTGTCCTTCCAGGTCCCTGGAAACAAGGACTTTGACAGTGAAAGAAACTGACACACTCTCCCTACCTACAGTTTTCTGTCCCTAGAAAAAATGTTTTTTTTAAGCACAATTTAGCACAAGGAGAATTCACTCACTGTCCTTCCAGGTCCCTGGAAACAAGGACTTTGACAGTGAAAGAAACTGACACACTCTCCCTACCTACAGTTTTCTGTCCCTAGAAAAAATGTTTTTTTTAAGCACAATTTAGCACAAGGAGAATTCACTCACTGTCCTTCCAGGTCCCTGGAAACAAGGACTTTGACAGTGAAAGAAACTGACACACTCTCCCTACCTACAGTTTTCTGTCCCTAGAAAAAATGTTTTTTTTAAGCACAATTTAGCACAAGGAGAATTCACTCACTGTCCTTCCAGGTCCCTGGAAACAAGGACTTTGACAGTGAAAGAAACTGACACACTCTCCCTACCTACAGTTTTCTGTCCCTAGAAAAAATGTTTTTTTTAAGCACAATTTAGCACAAGGAGAATTCACTCACTGTCCTTCCAGGTCCCTGGAAACAAGGACTTTGACAGTGAAAGAAACTGACACACTCTCCCTACCTACAGTTTTCTGTCCCTAGAAAAAATGTTTTTTTTAAGCACAATTTAGCACAAGGAGAATTCACTCACTGTCCTTCCAGGTCCCTGGAAACAAGGACTTTGACAGTGAAAGAAACTGACACACTCTCCCTACCTACAGTTTTCTGTCCCTAGAAAAAATGTTTTTTTTAAGCACAATTTAGCACAAGGAGAATTCACTCACTGTCCTTCCAGGTCCCTGGAAACAAGGACTTTGACAGTGAAAGAAACTGACACACTCTCCCTACCTACAGTTTTCTGTCCCTAGAAAAAATGTTTTTTTTAAGCACAATTTAGCACAAGGAGAATTCACTCACTGTCCTTCCAGGTCCCTGGAAACAAGGACTTTGACAGTGAAAGAAACTGACACACTCTCCCTACCTACAGTTTTCTGTCCCTAGAAAAAATGTTTTTTTTAAGCACAATTTAGCACAAGGAGAATTCACTCACTGTCCTTCCAGGTCCCTGGAAACAAGGACTTTGACAGTGAAAGAAACTGACACACTCTCCCTACCTACAGTTTTCTGTCCCTAGAAAAAATGTTTTTTTTTAAGCACAATTTAGCACAAGGAGAATTCACTCACTGTCCTTCCAGGTCCCTGGAAACAAGGACTTTGACAGTGAAAAAAACTGACACACTCTCCCTACCTACAGTTTTCTGTCCCTAGAAAAAATGTTTTTTTTAAGCACAATTTAGCACAAGGAGAATTCACTCACTGTCCTTCCAGGTCCCTGGAAACAAGGACTTTGACAGTGAAAGAAACTGACACACTCTCCCTACCTACAGTTTTCTGTCCCTAGAAAAAATGTTTTTTTTAAGCACAATTTAGCACAAGGAGAATTCACTCACTGTCCTTCCAGGTCCCTGGAAACAAGGACTTTGACAGTGAAAGAAACTGACACACTCTCCCTACCTACAGTTTTCTGTCCCTAGAAAAAATGTTTTTTTTAAGCACAATTTAGCACAAGGAGAATTCACTCACTGTCCTTCCAGGTCCCTGGAAACAAGGACTTTGACAGTGAAAGAAACTGACACACTCTCCCTACCTACAGTTTTCTGTCCCTAGAAAAAATGTTTTTTTTAAGCACAATATAGCACAAGCAGAAAACACACTGACACTCTCCCTACCTATCCTTCTCTTTCCCTAAACTAAAGGAATCCAGGTTAAGCAAGAAAGAAATAAAAGTCACTGTCCCTGCCTATGCTGCTCTATCCCTGCTCCGGAACACACTACACTAGGCCGCCGTGCTGGCGGCCTTTTATAGTGTGGGGCGTGTACTAAACACCCTCAGCAATAATTGGCCACAGGCATCCTGCCTGTGGCCAATCATTGTTCTCCTCGCTGCCGGCGCTGTGATTGGCCAAGCATGCGGGGTCACAGTGCATGCTTGGCCAATCACAGCGCCTGGATGACACTGCGATGGCGTAGTGCATTGTGGGCCGTTCGCGTCACTCGAATTTGGCGCGAACGGCCCAAATCGTTCGATCTTCGTCGAACGATCGAACAGCCGATGTTCGAGTCGAACGTATGTTCGACTCGAACACGAAGCTCATCCCTACTCGGGAGTAATAGCAGAATGTGTTTTGGGGTGTAATTTGTGGAATGCATATGCTGTGTGTGAGAAATAACCTGCTAATATGACAATTTTGTGAAAAAAAAAAAAGAGAAAAAAAAAATCTTGATTTTGCAAAGAATTGTGGGAAAAAATGACAACTTCAAAAAACTCACAATGCCTCTTTCTGAATACCTTGGAATGTCTTCTTTCCAAAAAGGGGTCATTTGGGGGATATTTGTACTTTTCTGGCATGTTAGGGTCTCAAGAATTGAGATAGGCCGTCAGTACTTCAGGTGTGATCAATTTTCAGATATTGGCACCATAGCTTGTGGACTCTATAACTTTCACAAAGACCAAATAATATACACCAATTTGTACTTATTTTTACCAAAGATATGTAGCAGTATAAATTTTGGCCAAAATTTATGAAGAAAAAATAGTAATTTGCTAAATTTTATAACAGAAACGAAAAAAAAAATCATTTTTTTACAAAATTTTCAGTCTTTTTTCTCTTATAGCGCAAAAAATAAAAAACCCAACAGTGATTAAATACCACCAAAAGAAAGCTCTATTTGTGTGAAAAAAAGGACAAAAATTTCATATGGGTACAGTGTTGTATGACTGAGTAATTGTCATTCAAAATGTGAGAGCACCGAAAGCTGAAAATTGGTCTGGTTATTAAGGGGGTTTAAGTGCCCAGTGGTCAAGTGGTTAAGGACCGGACCAATACGCAGCATAATGACCAGGCCCCTTTTTGCGATTCGGCACTGCGTCGCTTTAACTGACAATTGCGCAGTCGTGCGATGTGGCTCCCAAACAAAATTGGCGTCCTTTTTTTCCCACAAATAGAGCTTTCTTTTGGTGGTATTTGATCACCGCTGCGGTTTTTATTTTTTGCGCTATAAACAAAAATAGAGCGACAATTTTGAAAAAAAATACATATTTTTTACTTTTTGCTATTATAAATATCCCCAAAAAAATATATAATTTTTTTTTTCTTCCTCAGTTTAGGCCGATACGTATTCTTCTACATATTTTTAGTAAAAAAAATCGCAATCTGCGTTTATTGATTGGTTTGTGCAAAAATTATAGCGTTTACAAAATAGGGGATAGTTTTAGGGCATTTTTATAAAAAATTTTTTTTTTTACTAGTAATGGCGGCGATCAGCGATTTTTTTCATGACTGTGACATTATGGCGGACACATCGGACACTTTTGACACATTTTTTGGACCATTGTCATTTTTACATCGGACAGTGCAATAAAAATGCACTGGTTACTGTAAAAATTACACTGGCAGTGAAGGGGTTAACCACTAGGGGCGCTGGAGGGGTTAAGTGTGCCTAGGGGCGTGTTTCTAACTATGGGGGCGTGGCTACGAGGGACACGTCACCGATCTCCGCTCTGATTACACAGAGCGGAGATCGCTGACAGTGTCAGTAGAGGAGCGGGGAGATGTTGTGTTTACATTAACATCTCCCCGCTCCATGCCTCCGTGAGACGATCGCGGGAATCCCCACGGCGATCGAGTCTCACGGGGAAAGCAGGGGGGTCGCGAGTGCACCGCCGGCGGCGTGAGCACAACCCCGACGTCAGCAGTTAAAGGGCCACGTACAGGTACGTGATTGTCAGGTACCTGGTGGAGATCGAGCTGGAGAGGGGGCTTCTCTTGCACCTCCTGTCCGACACCCCTGGTACTGATGACAGGGAGTGAGGGACACAGAGTGGCACGAGGGCTGATGTAGCAGATGGCACTGGCTGAGCCTTGGCAGGAACCAGGTGGCTGAAGAGCGCTGAGCTGACTCTGGAAACTGGCGCTCTGTATCGCTGGATCAGCGAATGGAGGCGTAGCCGGGACGTAAGCCAGGAGGTCATCGACAGCCTGACGGAGCAGGTACCAAGACGATGGGCAGAGGCGGAGACGGGACACAGGCCAGGTTCGGTACACAGTCGGGCAGCAAGGTACAGGAACATCAGGCAGAAGCAGAGGCAGGTATTAGCCAGGATCAGGTAAGCAGGCAGAGACCAAGAAGAAGGCTCAGGTGAAGCCGGGTCGGGACACAGAAACTGGAACGGGTTTAGATAACAGGCACTAGCTGAAAGACCACTCAGCAAGAGGCAGATGTCAGTGCTCTGTTTAAATGGCACTAACTGGCGCCAATATGCGCATGGGCGCTCGCCCGTACGCCCGCAAGCCTGTGTGCGCACGTGCATGCGCCATCGCAAGTCATTCCCTGTAGATACAGAGGTATGACCACGCATGCGTGCCAATGTGCCTCTGTAGCCAGGATTTCTCTTACAGTGATTGTGCCTGTACGAGCCATTCTGCCGACGTATATATACAGTGAGCAGTCGGCAAGTGGTTAAAACCCGCTACGAAAGCACTTGATAGTATACGATAATGCGATTTGTAATGTAACCTGGTATTGAAGGCATCACAGGGCAATGACCGGTGGGCAGTAAAAGCTGTCATCTGCATTCAACACAGGGCACAGGGGGTATAGGGATAGGGATGGCTGGGATGAGGGTGGAGGAAGGCCTGCTAGCAAGGGGAGGGACTACTGTAGGAGGTCCCTCAACTTACAACTGCATGAGGGGCAGAACCCGGGGCGGGTCAGGGTGTGGGGGTCCGGAACTCCCACATTCCTCACACGCCAAGTAATGGCTACCAGGACAGGGTGGAGGCAGGCTTTGTGCTTGTTCAGATAATATGGACATACATTTCTATGCAAGCCCTATGCAAAGTTCAACACTTAAAGTATACTAGAACATGTAAAACCTAGTAATCCTTGTGAAACGTCTTTCCGTTACTGCACGGAAGGTAAGTACTCTTTATTGATATGACACTATGTCATCTTTCTCAAGACAAACAGATCTCCTGAATACACTTCTTGCATGTGTCCAGACCAAAAGTCATATTAGGCACACGTCAAGGCTAATTTTAAATTTAGAAGAAATCTTTTTTACACAGGCATCACCCCAAAACCAGTATACAACTGTTGGCATTTAGCTTCTTAAAGACAAACTGTGTATGTCTCTAAATATTTGGAAAGTGATTACTTCCAGGCCCGGACTGGCCATAGGGCATACCGGGCCGCCGGATAGCATGTCACGTCTTCCCTATCATTTCCAATGTCTCCGGAGGCAGCTGGAGTTGGTGGGTAGAGCTGGGGGTGTGGCTGCCCCTCCACTCCTCCCACAGACTCGTTCACTCTGGCTGATCCCACAGCTGAAGGAGAAAGAAATGAGGACACAGCAGCCAGAGTGTCTTCATCTCCAGGCATGCTGTAAGTTACTGCACTGCTGCACATGTCACTACATAGAGTCCTAACCTGGCACCATATCACCCCAGCCTGCCCTATGCCAGCCGCCCCAACCTGCATTATGCTAACGCAACCTGCCTTATTCCACCGCAACCTGCCCTATGCCACTGCAAACTGCTCTATACCACCCCAACCTGCCCTATGCTGCCGCAAACTGCTCTATACCACCCCAACCTGCCCTATGCCACCGCAACATGCCCTATACCACCGCAAACTACCCTATACCACTCCAGCCTGCCCTATGCCACCGCAACCTGCCCTATGCCACTGCAAACTGCTCTATACCACCCCAAACTGCCCTATGCCACCGCAAACTGCTCTATACCACCCCAACCTGCCCTATGCCACCGCAAACTGCTCTATACCACCCCAACCTGCCCTATGCCCTATGCCACCGCAACCTGCTCCATGCCACCACACCCTGTCCTATATAACCCCAACCTGCCCTATGCCACCCAGCCTGCCATATACCACCGCAAACTGCCCTATACCACCCAAACCTGCCCTATACCACCCCAGCCTGCCCTATACAACCCCAACCTGCCCTATGCCCCCCCAGCCTGCCCTATGTCACCACAACCTGCCCTATATTACCCCAACCTGCCCTATATCGCCCCAGCCGGCCCAATACCACCCTATACTTTAATTTACAGGGGTCATTTTGGGGTGCGCCTCGTGACCGTGTGCTGCCTGCAGGGCGCTGGGCAGGATAGACAGGAGGGGGGTGACATCATGATTTGCCGCACCAGGTGACACCAACCCTAGTGACGCCACTGCCCCAGTGCACTCTCAGCTGTGAGTCGGAACCGCACTCGAGTGACAGTGACACCCGTCGGCACATCAGGGGGCCGGGACCTGCAACGATCCCCTTCTCTCTGGCAAGGTGGCCACGGCACTGATGATCTGATCAGTCTTGGCTCGGCTGTCTCACACAGCCGAGCAGAGTGAAGCCGCCACCCCCTCCTCCTTTATGTCCACACAGGGGGAGGGCACCCAACATGCAGTCCCGCGCTGATCTGAGGTACATTATGGGTCTGAAGGGGGGATCTGTATTGTAGGGGTGGTTTCTGTATTGTAAGGGTGGTCTGAAATGTAGGGGGTTCTGTATTGTAGGGGGGTCTGTAATGTAGGGGGGTTCTGTATTGTAGGGGGGGTCTGAAATGTAGGGTGTTCTGTATTGTAGGGGGGTTCTGTATTGTAGGGGGGTCTGTAATGTAGGGGGGTTCTGTATTGTAGGGGGGTCTGAAATGTAGGGGGGTTCTGTATTGTAGGGGGGTCTGTAATGTAGGGGGTTCTGTATTGTAGGGGGGTCTGAAATGTAGGTGGGTTCTGTATTGTAGGGGAGTCTGTATTGTAGGGGGTCTGTAATTTGGGGGTCTGTATTGTAGGGGGGGGGGTTCTGTATTGTAGGGGGTCTGTAATGTAGGGGGTTCTGTATTGAAGGGGGTCTGAAATGTAGGGGGGGGGGGGTTCTGTATTGTAGGGGGTCTGAAATGTAGGGGGGTTCTGTATTGTAGGGAGGGTCTGAAATGTAGGGGGGGTCTGAAATGTAGGGGGGGTTCTGTATTGTGGGGGTTCTGAAATGTAGGGGGGTTCTGTATTGTAGGGGGGTCTGAAATGTAGGGGGTTCTGTATTTTAGGGGGGTCTGAAATGTAGGGGGTCTGTATTGTAGAGGGGGGTCTGTATTGTAGAGGGGGGTCTGTATTGTAGGGGGGGTCTGTATTGTAGGGGGGGTCTGTATTGTAGGGGGGGTCTGTACTGTAGGGAGGGGGTCTGTAATGTAGGGGGGTCTGTAATGTAGGGGGGTCTGTAATGTAGAGGGGGCTGTAATGTAGGGGGGTCTGTATTGTAGAGGGGGCTGTAATGTAGGGGGGTCTGTATTGTAGAGGGGGTCTGTACTGTAGGGGGGTCTGTATTGTAGGGAGGGGGTCTGTACTGTAAGGAGGTCTGTGTAACATGCAGGGGGTCCAGAACTGTTAGGTGGTGTCTGTGTAACAAACTGTGGGGGGGCTGTGTAATGTAAAGGGGTCCAGAGGTGCGGTGCTATGTAATGTAAAGGGGTCTAGAGGTGCAGGGTGCTGTGTAATGTAAAAGGGTCCAAAGGTGCAGGGTGCTGTGTAATGTAAAGGGGTCCAGAGGTGCAGGGTGCTGTGTAATGTAAAGGGGTCCAGAGGTGCAGGGTGCCGTGTAATGTAAAGGGGCCCAGAGGTGCAGGGTGCTGTGTAATGTAAAAGGGTCCAGAGGTGCGGTGCTATGTAATGTAAAGGGGCCCAGAGGTGCAGGGTGCTGTGTAATGTAAAAGGGTCCAGAGGTGCGGTGCTATGTAATGTAAAGGGGTCCAGAGGTGCAGGGTGCTGTGTAATGTAAAGGGGTGCAGAGGTACAAGGTGCTGGAACCCCACATCCCATCATTAACCGCCGCGCCCCCCCCCCCCCCCCCCGGGCTGCTCAGTCTAAAATGCCCGGGCCTATTTTTTGTCCCATACTTACTTCATACTGCAGTTAGATATAACATGATTCCAAAATCGCCCTGCCATATATTTAAATGGTTTTAGTAATGGACATGTAAAAATAATTCAAGCACCAAAAGTTATAACGAAAAGATTTATACGTTACCAGTAGTTATGAGTTATGTTTGTTTGAGAAGATTCAGTTATGAGTCACACAGGACTCCTCTCAACATAACTCCCCATTATATTCTCAATATCCAAAAAGCAAATCTGTTACTTTTTATTTATTTATATATTTATGTGTTATTTATTTATTTTTATTTTTTATTTTTGTTTTTCACATTATTTGTACTTGTGATGATACATGAAGAATACAAATTCCCATCAGAAAGGTACATTTCAAAATGAAAACTGTGAGCTCCCTGTATGCTGACAACCCACATCACACCCATGTCAACACACACATTCCTTTCAGCATAGACAGGGTTAATCAGCAATAGGCTAGAAGGGATGTGAAAGGGTTAAACGTCTTGGGGGGAAAAAAAGCACAGCAGTATGTTTAAAAAACATTCCTCTTTTTTTTTTTTGTTCTCTCACAGAAGAGGCAGCAAGCCCCCACTAGGAAATAAAAGGAGGGCGGGAAATTTGACTCCCGCTATACAGCCTGAGAAATTTGAAGGCCGTACAAGACAAAAAAGGGAGGGGGGGAGGAAAGGAGGAAGGGGGGAGGGGCGAAGCTGGGCTTTGTGCTTCTGTCCCAAAATGAGCTGTAAAAGAAACACTGTAATATCTGCCAAGCTCGTATCAGCTTAACTAAAACCCCAACCACCTCCACATGTACAAATAGGACAAAAAACAGACAATAAACTACATACACAGGATTAGAATATGACACGCCATTTCAGCTCTGCTGTCTGTATGGAGGTAAAATTCAACCCCAAACCTACCTGGTTCGGTTTATATATATCTAAGTGTAAGAAGCCAACCTCACTTCAGCTACACCCCTAAATTAACGGGGATTGTAACAAGGAATCCAGTGACACCATACACTCATATATATATATATATTTAATCTACCCCGAACCTACCTGGTTCAGTTTATATATATATATATATCTAAATGTAAGTAGGCAGCCTCTCTTTAACTATACGACTAATGCTGGCCATACACTAGACGAAAAATCGGGCGACAATCGCTCATGTAGACACTTTGTTCGTTTTTCGGCAAGTTAATGGGCACAAATCGTTAATCGTTTACGTGAAGAAAAAAACGAACAGCAAGTTTGGAAAAATTTTGCCGCTCCGAACGATAAATCGCAAGAAAAAACGAACGCTTGCTACTGCGCATGGTTTAAAAACATATAACCTGGAAGGTAAATATTCGTATCAAAGACTGTTGACGTCAAAAAGTCATGATACACACGACCAAGTATACAACCTGCAACCACTTCAATCGTGATATACCTATATATATCTCTGTAAAAATAATGCAACAGACAAAATATGCAATAATAAAACTTTATTGCCAATTATTTTTGTAAGAAACTAGTTTTTAACCTTTGTTTTGGGTAATTTTTTTTACATGAGAGCATAATGTTTTTAAACAAGAGAGCAAAAGTTCTTTCTACAACAGAGCATAATTTTTTATTTTGTTACACAAGAGAACATATTTTGATTTTTTGAACACAAGATAGCGTAAATTTTTTGGTAAATTAGAGAGCAATTTTTTTTTTTTTTTAAAACAAGAGAGCATAATTTTTTTTGTTAAACAAGAGAGCATGATGTTTAATACTGTGTCAAATACTGTGAAAAAAAACTATTTTGACATTTTAAGACATTTTAAGAATATACATTATGCATCTATCAAAGAATGGTTTTTAATTATTTCTCATGGTTTCAAAGTTTACATTTTTTGTAACCCAATATCAGTAATCTTTATTTTTTGGCCTGCAGAATAAACATGGTTTGAGATTGTCCTTTGAGGTTTGTGATGTCAGTCACCCCTACTATAAGTGCATGTCAACATATGGGAAATTTGTGTTCACGTAAACACTATAATTGACTTGTGTCATAACACAAATATAGTAGAGGTGACTGACTGCTCAAACCTCAAGGACAGCTTTGCTCCAATCATGTTTTTCCATGTCAGGCCTGACTTGTAAATGTGCATGAGTCACGAACATTAATAAAGTGCTTGTCCTCAACAGTCCTAATAGCTTAAAAGTGTTGTCAATGTTTGTTTTTTATTTTCTAAATAGGTTCCGTTAAGCTAGTGCATTGTTGGTTCACTTACCTTTTCATTCGATTTCCCTTCTTTTTTCTTTGTCTGAATTTCTCACGTCCTGTTTCTTCTCAGTAAGCTTGCCCCCATCATCCGAGCGGGGGTCAGCCAGAACCAGAACAGCTTACTGAACAGCTTACTGAGGAGGAACAGGAAGTGAGAAATTCAGACAAGGAAAACAAAGAAAAAAACTTTTAGAAGAGAAATGGAAGGAAAAGGTTAGTGAACCAACCAGCACTAGCTTAAAGGAACCTATTTAGAAACTAAAAAACGAACCTTTACAACCCCTTAAAGTTTTGTGCAAACTTTTACAAACAATTAACACATCAACGAAAAAGACAAGAAAACATACATGGACCAAAGTGACACATGTTAAATCTTACAAAGTGTGTCAAGTGCAACCAGAATATTTTTTTGGACAGAGGTCAGGTGCTCTTTCACTTTTTCTAACTCAGATGAGCATTTCAACAGATCAGATAACAATGTTTGGGCAGTAATTGCATTTAATTCCTGTTCCACAGACAGATGATGTGCTGTTGAAGATAAGAAAAAAAAGATTGAGGTAAATGTTTTTAAAATGGAGTTGATCTTAAAGTGTATGTGTACTGGCTTACCTGTGCTGCTTGTGATGGTTTCACAGGAATGCTGTGCCTGGTCTGCTTCAACATCTGTAATACTTTGGCATGGTTCAGCATCATCATCATCAGGTCCTTTTTCAGTAACTGGAGCTGTGTCATCATCATCAGGTCCTTTAACTGGAGATGTGTAATCAACCACAATAATATCCAGGCCTGCTGTTCCCACAGTGTGCTTTCTTGGGTCTTTCTAGGTTAAAAATATTTAAAAAATACATGAAAAAAGCATGCATGCTAAAGATTATAGTTTGCATTGATGAAGACATTGCAGAAAGACTACATGGATTGCATGCCTAGGTGAGAGAGCAGAAATGGCAGAAATTAATCATAAATACCTTTTTTGATCATTGTATGTATTTTATACAACTGTGCTTCCTCCTTATGCTTCAAGTCAGACCATCTCTTGCGCAGCTGGTCCTTTGTTCGGTCCACACCATATTTCTTCCCAAGCACATGGATAACCTTCACCATGATGTCATCTTTTCTTCTATTAGGCCTGGGGAAGTTTTTGTGCCTCCCATCATAGTCATTTTTTTCCAAAATCTTCACCATCGTTTTCATTTCTTCCAGGGACATAGGTTTTGCCTTTTTTTTTTAAGTTTCCAAGCGAAATCGTTTGGGAAGGGCATGCTCCTGTTCTTCAGCCATCGTTCTGCTGCTAAAGATTGCGCCGAATGAAGAAGGGTGGAGCTTGCAAACTCCCATATTGCACTGCGTTTTACACTCTGACCCGGCACACAGAACGTTGTCACGCACACAGAACGTTGTCACACACGATTTACCGAGTAGAGGAACGAGCACACACACTGACTAAACGAACGATTATACAGACCAATCTACAGAAGATTCAATACAACTGAAGGTAAGCAGACCAGTACAATAGTTCTATGATATTGTTTGGTGTAAATTGGCAACTAAACTATGCATTTTTTCTTATTACAGGAGCAAAGGTGGACAAATTTACATCACCACATTTCCTTCCCCGATTCATTGAAATGTATCGTGATCTTTCATGTTTATGGAAAGTACACTCCAAAGAGTATTCAGACCGCCAAAAACGCAATGATGCTTATACCAAATTAGCTGAACTATGCACTGTTGTGTATTCTAAAGCAGATGTAGCCTATGTTAAACAAAAAATATCAAATCTGCGTACTATATTCAAAAAAGAATTAAATAAAATACACGATTCCAAAAGATCTGGTGCAGGTGCAGACCAAGTATACGTGCCACGTCTGTGGTATTTTGAGAGCTTACGATTTCTGACTGAACAGGAGGAACCACGAGCCTCTGTATCAAGTTTAGACGGTAGTGTCAGTGCAACTAATTCAGGAGATGAAGAAGATGGAACATTTGAGGAAATGGCAAACAGTCAGGTAAAGTAATCATAATCTTTTTTATTATACACTTTGATATACACAGATAAAGTAATCTAATTTGAATATAATACATAAAATATTACCCTACACATCTATTTTTCTTCGAAATGTACTTTTGTTGATATTTCTTATAGACAAACATAACATGACACCTGTTTTTCTTGATGAAAGAATATATTAATTCAGCCACTGACATTTCATTTGAAGATCTAGAGATTGATTTGCCAATCCACTGCGCGATTCTGACGGGCTAGTTGACTAGAGAGACGTGGTGGGGCACGGCCTAGGTCTAGCAGCCCTTCTGTATTATTACGCCAATCACCAGGTATGAGATCCCCAGACATAGTATCTTCCCGGTCCATCATGGTTTGTAACATGTAGGTGGAGCTAGTACGTCTTAGAAAATTATGTAACACACAGCAACAATGAACCATAATGTCAATTTTTGGGGGGTTACATTTATTGGTGTTTGGAAGATCCGAAAGCGGTTGGCCATAATACCAAGCATTTTATACCACTCGTCTAGCACGAGATAACCTGTAATTAAATATTTTCTGATCAGGTGTAAGGTTTTTAAGGGCAAATGGTTTCAACACATGTTCAGATAATGCAAATGCGTCATCTGCGACAAATACATAATTCAGGCCTTCCACTGTGTCCTCTTTGGATGGTAGATTTAAATGTCCATTTTTTAAACGATGAGAGAAAACTGTTTTCTCGATTACACCCCCATCTGAATTTCGTCCATTTTTGCCAATGTCCACAAACATAAACTCATACTTTGCATTCACGAGTGCCATTAGGACAATGCTAAAGTAGCCTTTATAGTTGTAGTTGTAGTAGAAAGAGCCAGATTTTGCTGGGGGTGTTATGCGAACATGTTTTCCGTCTATGGCACCACCACAGTTAGGAAAATTCCAATAGTCGTGAAATTGTTTGGCTGTTGCCTTCCATTCCTCCACAGATGACGGGAGCTGTAAAAGGTAAAAATATAAAAATGTTCAGTCTTTATTTCTTTATACATTCATTTATTTTGCTATATTATACAGGATCTATTTGTCAATGACACACAGACTGTCACATCACCAGCAGTAAACAGGAACAAAAAGAGAAAGACAACTCAACAGCCTACAGGCAACTTTCTATTACAGGCATCTGCAGCATTGAATCAGAAGAGGGATGAATGTGATGACCTGGGTGGATTTACTGCCAAGAAAATACGCCGGATGTCAGAAGACCAAAAACAATTGCTGGAACCCTTACTGATTCAGCTTCTTAATAAAGGGTTGAAAGGGGAGCTTACCACAAATACTCACTTGGCTGAGCACAAAGCCACACACACCCAATCACCCCAACAACCTCACCCTCATCAGTGGCCCATACCATATACACAACAGCAAGATCGTCCCCAAAACAACTGGGGACATGATTTTCAGTACACAGCTTTGTGAATCACATAAAAGGTGTTACATTTTTTCACTTTTATATGTTATGAACTAATTTAAGTTTAATATGATGTATACAGCTTCAATGTTCAAGGAAGCTAGCTTTACTGTGTTTTTCACAGTTTAAAATAAAAGCATTGTGTTATTACCTTTAAGTATTCGTCTTGCAGTATTCTTATGATGGCTTGGCAGGTCTCAGGTATGATGCGGCTGAGCGACTGGGCAGAGATTCCAGTAGTGAACTTGAGGTCTTCAAAACCAGTTGCCAGGAAACGAAGTGTTGCTACCAGTCTCTGCTCCGCTGTGATGCTACTTCTTAAGACGTTGTCCTTTTTTGTTATGAGGGGTGAAACTTGACTCAGTAGCAGCTGAAATGACTCATCAGACATCCTCAGATAGTTCCGATAATCATCGGGATTGTTTTCCTTTAGCTCTCGAACCAATCTCATATGTGAGAAAATATCACGGTTCTTCAGCCACTCTTTACTCCATAACCTTCGCCTTTTTTTGGGGGGCTCTTCTGCTTGCTGTATAGCCATCACTCCAAGCATTACTATGGCAATGGTCCTCTCATCCACATCCATATTGAAGGTGGTGCTGATGTAGGTGATGCACTAGAGATGCTCACTACGCACAAGGTTCGTTCTGACGAACGCACGTTGCTTCTCTGGGCGTATACCTAATTTACAGGAAGCCAGGGAGCAGAGGTCAAATATATTTTGTCACTTCCTTTCTAAATGCAAAAACCGCTCGAAAAAACGATACATTAATGTTCTCAAACGTTTTATCATTCGAATATCGTTACTTAGCTGATGGTGTGATCGTTTGCTCTCACGAATGTATGTTCGTTTTTCGAGAGCGATGTCATCCGATTTTTCGTCTAGTGTATGGCCAGCATTAGCAAGGAATCCAGTGCCTACATACACATATATATTTGTATACTGGCAAGGAATTATCGTGTAACACCTCTCTCTTGAACCAGAGCCCCGCCGTGGTAAGGAATTATTGTGTACACCTCTCTCTTGAACCAGGATACTCCCAGACACCTCTCTATTAATCCGAGTATTTCTAAATAAACGGACAAGGAAATTCTGTGTCTAAACCTACCTTATGACACCTCTCTCTTGAACTAGGGCCAGCCCTGGCAAGGAAATATTGTGTCTCCCCTTCTCATACAGACAAAATCCGGCGAAATAGGCACATTCAAGGCAACACAGAACAAAACACAACATAAATAACAGCCGGCAGAATAAGTCGACGGGTTCTTAGTAAATTGGTTCTGGACAAGAAGTTACCCGTCTTTGCCGATCTCGGAAGAGCCGACTGAATGTGAGCGAAAGGGAGAGTGTCTGAACCGGAATAACTTAGGTAAGGAATAGAACAGTATTCACTTACCGCGTAACGAAGATGAGCAGGCCTCGTCCCGGTAGACATGTCTCCGTCCGCTGACATCCATAGCTAGGTCGGCTATGCAGAAATCAGAATCCAGAATCCACGTTGGGAGCCAATTGTAATAGATTGATTCTGGTCCAATACCAGAAACTATTCCCTTATTCTGCCGCTGGTTCATATCTATGGTGATATGAGGGCATGCTTCAAGAATTACAAACTGAGAGCAGACGCATCAGTGTGTCTTCTTCCCCATATGTGGCTCAACACAACAGCAGGAAGTTCTTTTATTCAAATTCAGCTTAAATAGATAAAGTGACATACGCAATCGTCATCACAAACGTATACATATGATTGGCTGTTTCCATATATGGTCGTCTTCCTCTCGAGTCTATTTCTTCCACGTGTCTTCACATTCCAGGACTCTGCAGCCATTTTGCTTTACACGGCGGGTTGGGACGGATGGAGTAAGTTGAAAGGTGCACAGGACATCTGTTTCTCATTTATCTATTTTGTCATTTTATGTAAGAAGAAATACTACTGTTGTAATAAGATTTACCAAAACACACAATATACTCTCGATAATACTCTTAGCTAGCATACATTAACTTTCTAGTTCCCAATATGAACATCAATAAGCTTCTTATTGTACAAATATATCCCAGGGTGTGTGTGCACATCAAATCTTCTTTCAAAGGAGTGCTTCCATTGTTCCTTGCAGGCACATTTACAAAAGGATACTAGTTACTCTAAATTCCTGGGGTGGGGGCAGTGAACCATATATGCAGCTGTATACAAGAGTCATTTAACCACTTAAGCCCCGGACCATTTCGGGCCATTAGGACCAAGCCTGTTTTTGGGATTCGGCACTGCGCTGCTTTAACTGTAAATTGTGCGGACATGCAATGTTGTACCCAAATGAAATTTGCGTCCTTTTCTTCCCACAAATAGAGCTTTCTTTTAATGGTATTTGATTGCCTCTGCGATTTTAATTTTTTGCGATATAAATGGAAAAAGAACGAAAATTTTGAAAAAAAAAGATATTTTCTACTTTTTGTTATAAGAAAAATCGAATAAACTCAATTTTAGTCATACATTTAGGCCAAAATGTATTCAGCCACATGTCTTTAGTAAAAAAAATGACAATAAGCGTATATTTATTGGTTTGCGCAAAAGTTATAGCGTTTACAAACTAGGGTACATTTTCTGAAATTTACACAGCTTTAAATTTATGACTGCCTATCTCATTTCTTGAGGTGCTAAAATGGCAGGGCAGTACAAAACCCCCCCAAATGACCCCATTTTGGAAAGTAGACACCCCAGGGAAATTGCTGAGAGGCATGTTGAGCCCATTGAATTTTTTTTTTTTTGTCCCAAGTGATTGAATAATGACAAAAAAAAAAAAAATTACAAAAAGTTGTCACTAAATGATATATTGCTCACACATGCCATGGTTATATGTGGAATTGCACCCCAAAATACATTCTGCTGCTTCTCCTGAGTACGGGGATACCACATGTGTGGGACTTTTTAGGAGCCTAGCCACGTACGGGACCCCGGAAACCAAGCACCGCCTTCAGGATTTCTAAGGGCGCAAATTTTTGATTTCACTCCTCACTACCTATCACAGTTTCGAAGGCCATAAAATGCCAAAATAGCACAAAACCCCCCAAATGACCCCATTTTGGAAAGTAGACACCCCAAGCTATTTACTGAGAGGCATGTTCAGTCCAAGGAATATTTTATATTTTGCCACAAGTTGCGGGAATATGACAAACTTTTTTTTTTTTGCACAAAGTTGTCACTAAATGATATATTGCTCACACATGCCATGGGCATATGTGAAATTACACCCCAAAATACATTCTGCTGCCTCTCCTGAGTACGGGGATACCACATGTGTGGGACTTATTGGGAGCCTAGCCGCGTACGGGACCCCAAAAACCAAGCACCGCCTTCAAGGTTTCTAAGGGCATAAATTTTTGATTTCACTCCTCACTACCTATCACAGTTTTGAAGGCCATAAAATGCCAAGATGGCACAAAACCCCCCCAAATGACCCCATTTTGGAAAGTAGACACCCCAAGCTATTTGCTGAGAGGCATGTTGACCCCATTGAATATTTTTTTTTTGTCCCAAATGATTGAATAATGACAAAAAGAAAAAAAAAAAATGTACAAAAAGTTGTCACTAAATGATATATTGCTCACACATGCCATGGTTATATGTGGAATTGCACCCCAAAATACATTCTGCTGCTTTTCCTGAGTACGGGGATACCACATGTGTGGGACTTTTTGGGAGCCTAGCCGCGTACAGGGCCCCAAAAACCAAGCACTGCGAACGCTGCAGTTATGTGTGTTGTGTTTGGTAAGTGACAGTGATCGATCGATACTGCACTTGGGTGGGCTGGGCTGGGCTGGGCTGGGCGGAGGGGCTAAACGCAGGCGCTAGCAGGTATCTGGGCTGATCCCGCTAACACTGCGTTTTTGGGAACCCTAAACCGCTGGGGATGCTAGTATAGATCTGATCAGATACTATACCACTAAGGGGGGTGTATGCTTTGCGCGTGGGTGTTAGCGTTACTGTCACTAACCTAACACTGCCTGGGGCGACGCAGACCCTCTCTGGCGCTAAAACCTAATTGATCTCACCCGCCGGGCGATCAGGGGGGTTAAACCTTTATTGGGTTATATACGGCGGGTGCCCTGATGCTATAAAAAGCAAACTAATCAACCAGCGTCACCCGTAACCTTTATATGGTGATCACTGGTGAAAGGGTTAACTAGGGGCAATCAGGGGGTTAAAATCTTTATTAGGTTAAATATGGGGGTACCTGACACTATATAAAAACCTGACGGGTAACCTAAATAACTAAATAACTTACTGGCTAACCAGTGACACCAGTGACGCTTATACGGCGATCACTGGTGAAAGGGTTAACTCTAGGGGCAATCAGGGGGTTAAAATAATATATGGGGGTACCTGACACTAATAAAAACCTGCGGCGAACCTAAAAAAAAATAACTGCCTATCTAAAACACCAGCGACACGAATACAGCGATCGGAAAAACAATCGCTTAGTGACGCTGAAGTTAGGGGGTGAAAGGGTTACTGGGGGGTGATCAAGGGGTTAAACCTTTATTAGGGGGGGTTAGGGGGCTACCCTGGACCTAAAGGGGCCTAATCCTAACTGCCCTGCAACTTTTTACAATCACAGATGACACTAAATGCAGTGATCAGTAAAATAAATGATCACTGCAATCAGTGACACTGTGATTGGGGGCTTTGGGGTGACCTGGGGGGTGATCTGGGGGTGACTGGGGGGTGATTTGTGTGCCTATGTGTACCTACGTGTCAGTGGACTGTTAGTGCACTAACCTGCTTCCTCTCTGCTCGGCGCCGGGAACGGAAAGACCGCGGCGAGGGAGATGACATCACTTCCTCCAGCCTTGTTTACATCACATGGCGGAGGAAGCATTTTCATTGGCCGGGAGCGATCGCGAGGGGGGGGGGCGGAATCGAGCGCCCCCCCCCCCTCATGCCTGATCGCTCCCGAACACTTAACGGCCGCTCACTGCAGTGAAGGGGGGTCCGGATGGACCCCCCAACTGCACAAAGGCGATCACGTAGATCTACGTGATTCTGCCTGTCCGTGCCATTCTGCCGACGTAAATCGGCGGTGGGCGGTCGTTAAGTGGTTAACCTATACTAAATTTCTAAACCCATATTTGAGTAGATAATAGAGAGAAATCATTCATATAAAATAATCATTTTATAAACTCCATCACACTGTCCTCTGTATCCTCAGTAGACTCAATATCCGTGTTTAGGACTTTTGTGCCATCATGGGCTTGTTCTTCATTGTCATGCGGTTCCTCTAATGATGTATCCGCAGCAGTGTCTGGACGAAGATGACACCTGTTTCGTCTCAGTTTCTGTCCACACAGTCTCAATTATTTATGATTTTGGTGAATTGGCTTCTTTGACAATTCGAGCAGGTTCCCATGTATTCCCAGTGACTCTGTGTCACACAGCTTGCCCAGCACAGAGCAGACAAAGGGATTTTGTAGATTTATCAAAATACAGTTTTTGCCTTTTCATGTTTATGATCCTCTGAGCTCTTACTCGATCCTGTGGAATAGACCGAGGCTGCAATTTCTGTGGTGCAATAGGCACTGTGGTCCTCAGTGTTCTACCCATTAGCAGCTGTGCAGGTGAGCATAAAACTTCAATAGGTGTTGCACAATAGTTTACCAGTGCTAGGTACACATCCTGCCCTGATGATTGCGCTTTCAGTATAATGGATTTGGCTATGCCAACATACTTCTCTGCTAGACCATTGGCCTGTGGGTAATAGGGGCTTGTGGGTTTGTGCCATATTCCCCATTCACGCAGGAAGCATTGGAACTCAGAACATGAGAATTGTGGGCCATTATCGGACACAAGTTCTTCACACACTCCATGTCTTGAAAGTATTGTTTTGAAAACCCATATGACTGTTGCTGCTTTTAAATTTCTCAGCTGCACTAGCGCAAAGTATTTGCTGTAGTAATCTACTACTATCAGGTAATGGTTGTCCTCAAAATGAAAAATATCTGTAGCCAGTCTCTGCTAAGCCCATGAAGGAGCATTCCACAGTGTAAGAGGTTCTTTTGCATTGTGTCTTTGAAATGTCTGGCAGGTTTCACACTTCTTCACAAGTATGAACTCAGGTTCATCCCATGCTTCATGTCCTTAGAAACACCCTAGACAGGGTATCTGCCATTGGAATTTTCTTTCCAGGTTTATAATTTACTGTGAGATCATACTGCTGTAATTTCATAACCATCTACTGCAGACAAGGAGGCGTAGAAGTTAGTGATTTCTGTAGGATGTACTCCAACGGCTTGTGGTCTGTTTCCACAACTACCGGGCGACCATATATGTACTGCTGAAATTTCTCACATCCATTCACAATAGCCAGCATCTCTTTCTCAATTTGGGCATAATTGGCTTGCATTGGGGTCAGTGCTCGTGAAGCATATGCCACAGGATGTCCTTGTTGAGTCAGTACAGCACCTAACCCAAACTGGGATGCATCCACTTGAAACACAGTGTCACAGTTTACGTCAAAATATTTCAGAATTGGCCCTGGATGTTTAGTGATCAGTTTTTTCACTTTGTCGAAAGTCTTTTCCATGTTTGCATCCCAACACCAAACAGCATCCTTCTGTAGCAGTGAACGTAGTGGTGCTATCTGTTGAGCAAGGCCCTGAGAGAATTTGGATAGATAGTTGAAAATAGCTAGTGATGTCTCCAGCTCCTTTCTGGAGGTTGGGGCCTTCATGTTAAGAACTGCTGTAATCTTCTTTGGATCAGGCTTCAAACCCTCTTTGGTTAGTAGGTGTCCAAAATATGTAACTTCTTCTACCCCAATTTGCATTTTGTTTGGATTGAGTGTGAGATTCTTCTCACAAAACCGATAGAGCAAAGTAGTAAGGTTTTTGTCATGTTCCATTTGATCCTTTCCATAGACCAGCAAATCATCAACTATTACTTCAACACCCTGTAGACCAGCGATCAATTCGTGTGATTTCCTTTGAAATATTTCCTGTGCAGATGCTATGCTGAAAGGTACACTTGTGACGTGCCATCGACCCAAAGGGGAGTTAAAAGTGGTCAAGTAACTGCTGGCTTCATCAAGACGCAATTGCCAGTAACCAGAATGGGCGTCTAGTACACTAAATACTGTTGCTCTTACTAGCTTGTGCGCTATATCCTCTATGGTGGGGAGTTTGTAGTGTTCTCTCATTATGACTTTGTTCAAATCAGGTGGGTCAATGCATATACGTGTAGCGGGGTTCTATTGTTATGGACTATTGTTATATGTAGATACTAGGGATGAGCCGAACATCCCCCGGATCGGTTCGCACCAGAACCTGCGAACGGACCAAAAGTTCGTGCGAACGTTAGAACCCTATTAAATACAATGGACGCGAACGTTTGAAATCTAAAGTGCTAATTATAACAGCTAATATGCATGTTATTGTCCTAAAAAGGGTTTGGGGACCCAAGTTCTGCCCCAGGGGACATGTATCAATGCAAAAATAAGTTTTAAAAACGGCCGTTTTTTATGGAGCAGTCATTTTAATGATGCATAAAGTGAAAAAAAAAAAAAGTGAAATATTCTTTTAAATATCGTACCTGGGGGTTGTCTAAAGTATGCCTGTGAAGTGGCATGTGTTTCCCGTGTTTAGAACTGTCCCTGCACAAAATGACATTTGTAAAGGAAAAAAAGCCATTTAAAACTGCTTTCGGCTTTAATGTCATGTCTTGTCCTGGCAATATGGATGAAAATCTTTGAGAAAAATGGCATGGCTACCCCATCACCCTCCCCCCCCCACCCCAGCCCATTACCAGCCCCTTTGGGTCTTGTATGGATATTAAGGGGAACCCTGCACCCAAAATAAAACCCTATACCTAAAACCCTATATACTCTGAACAGCAGTATACAGGCGGTGCAAACAAGACAGGGACTGTAGGTTTGTTCTTAAGTAGAATCTGTTTGTAATTTGGAACAGGTAAATTTTTAAGTGTAGCTGCAGCCCAAAAATCTATTTTTAATCTTTTTGGAGAACACAGGGAAGGGTTATCACCCCTGTAACATTTGTTTTCCTGTCTTTGCACCTGTTCAGAACATTTCACCTCACTTTCCGTCCCAATGACAAATGTTTTTGGAAAAGTGGGGTTTTTATTGAAACAAGGATTGGTGATAAAGCATCAGTAGAGAGGAGACACCTTTTTCCCATATTAACTCTTACAGGAGAGAATTTCCCTTCCTAGGGGTAGATTTCCTCTCACTTCCTGTTGTCTCCTTCCGTTTGCAAGTAGGAGTCGTTTGTAAGTTGGATGTTTGAAAGTTTTGGGCCTTAGCCTCTGGTGGCGGCACCCAGAAACAAAAGTGTTCTTCCAAGCTATCATCAGGATCATTGAGGAGGAAGAGGATAATCAATCAACATAACATGACAGTCACTCAGGATCAGCATAGGCAGTCTTGAAGGGATGTGACATTTCAAAATAAATTATTCTGTTACATCAGCTCCAGGTGCCAGGCAGCTGGTTGTGATCCAAGACTGATTCATCTTTATGAAGGTCAGTCGATTAACTGAGTCGGTGGACAGGCGCACCCTGTGATCGGTGACAAAGCCTCCAGCAGCACTGAATGTGCGTTCCGAAAGAACGCTGGATGCAGGACAGGCCAGTAGCTCAATTGCATACTGTGCAAGCTCTGCCCAGTGATTCATCATCAAGACCCAGTAACCCAGAGGATTTTCGGTGGGAAAGGTGTCCAAGTCTGACCTTGCCCCTAGGTATTCCTGCACCATGTAAATCGGACGCTGGCGATGGTTGCTGGAACCGATCATACCTTGGGGCTGCGGACTAAAAAATTGTCTGAACGCATCGGTCAGACGGCCACCTTCTCCACCGCTCCTTCTGCTACTGACCTCAGCAACTCGTTGTCCAGGACCAGGAGTTTGTAACCTCCCAGTCTCTGGGAACGTGTTGCACAGACCTTTCTGCAAGGCCTCCCGGAGATGTCTCATCCTCTGGTCCCTCTGCGACGGCAAGATAAGTTAGGAAGTCCCTCTGCAACGGCAGGAATTACCTTACCCTTGTACCATGGATCAAGGAGAGTGGCCAGCCAGTAATGGTCCCTCTCCTTGATCCAAAGGATACGAGGATCCTTCCGCAGACTTTGCAGAATCAGGGAGGCCATGCAGCATAGGTTAGCTGAGGCATTCGGTCCGGAGTCCTCTGGGTCACTAAGGACGACATGATCCGCAGCCACCTCCTCCCAGCCACGTACAAGTCCACAGTTTCTTGGGACTGTAATTCATCCCTAAAAGACTGCTGCTGTTGATGCTGAGTGCCAGGCTCCACCTCCATGCTGACACAATCCTCCTCCTCCTCTTCCTGTGTGATGGGTGGGACAGAAGGAACACTATCTGGGTAAAGGGGGCCTTGAGAGGCAAGGAAGTCCTCCTCTTCCTGCCTCTGTTCTGCCTCAAGTGCCCTGTCCATTATTCCACGCAGCGTATGCTCCAACAGGTGGACAAGAGGTACAGTGTCACTGATGCATGCACTGTCACTGCTCACCATCCTCGTGGCCTCCTCAAATGGTGCCAGAACAGTGCATGCATCCCTGATCATGCCCCACTGGCGTGGTGAAAAAAACCCGAGCTCCCCTAACCCTGTCCTGGTGCCGTAGTCGCACAGGTACTCATTGATCACCCTCTGCTGCATGTGCAGCCGCTGCAGCATGGCCAACGTTGAGTTCCACCTGGTGGGCATGTCACATATAAGGCGGTTCTTGGACAGGTTCAACTCCTTTTGCAGCTCAGCCAGCCGAGCACTGGCATTATATGATCTGCGGAAATACACACAGACTTTCCTGGCCTGCCTCAGGACATCCTGTAAGCCCGGGTACCTGCCCAAGAACCGCTGCACCACCAGGTTAAGGACGTGAGCCACACAGGACACAACGGTCAGTTGTCCCTGTCGGAGGGCGGAGAGGAGGTTGGTGCCATTGTCGCAAACCACCATTCCTGGCTTAAGCTGGCGTGGCGTCAACCACCTCTTGGCCTGCCTCTGCAGAGCTGACAGAACCTCTGCCCCAGTGTGGCTCCTGTCCCCCAAACACACCAGCGAAAGCACGGCATGGCATCTTTTTGCCTGCGTACTTGCGTAGCCCCTTGAATGCCTACGGAGCACCGCTGGTTCCGAGGACAAAGCACAGGAAGAGGCCATGGAGGAAGAAGAAGAGGAGGGGGTGGAGGAGAGAGGTGTGTCACAACCAGTAGTAGCATTTTGGAGGCGTGACGGCGGAACAACCTCCAACACTACTACACCTTGTCCTGCATCCTTCCCAGCTGCCAAAAGAGTGACCCAATGGGCCGTGAAAGAAAGGTAACGTCCCTGTCCATGCCTGCTGGACCATGAGTCAGCGGTAATATGCACCTTACCACTGACCGCCCTGTCCAGCGAGGCATGGACATTGCCTTCCACATGGCGGTAGAGAGCCGGAATCGCCTTCTGTGAGAAAAAGTGGCGTTTGGGAACCTGCCACTGAGGAACCGCACATTGCACAAACTCACGGAAGGGGGCCGAGTCTACCAACTAAAAAGGCAGCAGTTGAAGTGCTAGCAATTTAGCCAAGCTAGCATTCAACCTCTGGGCATGTGGATGGCTGGGAGTGAACTTCTTTCGACGGTCCAGCAGCTGGGGCAGGGAAATTTGCCTGCTACAATCGGACGTCGGTGTACTGCTAGCAGAGTGCCCGCAAGTACTTGGCTGTGACACACCTAATTCTACACCTTCATTCCTCTCAGTGCAGGTTTCAGAGAGGACTGAAGGTATAGTGGGGTTGGAGATCCCAGCTGATGAGGAGCAAGGAGAGGTCCGCTTTGTTCTTTGGTGTGGCTCTTTAAGGTACGCTTGCCAACGAGCTGCATGGCAGGTCAACATATGTCTGGTCAAGCATGTGGTGCCCAAGCGGCTGATGTTTTGGCCACGCGAGATACGCTTGAGACATATGTTGCAAATAGCAGTGGTGTGATCTGATGCACTCGACTCAAAAAAGGCCCACACCAAAGAACTTTTGGAATAACGCGCAGAGGCAGCGCCCTGCACAGGCGGAGCTCTGCGGTGTGATTCAGTCTGTGTGCTGCCTCGTTGGAGATGTGCCTCCTCCTCATCCTCCTCCTCTCTCCTATCAGGCACCCACGTGGAGTCAGTGACCTCATCATCCTCTCCCTCTTGATCACTGGAGCAAACCTGGCAGTATGCTGCAGCTGCTGGGACATGACTGCCAGATTGCTGTCCTTCTTGTGCATCCCCTCTCTCTGCGCTCATGCTACTGCCTTCCTCTAGCTGGGTATCATCATCAGACCCTTCAAAACGCTGGGCATCCTCCTGGAGCATGTACCCAACACTGTGCTCAAACAGTTCGGGGGACTCCTCAGGAGGACATGGTGGGTCTAGGGAAGGAGTGACTGATGATGACATTGATATGAGGGAAGAGGACGCATTGGCAGCTGCTTTGCCAGTACCCTGAGCCTGGGTGAGAGACGATGAGGAGGATGAGGAGGGCTTAGTCATCCACTCTACCAAGTCTTCGGCATGATGCGGCTCAACACGTCCAGCTGCCGAAAATAAGGACAAGCGTGTCCCATGGCCACGTGCCGATGACAATGCACCGCGTCCACGACCAGCACTGTTGCCCCCAGACACAGAGCCTGCTTGCCCTCTTTTATTGGCTTGTGACTGTCTGCCTCTCCTTGTTGGCCTTCCAGACATTCTAATGGCCTGCAGGGAAATGGGAAAACCAGCAATACGGGGTAGCTTCAGGTGTATACTGTGCAGGAGGCACCTACACCCACTGTAACTAATTGCAGATGCCTGTCTGTGTTACACAACAGAACAACACCACGAGCAATAAGGGGTAGCGTATACTGTGCAGGAGGCACCTACACCCACTGTAACTGCTTGCAGATGCCTGTCTGTGTTACACAACAGAAAAACACCACGAGCAATAAGGGGTAGCGTATACTGTGCAGGAGGCACCTACACCCACTGTAACTGCTTGCAGATGCCTGTCTGTGTTACACAACAGAACAACACCACGAGCAATAAGGGGTAGCGTATACTGTGCAGGAGGCACCTACACCCACTGTAACTGCTTGCAGATGCCTGTCTGTGTTACACAACAGAACAACACCACGAGCAATAAGGGGTAGCGTATACTGTGCAGGAGGCACCTACATCCACTGTGACTGCTTGCAGATGCCTGTCTGTGTTACACAACAGAACAACACCACGAGCAATAAGGGGTAGCGTATACTGTGCAGGAGGCACCTACACCCACTGTAACTGCTTGCAGATGCCTGTCTGTGTTACACAACAGAACAACACCACGAGCAATAAGAGGTAGCTTCAGGTGTATTCTGTGCAGGAGGTTTAGCAAAGAATAACACTGACACTGTCCCTGCCTAGCCTTCTCTCTCCCTGCACGCCAACACACTGTAAATGCACAAGGTTTAGCAAAGAATATCACTGACACTGTCCCTGCCTATCCTTCTCTCTCCCTGCACGCCAACACACTGTAAATGCACAAGGTTTATCAAAGAATATCACGGACACTGTCCCTGCCTATCCTTCTCTCTCCCTGCACGCCAACACACTGTAAATGCACAAGGTTTATCAAAGAATATCACTGACACTGTCCCTGCCTATCCTTCTCTCTCCCTGCACGCCAACACACTGTAAATGCACAAGGTTTATCAAAGAATATCACTGACACTGTCCCTGCCTATCCTTCTCTCTCCCTGCACGCCAACACACTACACAAGGCCGCCGCACTGGCGGCCTTTTATAGTGTGGGGCGTGTACTAAACCCCCCTGAGCTATAATTGGCCACAGGCATCCTGCCTGTGGCCAATTATGGCTCTCCTCGCTGCCGGCGCTGTGATTGGCCAAGCATGCGGGGGTCACAGTGCATGCTTGGCCAATCACAGCGCCGGCAATGCACTGCGATGGCGCAGTATATTGTGAGCCGTTCGCGTCACACGAATTTGGCGCAAACGGCCCACAAAGTTCTGGTTTCGCCGACCAGGCGAACAGCCGATGTTCCAGTCGAACATGCGTTCGACTCGAACACCGAGCTCATCCCTAGTAGATACCTAAAACTCCCTTCGGTGTTCCAGTTATAACTTTATAGACTATTGTTTACTTATGTTCAGTAATGTGTGTGGAACTTATGGTACAGGGAAAAAGCGACTCCGTTGCCATGGATACCTAATAGACTATGGTACCCACAGTGCAGCTGTACTCTCAGCATGCATTACAACTACCGCACAGCCTGCTGGGGGAGGTTACTTAAAGGAGGGGGAGGAGCCGAGCTCGGTGTCTCTGGACTTTGCCCTCAACCAAGGAGGAAGTCTGTGTGAGACCTGCTACTGGAGCGACTAGGACCAAAGCCTGGGCCTGTTGTTTCACTTTCGTACAATAATCTTAGTCAGGCTTGACTGGAATTAACATTGACGGGACACAGGGTGATTTTGCCCACTAGGGGGAGCTTGCGAGCATAGGACTGTTTATTCCTAGAAAGTAAGCATTAGCATTGTGTAAAACTTTTATCTTATACATTTATTGACTCTTGCAGGGCTCTGCGGAGCCAACTGAAACTATATATATATATGTAGCGACCTCATCCCCTTTACCTGCCTTCGGCTCCCCGCAGGTAGAGAGGGCACACCACGCCACAAGCCCGTACCCTCCTGTGTAAAGAGGCCGAGTGGTGTTGTTAGCGGGTCTCCACGGCCAGAAACCAGAATCCTCCAGAGAATGATTCTCACCTCTACAATAGACAGAGATAAGTCCTTGTCCCCCCAGTTACTTGAATGTCCACACCAGCTGCAACTCCAACATAGAGTTTATTTTTCTCTTTGCAAATAACAGTCTCTGATAGGTAAAGATTGGAGTAGAAGACAGGATAGCACAAGGTGTGGGAGAGGTCCAGGCACAAACACAATCACTTCACTGCTCGGCTTCTCAAGCAGACTCAGCAAAGATGGATAGTCTCCCTAGGAAGGGACTAGCAGCCAAATGGTACACTAACTTAACCGCACAGTCTCTGCCACAGACTGGTGAACTTGGTCTCTGCCACAGACCTGGTGAACTTTGTCTCTGCTACAGACCTGGTGAACTTGGTGCTTCAAACCTGACCTCTTTGTAAGAAGACATCCCTCCAGAGAGTTACCGGGCCCCTTCCTTCACAGTGACTTCTCACCGGTCCCACGGAACAGTTCCTCCCCCGGCCTCCTCGTCTAAGATACGGGTCCCCTCGCGAGGCGGCACCCTGGGATTCCTCGATCCTTGCTGGGTCCCAGCCGAAGGTGCTGGGCCCAAGGCCTTTGCTGCAGTCCCAGGGCTAAAGGTGCCTGCGACTGATTCACCGACCTCTGCCCCTGGGCTAAAGGTGCCCAGTGCGGACAGGAACACACTCCTTGGGGTAGGAACTCCGACCACGACCGACGAAAACCAACAGGCAGCGTCTGCCCCTTTTATATCCTCTCCCAGCATGCACAGCAGGCCCGCCACACCCACTGCAGGCTGCCGAGAGGGGACACACAAGGCACAGCACTGTATCAGCGGTTCAACCCTGGCCCACCATGGCAGCGCCACCTGCAGGCCACAGGGAACTATACACTGATACTCTCCCTGCGAACAAAAAAATGGTTGATAGAATCCTGACAATTGGGGTATTTGAGAATAACTACCACTCAAACACTTCCCCTAAATTTAGGACCCCGCTACACTCTCCCCCCACCTAATTAGACACTGTCCCCAGTGTCTGAAGCAAACCTATGCCTCTCAAGCCTGAGTCAACATAGACCTATTCCAGAAACTATCTACAAAAAACAAACAAATTTGAAATATATGCTTGTTTGTGCCGTAACCTGAACATGGGGGAAAGGGAGTTAAATGAAGAGATGAAGAAAGAGTAGGAGAAAACCAATGTGTACATCCCATTCTCAAATGTCACATAGTTCAAAATAAACATTTTTACCATTTACATTTCCCTCTCTTACTGCAATAGCTAAATCCACCCCATACTCAGTGATTTGCTTGGTGTCCACCTGCAGAGGGAAAAAATAAAAAACATACACAACCAACAATATGACATCCTAACTTATGTACAGTAGAAGAGAAAAGATTCTCCCCGGAGGAAAAATCCTTTCCTTCTAACAAGTAAAACATAATGCAAGAGTTACGCAACACTGCCACCTAGTGGAAGTGCCACCGTCAAGACACTTGTCCCGGGAAAAAAAACGTTCTTTTCCTCTTGAAGACGAATCCTTTTCTTCTTGAACCTGACTGTGGCCCTGAACTATTTCTACCCCAAAGTCACTGTCTTTTTGGCGCTGTGAGAGGAGAAAAACAAAACAACAGCTCCTGCTCTTCCAGCAAAGTAGAATACCCCATCTATAAGGGCAAAAGTTCTTGGGCTCCAGGAGAGTACACTCTGGGATAAGCAAAGGACAAACATATAGAGTCCAGTCTCTCAAAGATAGTACTGTGGATGAGGCAACACTAGTGGTTTCCAGTTCTTGTCAAAAGTGTCAATAAAATATTCAACATTGTCCTTCTCCTTCCGGCAAATAACCACTTTATCTGCATGGATATGCCTGCCAAGCATCCAGGACTCTTTACATTCCTTGTAACGCTTGGTGATTGCAGCAGAACAGGCAAAATATCTACGGGCCTGGGGTACCTTTAAATAAGTCCATAGGAAGTCCCCGTACCACCGATCCCTATAGGCCTCCACTTCAAATAGCAAATATTTAGGCAAGTACGGGTATTCCCACCCATATTCGTTTGCCACTCTCTGATTGAATAACCGCTGCATCCTGGACAACGGAGGCAGGGTTGCACAATCTCCCATACCTGGCAAGACTATGGCATCCGGGTGTCGAGGCACTTTCACTGCCTCTGGACCAGACATAGGGGCCCGGAACGACACTCATCCCATCCCAGCAACAGGTGCAGGTACCTCCAATGGTGGAAGGGCAGACAACGGAACAGATTCCTCCTCAGGCTCCTGGGCCTCCTCCCGGGGTGTATCATCCCCAGTGACCATGGGTGGGTCCCTTTTTCTACGGGACGAGGACAGGGGCATCTTATCCCAACCCTTCCGCTCAAACAGTTTATCTATGGCCACATCATCCCCTGGATCAGAGACTGACTCCAGGTCGGAGGTATCACATTCCTCCGCCGGCAGGTAACTCCTATTGGATGAAGAATCACTGCCTCTAACAAGTTCAAGGGCTCTGGGGTCCTTGACCCAAGCATCCCCGACACTTCGGACCTTAGCCAAGATCCCTTTCCCCGGCTTACCTCGGCTTGTAGCTGAAGCAGGATATCCAGAACTTTTTCCTGTGGAAACATCCGATTCGAGCAAGCGCTGGGGTGTAACTCCACCACGGCCGCAGGAAGCTTTAACATAGCCGACCTTCCTCTTGGGCGGTGGGAGCAAGGACTCAGTAACAACCGAGGCAACATCCTCCGGTTTCTCCGTCACTGGTTCCTCAATCACCGGAACAATATCAGCTGCGACATCCTCCGAAGTCCCAACAGTGCGCGTAGGGGTGACTGTGGAAGCTCTGGTTCCTTCGTCTAAAGTGGTGGCACCTGTAAGGCAGTTCAAACGGAAGGCCCAAGGTTTTTCAGTAGGCTGTTCTACCTCAAATAGGAACTCTTTGCACTGCTCACATCTTCCAAAAGGCCTAAGATGCACCACCAGTCCATGGCATCCGGGACAAACCACTCCAAGGGCCTCCGCCTCTCTGCAGACATAGAGAGCGAAGCGACCCCGAGGCTTCAGTTGGATCCCTGTGTCGGTCACAGAAGCAGCGAACGAGGTCACATTCATGGTTGAAGTAGCCGGAATCCATGAGGCATTAGACGCCATGTTACCCGCTTGCCGATTCATCGCGCACTGTCCTTTTTGCACCAAAGTCACCACGTGTAACTCATCACATGGCGAGGCTCCTCCCATCTTCTGCAATGTTCGTGGGCTTTCTTACTCTAGGCATGCCCATGAACTACGCAGCCTGGGCTCTCCTCGTGGTGCAGTCACTTTCCTTTTTAAATATGGCCGACCTCCACGGAAATTCACAGGGGAATAAAGTTCAAACTCTGGGGGGGTTTCCACTCCTTTCCGGCCGTAGAAATCCCGGACTCGAGCCCCCACGTGTAGCGACTTCACCCCCTTTACCTGCCTTTGGCTCCCCGCAGGTAGAGAGGGCACAGCGGTGTTGTTAGCGGGTCTCCACGGGCAGAAACCAGAATCCTCCAGAGAATGATTCTCACCTCTACAATAGACAGAGATAAGTCCTGGTCCCTCCAGTTACTTGAAGGTCCGCACCAGCTGCAACTCCAACATAGAGTTTATTTTTCTCTTTGCAAATAACAGTCTCTGATAGGTAAAGGTTGGAGTAGAAGACAGGACAGCACAAGATGTGGGAGAGGTCCAGGCACAAACACAATCACTTTACTGCTCGGCTTCTCAAGCAGACTCAGCCCAGATGGATAGTCTCTCTAGGAAGGGACTAGCAGCCAAATTGTACTCTAACTTAACCGCACAGTCTCTGCCACAGACTGGTGAACTTGGTCTCTGCTACAGACCTGGTGAACTTGGTCTCTGCCACAGACCTGGTGAACTTGGTGCTTCAAAACTTGACCTCTTTGTAAGGAGAAGACATCCCTTCAGAGAGTTACCGGGCCCCTTCCTTCACCGTGACTTCTCACCGGTCCTTCGGAACAGTTCCTCCCCCGGCCTCCTCGTCTAAGATACGGGTACCCTCGCGAGGCGGCACCCTGGGATTCCTCGATCCTTGCTGGGTCCCAGCCGAAGGTGCTGGGCCCAAGGCCTTTGCTGCAGTCTCAGGGTTAAAGGTGCCTGGGACTGATTCACCGACCTCCGCCCCTGGACTGAAGGTGCCCAGGGCAGACATGAACACACTCCTTGGGGTAGGACCCCCGACCGACAAAAACCAACAGGCAGCATCTGCCCCTTTTATATCCTCTCCCAGCATGCACACCCACTGCACGGCTGCCGAGAGGGGACACACAAGGCACAGCACTGTATCAGCGGTTCAACCCTGGCCCACCATGGCAGCGCCACCTGCAGGCCACAGGGAACTATACACCGATACTCTCCCTGCGAACAAAAAAATGGTTGATAGAATCCTGACAATTGGGGTATTTGAGCATAACTACCATTTAAACACTTCCCCTAAATTTAGGATATATATATATATATATATATATATATTTGTCTTAACCTGTCTCTTATCTCTTATCTCTTATAAAGTAAAATTTACCTTGTTTAAGTATAAAACCTGTGTGAAGCACTTTTGTTAGCCTGAAGGACCTCAACGGAGAAAGGTAACATATATGTGTAATTTACTGTGAAGATATATGCCGAATTGTATGTCCCAACAGCCAGTGGGTATTACAATTCTTTTCATTACCAGTTGTGCCAAGGGAGGGTTCGAGCCAGTTAAGGGGTTGAGAATCAAAGGGCAGACCCAAACAAATTCAGCAGCTCCTACGGGGGTAGTGCTACATACGAATTGCACTTGTGTTCTTCTTCTCCACCACAACCATAGAACTGACCCATTCCGATGGTTCTGTAAACTTTTTTACTACTCCCAGCTTCTCCATCCTAGTGAGTTCTTGTCTGACTTTATCCACAAGAGTTAAAGGTATTCTCCTTGGGGCGTGAATGACAGGCTGTGCCCCCTCTTTTATACGTATGCTGCTTACACCCGGGAGGCACCCCAGGCCCTTGAATAGATCACAGTACTCATGTTTAATGTCAGCCTCTGTCAGACCTCTGTGCCCACCATCCACAGTCATTATGATCTTCACAAGTCCAATCTCTTTACTTGTTCTGAGACCTAGCACAGCTGGGGCATGAGTTTCTATCACAAACAATTGTAAAACCTTTTCAGATCCCTTGTATGAACATTTTGCATGACAGCGACCCATTACTTTCAGCTTTTCACCCCCATATCCCATTAGTTTCGGTAGGCCTTGAGTCTCTAAGGGGGATTCATTACTGAGGTGTTCCAAGTATATGTGGCTTGGCACACAATTTATTTGTGCTCCTGTATCTATTTTGAATGTGATTGGAGTTTTGTTAGCCCCTATCTGTAATGTTACAGTTGCTTCATCTGCAGACTGATGTGTTTTTTGTACTGCTGCAAGATATATTGGGATGCGGTCTGATTCTGACCCTGCATTGTCATCATTGTCCTCTATGGTGTGTACACACCCTGGCAAAATGTCCTCTTTTCTTGCATTTATTGCATATCTGCCCCCTTGCCAAACAGACACTATTTTTATGGTTCATGTTTCCACAATATCCACACGCTGCTTGTGTGTTACTTGTCCCAGTGCCATAGGTGCCCTTTACTCCTGTGTGTGTTCTTTCTTGCCCATATCTGCTGCTGTGATTTTCTATAGCATTAATCTGGAGCTGTGTTCCTTTCAGTACCTGCATGTCCTTTCTTGACATTTCATATGCTCTGGCAATCCTTATGGTAAGGTGACCAGATTTTTAAAATGAAATCCGGGGACATATTTATTTTTTTACTAGTAATGGTGGCAATCAGCGACTCTATGCCCTTCGCCGCCGCCACCCACCTCACAGCTTGTCAAGTCTTACTTTCCGGGCCCCGGCTACTATTGGGTGGGGAGAGGAGGAAGATCACTCCGCCAGGGAAGATAAGGTGATGAACAGGCAGGCGGCTGGCTGGGACTTGAGTCAAGGCAGCAGAACATGCGAGCGGAGCTGAATGGGCATGCACCCAAAACTGAAGAAATATTCCCTCCGCTCCGACCAGCACATGACCATCAGAAAGGCGCACAGATAATGGGAAAAAATACACCCCCCCCCTAAGCTAGTAGGAGCGGGGGGGTGTAATACAGATTTTTTTTTTTAATTCTGCACTGACTGTCTTTGAAATTGCCCCAGCCCCTGTTCAAATCCAATCCGGGGACAAAACTGGTGACAGACTTGGTCCGGGGACAGTGTCCCCAATCCGGGGACTGTCCCCAGAAACCGGGGATGTCTGGTCACCCTACCTTATGGCTTTCTCAAGATTTAAGTCTTCTTCCTGCAGCAGCTTTTCCTGAACTTCCTTAAACTTACTGCCCATCAGAATGCGGTCTTTTATCATATCTCCAGCATTATAGAAAGCACAGTCTTTGGCAAGCAAGCGCAGCTGTGTCACCCATTCATCCAGAGACTCACCTCCACACTGGTTCCTCTCATAAAACAGTTTCCTTTGCACTGTGGAGTTTCTCCTTGGGTTGCAGTATGCCTCAAACTTTGCAAACAGTACCTCTGTTTTCTTTTTGTCCTCTACAGTGATCTCCCCACTTGCTTGCCAGGCTCTGCACACATCACGTCCTTTTTGTCCCACACATATCAGAAAGTGAGCTGCTTTCTGCTGATCAGACCATCTTTCTGCATCTGGTCCTGCAAACACAAGCTATATCAGCTCCCTCCACTGTGACCAGTTTTCAGACACATTCCCTAATTCCAAATCCAGGGATGGAATGTTCTTTGTGTTGCTGTTTGCTGCCATGACTTCTCTGACCTCACTTCTGGTACCATGTTAGATTTAACATGAAGGATAGGCAGACAGCATGAACTTGAACACGAGCTTGGTCTTTATTCAGTAGCCTCCATCTTAGAACTAACCACAGCTCCCCGCCCCCAGATCACATGACCAAAACTGTTAACTGTTTCCTAACATGCATAAGGAACTAGGCATAACAATTGAACTTAAATTATAACATAAAGCATACACATCATCACACTGATAGCAGGAAGAATTAATTGCAGGTTAGTGTAGTAGATTTTTTGTACTCACTGTAAATTCCTTTTCCCATAGTAGATTGAGGGTCACTGCTTTGATGATAATAAGCAACCTAGATAATAAGCAACCTGTTATAAAACAAACGGACAAGAAGGCAGACACACCTAGTGTATTACCAAAAACACTTATTAGCGATATAAAAAAACGACTACAAATGGATACTGATAAAGGCCAATGAAACACAAGATAACATACAGTGCAGATGCCCTTACTCCAATTACACTATGTAGGGGTATCAAGCTGATGCATCTTGGGGGCGTACCCCTTTCCTCAGAGCTAGGCTACCCTAGCTCTTGGGTAGCCTATTTCTAAGGAAGGGGGTATTCCCCTGAAACGCATCAGCTTGACACCCCTAGCAGTTTTTTTTATATCGCTAATGTTTTTGATAATGGTGTAGGTGCGTGTGCCTTCTTGTCTATTTGTTTTGTAGCGTTCACATTGGATTACCCCGTCTGAGGAGGGCTGCATCCGCCAATCATTTGGATTTGCTGTTGTTCACTTCATCCAACTACAGAGGACCTAATAGCGCTGGAAGTGACTGTTTGTTAGGGTTATACTTTCATCCTCTGGAGAAACTGAACACTAGGCACATAGAAAACTGCCTTGAGGCTATAACCCTTTCCATTTTTAAATCTTCTCAGTTATAGTAAGCAGTCCAAAGAGAAATCACTGATATATGATGAGAAGAGAGCTGTGTCCCTCAATGAGACCCTGAGAAAAAAGTATTTTACAGTAATTCCAAAAACTCTATTTTCTCTATTATCTATTGAGGAACACAGCCTTGATAAAAAGACCATACAAAAGGAATCCAAACTGAGGTGTGGGCAGTGGCACATCTAAAAACGCAGGTGAACCAGCCCAACAAAATAACTCAAAACAAAAGGGAATCCGGGGCATTTGTAGAACTCAGAGAATGTATAAACAGAACAGTCTCAGTCTTACAGATAGAATTTAAGAGGAAAAGAAAGCACTTCACCTCGAAACTCACAGGACTGTACAGAAACCTGTCAAATTCACTTAGAAATCGTGGCTATGCAAGCCAAAGAACCTCTTTTAGAAGCTTCTGGAATAACAAGCAGTCTGATCAGTTTACTTAAAAAACAGTGCATGAAAGGTAAACCCTGACAGCCATCATCACATCAAGTCATTAAAAGTGATGGCCACAGTAAAGCATATCTTACAAGAAAACAAAGTCAATGAAGTGCCTCAAATTGGTTCAAACAAGGGTCTTTGTAACTACAGGAAAAACAGAAATGGAAGGCGTGCACACCTAGTGCATTACCAGAGATAATTTAATAATAAGAAATTTTGTATAAAAGTGGGTACTCACAAAATGCAACTGACAGAAGGCCATAAACATAGTGCATGCACAGAACATGGGGTACAGCTAACACATTTTGGGGGGCGCACCCCCTTCCTCAGTCTTTGTAATGCTGACAAAACTAGATTTAAATCTATCGGTTCAAGTGGGGGCTGAACAGAGGAAGCTCTGTGTGCAGCCCCTTGAATGATAATTATTAGCAAGAGGATGTTGAAAATTAACAGAAGGCCAAATTTGTTCTACTAACAACTGAAGGAAAGAACACAGGCCACTGAAAAGAGAGACTCACACCAGTAAAAATTATTTTATTAAGAAACTGGAGGAATTTGTCTCCAGGACTCAGGACCCAATGGCAGATACATACAAATGATGCCCTGGTAGTGGCATGGGATCGGTATGCCCTGATCTATGCATTTCCTTCGCTGAAACCTTTACGTTGTATACTTCAAAGGATTGAAAGCTAAGGCATTTAAGTAATTTTCATTGTTCCAGATTGGCCAATTTTGTCTATTAGCTGACACTCTGTGGTCTCTACCAAATCAGCCAGAATTGTTATCGTAAGAACCGATTTTTCACCCTGTTTCTCTGTTGCTGTATTTGATGGCCTGATGGCTTTATCAGAAAGTCAACCATGCTTAAAGCTTATACAGTGGAACCTTGGATTACGAGCATAATCTGTTCCAGGAGAATGCTCGTAATCCAAAGTACTCGCATATCAAAGCGAGTTTCCCCATTGAAGTCAATGGAAACTAAAATAATTTGTTCCGCATTGACTTCATTGGCATGCAATACCGCATGTGGCCAAAGGTGGGTGTCGGAGAGCCTTGGAGACACTCGGAAAGGCCCGAGGACACCTCGGCTGAACTCTGAAAACCTTGGAAAGGCTTGGGAACGGAGTATTTCTGAGATTTTCCAAGCATTTCCGAATGGCGCCGTTCGGCTCTACTCGGCTCCGGCACCCCCCCACCTCAGGCCAAACGCGGTATTGCATACCACTTTGGCTTGAATCCTGCTCGTTTTGCGAGACAACACTTGCAAACCGAGTCAGGATTTGAAAAAATACAGTGCTCGTATTGCGAATCACTCGTTAACCGCGTTACTCGCAATCCGAGGTTCCACTGTACTGTAAATCTACTTCCTGCAGAATGTATTAACGAGTGTAGAAAAAGAAAATGTATTTTTTTCAAGTGCAGTTATTAATCTCAAAATCATAACGTTTTTATGCCACATTTTACAATTATCTACAAATGTATCCAACTATAGTTCCAAAAATTTTATAAAAATAAAGTCTTTCTAACAAATATAGGTGACTGTGTATCGTTAGACCTTTCATCACCTCCATGTTCACTCTTCAAACCAGTGCTGTGCCCAAAACACCTATGCTTATAAACAAACTAACTAGAGTTATATGACCGGACTAGAAATTCAGGCCAATAGCACTTGGTTTAAACAATCCTCTCCTCTATTCCTTGAATGTTCAGCCATTATGTCCTCTGACAGTTCTATAAACTCTGCATATTCCCGTAATGATAATGGCAATGTAAAAACACATGACGCTCTCCATGAAGGAAAAGGGAAAAGTCCTGGAAGTCACACATCTCTGCAAAACCCCATAATATGGTGTATGACAGCCTCAGCCCGGGCTCCAACCAGGCCATGCCCCCAATGCGTTTCACTCCACCCACGGAACTTAGTCATGGGGATCCCCATGATTAAGCTCTGTGGGCGGAGTGAAATGCATTGCAACCATGGTCTTGTTGAAGCCCGGGCTGAGGCTGTCATACATTCTCTTACGGGTTTTGCAGAGATGTGCGACTTCTAGGACTTTTCCCTTTCCCATTAGATGTCTAGAGCTGGGAGGAGCTCTGTTCTTGTTTGCATCCCAAGCGGTTGCTACATAAGAGGACATGGCGGAGCCTTAAGTGGCACCTGTGAATTTAGTTAAACTCTCCATGATGTTATACTGGAAAAAGCACAATTTTTTTTAAAATCCAAAATCACAAGCTACACACATCTAATGGTGTTACATACTGTAGTTAGTCAGGTTGAAAAAAGACACAAGCCCATCTAGTTCAACCAATAAAGGGGTAAAAAAATAAACTAAATAAATCTATACCCACAGTTGATACAGAGGAAGGCAAAAAAAAACAGCAAAGCATGATCCAATTTGCTCCAGCAGGGGGAAAAAAATCTTCCTGATTCCCCAAGAGGCAATCGGATATTCCCTGTATCAACTTTACCTATACACTGCATTGAAAAACTATTCATACCACTTGAAATTTTCCACATTTTGTCATGTTACAACCAAAAATGTAAATGTATTTTATTGGGATTTTACAGGTATGTGATAGACCAACACAAAGTGGCACATAATTGTGAAGTGGAAGAAAATGCTAAATGCTTTTAATTTTTTTTTACTAATTAGTAAATAGAGACCACCTGTGTGTTACTTAACCGCTTAACCACTTAAGCCCCGGACCATTTTACAGCTAAAGGACCAGACCACTTTTTGTGATTCGGCACTGCGTTGTTTTAACTGACAATTGCGCGGTCGTGCGACGTGGCTCCCAAACAAAATTGACGTCCTTTTTTTCCCACAAATAGAGCTTTCTTTTGGTGGTATTTGATCACCTCCGTGGTTTTAATTTTTTGCGCTATAAACAAAAAAAGAGCGACAATTTTGAAAAAAAAATGCAATATTTTTTACTTATTGCTATAATAAATATCCCCAAAAAATATATACATTTTTTTTTTCCCTCAGTTTAGGCCGATATGTATTTTTCTACATATTTTTGGTAAAAAAAATCGCAATAAGCGTAGATTGATTGGTTTGCGCAAAAGTTATAGCGTTTACAAAATAGGGGGTAGTTGTATGGCATTTTTATTAATTCTTTTTTTTGTTAACTAGTAATGGCGGCGGTCAGAGATTTTTTTCGTGACTTCGACAGTATGGCGGACACATCGGACACTTTTGACACATTTTTGGGACCATTGTCATTTTCACAGCGACCAGTGCTATAAAAATGCACTGATTATTGTGAAAATTACACTGACATTGAAGGGGTTAACCACTAGGTAGCGCTGTAGGGGTTAAGTGTTCCCTGCATAGTGTTTCTTACTGTAGGAGGGGTGGGCTCTGTGTCACATGACACCGATCTCCGCTCCGAGTACACGGAGCCGAGATCAGTGTCATTGTCACTAGTCAGAGAGGGGAGATGCTTGTTTACACAAGCATCTCCCCGCTCTATACCTCCGTGAGGGCGCTGCGTGCCTCGCGAGTGTGCTTGCGAGCCCCGGGAACCCGATGTTCCCCGGCGGCCCTCAATTGCTGTCGGCAACGGCAGAACAGGGGGATGCCTTTGTAAACAAGGCATTCCCCTATTTTGCCTAGTGACACTTTTTACTGATGACTGTTCCCCAGGATCGGGAATGATCATCAGTGACGTGTCACAGGTAGCCACGCCCCCTAACAGTAAGAATCACTCCCTAGTACTGACTTAACCCCTTCAGCGCCACCTTGTGGCTAACCCCTTCACTGCAAGTGTCATTTTCACAGTAATCAGTGCATTTTTATAGCACTGATCGCTGTAAAAATGACAATGGTCCCAAAAATGTGTCAAAAGTGTCCGATGTGTCCGCCATAATGTTGCAGTCACGATAAAAAACGCTGATCGCCGCCATTACTAGTGAAAAAAAATGATTACTAAAAATGCCATAAAACTAAACTGATCAATAAACGCTTATTGCTAATTTTTTTTACCAAAAATATGTAGAAGAATATGCATCGACCTAAACTGAGGAAAAAACATTTTTTTAATATATTTTTTGGGGATATTTATTATAGCAAAATGTAAAAAATATGTAATTTTTTTCAAAATTGTCGCTCTATTTTTGTTTATAGCGCAAAAAATAAAAACCACAGAGGTGATCAAATACCACCAAAAGAAAGCTCTATTTGTGGGAAAAAAAGGACGTCAATTTTGTTTGGGAACCACATCGCACGACCACGCAATTGTCAGTTAAAGCGACGCAGTGCCGAATCGCAAAAAGTGGCCTGGTCTTTGACCAACGAAATGGTCCGGGGCTTAAGTGGTTAATCTCAGTATAAATATAGCTGTTCAGTGAAGCCCTCAGAAGTTTGTTAGAGAACCTTAGTGAACAAACAGCTTTATTAAGGCCAAGGAACATACCGGACAGGTCAGGGATAAAGTTGTGGAGAAGTTAAAGCAGGATAACACCTTGTATACACGATCTGAATTTCCGATGGAAAAAGTCAGACTGACTTTTTCCATCGGAAATTCGGAAGAATTCCGTCGGAGTTTAGATAGAGAACATGTTCTCTTTTACTCCAATGGAATTCCGTCGGAATTCCGATGTGATTTTGGCCAGGCAAAAGTTCGACCGTGTGTACGGGGCATTAGGTTATAAAAAATATACCAAGCTTTGAACATCTCACAGAGCACTGTTTAATCCATCATTCGAAAATAGAAAGAGTATGGCAAAACTGCAAACCTACCAAGACATGGCCATACACCTAAACGGACAGGCCGGGCAAGGAGCCCATTACTCAGAGAAGCAGCCAACAGGCCCATGGTAACTCTGGAGGAGCTACAGATATCCACCGCTCAGGTGGGGGAATCTGTCCACAGGACAACTATTAGGCATGCACTCCACAAATCTGGCCTTAATGGGAGAGTGGCAAGAAGAAAGCCATCGTTGAAAGAAAGCCTTAAGATGTCCCATTTGCAGTTTGTGGGAAGCCATGTGGGGGACACAGCAAACATGTGGAAGAAGGTAGTTTAGTCAGATGAGGCCAAAATTTTACTTTTTGGCCTAAAAGTAAAACGCTATGTGTGGCAGTAACACTGCACTTCACCCTGAACACACTATTCCCACCGTGAAACATGGCGGTGGCAGCATTGTGTTGTGGGGATGCTTTTCTTCAGCAGGGACAGGTAAGCTGGTCAGAGTTGATGGGAAGATGGATGGAGCCACGGGGCAATCTTAGAAGAAAACCTGTTAGAGTCTGCAAAAGACTTGAGACTGGGGCAGAGCTTCACCTTCCAGCAGGACAATGACCCTAAACATAAAGCCAGTGCTACAATGGAAGGGTTTAGATCAAAGCATATTAATGTATTAGGACGGCCCTGCCCTAAATCTAATTGAGAAACTGTGGCAAGACTTGAAAATTGCTATTCACAGATGCTCTCCATCCAATCTGATAGAGCTTGAGCTATTTTGCAAAGAAGAATGGGCAAAAATGTCACTCTCTAGATGTGCAAAGCTGGTAGAGACATCCCCAAAAAGACCTGCAGCTGTAATTACAGTGAAAGGTGGTTCTACAAAGTATTGAGGGGGGCTGAATTCAAATGCACGCCACATTTTTTACATATTTATTTGCAAAATAAATAAAAAAACATTTATAATTTTCCTCCACTTTACAATTATGTGCCTCTTTGTCTATCACATAAAATCCCAGTAAAATACATTTACGTTTTTGGTTGTAACATGACAAAATGTGGAAAATGTCAAGGGGTATGAATACTTTTTCAAGGCACTGTAAATGTTAGTACCCAGTTATATTATGTACATTTAGGAAAGAATCCAGACCTTTTTTAAAGCAAGCTGCTGAGCTGGCCAGAACTACCTCTGCAGGGAGTCTATTCCACATTTTCACAACTCTGTGAAGAAACCTTTCATTATTTGGAGATTAAATCTCTTTTCCTCCAGATGTAAAGAGTGCCCCTTTGTCCTCTGGGATGACCTTAAAGTAATTAATGCATCACCAAGTTCACTATATGGACCACTTATGTATTTATACATGTTGATCATATCCCCCTTAATCTCCTCTTCTCAATAGAAAATAAATTTAGTTCCTCTAACCGATCCTCATAGCTGAGCTCCTCCATGCCTCTTATCAGTTTGGTTGCCCTTTTCTGCACTTTCTCCAGTTCCCCCGATATCCTTTTTGTGAACTGGGGCCCAAAACTGAACTGCATATTCCAGATGAGGTCTTACTAATGATTTGTACAGGGGCAAAATGTCAATATCTTTCTCTGGAGTCTGTAGCTTTCTTTAATACAAGAAAGGATTTTGCTCGCTTTGCAAACTGCAGCTTGTCATTGCATGCTATTATTAAGCTTATGATTTATCAAAACACCCAGATCCTTCTCCACCATTGTTTACCCCAGTTGTACTCCTTGTAATATGTATGATGCATTCATATTCTTAGCCCCCAAGTACATAACTTTACATTTATCAACATTAAACCTCATTTGCCACATACAGGTGATACTCAAAAAATGTGAATATCGTGCAAAAGGTGAAACTAATATATGAGATAGACTCATGACTAGGGATGAGCTTCGTGTTCGAGTCAAACATACGTTCGACTCGAACATCGGCTGTTCGATCGTTCGACGAAGATCGAACGATTTGGGCCGTTCGCGCCAAATTCGAGTGACGCGAACGGCCCACAATGCACTACGCCATCGCAGTGTCATCCAGGCGCTGTGATTGGCCAAGCATGCACTGTGACCCCGCATGCTTGGCCAATCACAGCGCCGGCAGCGAGGAGAGCAATGATTGGCCACAGGCAGGATGCCTGTGGCCAATTATTGCTGAGGGTGTTTAGTACACGCTCCACACTATAAAAGGCCGCCAGCACGGCGGCCTAGTGTAGTGTGTTCCGGAGCAGGGAAAGAGCAGCATAGGCAGGGACAGTGACATTTATTTCTTTCTTGCTTAACCTGGATTCCTTTAGTTTAGGGAAAGAGAAGGATAGGTAGGGAGAGTGTCAGTGTGTTTTACTGTTCGAGTCCTTGTTTCTAGGGACAGGGAAGGACAGTGAGTGAATTCTCCTTGTGCTATAGTGTGCTTTAAAAAAACATTTTTTCTAGGGACAGAAAACTCTAGGTAGGGAGAGTGTCAGTTTCTTTCACTGTGCAAGTCCTTGTTTCTAGGGACAGGGAAGGACAGTGAGTGAATTCTCCTTGTGCTATAGTGTGCTTTAAAAAAAAAATTTTTCTAGGGACAGAAAACTCTAGGTAGGGAGAGTGTCAGTTTCTTTCACTGTGCAAGTCCTTGTTTCTAGGGACAGGGAAGGACAGTGAGTGAATTCTCCTTGTGCTATAGTGTGCTTTAAAAAAACATTTTTTCTAGGGACAGAAAACTCTAGGTAGGGAGAGTGTCAGTTTCTTTCACTGTGCAAGTCCTTGTTTCTAGGGACAGGGAAGGACAGTGAGTGAATTCTCCTTGTGCTATAGTGTGCTTTAAAAAAACATTTTTTCTAGGGACAGAAAACTCTAGGTAGGGAGAGTGTCAGTTTCTTTCACTGTGCAAGTCCTTGTTTCTAGGGACAGGGAAGGACAGTGAGTGAATTCTCCTTGTGATATAGTGTGCTTTAAAAAAACATTTTTTCTAGGGACAGAAAACTCTAGGTAGGGAGAGTGTCAGTTTCTTTCACTGTGCAAGTCCTTGTTTCTAGGGACAGGGAAGGACAGTGAGTGAATTCTCCTTGTGCTATAGTGTGCTTTAAAAAAACATTTTTTCTAGGGACAGAAAACTCTAGGTAGGGAGAGTGTCAGTTTCTTTCACTGTGCAAGTCCTTGTTTCTAGGGACAGGGAAGGACAGTGAGTGAATTCTCCTTGTGCTATAGTGTGCTTTAAAAAAACATTTTTTCTAGGGACAGAAAACTCTAGGTAGGGAGAGTGTCAGTTTCTTTCACTGTGCAAGTCCTTGTTTCTAGGGACAGGGAAGGACAGTGAGTGAATTCTCCTTGTGCTATAGTGTGCTTTAAAAAAACATTTTTTCTAGGGACAGAAAACTCTAGGTAGGGAGAGTGTCAGTTTCTTTCACTGTGCAAGTCCTTGTTTCTAGGGACAGGGAAGGACAGTGAGTGAATTCTCCTTGTGCTATAGTGTGCTTTAAAAAAACATTTTTTCTAGGGACAGAAAACTCTAGGTAGGGAGAGTGTCAGTTTCTTTCACTGTGCAAGTCCTTGTTTCTAGGGACAGGGAAGGACAGTGAGTGAATTCTCCTTGTGCTATAGTGTGCTTTAAAAAACATTTTTTCTAGGGACAGAAAACTCTAGGTAGGGAGAGTGTCAGTTTCTTTCACTGTGCAAGTCCTTGTTTCTAGGGACAGGGAAGGACAGTGAGTGAATTCTCCTTGTGCTATAGTGTGCTTTAAAAAAACATTTTTTCTAGGGACAGAAAACTCTAGGTAGGGAGAGTGTCAGTTTCTTTCACTGTGCAAGTCCTTGTTTCTAGGGACAGGGAAGGACAGTGAGTGAATTCTCCTTGTGCTATAGTGTGCTTTAAAAAAACATTTTTTCTAGGGACAGAAAACTCTAGGTAGGGAGAGTGTCAGTTTCTTTCACTGTGCAAGTCCTTGTTTCTAGGGACAGGGAAGGACAGTGAGTGAATTCTCCTTGTGCTATAGTGTGCTTTAAAAAAACATTTTTTCTAGGGACAGAAAACTCTAGGTAGGGAGAGTGTCAGTTTCTTTCACTGTGCAAGTCCTTGTTTCTAGGGACAGGGAAGGACAGTGAGTGAATTCTCCTTGTGCTATAGTGTGCTTTAAAAAAACATTTTTTCTAGGGACAGAAAACTCTAGGTAGGGAGAGTGTCAGTTTCTTTCACTGTGCAAGTCCTTGTTTCTAGGGACAGGGAAGGACAGTGAGTGAATTCTCCTTGTGCTATAGTGTGCTAAAGCATTCCTCATCAACCATCTTTGAAATCCTTGTTTTTTGGACAGTCAGGGAAATTGTCGTTGTGCTATTCTGTGCAAAAGCAATCATCCTCAACCATATTTAGAAATCCTTAAGTAAAGGGACAGAGAAGGACACCTGAAGGTAGCCCTTATTGCTTTTTTCCCATCTCCCTGCAGGCCATCTATTAGAATGTCTGGAAGGCAAACAAGGAGAGGCAGACAGTCAGGAGGCAATAAAAGAGGGCAAGCAGGCTCTGTGTCTGGGGGCAACAGTGCTGGTCGTGGACGCGGTGCATTGTCATCAGCACATGGCCATGGGACACGCTTGTCCTTCTTTTCGGCAGCTGGACATGTTGAGCCACATCATGCCGAAGACTTGGTAGAGTGGATGACCAAGCCCTCCTCCTCCTCCTCATCCTCTCTCACCCAGGCTCAGGGTACTGGCAAAGCAGCTGCCAAAGCGTCCTCTTCCCTGGTATCAATGTCAGACTCATCATCAGTCACTCCTTCCCTAGACCCACCATGTCCTCCTCCTGAGGAGTCCCCCGAACTGTTTGAGCACAGTGTTGGGTACATGCTCCAGGAGGATGCCCAGCGTTTCGAAGGGTCTGATGATGAAACCCAGCTACAGGAAGGCAGTAGGGTGAGAGCAGACAGAGGGGATGCTCAAGAAGGACACCAATCTGGCAGTCATGTTCCAGCAGCTGCAGCATACTGCCAGATTGGCTCCAGTGATGAGGAGGGAGGGGATGATGAGGTCACTGACTCCACGTGGGTGCCTAATAGGAGAGAGGAGGAGGAGGAGGATGAGGAGGAGGCACATCTCCAACGAGGCAGGATGCCCTTTGGTGGCCAGCGTAAGGGCAGTACACCGACGGAATCACACCGCAGAGCTCCGCCTGTGCAGGGCGCTGCCTCTGCCCGTCATTCAAAAAGTTCCTTGGTGTGGGCCTTTTTTGAGGCTAGTGCATCAGATCGCACAGCTGCTGTTTGCAACATATGTCTCAAGCGTATATCGCGTGGCCAAAACATCAGCCGCTTGGGTACCACATGCCTGACCAGACATATGTTGACCTGCCATGCAGCTCGTTGGCAAGCCTACCTCAAAGACCCACACCAAAGAACAAAGCGGACCTCTCCTTGCACCGCATCAGCTGGGATCTCCAACCCCACTATAACTTCAGTCCTCTCTGAAACATGCACTGAGAGGAATGAAGGTGTAGAATTAGGTGTGTCACAGCCAAGTACTTGCGGCCACTCTGCTAGCAGTACACCGACGTCCGATTCTAGCAGGCAAATTTCCCTGCCCCAGCTGCTGGACCGTCGAAAGAAGTTCACTCCCAGCCATCCACATGCCCAGCGGTTGAATGCTAGCTTGGCTAAATTGCTAGCGCTTCAACTGCTGCCTTTTCAGTTGGTAGACTCGGCCCCCTTCCGTGAGTTTGTGCAATGTGCGGTTCCTCAGTGGCAGGTTCCCAAACGCCACTTTTTCTCACGGAAGGCTATTCCGGCTCTCTACCGGCATGTGGAAGGCAATGTCTTGGCCTCGCTGGACAGGGCGGTCAGCGGTAAGGTGCATATTACCGCTGACTCATGGTCCAGCAGGCATGGACAGGGACGTTACCTTTCTTTCACGGCCCATTGGGTCACTCTTTTGGCAGCTGGGAAGGATGCAGGACAAGGTGCAGTAGTGTTGGAGGTTGTCCCACCGCCACGCCTCCAAAATGCTACTACTGGTTGTGACACACCTCTCTCCTCCACCCCCTCCTCTTCTTCTTCCTCCATGGCCTCTTCCTGTGGTTTGTCCTATGAACCAGTGGTGCTCCGTAGCCGTTCACGGGGCTACGCAAGTACGCAGGCAAAAAGATGCCATGCCGTGCTTGCGCTGGTGTGTTTGGGGGACAGAAGCCACACTGGGGCAGAGGTCCTGTCTGCTCTGCAGGGCCAGGCCGAGAGGTGGTTGACGCCACGCCAGCTTAAGCCAGGAATGGTGGTTTGCGACAATGGCACCAACCTCCTCTCCGCCCTCCGACAGGGACAACTGACCCATGTGCCCTGTGTGGCTCACGTCCTTAACCTGGTGGTGCAGCGGTTCTTGGGCAGGTACCCGGGCTTACAGGATGTCCTGAGGCAGGCCAGGAAAGTCTGTGTGCATTTCCGCAGATCTTATAATGCCAGTGCTCGCCTGGCTGAGCTGCAAAAGGAGTTGAACCTGCCCAAGAACCGCCTTATATGTGACATGCCCACCAGGTGGAACTCAACGTTGGCCATGCTGCAGCGGCTGCACACGCAGCAGAGGGCCATCAATGAGTACCTGTGCGACTACGGCACCAGGACAGGGTCAGGGGAGCTTGTTTTTTTTTCTCCACGCCAGTGGGGCATGATCAGGGATGCATGCACTGTCCTGGCACCATTTGAGGAGGCCACGAGGATGGTGAGCAGTGACAGTGCATGCATCAGTGACACTGTACCTCTTGTCCACCTGTTGGAGCACACGCTGCGTGGAATAATGGACAGGGCACTTGAGGCAGAACAGAGGCAGGAAGAGGAGGACTTCCTTGCCTCTCAAGGCCCCCTTTACCCAGACAGTGTTCCTTCTGTCCCACCCATCGCACAGGAAGAGGAGGAGGAGGAGGAGGAGGAGGATTGTGTCAGCATGGAGGTGGAGGCTGGCACTCAGCATCATCAGCAGCAGTCTTTTAGGGATGATTTACAGTCCCAAGAAACCAGTGGACTTGTACGTGGCTAGGAGGAGGTGACTGCGGATCATGTCGTCCTTAGTGACCCAGAGGACTCCGGAGCGAATGCCTCAGCAAACCTACGCTGCATGGCCTCCCTGATCCTGCAAAGTCTGCGGAAGGATCCTCGTATTCTTCGGATCAAGGAGAGGGACCATTACTGGCTGGCCACTCTCCTTGATCCACGGTACAAGGGTAAGGTTGCGGACCTTATGTTACCGTCGCAGAGGGAGCAGAGGATGAGACAACTCCGGGAGGCCTTGCAGAAAGGTCTGTGCAACGCGTTCCCAGAGACTGGGAGGTTACAAACTCCTGGTCCTGGACAACGAGTTGCTGAGGCTTCGGCCAGTCAAAGAAGGAGCGGTGGGGAAGGTGGCCGTCTGACCGATGCGTTCAGACAATTCTTTAGTCCGCAGCCCCAAAGTATGATCGGTTCCAGCAACCATCGCCAGCGTCTGATAAACATGGTGCAGGAATATCTAGGGGCAAGGTCAGACTTGGACACCTTCCCCACCGAAAATCCTCTGGCTTACTGGGTCTTGAGGATGGATCACTGGCCAGAGCTTGCACAGTATGCAATTGAGCTACTGGCCTGTCCTGCATCCAGCGTTCTTTCGGAACGCACATTCAGTGCTGCTGGAGGATTTGTCACGGATCACAGGGTGCGCCTGTCCACCGACTCGGTTGATCGACTGACTTTCATCAAGATGAACCAGTCTTGGATCACCACCAGCTACCACACACCTGATGCTGATATAACAGACTAATTGATTTTAACATGTCACATCCCTTCAAGACTGATGCTGATGCTGAGTGCCTGTGCTGTTATGTTGACTGGCTATCCTCCTCCTCCGAGTCCTCAATGATACGATTGATGATGATAGCTTGGAAGATCATTTTTGTTTATGGGTGCCGCCACCAGTGGCTAAGGCCCAATTTTTCAGCCCCTGTTTTACAGGGGCGTGTAATTACAATTTTTTTAGCAATAATTTGCCATAGGGCTCATTGCTGTGCTCCAAGTACAGTATCTGTGAGGGGTTGGAGTGTTGTGGCACCAGTGCCTAAGGCCCAATTTTTCAGCCCCTGTTTAACAGGGGCGTGTCATTACAATTTTTGAAGCAATACTTTGCAACAGGGCTCATTGCTGTGCTCCAAGTACAGTATCTGTGAGGGGTTGTAGTGTTGTGCCACCAGTGCCTAAGGCCCAATTTTTCAGCCCCTGTTCAACAGGGGCATGCAATTACAATTCTTGATGTAATAATTCACAGCAGGGCCCATTGCTGCACCCACCAAGAGTAACTCTGAGGGCTTACAGTGTTGTGGCAACGCCACCACCACCACCACCACGAAAGGCCCAATTTTTCAGCCCCTGTTCAAAAGGGGCATGTAATTACAATTCTTGATCTAATAATTCACAGCAGGGCCCATTCCTGCACCCACCAAGAGTAACTCTGAGGGCTTACAGTGTTGTGGCAACACCACCACCACCACCACCACCACGAAAGGCCCAATTTTTCAGCCCCTGTTCAACAGGGGCATGCAATTACAATTCTTGATCTAATAATTCACAGCAGGGCCCATTGCTGCACCCACCAAGAGTAACTGTCAGTGCTTACAGTGTTGTGGCACCAGCACCACCATCAAAGCCCCAATTTTTACTACCACTGTTCAACAATTATATGTAATTAAAATTCCTGATATAATAGTTGACAGCAGGGCGTTCCAGCACCAACCAAGAGTAACTGTGAGTGCTTACAGTGTTGTGCCAACACCAACAACTAAGGGGCCTATTTCTGCAGAGTATATACGGCAGGTCCCTACTTTCAAACATCCAACTTACAAACGACTCTTACTTGCAAACGCAAGAAGACAACAGGAAGTGAGAGGAAATCTACCCCTAGGAAGGAAAATTCTCTCCTGTAAGAATAAATATGGGAGAAAGGTGTCTCCTCTGTACTGATGCTTTATCAGCAATCCTTGTTTCAAGAAAAACACCACATTTCAAAAACAGTTGACATTGGGACGGAAAGTGAGGTGAAATGTTCTGAACAGGGGCACAGACAGCAAAACAAATGTTACAGGGGTGATAACCCTTACCTATGTTTTCCAAAAAGTTTAAAAATAGATTTTTGGGCTGGAGCTACACTTCAACAATGTACCTGTTCAAAATTACAAACAGATTCTACATAAGAACAAACCTACAGTCCCTGTCTTGTATGCACCGCCTGTATACGGCTGTTCAGAGTATATAGGGCCTTTTTTATTTTATGTGCGGGGTTCCCCTTAATATCCATACAAGACCCAAAGGGGCTGGTAATGGGCTGGGGTAGGGGGGGGGGGTCATGGGGTAGCTATGCCATTTTTCTTAAAGATTTTCATCCATATTACCGGGACCAGACATTACATTAAAGCCGCAAGCAGTTTTAAATGGCTTTTTTTTCCTTTAGAAGTGTCATTTTGTGCAGGGACAGTTCTAAACACGGGAAACACGTGGCACTTCACAGGCATACTTTAGACACCCCCCAGGTACGATATTTAAAGGAATATTTGACTTTTTTTTTTTCACTTTATGCATCATTAAAATGACTGCTCCCGAAAAACGACCGTTTTTAAAACTTCTTTTTGCATTGATACATGTCCCCTGGTGCAGAACCCGGGTTCCCAAACCCTTTTTAGGACAATAACATGCATAATAGTTGTTATAATTAGCACTTTAGAATTCGAACGTTCGCATCCATTGTATTTAATAGGGTTCTAATGTTCGTACGAACTTTCGGTCCGTTCGCGGGTTCTGGTGCGAACCGAACCCGGGGGTGTTCGGCTCATCACTACTCATGACATGCAAAGCAAGATAGTTCAAGCCGAGATTTGTCATATTTGTGATGATTATGGCTTACAGCTCATGAAAACCCCAAATCCACAATCTCAGAAAATTTTTAATATTACATGCAATCAATAAAACAAGGATTGTACATAGAACAATATCGGACCTCTGAAAAGTAGAAGCATGCATATGTACTCAGTACTTGGTTTGGGCCCCTTTTGCAGCAATTACTGCCTCAATGCGGCGTGGCATGGAAGCTATCAGCCTGTGGCACTGCTGAGGTGTTATGGAAGACCAGGATGCTTCAATAGCGGCCTTCAGCTCTTCTGCATTGTTCGGTCTCATGTCTCTCATCTTTCTCTTGGCAATGCCCCATAGATTCTCTATGGGGTTTAGGTCAGACAAGTTTGCTGGCCAATCAAGTACAGTAATCCCACGGTCATCGAACCAGGTTTTGGTGCTTTTGGCAGTGTGGGCAGGTGCCAAGTCCTACTGGAAAATGAAGTCAGCATTCCCATAGAGTTAGTCTGCGGAAGGAAGCATGAAGTGCTCCAAAATCTCCTGGTAGATGGCTGCGTTGACCCTGGACTTAATGAAGCACAGTGGACCAACACCAGCAGATGACATGGCTCCCCAAATCAACACAGACTGTGGAAACTTCACACTGGACTTCAAGCATCTTGCAGTGTGTGCCTCTCCATTCTTCCTCCATACTCTGGGTCCTTGGTTTCCAAATGAGATGCAAAATTTACTCTCATCAGAAAAGAGGACTTTGGACCACTAAGCAACAGACCAGGTGTGTTTTTCTTTAGCCCAGGTAAGACGCTTCTGACGTTGTTTGTTGTTCAGGAGTGGCTTGACAAGAGGAATACGACATTTGAAGCCCATGTCCAAATCCGTCTGTGTGTGGTGGCTCTTGATGCACTGACTCCAGCCTCAGTCCACTCCTTGTGAAAGTCCCCAACACTTTTGAATGGCCTTTTCCTGACAATCCTCTCCAGGCTGCGGTCATCCCTGCTGCTTGTGCACCTTTTTCTACCACACTTTTCCCTTCCACATAACTTTCTAATAATGTGCTTTGATACAGCACTTTGGGAACATCCAACTTCTTGCAATTACCTTTTGAGGCTTTCCCTCCTTATGGAGGGTGTCAATGATGATTTTCTGCACAACTGTCAGGTCAGCAGTCTTTCCCATGATTGTGATTCCTACTGAACCAGACTGAGACCATTTAAAGGCTCAGGAACCCTTTGCAGGTGTTATGGCTTAATTAGCTGATTAGAGTGGGACACTTTGAGCCTAGAATATTGCACCTTTTCACAATATTCTAATTTTCTGAGATTGTGGATTTGGGGTTTTCATGAGCTGTAAGCCATAATTATCACAATTATGACAAATCACGGCTATCTCATATATTAGTTTCACCTTTTAGGTTGCATTAGTGAAATAAATGAACTTTTCCACGATATTCAAATTTTTCGAGTATCACCCGTAGTTGCCCAATTAAACAGTGCATTGAGGTCGGCTTGTAAGTTGGAGACATCCTGTAAGGACGTTATTCTATTGCATAGCTTAGTGTCATCTGCAAATGGTACTTTTAATTCCAGACCCTATATCATTTGTAAATATATTTAAAAATAAGGATCCCAACACTGAACCTGGGGGTACACCACTGATAACAGAGTAAGAATCATTAACCACTACCCCCTGAATTTGGTCTTTTAGCCAGCTTTCTATCCATTTACAAACTGATCTTTCCATGCATGTAGACTTTACCTTACACATTAGCCGTGTGTGGGAAACTATGTCAAACGCTTTTGCAAAATCCAAGTATACCACATCCACAGCCACCCCTCTGCCCAAGGTTTTACTTACCTCCTCATAAAAAGAAATCAGATTGTGAGGCTACCAACTTTCTTTTGTTATTCATGTTTTACACTATAAATAAAGACAGTAGCTCCTAAAGAGGAGGATTTTGCTAAGCTCAACAGGATACCAGCATCGGTGTCTGTTACTTGGAGATATACAAGTGTGCTTTAGTGGAATTATGCAAGAGAGCTATAATTGTGCTTTTCAGCACAACAGAATTATTTGCTACAGGAGAAGCTTATAATTTTCCAATAATGGCGGGTGGGGAACCCATGCCGTTTTTTTTCTTAATTCTGTCATAGGGTTCCCCTTAACCACTTCAATACACTATATTATATATACTACACTGACTACACTATATACTCTTAGCTGCAGTATGTATACTATACGGACTGCACTATGTACTCTGAACTGCAGTATATATACTAAACGGACTTCACTATATACTCTGCAGAAAAATTGGGCCTTAGGTGTTGGTGGTGTCAGAACACTGTAACTCCTCTTCACAGTTACTCTTGTTGGGCGCAGGAACGGGCCCTGCTGTTAAATATTATTTCAAACATTTTAATTACATGCCCCTGTTAAACAGGGGCAGAAACATTGGGCCTTGGGTGTTGGTGGCGCCCTAAACCAAAAATATTGTTGGAAGCTAGCATCATCAAGATTCAGGAGGAATAGGATAGGCAGCATAGGCAGTCTTCAAGGGATCCCAGATCCATAGCAAATTCAATCAGTTACATCAGTATCACGGGCTTGATAGCTGCTGATCCAGGACTGGTTCATTTTTATAAATGTGAGCCTATCAAGGGAGTCTGTGGGCAGGCGCACTCTTTGATCCGGTACAGCTGTCTGCTGCACGTGTCGAAAAAAGCCCACACCAAGGAAATTTTGCAAGTCAGTAGGGAGTCAGCAGCGCCCTGCACTGTATTAGAAACTGTACACCGGCTGCACTGTATTATATACTGTGTACAGTACACCACCTGAAGTGTATTAGAAACTATACGCACTGTATTATATACTGTGTACACCGTCTGCACTGTATTAGAAACTGTAAACCGGCTGCACTGTATTATATACTGTGTACACCGCCTAAAGTGAATTAGAAACTGTACACACAGGGGGTCATTTACTATAGCGCCAATATATGATCCTGCCATCATGGATAATAGCACCCAATTAAGGCCAATCAGCACTTCAACTCTCAGAAACTGGGCATACATGCAAATGGAAAATCGCCCTATTGCCGGCGAACATGCCTGTCAGATTGCATATGCGGGAATAGTGGAAGTCAATGGGGCTCGAACCTGCAAAATCCAAAGTCCTCACTGAAGGCTTGTATGCAAGTTCTGTGCCATAAAAAGTGTATAGGGACCCGGGTAATGCCCCAGGGGACATGTATAAATTTATATATATTTTTTTAAACAACAGTTTTTTCTGGAGCAGTGATTTTTTAATAATTCCTAAAGTGAAACAATAAAAATGAAAAATTCCTTTAAATATTGTGCATGGGGGGTCCCTTAGTATGCCTGTAAAGTAGCGCATCTTTGCCATGTTTATTACAGTACCGCAGCAAAATGACATTTCTAAAGGAAAAATATCATTTAAAATTGCATAAAAAAATCATTGAAAAAAAAAAAACAGCGTGGGTCCCCCCCCAGTCCATACCAGGCCCTTTGGGTCTGGTATGGATATTAAGGGGAACTCCATGTCAAATTTTTTGAAAAAAAATGGCGTGGGGTTCCCCCCTCAAAATCCATACCAGACCCAAAGGGCCTGGTATGGACGGGGGAACCCATGACGTTTTTTCCTAATTCTGTCATAGGGCTCCCCTTAACCACTTCAATACACTATACAGTTGTGCTCATAAGTTTACATACCCTGGCAGAATTTATGATTTCCTGGCCATTTTTCAGAGAATATGAATGATAAACACAAAAACTTTTCTTTCACTCATGGTTAGTGTTTGGCCAATGCCATTTCTTATCAATCAACTGTGTTTACTCTTTTTAAATCATAATCACAACAGAAACTACCCAAAATGACCCTGATCAAAAGTTTACATACCCCAGTTCTTAATATTGTGTATTGCCCTCTAACATCAATGACAGCTTGAAGTCTTTTGTTGTATTTGTGGATGAGGCTCTTTATCTTCTCAGATGGTAAAGCTGCCCATTCCTCTTGGCAAAAAGCCTCCAGTTCCTGTAATTTCTTGGGCTGTCTTGCCTGAACTGCACGTTTGAGATCTCCCCAGAGTGGCTCAATGATATTGCGGTCAGGAGACTGAGATGGCCACTCCAGAACCTTCCCTTTATTCTGCTGTAGCCAATGACAAGTCAACTTGGCCTTGTGTTTTGGATCATTGTCATGTTGGAATGTCCAAGTACGTCCCATGCGCAGCTTCCTGGCTGATGAATGCAAATGTTCATCCAGTATTTTTGATAACATACTGCATTCATCTTGCCAACAATTTTGACCAAATTTCCTGTGCCTTTGTAGCTCACACATCCCTAAAACATCAGTGATCCACCTCCATACCTTTAATCATAAGCCTTGTTGACTCTTCTCCAAATGAAGCGTTTATGGTTGTTGCCAAAAAACTCAATTTTGGTCTCCTCACTTCAAATGACTTTGTGTCAGAAGGTTTGAGGCTTGTCTCTGTGCTGTTTGGCGTATTGTAAGCCGGATACTTTGTGGCATTTTTGTAGTAATGTCTTTCTTCTGGTGACTCGACCATGCAGCCCATCTTTATTCAAGTGCCTCCTTATTGTGCATCTTGAAAACAGCCACACCACATGTTTTCAGAGAGTCCTATATTTCACCTGAAGTTATTTGTGGGTTTTTCTTTGCATCCCGTAAAATTTTCCTGGCAGTTGTGGCTGAAATTTTAGTTGGTCTACCTGACCATGGTTTGGTTTCAACAGAATCCCTCATTTTAAACTTCTTGAATAGAGTTTGAACACTTGCTGATTGGCATTCTCAGTTCCTTGGATATCTTTTTATATCCCTTTCCTGTTTTATACAGTTCAACTACCTTTTCCCACAGATCCTTTGACAATTCTTTTGCTTTCCCCATGACTCAAAATCCAGAAACGTCAGTGCAGCACTGGATGAAAGATGCAAGGGTCTGTCAGGAGTCCAGAAACTCATTGACCTTTTTTATACACACACTAATTACAAGCAAACAGATCACAAGTGAGGATGGTTACCTTTAATAGCCATTCAAACCCCCTTATGTCAACTTGTGTGCATGTTATCAGGCCAAAATCAGCAGGGTATGTACATTTTTGATCAGGGTCATTTGGGTAGTTTGTGTTGCCATTATGATTTAACAAGAGTAAACACAGTTAATTACTAATAAATGGCTTCAGCCAAACACTAACCATGAGTGAAAGAAAGTGTTTTGTGTTATCATTCATAATCTCTGAAAAATGTCCAAGAAATCAAATTCTGCCAGGGTATGTAAACTTATGAACACAACTGTATATTGTAAACTGCACTATATACCCTGTACTGTATTATATATACTATACAGCCTGCACAATATACTCTGCTGAAAAGTTGGGCAGACCAATTTGATGCAGCTGAACCCCCACCCCTTCAACCTCTGCAGCAATGCTGGCAGCACTCGTACGTCTATTTCTCAAATACAGCCTCTGGATATGACACCGAGCACGTGCACTCAACATCTTTGGTTGACCATGGCGAGGCCTGTTCTGAGTGGAACCTGTCCTGTTAAACCGCTGTATGGTCTTGGCCATTGTGCTGCAGCTCAGTTTCAGGGTGTCTTGACAATCTTCTTATAGCCTAGGCTATCTTTATGTAGAGCAGTGGTTCTCAACTCCAGTCCTCGGGACCCACTAACAGGCCGGATTTTAAGTATTACTTTGGGGAGATGCAGACTTGAAAACTGCAATCACTGAGCAGCAAATGATATCACCTGTGATGTATTTCAGTTATCTTGCAAACCTGGCCTGTTAGTGGGCCCTGAGGACAGGAGTTGAGAACCACTGATGTAGAGCAACAATTCTTTTTTTCAGATCCTCAGAGAGTTCTTTGCCATGAGGTGCCTTGTTGAACTTCCAGTGACCAGTATGAGAGAGAGCAATAACACCACATTTAACACACCTGCTCCCCATTCACACCTGAGACCTTGCAACACTAACGAGTCACATGACACCAGGGAGAGAAAATGGCTAATTAGGCCCAATTTGGACAATTTCACTTAGGGGTGTACTCACATTTGTTTCCAGCTGTTTAGAAATTAATGGCTGTGTGTTGAGTTATTTTGAGGGGACAGCAAATTTACACTGTTATACAAGCTGTACACTCACTACTTTACATTGCAGCAAAGTTGTCACATGAAAAGATGTAATAAAATATTTACAAAAATGTGAGGGGTGTACTCACTTTTGTGAGATACTGTACACACACACACTATATATACAGTGGGGCAAAAAAGTATTTAGTCAGCCACCAATTGTGCAAGTTCTCCCACTTAAAAAGATGAGAGAGGCCTGTATTTGTCATCATAGGTATACCTCAACTATGAGAGACAAAATGTGGAAACAAATCCAGACAATCACATTGTCTGATTTGGAAAGAATTTTTTTTGCAAATTATGGTGGAAAATAAGTATTTGGTCACCTACAAACAAGCAAGATTTCTGTCTCTCACAGACCTGTATCTTCTTCTTTAAGAGGCTCCTCTTTCCTCCACTCATTACCTGTATTAATGGCACCTGTTTGAACTTGTGATCAGTATAAAAGACACCTGTCCACAACCTCAAACAGTCACACTCCAAACTCCACTATGGTGAAGACCAAATAGCTGTCGAAGGACACCAGAAACAATATTGTAGACCTGCACCAGGCTGGGAAGACTGAATCTGCAATAGGCAAGCAGCTTGGTGTGAAGAAATCAGCTGTGGGAGCAATAATTAGAAAATGGAAGACATACAAGACCACTGATAATCTCCCTCGATCTGGGGCTCCATGCAAGATCTCACCCCGTGGGGTCAAAATGATCACAAGAACGGTGAGCAAAAATCCCAGAACCACACGAGGGGACCTAGTGAATGACCTGCAGAGAGCTGGGACTAACGTAACAAAGGCTACCATCAGTAACACACTACGCCGCCAGGGACTCAGATCCTGCGCCAGACGTGTCCCCCTGCTTAAGCCAGTACATGTCCGGGCCCGTCTGAGGTTTGCTAGAGAGCATTTGGATGATCCAGAAGATGATTGGGAGAATGTCATATGGTCAGATGAAACCAAAGTAGAACTGTTTGGTAGAAACACAACTTGTCGTGTTTGGAGGAGAGAGAATGCTGAATTGCAACCAAAGAACACCATACCTACTGTGAAGCATGGGGGTGGCAACATCATGCCTTGGGGCTGTTTCTCTGCAAAGGGAACAGGACGACTGATCCATGTACATGAAAGAATGAATGGGGCCATGTATCGTGAGATTTTGAGTGCAAACCTCCTCCCATCAGCAAGGGCATTGAAGATGAAAGGTGGCTGGGCCTTTCAGAATGACAATGATCCCAAACACACTGCCCGGGCAACGAAGGAGTGGCTTCGTAAGAAGCATTTCAAGGTCCTGGAGTGGCCTAGCCAGTCTCTATATTTCAACCCCATAGAAAACCTTTGGAGGGAGTTGAAAGTCTGTGTTGCCCAGCGACAGCCCCAAAACATCACTGCTCTAGAGGAGATCTGCATGGAGGAATGGGCCAACATACCAGCAACAGTGTGTGACAACCTTGTGAAGACTTACAGAAAACGTTTGACCTCTGTCATTGCTGACAAAGGATATATAACAAAGTATTGAGATGAACTTTTGATATTGACCAAATACTTATTTTCCACCATAATTTGCAAAAAAAAATATTTCCAAATCAGACAATGTGATTGTCTGGATTTGTTTCCACATTTTGTCTCTCATAGTTGAGGTATACCTATGATGACAATTACAGGCCTCTCTCATCTTTTTAAGTGCGAGAACTTGCACAATTGGTGGCTGACTAAATACTTTTTTGCCCCACTAAATATATATTATATATATATATATATATTATATATTTTTTTTTTTTCATATACACACACACACACACACACACACACACAATCTACAGGAAAGGGAGGGGTGGTGCTGCAACCTAGAAGCCGATGTCAGATAGAAGCAGACAGAGGATGCCAGACCGTTAGCCGCACAACTGTTGAAGCCTAAATCCATACAAATCGATCGACAACACCAGAAAGCTGCAGTTAAAATCTTCCTTTTATAAAACCATCCACATTCACCATTCCTGAGGATGGTTTATTAAAAGGAAGATTTTAACTGCAGATTTCTGGTGTTGCTGATCGATTTGTATGGATTTAAACTTTAACATACACTATATTACCAAAAGTATTGGGATGCCTGCCTTTACACGCACATGAACTTTAATGGCATCCCAGTCTTAGTCCGTAGGGTTTAATATTGAGTTGGCCCACCTTTAGCAGCTATAACAGCTTCTACTCTTCTGGGAAGGCTGTCCACAAGGTTTAGGAGCGTGTCTATGGGAATGTTTGACCATTCTTCCAAAAGCGCATTTGTGAGGATAGGCACTGATGTGGATGAGAAGGACTGGCGCGCAGTCTCCACTTTTATTCATCCCAAAGGTGTTCTATTGGGTTATTGTCAGGACTCTGTGCAGGCCAGTCAAGTTCCTCCAGCCCAAACTTGCTCATCCATGTCTTTATGGGCCTTATTTTATTGGTGTGCAGTCCTGTTGTAACAGGAAGGGGACATCCCCAAACCGTTCCCACAACACTGGGAGCATAAAATTGTCCAAAATGTCTTGGTATGCTGACGCCTTAAGAGTTCCCTTCACTGGGGCTAAGCCCAACCCCTGAAAAACAACCCCACACCATAATTCCGCCTCCGCCAAATGATTTGGACCAGTGCACAAAGCAAGGTCCATATGAACATGGATGAGCGAGATTGGGGTGGAGGAACTTGACTGTCCTGCACAGAGTCCTGACCTCAACCTGATGAACCTTTGGGATGAATTAGAGCGGAGACTGTGAGCCAGGTCATCTCATCCACATCAGTGCCTGACCTCAGCTTCTGGAAGAATGGTCAAACATTCCCATAGACACACTCCTAAACCTTGTGGACAAGCCTTCCCAGAAGAGTTGAAGCTGTTATAGCTGCAAAGGGTGGGTCAACTCAATATTGAACCCTACGGACTAAGACTGGGATGCCTTCATGTGCGTGTAAAGGCAGGTGTCCCAATACTTTTTGTAATTTAGTGTATATATATATATATATATATATATATATATATATATATATATATATATTATATATATTGTGACAGCAGGAAGGTAAAGTCACCTGGTTGCATCCAGGGGGGTAGATATATTTCGCCCAGATTCAGGCTTTACGCCGACTTATACAACTAGGTGGAGAGTTGTATAAGCCCAGCTAAGGCTAGTGGGCTCATGGATGACTCATACCTCTAGGGAGAGTGTGGGGCGTCGTAGAGACAGGGAGTTGATGAGGCCAGCTGAAGCTTGTCAGCTCATTTAGGCCTCTATAAAAACTCCCAGCTTCATTAGATGTTAGCTCATGCCTGGACCCAGACCTGTGTGGACTGTCTAGGGAGAGTGAACCCCTGTGCGGTGAGACAAAGCCTGTGTGGCTATTTGCTTGGACATTTAAAACCAGGGACTTAGGGACTAGGACAGCACTAGGCTGATCCCAGTTGTTAGTTAGGAAACCTGTATGTTTAGTCAGAGGTCAACTTGACCAGGATTTATTTTGGTTATGTTTCTTTTGCTTTGCTGTGTTTTGTCACTGTAAATAGAAAATAAACCGCACCTTTTTTGATTTTGAAAACCACAACCTCCGTTTGCTGGGCCTGTTTTGTGTGGGGAGCCCATCCCGGGGGTCACACACACCCGCTGCCGAGCTAACCCCCTCACAGTTGGTGGAAAATGCGGGCAGAAGAAACCGTTGAGCAGCTTGTGGTGCCCAAACCTTACAGGAAGTTGGTGTTGGAGTTGGCCCATGGGCACATTCTTGGAGGTCATCTGGGGACAGAGAAAACCCGAGAGAGGGTATTACAGAGATTCTATTGGCCGGGGGTGATGAAGGACGTAGAAAATTATTGTTCCTCCTGCCCTGTGTGTCAGAGGTTGGCCCCGATGCCACATTTCCGTAGCCCGCTGGTCCCTCTACCCATCAATGAGGTCCCGTTTGAGAGGATCGCCATGGATTTGGTAGGTCCTATAATCAAGTCCGCTAGGGGGCACCAGTACATATTAGTTATAATGGACTATGCCACCCGTTATCCAGAAGCGATCCCTCTCCGAAATACCTCGGCCAAAACCATAGCCAAAGAGCTATCTCTTGTTTTTAGCCGGGTGGGTATTTGTAAAGAACTGCTTACGGACCAAGGTACACCCTTTATGTCCCGGGTTATGAAAGAGCTGTGTAAATTGTTCAAAGTGACGCAATTGCGTACGTCTGTGTATCACCCCCAAACCGATGGGCTGGTTGAAAGATTCAACAAAACCCTAAAACAAATGTTGAAGAAAGTGGTGGATAGAGATGGAAAGGATTGGGACTGTTTACTTCCTTATTTGATGTTTGCTATTAGGGAGGTGCCCCAATCCTCTACGGGATTCTCCCCCTTTGAGTTACTGTATGGGAGACACCCAAGAGGGCTGTTGGATATTGCCAAGGAAACTTGGGAAAGTGAGAGTTCTCCCCACAGGAGTGTGATTGAGCATGTCGCCCTGATGCAAGATCGAATTGCACAGGTAATGCCCATCGTGAAGGAACATTTGGCCCAAGCGCAGTTGGCACAGCAGAGAGTGTACAACCGTGGAGCCAAGACCCGTACCTTTTCCCCGGGGGATAGGATATTGGTACTTGTCCCTACGGTTGAAAGTAAATTCCTTGCCAAATGGCAAGGCCCCTACGAGATAATGGAAAAAGTGAGCGAAGTGAATTACAAGGTCAGACAACCAGGAAGGCGAAAGCCCGAACAGATCTATCACGTTAATCTGTTGAAAGCCTGGAGGGATAGAGAGTCCCTAGTCGCAGACACTTGGTCACCAGCTCAAACTGGTTGCGTGATTCCTGAGGTTGGAATAGCAGCCACCTTGTCACAACCCCAACAACAGGAGGTTAAGGAGTTTGTGCTTCGCAACAAGGAGGTATTCTCTGAGCTGCCGGGACAAACATCTGGGGTAGAGCATGACATCATTACCCCGCCCGGTGAAAGGGTGAAGTTAAAACCCTATCGGATCCCAGAGGCTCGACGGGAGGCAATACGGGAGGAAGTACAGAAAATGCTGAACTTAGGGGTGATAGAGGAGTCCCAAAGTGATTGGTCTAGTCCCATCGTGTTGGTGCCTAAACCGGATGGGAGCTGGCGATTTTGTAACGATTTTCGTCAGTTGAACAAAGTTACAAAATTTGACACCTACCCCATGCCACGTATAGATGAGTTGATCGACCGGCTGGGAACAGCCCGATACATGACGACTCTTGACCTCACAAAAGGGTATTGGCAAATCCCCCTGGCCAAGTCGGCCAAAGAGAAAACCGCATTTGTAACCCCAGACGGGGCGTTCCAATATAAAAGAATGCCGTTCGGGTTACAGAATGCGCCGGCCACATTCCAGCGGAAAATGGACCAGATGCTGAGGCCCCATCGGAAGTATGCTGCGGCTTACCTGGATGACGTAATTGTCCATAGCACAGATTGGGCCTCACATCTGCCAAAAGTGCAAGCAGTCCTGGACTCTGTTCGGGAAGCGGGGTTTACGGCTAACCCCAAGAAGTGTACCATTGGGCAGGAGGAGGCCAAATATCTTGGGTACACCATTGGGAGGGGAGTAATAAAACCCCAACTCAACAAAGTCGAGGCCATCCAGAGTTGGCCACGTCCCAACAGCAAGAAGCAGGTACGAGCCTTTCTGGGAATCGCTGGGTATTATCGGCGATTCATTCCCCACTTTGCTTCTAAGGCTGTGCCCCTAACCAACCTGACGAAGGGGAAAGGGTCGGTCATGATTAAATGGACCCCCGAGGCTGAGGCAGCATTCCAATTCTTGAAACAAGCCTTATGTAGCCAGCCAGTGTTGTACTCACCCGACTTCTCTAAAGACTTTGTCGTACAAAGTGATGCGTCAGATGTGGGGTTAGGAGCAGTATTGTCCCAGGTCTGGAACGGGGAAGAGCACCCAGTCATTTACCTCAGCAGGAAGTTGAAGTCCCATGAGGTAAATTACGCCACCGTTGAAAAGGAGTGTTTAGCGGTGAAGTGGGCTCTAGATTCCCTTCGGTACTACCTGCTAGGTAGGCACTTTGACATGGTTACGGATCACGCTCCGTTAAAGTGGATGGCTCAAAACAAGGAAACAAATAGAAGAGTGAATAGGTGGTTCCTGGCCCTCCAGGAATTCAACTTCACAGTAAAGCATCGCCCTGGCGTTCAAATGGGGAATGTGGATGCTTTGTCTCGAGTACATGAATGCCTGATTGCTGGTGTTCCAACCCCGAGGTTAAAACAAGAGGGGGGGGTATGTGACAGCAGGAAGGTAAAGTCACCTGGTTGCATCCAGGGGGGTAGATATATTTCGCCCAGATTCAGGCTTTACGCTGACTTATACAACTAGGTGGAGAGTTGTATAAGCCCAGCTAAGGCTAGTGGGCTCATGGATGACTCATACCTCTAGGGAGAGTGTGGGGCGTCGTACAGACAGGGAGTTGATGAGGCCAGCTGAAGCTTGTCAGCTCATTTAGGCCTCTATAAAAACTCCCAGCTTCATTAGATGTTAGCTCATGCCTGGAACCAGACCTGTGTGGACTGTCTAAGGAGAGTGAACCCCTGTGCGGTGAGACAAAGCCTGTGTGGCTATTTGCTTGGACATTTAAAACCAGGGACTTAGGGACTAGGACAGCACTAGGCTGATCCCAGTTGTTAGTTAGGAAACCTGTATGTTTAGTCAGAGGTCAACTTGACCAGGATTTATTTTGGTTATGTTTCTTTTGCTTTGCTGTGTTTTGTCACTGTAAATAGAAAATAAACCGCACCTTTTTTGATTTTGAAAACCACAACCTCCGTTTGCTGGGCCTGTTTTGTGTGGGGAGCCCATCCCGGGGGTCACACACACCCGCTGCCGAGCTAACCCCCCTCACAATATATATATATTATATATATATATATATATATACACACACACACACACACACACATACACATATATATATATATATATATATATATATATATATATATATATACATATATACATACACACACATACATACACACACACACACACACACACACACACACACAGTGCCCAAGATCATTTAGCCTGTTTAAGGGTGCAAAACACAATTTAACATATTTCTGACAGAGCTTTATTTTACAGATTAAAACGGGTACAAAACGTTTTTAATCCACCCCATTGGTTATGTGAAAAAACAAAAAAACAAACACTTTCCTTGTATTCTGTTTTGCTGTGCTTTGACTAAACAAAATTAAATTTTCCAAAACAATGTAACCTGTAATTTACAGTCTTATTTAAAATACTAATATTACGCTTCCTACAAAATACTTGGATTGAATAGGTAAACACAAAATAAGTGTATATACATTTGTTTTATATAGAATATATTTATATATGTATACTAGATCAGTGTAGTGGTTCAAATTCAGCCCTTGAAAAAAAAATCCATATTCACTGCAAATAGATGTTGCTATAGGTAGTTTACACACTAGTCAATACAAGTGATGTTTGCTACAGGAAATCCAGCAACAGGTAACAAATGTAAAATGCAGACACCCACAAAAAAAAAAAAAAAAAAAAAAATCTATGTCAATAACATTTCCACCTACTCAACTTTTATTAAAAAAGTATTAAAAGAGGTTGTAGAATAATAGATTTGGAACTAACATAACTTTAGATATGTACACATACACTCCTGGGTTAGAAGAAAGCTATAATGCTTTCTAAAACGTAAAATCTGTGCATATAGATCTTTTTTGTGGACATAAAACAGCAGGACAAGTCCATAGCACACACCACTCTCTCATTACATCTTTCCTTCCATTCTCTCTGATGGAGAGTATTTTTTACACCTTTCTCAAAAGTAGGCTGACATGCTATATACACTTTAGAATTAAATCACTTCACACACTACATCCTGGGCATTTCTCTGACATCTTCTTGTCTTACAAAACACTGAAGGCAGGTAGAGTTTTTAAGGTTTCAAATCACAATATGGTATATATGACTAGTCTCTCTGCAAATAACTTTGCTGATTTCTACCAGTTAGTAATGTCCTAGGGATGCCAACAGCGTAACCGCTGTTATACAGAGCTAGCTAAATAAAGAAAACAGAAGAGTCCACATGTTATCAGGCTCAGGACTATGTCCCACTAGTTCGTCTTCTTGTCATCTGTAGGTGCATATGGAGGGGGTCGTTCCTAAAGGAGAAAAAAACAAAGACAAAACATTATTGACAAGTTCTAGGCAATCTATCTGTAGGTGTAGTTTCCATCAGACAGCTGGAACAACTAAACGGCTTTCTAAATATAAAAACTAACAATTGTGTAGCAGTTTGCTGAGCCAAAGGAAAAAAAAAAATGGTACATTTGTATTTCAAAAAGTGCATGGGTGTTAAATGAAGGTATGTGGTGTATAAAAAAATCACAAACTATTGGTAAGTGAAGCAGATCTATGCAAAAACATTCTCACATAGAATTGTTTGCTACTATTCACATGATTCACCATTCTAGTGTGATCTTTCCCCCCTCCCCCAAAATAGGTAAATGTATTTTAAATATCTTATACATTTCCTTGAACCGACAACAAGCATAAAACAAAATGGTAAAAAAAAAAAAAATGGATATTGGAGCCAACAGTTGGGTAACATGTGGAGATTTGAAAATGTGCCATTTATCATTACAGTCAAAAAGTAACCAAAGAATGATTCTAAAAATTAATATTTATTAATGTTACATAACAAAGTATTACCCACTAAAAAAGTGTAATAAAAAAACTTACCTTCAGTATTTGAAACATATAACTTCCCAATATTATCCTGTTAGCTATATTAACACCATTTACAGGTTTTGCTAGAAAGAGTCCATAAATAAATTTACTATTATTGAATCACGCGTTTTGCAGAACAGATCCACTTCATCACAAGACAGAGGTTGCAAGTTTTGTTATATTTACATATCCAACATTATGAAACCAATCTACTCTTGGGATTAGGGTCCGCAGAGAGCATTAATGAAGGACTAGAGATGGGTCGTTCTTCAAACTATAGCAATCCTGGCAATATTGTGGAAATCCATGTGAATCCTGTGATGTGGCAGATCATTCTCTGAGCCCTCTTATGAGCCTCTGTTTGTAGAGTTGTATGTAAGACGGTTCTTCACTTAAAAAAGTGAAGCCAGTCTTTTAAAATACTGTATTTCTCATGCAATCCCTTCATAGCCATCTACTAAAGAAACCATTATCTTTGAAAAGCAGACAAGGCATTCATGAAAAGTTTAGAGAGTGTAAAAGTGCTCCTTTGTGGAGTGTAATTCTTGCTTACCATAGGCATGTAGACATCATGAGGATTTGCTGGGTTGTAGAAGGCGCTGGAAGCAGCTTCTGCTGCCTTGCCATTTGCTTGGGGAAGAGAAAGCAATAATATAGGTTTTAATTTTTGCAATCTACTAATTCAATCTATTCTTATTATTTAGCATTTACAAATGTGACAATACTTTTCATGGTGTTATACAATTCCAACTTTTACAAACATCACAGGAAAATTTAGGATTACTATTACCAAGAATTACATTTCCAAGACTCCTGTTAAACTGTTAAACCACTAAAAAATGCAGAATATGGAAACTATCAAAAAATGCATATGAAGGCTATGCCTTAGGGGCATTTCTTTGGTATAGCCTTCGCCTTCATTATGCAGCATTTTTAGTGCATCAGTTTAACATTTTAAGTACGGTATGTTTTTTTTTTAGTTTTAGACATTGCGCATATATATGTAAAAAAAAATATATTATTGCTGTTAAATTAAGTTTTTGTTTTTTTAATTCATTTTTAACCTGCGAGTTTCTTTATTTTGTTTTTTAATTTTAGATATCTTCCCATTTATTTTTATATTGTTTTCATGTGTATTATTTCAGTTATATGTAGAATGGTGCAGTGACATCTCCTTGCCATGCAGAATCTAATAACATTCATTTTGAAAATGAACCCATTGCACCTCATCACTTACTATGTGATATTTCCTCAACTGTTCATCTTCATTTCTTTGCATGTTTGTGTATATGTGGGTATTTTTGGCTGCACATATGTGTACACACATGTATATGTATGTTACCCATGATGTTTTAAGATTGTTAGGCTCGTGATTTTATCAGTCAAAATTAAATTTACATTATAGTATGTTTTTGTTGTGGACGGCATGGTCTCATTTCTTTCTCGTACATCACGGGACACAGAGCGACATAGTCATTACTAATGGGTTATATAGATACCTTCAGGTGCTGGCACTGGCAACTTCCAAAATCGGAAGTACCCTCCCCTATATAAGCCCCTCCCATCCGGGAGCACCTCAGTTTTTTGCCAGTGTCTAAGGTGTTGGCCAAGAAGAAACATGTGTTTTTCACTGAGCTTGCGTACAGGTTCTTTTGGGCCTCAGCAAGCTATTCCGGATCCGACCAAAAAAGCTTCATAGCTAAACGGTCGGTACCCGGGCCTTGCAGAGAAGAGCAAGGTTTTGCCTGTAATGCTTCTCTTAGGAGAGCTGGACCCTGGGATCCAGAGCTCTGGTCATACCCATGACCAAGATGTTTTCTGCGCAGGGTGCTATACAGGTCCAGGGGAGTGGAATCCTTGGGAACCCGGTCCCTGAAGGTTTAATTACAATGCAAGCCGTGATAGGTGAAGTTTGGGCTTCTGTGGCCAAACAGAGTCCTGCGGCGGGGAAAAGGTAAGTGGGGGCCCCTCAGGAACTTGGTTCTATTGAGGGGACCCCCAAGCCTAATATGTCTTTCTGCCTGTTACCCATCGGTATTCCCGCTAAATATTATGCATGCCTGTAACTACTAAAAAATGTAATAATTTTAAATAGTGGTCAAGAAAAAAAAAAAATATATATATATTTAATATACTAGACTGCGGTACCTGTGTTAATCCACTAGAGGCCGCTGTGGAACGTTTCTTGTCATGTGGACTAGTTTCTTTTTTATCAGAGCAAGTCCAGGCAGATGGTGAGTTCTCTTGTGGGAAACTGCTTCCTCTGCCATGTTGCAATGCTCGTCCATCCCCCGGCCTGCGGCAAAAGGGGCCCTGGCTCTTGTCCCTAGTTTCCCTTTTCAAAATTAGCGCCGAAGGCGCACGTGGCCGCGCACGTGCACGCGCCTCTATATATAGAGGTGGGCCGGGAAAGGGGGCGGAGCCTGGGGGATGACGCTCTGTGCGTGCCGCAGCGCTTCTGCGGGCGTCCCAGCATGTTAAAAACCACAATTATGTGTTGTGAGCTGGCTATGGAGTGCAGAGACAGAGCTGGCAACATTTGAAAAAAAAAAAAAAAGGCATACAGCAAGCGGTTGATGCAGGCATCCCCATAGAAAGGCACATTAGTAGACACCAACTGTTTTTATAGCAGCATTTGTGCTAGACTATTGTCAGTAAGTGGTGTATTTCGGCTGGAATACCTCAGCTTTGGGCTTAGGAATAATGCCGTCTAAAAACTCCGGGACTAAAAATCCCAGGAAGCATAGGGGGTCTCCATCGGGCTCTGAGGATCTTGGGCATGCTTCGGCTGCACCAGTCTCCCCTGAAGAATCAGAGGTTAGTGACCGTAGAGCACCCTCAGGAGTACCTGGTACTGTGGCTGTCCTCAGTTCACCTGCTCCTGTGTATGTAACAGAGGAGGTTTTTTCCTCAGCTCTGGGAGGGCTGGAAGAGAGATTGTCAGCATTGATCGCTGCTTCCCTGTCACAGGAAAAAAGCGCTCGATCTCCGTCTCCTCCCTCAGAGTGCCTGTTAGCAGAGCAACAGTCCCATACAGGGATCGACCTACCTGAAGGGGATTGGGATGAGGTCGATTCTGTTGTAGAGGAATCAACAGTGGAAGAGCCATTCTCAGCATCACATGCTGAAAGATTATGGGTTCAGTCCCTGACTAATATGGTCCGATCAGCATTTAAAATGCCCCTTGCGGAGCCATCATCCACTTCTGTCTCCTCGTTGGGGTCGCTAAAAGCTCCCCAGACTGTTTGTTCCTTTCCGATCCATCCTTTACTGGAAGGGCTCATTTACCAGGATTGGGAGCATCCTGATAAAATATTTACTCCTCCCAAGAGATTTCAAGTGGTCTATCCCATGGAGGATAAGTTCATCAAAAAATGGAGGGTCCCTACAGTGGACGCAGCCATCTCTTGTGTGAATAAATCACTGACATGTCCAGTGGATAATGTCCAAATGTTCAAGGACCCAATAGATAAAAAATTAGAGTCCTTATTAAAATCTGCTTTTTCTACAGCAGGATTGGTGACACAACCAGCAGTGGCAGCTATTGGGGTCTGCCAAGCAGTGAAGGATCAGTTGAAACAGGTCTTAAGGGACTTGCCAGATCAGCAGGCTCTTGCCCTAGCTGATCTACCTAGAGCCTTATGCTTTGCGGTGGACGCTATAAAGGATTCAATCCATCAGGCCTCCCGCCTTACGCTGTCTGTAGTACATATGCGCAGGCTTTTATGGCTCAAAAACTGGTCTGCTGAAGCTCCCTGTAAAAAATTGCTGGTCAGCTTCCCATTTCATGGTGAACGCTTATTCGGGGAAGACCTGGACAAATATATCCAGAGAATTTCCAGCGGTAAAAGTACACTTTTGCCGGTTAAAAACAGAGTTAGAGGTCCCTCTTTTAAGAGGCCTGCTTCTCCAGTCCCTAGGACATCAGCTGTGAAACAGTTCCGACGGCCTCCTCGGTCAAATCCCGGAGGTAAAAATCAGGGACAATTGCAGGGTAACAAGAAGCCCTGGAGCAGGAGAGGTACAAAACCTCCCCCAAAGTCAAATGCATGAAGGGTTGCCCCCACTCAATCGGGTGGGGGGAAGACTTCAGTTGTTCACAGAGACCTGGCGGGACACGATCAGAGACAGATGGGTGCTCTCCGCAGTAAATCTGGGATACAAATTGGAGTTAAAAGACTCCCCCTCCTTCCCACTTTATAAGGTCAAACGTGCCAAGGGATCCCCAGAAGAGAGGATCCCTCCTGTTGGCACTAGAACAATTATTGCTCCAAGCAGTAATTATAGAGGTTCCCCTGGAAGAATGGGGGTTCGGGTTTTACTCAAACCTCTTTACAGTCCCGAAGCCAAACGGGGACGTGAGGCCCATATTAAATCTAAAAGGGCTAAACAGATTCCTAAATATCAGGACTTTCCGGATGGAGTCGATCCGGTCGGTGGCCACTGCCCTACAAGGGGAGGAATGGTTAGCCTCGATCGACATCAAAGATGCTTATTTGCACATTCCCATCTTTCCAGCCCACCAAAAATGTCTACGCTTTGCGGTAGAAGGGCACCATTTTCAGTTCAGAGCCTTACCCTTCGGTCTGGCCACAGCACCACGAGTGTTCACAAAAATTCTGGCCCCATTATTGGCCAATCTAAGAACACGAGGTGTAACGATAATGGCATATCTAGACGACTTGTTGCTGATAGACCACTCAGTGGAAAAACTAGAAGTGGTTGTTCACGAGACAATCAAGTATCTGGAATATCACGGTTGGATTATCAACCGAGACAAGTCAGCCCTAAAACCAGTCAAAAGTCTGGAATACTTGGGGCTAAGGCTGGATTCAGACCAGAGAAAAATTTTCTTGCCTCAAGAAAAGGGGTCGTCTTTGAGAGATTTGATCCACTTAGTGGGAAAATGGTGGCATCATTCGAAGCAGTACCCTACGGTCAATTCCATTCAAGGAATTTGCAAAGGGCCATACTGTCAGCCTGGAACAAAAAAGTTCAGGCTCTGGACTTACCAATGTCCTTGTCCCCTTCCGTTCGCAAGAGCCTCCGCTGGTGGTTGGTTCCCCAGAATCTGGAAAGAGGGAAATCCTTCAGTCCGATTTCTTGGAAGGTGGTCACTACAGATGCCAGCCTTATAGGCTGGGGAGCAGTACTGGAGCAATGGTCTCTCCAGGGCAGATGGTCCGATGCGGAAAAGGCCCTGCCCATCAATCTCTTAGAGATACGAGCAGCCCGGTATGCCCTAGTAGCATGGACATCCAAACTCCAAGGGTCCCCTGTCAGAATTCAATCAGACAATGTCACAGCAGTGGCATATATCAATCATCAGGGGGGCACCAGGAGTCGTGCAGCCCAGAGGGAAGTAAATTACATCCTGAGATGGGCAGAAAGATATATCCCAGCCATATCTGCGGTATTCATTCCAGGAGTGGAGAATTGGAAGGCGGACTTTCTAAGTCGCCAACAATTATGCCCAGGGGAATGGTCCCTTCATCTCGAGGTTTTCCGGACAATATGTCAGCGGTGGGGAACACCGGATGTAGATCTGCTAGCATCCAGATTCAACGCAAAAGTGGACAGGTTTGTCTCTTGGACAAGGGATCCCCTAGCTTGCGGCTCGGATGCCCTAGTGTTCCCTTGGGATCAGTTCAAGCTGATATATGCATTCCCACCGCCACAATTGTTACCTCGATTACTCCGCAGAATCAGGGTAGAAAAGAAACCAGTGATTCTGGTGGCTCCAGCGTGGCCCCGAAGAGCATGGTACGCGGAGATTGTAAAGATGTATGTGGGGAGTCCTTGGACCCTCCCACATCGTCCGGACCTGCTTTCGCAAGGACCGATATACCACCCTTCCTTACCAGCCCTAGGTTTGACGGCCTGGCTATTGAAGCCCACATTCTAAAAAAGAGAGGGCTCTCTAATTCTGTGGTATCTACCATGATCAATGCCAGGAAGCCGGTATCCAGGCAGATCTACTATAGAATCTGGAAGGCGTACATCGCCTGGTGTGAGGCCAAGAAATGGCATCCACGTAAATACGTAATAGGTAGGATTCTGGACTTCCTACAATGGGCTGTAGATAGGAAGCTTGCCTTGAGTACTATCAAGGGTCAGATTTCGGCCTTGTCAATATTTTTTCAAAGGCCCTTGGCTTCGCATTCACTAGTCAAAGCCTTTATACAAGGAGTGATGCGTATTAGTCCTCCGGTTAATATTCCCATATGTCCATGGGATCTAAACTTGGTTCTGTCGGTTCTACAGAAACAACCATTTGAACCATTACAGCATATTTCTTTGGTTCTTCTCACCAGGAAATTGATTTTTCTAGTAGCCATTTGTTCGGCTAAAAGAGTGTCGGAATTAGCAGCTATGTCCTGTAGGGAGCCATATCTGGTTATCCATAAGGACAAAGTAGTGTTACGTCCTCATCCAGCCTTTCTTCCTAAGGTGGTATCGAGGTTTCATTTGAACCAAGATGTGGTTCTTCCTTCTTTTTTCCCTAAACCCACTTCGGTAGAGGAAAAGTTATTACATTCTTTGGATGTAGTAAGAGCAGTTAAAGCTTATCTAAAAGCCACTGCTCAGATTCGCAGAACGGATACTTTGTTTATTCTGCTGGAAGGCCCCAGAAGGGGTCAGGCAGCGTCAAAATCTACTTTAGCCAAGTGGATTCGACAGGTCATTATGCAAGCCTATGGCTTGAGAAGGAGACCGCCTCCGTTCAAAGTTAGGGCGCACTCCACGAGAGCAGTTGGAACTTCATGGGCAGTGCATCACCAGGCCTCCCTGGCTCAAATCTGTAAGGCTGCAACATGGTCTTCAGTACACACGTTTACTAGGTTCTACCAGGTGGACGTTAGAAGTCAGGAGGATGTCGCCTTTGGGCGCAGTGTGTTGCAGGCCGCAAAAGATCCTCATGTCTGATAGCGCTCAGCTTATGTATGGTGTATCCCCCCCCTCGTTGGGCATTGCTTTAGGACATCCCATTAGTAATGACTATGTCGCTCTGTGTCCCGTGATGTACGAGAAAGAAAATAGGATTTTTATAACAGCTTACCTGTAAAATCCTTTTCTTGGAGTACATCACGGGACACAGAGCTCCCGCCCCTCTTTAGGGACACTTATTGCTTTGCTACAAAACTGAGGTGCTCCCGGATGGGAGGGGCTTATATAGGGGAGGGTACTTCCGGTTTTGGAAGTTGCCAGTGCCAGCACCTGAAGGTATCTATATAACCCATTAGTAATGACTATGTCGCTCTGTGTCCCGTGATGTACTCCAAGAAAAGGATTGTACAGGTAAGCTGTTATAAAAATCCTATTTTTCAATATCCCTTGTTGAGGTTAAGGTCTGAGATTTCACTTATTTTTGGGAGCCTCCCATGGGTAATACTTGACCCCCCCCCTCTCCTTTTTAGTGTTTTCTTTATTACCCCTTACTTCTTTCTTTCTCCTCACTTTCTTGTTCCAAATTCCTATTCGTTTTCTGTGTTGGTTGCATTTCCTACCTAATCCGATGATACTGAAAACACTTCCTGAAATGCCTTAGGAGGTATTTACTGAGTCCTCTGTATACCATGTACCCATAGTTTTCCATTGGTTACTTTCCTGTACTCGATTGGTTGATATTACATATTTTACTGATTTATATATAGGATAGTCTTCACAGCTATGTCATTTAGATGGAGGTTATCATTTATACTCTGAATGTTGTGCCTATGTGCCCAATTTGATTTGATATACTAGAGACATTTATGTTTTTTCTACCTTATCTGTACAGTTTGAAAATTCGTAATAAAAAAATATTCAACATATTATATTTTATTGTAGCCCTGATAAAGTTCCTTTGACCCCAGAAACATTTTGGCTGCCTTTTAACACAATATTAATAAATAAATTTGGATTCTTATCTTTTGGTCTGGCGCTCCTTCCATATATGCACATTTTTTTAATGAACTTTAAAAACGCACCTTTCAGAAAAAAGATATCTAAGAAAGGAATAGTACTCTGTCTTCCTAAGTAGACATATAGTATATGGGGGTCTAATAAAGTAGGCTTGAGGCTCTCCTATTCTACCAGTTGCGTAAAATCTCGAAGAAAAAACATTTATTGTTAAGTGGGGTTTCTGGTAAAGATTTAAATGGAGCTTTAGTTAAAGCAGGAGGTCCACCGAAAAGGGAAGGCTCTGCTTGTTGGCTCCTCCCCCCTCCACTTCCACATTTGGCACTTTTTTGGGGGGGAGCGGGAAACTGGTTTTGACAGGTACCCGCTCCTACTTCTGAAAAAGATCACCAAAGTTTCCCTCCTCACTGTCACAACGGGGGGATTGGGGGCTGCTGCAACAGTAACATGTTACACCCATATTCACGGTGTATTAAGTAACAAAAGATGAACTTATTCTTTAAGGCCTCTATGTCCCAGGGTGGAAATGGGATTGTATGTTATAAGCGCACAGCTCTTTTTTTTAACAACAAGGTTGGTCTTTATTGATGAATCAATGGTACATGACAAGGTACAGTTATTCAAAAGAAAAATAAAAAAAAAGGGAGAGAGGAGAACATCGGAATAAAAAAGGAGTACAAAATACCGTACACAAACATCTGAGACAGGCTAAAGGTTCTCTAAAGCAAATAATACAGCTGTTTGTAAAAAAAAGAATCATACTGAAGAGGAATTACCAATATCCAAATTGAGAGAGGTTGAGAGGATGTAGGGAGGAGGAGAGTAGGAAAGAAGGGGGGGGTAGGAGGGGGGGCAGGAAAGGGAGGAGGGGGACAGAGGGGGGGGGGGGGGAAGAAGGGGGGGAGGGGAGCGCACCGACTTAATTAGGGTGCATACCAGGGAGATAAATGTTAAACTGGGTTGGTCCACGGGCCCCACACACGATCATACTTCATAGGACACCCTCTATTGATATATGTAAGTTTGTATAAAGGCAACACAGTATCAACCAGGTCCATCCACGCTCCCACTGTAGGAGGCGCCCTGGAGGTCCATTTAAGCAAAATTAATTTTTTGGCATAGAAGAGCAACATTGAGAGCAGGAGTTTAGTGCAGCGAGGCCTCTGTTCATCATCCTGTATCCCCAGTAGAGCTAATTCCACAGACACTGGAAGATCCAAGTAAAGACGTATATTAATGAACTCAAAAACGGCGGACCAATATTCCGCAAGTCTGGGACAGGACCAGAACATATGAATAAATGTACCAGACGCCGAACGGCATCTCGGGCAATTCGGAGAGCGTTGCGGAAAGATACCATGCAGCCTCTGAGGAGTAAAATACACTCTATGTAGAAACTTGGTCTGTATTAACTTGTCCCTAGAGGATATCACCAGCTTGTAGCTATTCACAAAACATTCCTCCCATGACTCCCTGTCCAGGGACGGGATATCTCTCACCCACCTCCCCCACAGTGAGTCCATCGCAGGAGAATCCTTTCGGATAATCGTGAGGTACAGCCCAGAGAGGGGCTTAGCAAGGGAGCCCTGGGCCAGCAAATCCTCCACTGCATCCGCCCTAAGGCTAGGAGGCGTCGGAAACTGAGCCTGAAATGCATGCCGCAACTGATAGTAGCGAAACAGCATCCAGGGCGGCAAGTCAAACCGGTCAGACAGACCCCTGAAAGGGAGCAGGGACCCATTGGAGACAATATCCCCCAACAGCTTAATACCACACCGGGCCCACAACTGCGGATCCGGAATGGACCGGAAGTGTGCAAGGCAAGGATTCCCCCACAACGGGGTGAAGGGGGACCATTGGTTGGGGGATAAGAAACTACGTCTAGCCACCCCCCACACACGCAACGTAGTCCTAGACGGAGCAGGTAAGGAGGGGTACGCCGAGGCACCCCTGTAGACCAGGTTACTAAGTTCAGTAAGAGAACCCACTATCGCTGCTTCCAAACAGACAGCGGCATTGGTCCTGGACTGCTCGAACCACCATCGCACGGTGACCAATATAGCCGCCCAGTAGTACACCCTCAGATTTGGAAGGGCCAAACCCCCACAGCTGACGGGCAGCTGAAGGGTCGCTCTAGCCATGCGGGGAGAGGAGCCTCGCCACAGAAAAGAACCAATGCAACCGTCAAGTTCTTTAAAAAGGGAAGGGGAGATCCACACCGGACAGTTCCGAAAGATATAATTAAACCTAGGTAAGTACATCATCTTCAGAACATTAATACGTCCCAAGAGGTTGAGTGGTAGATTGGCCCAGCGGGAACAGTGGTCCTTGAGGCGGGTAACCACTGGTAGCAGATTGAGGTGGATGAAGGAACTGAGGTCCCTAGAGACCTTAATGCCCAAATAGGTGAAGACCTCAACCCACTGCAGTGCGGTCTGTGGAGCCATGCCACCCCCTGCAACATCCAGGGGGAACAGGACAGTTTTAGTCCAATTAATACGTATCCCTGAAAACTTACCGAATTCATCAAAGGTCTCAAGGGCCGCAGCTAGCGAGGAGTCAGCATCATGTAGATATAGAAGGGTGTCATCCGCATAGAGCGATATTTTCTCCTCCAGAGGGCCGACCCTAGGTCCAATTATCCGATCCGAGTCCCTGACCAGGACTGCTAAGGGCTCCAGAGCCAGAGCAAATAGACTGGGAGACAGGGGACAACCCTGCCGAGTCCCCCTCTGGGAGGAGAAAGTAATCCGATAGGAAATCATTCACCCTGATCCTAGCTCTTGGGGATTTGTAAAGCAGACCTAACCACTGTAAAAATCTAGGCCCGATACCAAAACGCCTTAGCACCACCCAGAGGTATTCCCACTCGACGGAATCGAAGGCCTTTTCGGCATCTAGGGAGGCTATGACTCTAGTACCCCCGTTGTCATGGGACGTGGCCAGGTTCAGGAACAGTCGACGGATATTGATGTCAGTGCCCTTACCCGGCATAAACCCAGTCTGATCAATGTGTATGAGGTCCTCGATCACCTTGCCAAGTCTAATGGCCAAAATTTTTGCGAGGAGTTTGGCATCAGCATTTATTAAGGAGATAGGCCTATAGGAGAAACACTCTTCTGGGTCCTTACCAGGCTTGGGCACCAACACCACTATAGCGTCAGACATAGAATCCGGGAGGGAACCAAGGGTATAGAATTGCTGCAGCATTGAAGTAAATCTGGGAGCCAAAAGCTCCTCGTACGTCGCATAGAACTCGATTGGAATCCCATCCGGCCCGGGAGTCTTTCCGGACTGCATGGAATGCAGGGCCGCCTGCACCTCCTCCAGGGAAATATCCGCGTCCAGCTGCCCAGCCTTCTCTTCATCTAAAAGAGGGGAGCGATACGCGATCCAGGTAGTGGAGAAGCTCAGAGTAGTCATAACTGACTCTAGAGGAATACAAGGCCCGGTAATATTCAAGGAATCTGGCACCAATGTCCGCAGGAGATGTCAACAAGCCACCGTCCTGCGCTCTCAAACTACCCACATGGGTCACAGCCTGCTGCCCCCTGGCAAGCCAAGCCAGCAACCAACCATTCTTATCCCCATATTCAAAGACTCTCTGGGAACTCTCAAGCATGGACTTTTTGGTGAGGTCTATTCTAAGTAGGGACAAGTTCCTCAGGGTATCTTGCCAGGGCACATAGTGCGCCGAGTCAGGTGAACGAGCATAGGCCGCCTCATGCAATTTAGCCTGGTCCTCGAGATCTCTCAGAGACTGCATAGACACCCGCTTACGCACCACAATCCGAGCCATATAGTCTCCCCTGAGCCAGGTTTTAAAAGCATCCCATTCCACAAGGGGGTTAACTATGCCAGCATTATTCATCCAGAATGTACAAAGAGCCTCCGGCATCTCCTCCTGTATCTCAGGGTCCATAATCCAGTACCTGGACAGCCTCCACAGCCCCACGCCCTCCACCAGAGAGAGTCGGATAGTGACAGCCAGCGGAGCATGATCTGAGATACCCCTTGAGAGGATCTCAGCACTGACCACTCTCCGTAGAAGAGCGGAGGAGGCAAATGCCAGGTCAATGCGGGACATGGTCCGATAGGTGCTAGAGAGACAGGTGTATTCTCTAGTAGAGGGATGTAAATGCCTCCACACATCCGTCATATGGAAAGTGGATGCCCAATTGGCAAGGCCATGTTGCTGGGGACCAGAGGCGTGCAGTCTGTCCAGATCTCTGAACGGGACCAGATTAAAGTCACCAATGATTAGTACATTGTCAACATTATATGACGTAATCAGTTGCATAAGTGTATGTAAAACATCAAGGTCGGCCGGGGGGGCAAATACACCCCCACCAACACAAAGGGAATGTCGGAGATCAGAGCGTGCAGAAGCACGTATCTGCCCCCCCAATCCAATTTCACATCCAAGAGCCGAAAGGGCAGGGATCTGTGCACCAGGATACTAACGCCCCTGGCGTAGTTAGAGTAGGGTGCATGATAGTGTGCGCCGACCCATGCCCGCTTCAAACTCAGGACTCTAGATCCTATCAGGTGCGTCTCCTGGAGTATACACACCTGGGGATGTAATTTCTTCAGATAGTTAAGTACTAAAGAGCGCTTGACCGCAGAGTTATAAGCGCACAGCTCTAACTAACTTTTTGGATTTAAAAATCGGAATTTACGCATTTCCTCCTTCACCATATTTGGAATGCATTTTTTTTTGATAGGGAATAATCAGGTACCTGATTTTGATAGGTACCCTGCTCCAACTTCTGATCGGACTGCCAGTCATCCGAGCGAAAGGTTGGTCCCTCTTCCTTCCCCCGCAGCTGCTTGGGACAGGTCATAGGTCACAGGAGACTGCGGGACCATTCACGGGGCCCAGCGTGGCTTGCACATGTGAAGTAAGCAGCCATTTATGAAGCCGCAAGGAGTCACAGTCGGCTGCCCATACTTAACCACTTCCCTACCCAGCCATAGTCAAATGACGTCCACAGATGGGATCTCCCATCCTGGGTGGGCGTCATATGACGTCCTGGCTTTGTAGGGGGATATCTGAATGATGCCTGCAGCTAGAGGCATCATTCAGATATCCTTTTGACGTGCCGGCGATTCTGTGCATCATAAGAACGATCATAGCGGCGCCGCTTGATCGTTCTTATAGGCGGCGTGAGGGGACATCCCCCCCTCCCGTCGCCATCCGGTGCTTCAAGTTTGGCGCCATTCCATGAGTGTGCGCAATTTTAAAGCGTGACATGTTAGGTATCTATTTACTCGGCGTAACATCATCTTTCATATTTTCCCCCAAAAATTGGGCTAACTTTACTGTTTTGTTATTTTTTAATTCATGAAACCATTTTTTTTTTTTTTTAAAAAGGCGTTTGAAAAATTATTGCACAAATACCGTGCAAGAAAAAAAAAGTTGCAATGACCGTCATTTTATTCCCTAGGGTGTCTGCTAAAAAAAATATATAATGTTTCGGGGTTCTGAGTAATTTTCTAGTAAAAGAATGATGATTTGTACATGTAGGAGAGAAGTGCTAGAATAGGCCCGGTATGGAAGTGGTATAAAAAGCCCTGTATTGAAGTGGTTAAGATGCTGGTACCAAACCCGAAGACTGGCAAAGTGAGGTCATCGATGGATTCTGGGACCGGTAAGTGTGTGTTTTTTAAAAAGTCAGCAGCTACAGTATTTGTAGCTGCGGACTTTTAAATTTTTGATTACAGAGTGAAAATACTAATTTCAGCCCTTTGTCTAATCCTGCTTGCAGGAATTCTAAGATAATGCTCGTTGCAGGCAAAGGCTTAACATTCTTAAATAAATGGATGATGTAGCACATTTTCTTTTGCAGAAGAGTAGAAAAAAATATTTGAAAAGAGATCCTTCTTAGACTGTAACCTCCTCTCAAAATTTCACACTTTGAGCTGAAGGATCTTTATCTGAGGGTGAAACACTGGACCCTGATGTGGTTTCAAGGAAAATTAGTGCAGGAGTTTCGTGTGGCATGCAATTTGCCACATGGTTGTCTGTGCCCTTTAGAAACACTGCTGAAAATGGACACAACTATGAGTTCCACCCAGGCACAAATTGTTTGTGAAAGGGAACCAAGAACTAGGCTTTGTGTCCTTCCTTGCTCGTTCTATTGGGCTACTGTTTTGACATGGTCTAAATTAATTTCCACATTCCTCCCTCCCATAGGATGCTTGAATTCTAAAAAGGACTTTCCAGACTGCCAGAAGTTCTCAACGATTTGAGGAAAAATAGGATTTTTTACTCACCGTAAAATCCTTTTCTCTGAGTCCATGGACCGACACAGCTTCTCTATTGACAAAGTGGGTATTATCCGTTAATTAGGAGTGACTAGGCAGAAAAACTTGTAAAAAGTGTTGCATCACACCTTCTACAGTACCGCCCAGGGGGCGGACCCTCTGGGTATACCCTCTCAGTCTGCATCTTCGCAGATCAGTTCGTCAAAAAGCAGTACAAACTTAAAAGGAGGGGTGGGTGCTGTGTCGGTCCATGGACTCAGAGAAAAGGATTTTACGGTGAGTAAAAAATCCTATTTACTCTTTCGTCCATGGACCGACGCAGCTTCTCTATTGACAAAGTGGGACGTCCCAAATCAGTGTCAGAGAAAAAACGAGGGGTGGTAACAGCATAAAAATAAACTTCACCCCAAACACAAAACAGCACTCCTCCAACGGAGGAGCTGCAACTCTAATCAACCACTTGCAAAACCTTGCGGCCAAAAGAGGCATCCGAAGATGCACCTACATCAATTTTGTAGAATTTTGTGAAAGTGTGTGCGGACGACCAAGTCGCCGCTTTACATAATTGGGAAACAGACGCTTGATGTCGGAAAGCCCAAGAGGCACCTATTGCCCTGGTCGAATGCGCCGTGACAGGAAAGGGGGGCGCCTGACCCTTTAAGGCGTAAGCCTGGATTACTATCTGTCGGATCCACCTAGAGATGGTGGCCGATGAGACTGCTTGGCCCTTCTTGGGACCAGCCACCGAAACAAACAGTGAGTCTGACTTCCGGAACAGGGAAGTAGCAGATAGGTATACTCTCAAAGCTCGGACAACGTCCAAGGAATGCAACGCCGACTCCTTAGGATTCGACGGCTGAGGACACAAGGATGGAAGTACAATGTCTTCGTTGAGATGAAAAGCCGAAACGACTTTCGGAAGAAAGGAAGGCTGCGGCCGCAGCACCACCTTATCCTTGTGGAAAATCAAATAGGGAGCCTTGCAGGACAAGGCTGCCAGCTCAGAGACTCGTCTAACTGACGTAACAGCCACCAAAAAGACCACTTTCTGAGAAAGTGTCAACAGGGGAATATCTCTAATATTCCCAAACGGTGCCTTCTGAAGCACCGAGAGGACCAGGTTCAAGTCCCACGGAGGTAACGGGGGACGGACCGGAGGGGCCACATGTCGGACCCCCTGCACAAATGTACTCACGAGAGAGTGAGTCGCCAGGGGTCGCTGAAAAAAAGACAGCCAGGGCAGATATCTGTCCCTTAAAATCGTACTTAGGGCAAGCCCTTGGTCCACCCCATGCTGTAAAAACAGCAGGATTCTGGAAACCAAATAGGTACGCGGATGCCATTTCATTTCCTCACACATGGAGATGTAGGCCCTCCAAGTGCGGTGATAGACCTTCCTAGAGGACGGTTTTCGAGCACTTCTCATAGTAGAGATTACTGAGTCTGACAGGCCCCGGTCTCTCAGTACCTGGTTCTCAACAGCCATGCCGTTAAAGCCAATGACTGTAAAGCAGGATGGAATATGGGACCTTGCGATAGCAGGTCCTTCCGTAGTGGTAGGCGCCAGGGGACGTCTGCTACCAGACGTACTAGATCGGCGTACCAAGGACGCTGAGGCCAATCTGGAGCGATTAGGATCATTGGAATTCCCTCTGCCTCCACTCTGCGGAGCAGAAGAGGAAGAAGCCTTAAGGGAGGGAAGGCATAGATTAGCCGATACTGACCCCACGATGCTACCAACGCGTCCGTTGCGTCTGCCCATGGGTCTCTTGACCGGGCCACAAATCTCAATACCTTCCGATTGAGTCGGGAAGCCAGAAGATCTACGTCTGGTGTGCCCCATCTTTGGCAGAGGAGTTGGAACACCTCCGGGTGTAAGGACCCTTCTCCGTGGTCCAGCATCTGGCGGCTCAGGTAGTCCGCCTGCCAGTTTTCCACACCCGGAATGTACACGGCCGACAGTGCCGGTACGCTCCTCTCTGCCCACTTCAGGATGCGAGCGATCTCCGATGTTGCAGCTGAGCTTCTTGTTCCTCCTTGATGATCGACATATGCCACTGCTGTGGCGTTGTCTGACTGGATCCTGACTGGACGCCCTTGCAGCCTCTGAGACCATTTGAAGAGGCACAGCCTGATCGCCCGGATTACCAGGACATTGATCGGCAGGAGGGTTTCCTCTGGGGTCCACCGACCTTGCGCCGACTGAACACCCCAGACTCCCCCCCCAACCTGTAAGGCTGGCGTCCGTCGTGATCACTATCCAGTAAACCGGAAGAAATGACTTCCCGGCCATTAGAGCCGGTGCTGTCAGCCACCATACCAGGGATCTCCTGACTATGTGGCTCACTTGGATTTGATAATCCAGAGATGATGGACATCTGTTCCATCTGGACAGAACTTCCTTCTGTAACACTCGAGTGTGGTATTGAGCATATGGAACCGCCTCGAAGGAGGCTACCCTGAGGCCCAACACTCGCATGCAAAAAACTGAGTGACGACCAATTCCTGGAAGTCAGCTGCCGTACTGCAGCCCGGAGGGTCTGCAACTTCTCCACAGGGAGGAATACCTTTGCCTCTGAAGAATCCAGAAATCAACCCCAGGTACCCTAGGCGTTGAGTGGGCACCAATACTGACTTTTGCGTGTTTAGTATCCAACCACAGTCTCGAAGAGTCTGACAGGTAATGGACATGCTTACCTCTAATTCTGAGCTTGAAGGGGCCTTCAGCAGAAGGTCGTATAAGTAGCCTGTGATAGCGATACCCCGCTGTCTTAGAAGTGCCAGAATCGGAGCGAGCACCTTGGTGAACGTCCTGGGTGCTGAGGCTAGGCCCAACGGGAGGGCCACCAACTGGTAGTGGTCCTTCCCGATAGCAAATCGCAGAAACCTCTGGTGTCTGGAGTATATGGGGATATGCAGGTATGCATCCTTGATGTCCAAGGAGGCCAGAAAGTCCCCCGGATGGAGAGCCGTGACTACAGATCGAACCGACTCCATCCGAAAACTTTGTACCTTCACAAAGCAATTGAGGGCTCTGAGATCCAAGCTTGGACGAACCCCCTCCTTCTTCGGCACAATGAACAGATTTGAGTAAAAACCCCGTTCCAGTTCTGGAACTGGAATAACTACCCCGCGTTCCAGTAGACCCTGGACCGCCCCATACAGGGCCTCCCGACGGGTCGGTAGTAGCTGGAGATTGGAGGTGTTGAATCTGTCCGGTGGACAAGAGAGAAACTCAATCTTGTAGCCTGAGGAGATTACTTCGCAAACCCACCTGTCGGAGATTAGTGCTGTCCACTGAGTCGCGAATTTGTGAAGACGTCTCCCCACCCAAGAGCTGGGTGGGGGTGGACCTTCATGCGGACGCAAATTTGTCCGCAGGCTTATTGGGTATGCGGGACCAGGGACGCTTTTGTCCTTGGGCAGGCGCTTTATCGGCCTGGGGTCTTTTCCCTGTCGCCCTCGGGGGACGAAAAAAACACTTGTGTGCAGTAAAGGAGGGCCCTTCCCCCTGGCGTGGCCCCTTATCCTTGCTAATTTGGGGAAGCAAAGTGCTTTTTCTTCCTGTGGCATCCTTGATGATGTCATCCAGAGAAGCCCCAAAAAGTCTGTCGCCCTTAAAAGGCAGATCCAACAGGGCTTTCTTGGAAGTCTGGTCCGCAGACCAGCCTTTTAGCCAGATCAGGCGGCGTATTGCTACTGCATAAACCGAAGTTTTAGACAGCAGGGGAATAGTATTCATGTCTGACTCGCAGACAAACCTAAGGCCCTGGACCAACAGGTCGGCCAATGTTATCTCATCAGGAGGAGCATCTCGCTCCTTAACCCCTGGAGTAGCAATCTTGCCCATTCAGTAAGTGTGTGAGACACTAGGGCCCCCGCCAATGCCGGGCGTACTGCCGAGCCTACCACTGAGTATAGGTAGCAAGCGAGTGCTTCAGCCTTCTTATCCACAGGGTCCTTGAAAACAGGAGCCCCTTCTACAGGAATTGTGGTGGCTCTATTAAGTCTGGACACCGGAGGGTTCACTATAGGGGGGAGAGGTCCATTTCTTCAGAAAACTCTCCTCAAAAGGGGTACCGTACCGCAAACCTCTTTGGGGCTGTAAAGACCCTCAGTGGGTTCTCCCATTCCTTGTATAAGAGTTGATCAAAAGACACACAAGGGAACACCTTAGCAGTGCGGGCAGGTCTATGAAACCCAAGTGGACCGGAGTCTCTGCTGCTTCTGCAGTATTTTCCAATTTTAGCATATCCCGCACTGCAGTAATAAGGTCAGATACCAAAGCCGTCTCGCGTACTGACCTGGACTTTGAGTCATTCTCACTGTCCGGTCACGGTCTGCAGTCTCTGATGCGTCAGAATCTGGGCCCGAGCCGTAGCTGGACCTGGTTCTGCACCAGAATTATCCCCAGAAGCTTGCAGGGGATGGGGCGTTTACTACCCCCTGTATTCCCGTGTGCTGCTTCCACCCTGGCAGCAAACGCCTCTAGGATTGCAGTCATAGCGTTCATAGACACCTCAGGGGCACCAGCTGCTAAATCTGGTGTTTCAGGGGAGAAGACATCTGGCTCAGATGCCATGCTGACCACATGCTGACACTCACAGGGCTCCAGGCAAGATATCAATAGGCCACCCTCCTGTGCTGCAGAGAGGCCGGGTCACCCAGAGGACTCACCACCCTGGATAGGTACTGCTATGCTGCGCCTGTGATGCTGTCCCCTTGCTGCTGTGCCAGTCTGCTTCTTTTATCAGCACTTCCTGTGTGAATTTTCGCGCCAGTGTAATGCACCCTAGAGGCCGGAGGCTCTCGAAAAATGGTTGCCAAAAACGTCTGTATGGAAGATAATGTGGGCTCTAAGAAAATGGCCGCCGACAGAAGATAGAGGTCAAGCAGCCATAGCCCACAAAAAGATGGCCGATGAACGGCAATATCTGCATACAGGGTGGACAAACATGGCCGCCGATCAGCTGATAGGGGCCAGTGGGTGTGGCCGAACCACAGGAAGATGGCCGCCGGGCAGTCACAAGAGGCCAAACTTGGCATGGACCACCTCAAAATGGCCGCCGACAGCATGGAGGAGGAAGGACACAAACACAGGTAAGAAAAAATGACATTTCTTTTAAATGTTAGTTACAGCCAGCCCCGCTCCAGTGGGACCCCCTAGGTGACCCCCAGCACCCAGCAACCTTTAGCTAGAAGCCCAGGGAGGAGGGAAAGGCAGGGAGAGAGGGAAGAAAGGGGCCACAACCACTTACTTGATCTCTCCAGGAATGTCCAGCTAAATCACCCAGCCGAGGCAGGGGAGTTTTACTTACCTATCCTGCATGTATTCTGCTGGAAGACATTCCAAACAGATCATCGTCCGCGCACGGAAGGTGACTGTTGGCCAGGCATGCTGTGATTGGACCCAGAAGGGACGATCATATGTATGCCCTGGAGCATGACGCTCACCGGACAGGCTGCTGCGACTCGGCCGTAAGGTCAGCCGAAGCCTTGGTGCGTAAGCTCACCGGCCAGGCTGCTGCGACTCGGCCGTAAGGTCAGCCGAAGCTGAGCGGTCCGATGCAGGCCCTGGAGCGTAAGCTCACCGGCCACCCGTGGAGCGACGGGCATGTCGTGGAAAACCCAGCGCGTAGCTAGGGTCGGCACACGCTCGATGGCCGAAACTGGGGAGACTACAAGGATCGAGGATCCAGCCTGTCACCCAGTCGGCAGTTGATCGAAGATCGCAGGAAACAACAAATGTAGCAAAATATATATATATATATCTTTTTTCCCCGGACCAATGGGCCCGAAGGGAGCCATGTCCTACTCCTTGCTAGACAGAAAAAAACTGATCTGCGAAGATGCAGACTGAGAGGGTATACCCAGAGGGTCTGCCCCCTGGGCGGTACTGTAGAAGGTGTGATGCAACACTTTTTACAAGTTTTTCTGCCTAGTCACTCCTAATTAACGGATAATACCCACTTTGTCAATAGAGAAGCTGTGTCGGTCCATGGACGAAAGAGTAATAAGATTTTTGTAGTTAGTCTGTAGTAGCAGTAGATAAAGAATGGGGTTCCTCCTCTTTATTTCAAGATCTCCTACATTGAGGCCAGTGAACAGTAGGAGTACCAGAGGCACCGGGAACAGCAATGTTAAGGGCAGAAATGAAAAGGACGAATACATCAAATACATCAAATGTTCCTTAAGCGCATCCTTGTGTGTGCCATGCTTGAAGCCAAAGTGCCCTATGCATATGAACAGACATTACTCTCTTGCATGACACAAGCTTAAATGCATGTAAAAGACTATTACAGCTGAACTGCAGGACTTCAGACATTTCCTTCAAAAGCTCTAGGACGCTAGAATTCGTCCTTGAGATGGTCAGGTCTCTTTTAAGAGGTCTGATACATAATTGTATGGAATTAGAAATCTGAGTCACCAGTTAACTTAAAGTGGGACCTAAAGAGGGAGTCTACTTGACAATCAGTAAATTCTGTTAAAGCAGGGATCCACATTTTTTTAAAACAAAGGGCCAGCTTATGGTCCTTCAGGATTTAGGAGGGCTGGAATGTGGCCAGTGTGAGTAGATGTTGCAGCATCAGTGAGAGCATACACTGCCCCATTAATAATTTTACCAGGAGAAATAGCGACCCTTAGTTGGTGTTAACAGGAGGAATAGTGCTGCATGGTTGGTATCAATGGGAGGAAAATTCCTGTACCATTGATATTAGTGGGAAGAATAGTGCCATATCCATAGTGTCAGTGGGATGAATGGTGCCTCATCATTGGTGTTAGTTGGAGTAATAGTCTCCCAAGGATAGTGGCAAGCAAAGAGAAGCATCTCTCCCCTGGGCTGCAGTTTGGAGACCACTGCTCTAAAGGTAAGAACATAATCAAGCTGTTTGATGGTATTCTTCTTAGAGCGGATGACTGGAGTGTCTACAGTGAACAGAGACCAATTATTAATATATTCAATTTTGAAGGGAAAAGGCCCCTTCACATTGTCAGGACACATTGATGATTCCATACATTGTTTCTGGTCCTCACAGAGGAATGTTTTACATACCAATTGTATTTGAAAGCCATTGCAGTCTCTAATGCCTTGTACACACAGTCGGATTTTCCGTCGGGATAAACTCCGACATCTTTTTCCAACGGAATTTCGTTCAAGCTGTCTTGCATACACACTGTCACACCAAATTCCGACCGTCAAGAACGCGGTGACGTACAACACTACGACGAGCCGAGAAAAATGAAGTTCAATGCTTCCGAGCATGCGTCGACTTGACTCTGAGCATGCGTGTTTTTTTCTCCGTCGGAGTTCCATACAGATGAACGGAATTTCCGATAGAAATTTGTTTCGTCAGAAAAAAAGAGAACGTTCTCTCTCTAACTCCGACGGAATTTCCGATGGAAAAAGTCCGATGGGGCACACACACGGTCGGAATATCCGATGAAAAAAGTAAGTCGGCCATGTGCACGCGGCATAAGGGACCCTATGCCCAGAACAGGAGGCTAATTATCCAACTGCAGGATAGGAAACACTGCATTAGATTATCAAGCAGTCTTTGTACAGTGGGTACGGAAAGTATTCAGACCCCCTTAAATTTTTCACTCTGTTATATTGCAGCCATTTGCTAAAATCATTTAAGTTCATTTTTTTTCCTCAATGTACACACAGCACCCCATATTGACAGAAAAACACAGAATTGTTGCCATTTTTGCAGATTTATTAAAAAAGAAAAACTGAAATATCACATGGTCCTAAGTATTTAGACCCTTTGCTGTGACACTCATATATTTAAAGTGGAGCTCCACCCTAATTTTTTACTTCTGCTGATCGGATTCCTCCCCCCCTCCGGTGTCACAATTGACACCTTTCAGGGGGGAGGGGGGTGAAGATACCTGTCTAAGACAGGTATTTTCACCCACATCCGGGAGTCCTCTCTCCGGGAATCTGCGAGTGATGTCACTTCCCCCAGACTTCCCGTAGTGTTCTGGGAGACACTCGGCTCCCAGAACACAGGAGCACCAATCAGAACGGCGCAGCGCGACTCGCGCATGCGCCGTAGGGAACCGGGCATGAAGCCGCAGGGCTTCACTTCCTGGTTCCCTCAGCGAGGATGGCGGAGGGAGCAGCAGAGCGACGAGCGCTCGTTCGTCCTCTGCTGCGGACGTCGCTGGACTCCAGGACAGGTAAGTGTCCAAATATTAAAAGCCAGCAGCTGCTGTAGCTGTAGCTGCTGGCTTTTAAAAAAAAAAATCCCGGCGGAGCTCCGCTTTAACTCAGGTGCTGTCCATTTCTTCTGATCATCCTTGAGATGGTTCTACACCTTCATTTGAGTCCAGCTGTGTTTGATTATACTGATTGGACTTGATTAGTTAAGCCACACACCTGTCTATATAAGACCTTACAGCTCACAGTGCATGTCAGAGCAAATGAGAATCATGAGGTCAAAGGAACTGCCTGAAGAGCTCAGAGACAGAATTGTGGCAAGGCACAGATCTGGCCATGGTTACAAAAAAATTCTGCTGCACTTAAAGTTCATAAGAGCACAGTGGCCTCCATAATCCTTAAATGGAAGATGTTTGGGATGACCAGAACCCTTCCTAGAGCTGGCCGTCCGGCCAAACTGAGCTATCGGGGGAGAAGAGCCTTGGTGAGAGAGGTAAAGAAGAACCCAAAGATCACTGTGGCTGAGCTCCAGAGATGGAGTCGGGAGAAAATTGTAGAGAGTCAACCATCACTGCAGCCCTCCACCAGTCGGGGCTTTATGGCAGAGTGGCCCGATGGAAGCCTCTCCTTAGTGCAAGACACATGAAAGCCTGCATGGAGTTTGCTAAAAAAACACCTGAAGGACTCCAAGATGGTGAGAAATAAGATTCTCTGGTCTGATGAGACCAAGCTAGAACTTTTTGGCCTTAATTCTAAGCGGTATGTGTGGAGAAAACCAGGCACTGCTCATCATCTGTCCAACACAGTCCCAACAGTGAAGCATGGTGGTGGCAGCATCATGCTGTGGGGGTGTTTTTCAGATGCAGGGACAGGACGACTGGTTACAATTGAGGGAAAGATGAATGCGGCCAAGTACAGAGATATCCTGGACGAAAACCTTCTCCAGAGTGCTCAGGACCTCAGACTGGGCCGAAGGTTTACCTTCCAACAAGACAATGACCCTAAGCACACAGCTAAAATAACGAAGGAGTGGCTTCACAACAACTCCGTGACTGTTCTTGAATGGCCCAGCCAGATCCCTGACTTAAACCCAATTGAGCATTTCTGGAGAGACCTAAAAATGTCTGTCCACCAACGTTTACCATCCAACCTCAGAACTGGAGAGGATCGGCAAGGAGGAATGGCAGAGGATCCCCAAATCCAGGTGTGAAAAACTTGTTGCATCTTTCCCAAAAAGACTCATGGCTGTATTAGATCAAAAGGGTGCTTCTACTAAATACTGAGCAAAGGGTCTGAATACTTAGGACCATGTGATATTTCAGTTTTTCTTTTTTAATAAATCTGCAAAAATGTAAACAATTCTGTGTTTTTCTGTCAATATGGGGTGCTGTGTGTACATTAACCACTTAAGGACCCCTCACTGTATATATACGTCGGCAGAATGGCTCGTAGAGGCACAATCACGTACCTGTACGTGGCCCTTTAACTGTCGGGGTCACGCGCGCCGCCGCCGGCGGGCTCGCGACCCCCCTGCCTTCCCCGTGAGTCGGACCGCGGGTCCCGCGGACTCGATCGCCGCGATCATCTCACGGAGGCATGGAGCGGGGAGATGTTAGTGTAAACACAACATCTCCCCGCTCGCCTACTGACAATGTCAGCGATCTCCGATCTGTGTAATCAGAGCGGAGATCTGTGACGTGTCACTCATAGCCACGCCCCCCCTCAGTTAGAAACACACCCTCCCTCAGTTAGAAACACGCCCCTAGGCACACTTAACCCCTCCAGCGCCTCTAGTGGTTAACCCCTTTACTGCCAGTGTCATTTTTACAGTAACCAGTGCATTTTTATTGTACTGATCGCTGTAAAAATGACAATGGTCCCAAAAATGTGTCAAAAGTGTCAGATGTGTCCGCCATAATGTCGCAGTCCCCAAAAAAAAAAAAGAGAAAAATATAAATAAAAAAAAAAAAAAAAAAAAAAATCGCTGATCGCCGCCATTACTAGTAAAAAAAAATTTTTTTTTTATTATAAAAATGCCTTAAAACTATTCCCTATTTTGTAAACACTATCATTTTTGCGCAAACCAATCAATAAATGGCAATTGCGATTTTTTTTACCAAAAATATGTAGAAGAATACGCATCGGCCTAAACTGAGGAAAAAAAAGTTTTTTTATATATTTTTTGGGAATATTTATTATAGCAAAAAAAAAAAAAATATGTATTTTTTTCAAAATTGTCGCTCTATTTTTGTTTATAGCGCAAAAAAAAAAAAACGCAAAGGTGATCAAATACCACCAGAAGAAAGCTCTATTTGTGGGGAAAAAAGGACGCCAATTTTGTTTGGGAACCACGTCGCACGACCGCGCAATTGTCAGTTAAAGCGATGCAGTGCCGAATCGCAAAAAGGGGCCTGGTCATTATGCTGCGTATTGGTCCGGTCCTTAAGTGGTTAATGAGGAAAAAAAATGAATTTAAATAATTTTAGCAAATGACTGCAATATAACAAGGAGTGAAAAATTTAAGGGGGTCTGAATACTTTCCGTACCCACTGTATATAAGAATCATATGGAAATTGCTAAATTACAGACTCTTCAGGAATTGACTGTAAGATCTCTGAGTCAGAGGTGGTTATAGGGGCCTCAGGCACACTTAGGAGGTGAAGGTATCGTAGGGTCAGATTATTTTCCGTCTTGTGGACACTTGGGAGGTTAAAGATGTTGGGAATCTTCTGGGAATATGGAGAAAGAGGTGTTGCATTTTGCAGCGGAAAACAACTGGGCTGGAATTCAGGTAAGGCCCCAGGTACTCACAAACCCAAGCTCCTGATGCTGAAAAGAGTTTTATGTGGCTGAAGGTGAACAAGACACAGTAGGTGAACAGTGTAAAGTGACTGAAAATGGAATGATCCACAAAGCATTTCAGAAGCAAGTACAGCAGCGGGCAGGTACGTCTGCTTTAAAGTGGTTGTAAACCCCCAAAAATATATATTTTTTTTCTATCAACCTGTAAGAGAAAGGCATAATGAGCTAATATGACTAGCATAATAGCTCATTATGCATCAGTTACCTTAGATCGGGGCCCCCGAAGCCGTCCTCTACTCCCTCTTCAGCCATCGCTGCGGCGATAGCCGGAAGGTTACTTCCGGCTATCGCCGTTCCAGCCAATCACAGCGCCGCTCCGGCGCTGTGATTGGCCGGAGCGGCGGAGACGTCACTCTGCGCATGCGCACGACGAGCCGTCAAATTCGGCTAGGCCCAGCGATTGCTGGGAACTAGCCGAATTTGTGAATGGGATTAACCCCATGAATGCGCCGTTGTCTACGGCGCGCATGCGCCGTAGACAGCGGCGCCTGTCATTTTACTAAATATCTCCTAAACCGTGTAGGTTTAGGAGATACTTCTTGCACCTACAGGAAAGCCTTAATCTAGGCTTACCTGTAGGTGCAAGTTGAAAAAGTGGGTTTACATCCACTTTAAGAACTGTAAAGGACTCCAACATTTATTCTATAGGTGTACCTCATTTGATATGATCATCTAGATGCTCAAGTCATATAACTAAACATCTTGTAACACATGGCACCAAGATGTGGTAAAACAAAGCAGTTAATGCATCCCAGTTACGTTTTATTGGAGATTCGATCTTTTTATAGTCTGATAATCTGTTTAATCAAAAGGGAGAGATGAGCTCCCTGTCAGTTTCAATACAGCCACATCTACCCTATGATATTTAATGAATAAATCCATATCTTTATCATAAAACAGGTGTCTATGTTTATTTCATCTAAGAATGAAGAGTTTCTGATGTGCATCAGACTACTGTGATTTAATAAGATCTTGTTGGACATACTGTACTGGAGTAGCATGTAAAAGTTCAGGTTGCAGTTCAGAGTATATTTTACCCTAGACAGTTTTAGGCAGTTTAATAGTGCATAGAATTAAAGTACCTCTGATGATTTTAATAGAGTAGCATGGTCATATGGCCATATTAGGTTAATGATGTCCACAGCATCCCTGCTCTTATGTGTACATGTAGCTGTGGGGTGGGGAGTACACTGTCCCAATCTTATTCCTAATGCACATATTTATTTCAGGTGAGTGACCAACATATTTATTTCAGGTAGCAGGTGAGTGACCAACATATTTATTTCAGGTAGCACCCACATTTCTATCATGACAGCTTCTTTAAATCCCAAGTAAAGTTAAATAAAGAAAAAAGAATCAGAGACAAAACTTAAATTGAGCGAGACGTGTACCTTGTGCTGGTGATTGGTCTCTTAGTTAAAATACTTCATCCTCTGCCCACTACCCCCCTATAACCTGACAGCAGTAATCCTCTGTTGCTGAAGGGTTATTACAAGCCACTGGACCTGTGTTAGGCACTGGTCACACTATGCCCGCCCTTTCTGCCCCTCCTCCATATATAGAAGTTGCACTATAGCATCAAACAATAAAAAGAGCTCTATGAATGGAGGATGGGCAGATGAATTAATGGTCTACTTTTCATCGCTGAAACTAACAGTACAGTTTCTATGATTGGTGGAGGGAGCAGAAAGAACAGGCATTGTTGGTACTCTTGACAGATACCTATGACAGGTCCAGCGGCTCTAATTTATCCCCCCCTCCCTTCCCTCGCAGCACCAGAAGATTATCACTATGGGGGTGGAGGGGTGGATGGGAAGACAAGGACGGAAGATTTCAACCAAAGCTGGTCATAGATGGATTGAAATTCAGCCAGTTCAGCAGGGACCAGCCAAATTTCGATCCATGTGTGGCCGTGCCTGTTTGACAAAAGTCGATGGAGCTTGTTGAAAAAAAAATCTACATCAGTTGGCTGCAGCCACTGGTCAGTGTAATCTGACAGCAGAGAGTCCTACTGTCAGAATACAATGTTCCAGTAGTGGGGATACCTCTATTCAGCTCGCTTGTGTAGAAGGAGGATTTTTTTTTTTACATACTACACATAGATGTATAAGAATGTGACCATGTTCCTGTGTGCTGTAAAGTTTTATTTCTTACCAGTAAGAAGAAGAGAGAAAGCAACTTCCCACCCGTCATTTTATTAGTACATCTAGCATCAGATTCTTACCTAGCATACCAGGTTCCGACCAAAAAGTGGGGCCAGGAGGTGCTTGGGCTGCGTTGTATGGAGGTCCTGGGTAAGGAGGTGGAGGTGCCATGTACATTGGGTTCAACTCAGGTGGATACATCCCAGGACCTGAGCGAGAGGTAAAAATTAACATATAAATAAAGACACACAGAGATATACATTGTACAGGTCTAGACAAATCATTGTAGAATACAGATGCCGCTCTCAAATTTAATAGCCAGCAGGCAGCTTTAAGTACACAGGGAATGTCTACTTCCACAGACAACAGTAGAAAAAGTTAGGTTCCAGCTGTAGGTTTAGATGTGTTGGGTAACAGGTTTCAGGTGTTTGTTCTGCTTTCCATAGGATACCATATACCAGAACAGTGTTAGGGTCCTTGCACATAGTACTTATGTATGAGAGCTGGATCTCCCAGGCAAAAAGTCCCTGCACGAAAAATGCAAGCATGGTCTATATAGTGCATGCTTACATCCGTACAAACATTCTTCCAGCTATATTATAATCAGGCAAAGGTGTGATTTACACATGTAAAATACTGGAGCAGTAACAGATTTTGGATTGCTTTTATGATCCGAACGAGGTGCTAGTTTACTGATATTTACGCCCCTGTGTGTACAGGCCCATAGAAAGCAAATGGGCTGCATTCAGATCAGTGAAAAATTTGCCTCAATGCCGAAAATTGTTGTGTTTTTGCAATGTGCAAGAGCCCTTAGGCATATCTAAAAAAGTAAAATAATGTTAAAGCTTGGATTTCTCATTCATTTAACAGTTTAAAATAATGCAAACTAAAGTAGTCATATTGATTGAACTTTGCCATAAAAGAATCTAAGGTGAGGTTAAAACTGAAAGAAGAAAACAAGATGCTCCTAAGAGTCTCTCTTTTCATGTTAAGACTTATTTTATTTATGGTTTTCTGATGAGAAAAAAAAAAAAAAATGTCCTCACCCTTAATCTCTTGCCATTAACAATCTATTTATTAGTGTATGTTAATAAACATCTTACCTTTTAAGTGCCAGCAACCATGCGATTGACAGATGGAACCAATTAGAGTGGTTCATGATCATATGATCACAATGTCAACCATGACATAATGATCACACGCAGGCTGGACAGTTCCTTAACCAGTTGTCTACCGCCCACCGTCAAATGACGGCGGGCGGAAGACTCTCTTGTTCTGACTGGACGTCATATGACGTTGCGGCTTTAAAAGCAGCTAGGGGGCGCACGGGCACCGTGTCGCTGGGGACCCGATGCGCGTGCCCAGCGGCTGCGATGGCCGCCGGGCACCCGCGATTGCCCAGTAACCGAGCAGGACCGTGGATCTGTGTGTGTAAACACACATATCCACGTCCTGTCAGGGAGAGGAGACCGATGGTGTGTCCCTTGTACATAGGGACAACCATCGGTCACCTCCCCCAATCAGTCCCCTCCCCCCGCAGTTAGAACACAGCTAGGAAACACATTTAACCCCTTCCTCGCCCCCTAGTGTTAACCCCTCTTCCCTGCCAGTCACATTTATACAGTAATCAATGCATTTTTATAGCAGGGATCGCTGTATAAATGTGAATGGTCCCAAAAATGTGTCAAGTGTTCGATGTGTCTGCCGCAATATCGCAGTCACGCTAAATATAAAAAAAAAAAAAAAAAAAAAAAAAAAAAAAAAAAAAAAAAAAAATCGCAGATCGCCGCTATTACTAGAAAAAAATAAAATAAATCTATCCCCTATTTTGTATCTGCTATAACTTTTGCGCCCCCAATCAATATACGCTTATTGCGATTTTTTTTTTCCAAAAATATGTAGAATACGTATCGGCCTAAACTGAGGAAAATGAAAAAAATATAAAGTTAATTTTTTTTTTTTTATATTTATTCAAAATTGTCGCTCTATCTTTGTTTATACTGCAAAAAATAAAAACCGCAGGAGGTGATCAAATACCACCAAAAGAAAGCTCTATTTGTGGGGAAAAAAAAGGACGCAAATTTCGTTTGGGAGCTACGTCGCATGACCGCGCAAATTGTCATTCAAATTGTGACAGCGCTGAAAGCTGAAAAATGGCTTGGGCAGGAAGGGGGTTTTCGAGCCCGGTAGGCAGGTGGTTAAAGTGGCTGTTAAGCCGCTTGTTCTAATACAGGGGGGATGGGAGCTTTTATTACAATAAGTTCCCCCTGTGTCATATCATAAATATGCTTATCTGTACTGGAGAGAGAGAAGAGAGAGAAGCGAATGAAGAGAGAGAAGCGAATGAAGAGAGTCCCATGATCGCTGGAAGACGCTGTGTTATCAGTACAGATAAACATAATTTATGATATAAACGGGCACAGGGCGACTTATTGTTCTAATACAGAGGGGATGGGAGCTTTTAATGTTAACTATGAGAGCAGCAGGGGCGGACAGTCAGAGAGGGGAGGGGGGATAGGTTGGAGGAGAGGACACAGGAGACAGAGCAAGGCTGCGGATGACGGAGGCACGTACACCGACATATCGTGGTCAAAGTACAGGGGGAGGGCATAGCCAGGAAGGATCAGACAGGTATTACAAGTGTTATAGGGGGCCAAATGACACACTTGTACTGTGCTAAAAGGACACAGGAGACATAGAACAAGGCACAAGTACTGTATCCCCCTCCCCTCTCAACATGCTTTAAGGGAACAGGATCTGTTTTTTGGGGGGGGGGGGGTTAACAAACGCTTTAATAATAACATTAGGCAAGTAATGCAGAAATGAAAGAATTTAATTTTTTTTTACCATATTACCAATGTTTTGGACCAGAGTGGTGCTGTGGACATAGCATATCTTGATTTCAGCAATTTGATATAGTTCCACATAATGATCGAATACAAAAGTTGTACAGGCTAGGATATAACCCTTGGGTGGTTCAGTGGATATTCAGTTGGCTAAAGAATAGATAGCAGACTGTTGTTGTAAATGGGGTACACTCAGAACAGAGAGCAGTCTGTACTAGGTCCTGTTCTATGTAATCTCTATGTGGGCGATTTAATGAAAGGTTTGTTGGGCAAGGTATGTCTTTTTGCTGATAATACAAAGGTGTGCAATAGGGTTGCTATCCCTGGAGGTGTCTGTAACATGGAACATGATTTGGCATTGCTGGAAGATTGGTCAAAGCAGTGGAAACTGCAGTTCAATGTTTCTAAATGTAAAATAATGCACCTAGGGAAAAAGAATCCCTCGAGAGAGTACAACATTGGTAAATAAACAAAAACTAAAACTCGCGCTTATGGAGACATACAAAAATAAATGACAAGTGAAAAGAAATTATATGCGCAGCTGCTACAGCATAAGGCACTAACACCTTGAGAGATAAAAAATTATAAAATGCAGCGCTAGCGAATATAAATGTGCTCAATACAAACGTATGTGTGAATGTCAACCATCTAAACCTTTCGGGATGATGGTACACACTATTAGTGAAAAGATTATGCACCAATGATTGGTGTCACCAGAAATGCAGTGGGTGTAATACTAAATGTTACCACTAAAAAGTGATCAACTAAGTAAAACCAGAAAATATACTGTGCAAAACATTAAATGAACTGAACAACCAGGCAAATAGCTCTAGGAGTAATTCACAGTACTACAGATGGTTTTCAACATCAAAGAAATAATGTCCCATTTGCAACAGTGGTTGTAATATAGAAGGAAGGGAAAAAAAAAAAAAAAAAAAATGCTTTAAAATAAAATAAAAGTCACCCAACATCCAACTTCTAGGACCAATAATGTTCGGTGAAATTCAACAGTTGGCTCAATAGCAGCAGAGATCAGAGGACCATGTGGGGAATAAAAAGAAAAAGCAACTTGTGAAGTACCGCTTAGGAACAGATTAACAATACGCTGTTATTGGGAAAACTCACAAGCCTTCAATGATAACCGAGCGTCAGTGTGTTCCGGGTTCACAACGGCGTGCGTTCCACAAGAACCGGAAGCAGCGTCACTGGTTCTTAGTGTTGACCGGAAATTTGTCAATGCATTTCGCCCCTCCTCCAGGGCATCATCAAGGACATCATCTCCGGTCAAAGAAGATCCTTATATATGCGCGGAGGTCTCCGCCTCACTTATTGTGAGCCAATTAGAAAAAAGGTAGAACCTCTCACCGCAATAAACCATTAGCTTCCTGAGTCACATCATTGCCCATCATTGATCAAAATGTGAGAACTTTATTGTTATATGACAATGACAGGGGTTAACAATGTGAACACATGAATAAATCAATGAATCTAAATACATGAATAAATTAGCATAGATAAAATAATCATTGACTAAATCAATGAAAATACAATAAAGTGCAATATAGTGGATATGCATCACGGAAAGGAATGGGGCAAAATAAAAAAAAAATAATAATAAATAAATAAATATAAAAAATAAAATAGAAAAATAAATATATAAAACTAAAATTAAAATATAAAAAAAATAAAATAAATACATACATATATATATATATATATATATATATATATATATATATATATATATATATATATATACACATACATACATATATATACACACACATACACATATACATACATATACCCATAAAAAATTTAATAAAAATTACTTTCCGTAATGCATAAACCTAAAAACTACCAATTAGATAAAAAACAATTTAGATCAAGTTCGATGTTGAGACCATGCGGACTTAAAGTACCCAACCTATGTATCCACTGGGTTTCATTACGTGAGATAGCTTGTTTAAGGTTGGACCCTCTCCAATGTGCCTCAACCCTATCGATTCCACAAAACCTAAGACCCCTAGGGTCACTGTTGTGGAATAACCTAAAATGATTAGACAAACTGTGATGCTTGAACCCTTTTCTAATCCTATTTACATGCTCTCTTAATCTAATACCCAATTTTCTGGTGGTTCTGCCCACATAGTGGAGCCCACAAGGGCAGGAAAGAAGATAAGTGACATGTGTGGTTCCACAGGTAATACATTTTTTAATTTCATAAGTTTTCCCAGACACACTAAAATGGGTTGTTTTCCTAACCCTGTGTTTGGAGGTACGACAAATCATGCATTTACCACAGCTATAAAAACCTGTCTGGTCCAAAAATGTGAATAATCTCTTAGGGGGATTCACGACATTAGGGGCCAGTTTTAATCTTAATGTGGGGGGTTTGGTATAGATAAAATGAGGTGCAACTGGTAGGACACTGGTTAGATCTTTATCTTTACGTAACAGTGGCCAATGCTCCTTAATGATTCTTTCAAATTGCTTGTGTTGTCTGGTATATCCTGTAAGAAATGCGATTCCATAATCTTTCTAATCTCGGATTTTCTTTTCAAAGAGCTGTTTTCTATCTAAGCTCCGAATATCTTCCCTGGTCTTATTGAGAGCCTTGATGTCATATCCTTTCTCTTGAAATCTTTCCAAAATAATTTTTGATTGTACATCATAGTCTTCAATTTTGTTACAGTTGCGCCGCACTCGCAACATTTGGCTTTTCGGTATTCCACTTAACCATCTTGGGTGATGGCAACTTCCAAGTGGTATATATCCATTTCTGTCAACTTCCTTGAAATATGTGCGAGTAAGTAATTTATCATTTTCTTTGAAAATCACCAAATCTAGAAAATTAACAGAATCATAACTAACAACCTCCGAAAAGGAGATACCACACTGGTTGTTACCAATTTCTTCCAGGAACTTAAAAAAGGAATCTCTTGATCCTGCCCAAATAATAAAAATATCATCGATATAACGTTTGTAAAAGCTTAACTGGGGTATATTTCTTCCATAGATTGCTTTGGATTCCCACCAGCTCATGAAAAGATTTGCTACTGAAGGGGCATATTTGGCGCCCATTGCAACACCTTTACGTTGTCTAAAATATTTCTTTTCATGCCAAAAAAAGTTATGGCTCATAGCCAGATCCAAGGCTTCAAGTAAAAAAACTTTTTGTTTGGGCTTGATATCTGTTTTGTCAAGAGCCCATTTGACTGCCTCTAAAGCATGATGTTGCTGTATGTTCGTGTACAGGGAATTAACATCCACACTGGCAAGAATGCAGTCCTGATCCACAGTAAGAGGCTCCAAAAATGTAATCAGATCTTTGCTATCTTTTAGATAGGCGGGGCATTTTTGTACTAGTGGTTGGAGAAAATTATCCAGGTACTCCCCCATTCTGGAAAATAATGAGTCTACCCCGCTAACTATAGGCCTCCCAGGAGGTCTATGGGGGTCTTTATGAATTTTGGGTAATTGGTATATTACCGGAACTTTGGGGGCATCAGGGACTAAAAATCTGGTTTCTTTTTTATTTAAAATCCCTGTTAGGTGTGCTTGCTTTGTAAGACGTTTCAATTTGGCTTTATATTTGTTGGTAGGATTACCTTTAAGTTCCTCATATGTCTCTTTGTCAGATACTAATCTATTTAATTCGTCAAGATAATCACTTTTATTAAGAATTACCAAACCCCCCCCTTGTCAGCTGATCTTATCACTATATTTTTATTTTGCTCTAATAATTCTAGACCCTTTTCAACATCTTTTTTCTTTCTACTTGGTTGTATTTTTAATTTTCTTAGGTCTTCTTCGACTACCGATTTGAAGACCTCAACAAAATGATTGTTCTTCGGTTTAGGATTGAAAATTGAATTATTTCTTAGTGTGGTATGAGTAAATTCGTCCATTACTCCTTTCGGAATTATGTCCTTATTGTTTTTAGCATAGGTCTTTTTAATATTTATTTTTCTAATAAATTTCTGAAAATCAATAAAAACATCGAACTTATTAAAATCTTTATCTAAAGCGAATTTAAGTCCTAGCTGGAGGACTTTATTCTCTTCTTCAGAAAAAACTGCATCACTCAAATTAAAGATTCCTGAATTGAGTTTGCCCTTTTCCTTTTTCCTTTTCCCTCCCCTACATCCTCTTGTTCGTCTCTTCTTGTTTGGTCTTGATTGTATGAGGGGGGTCCCTATGTGGGCAGAACCACCAGAAAATTGGGTATTAGATTAAGAGAGCATGTAAATAGGATTAGAAAAGGGTTCAAGCATCACAGTTTGTCTAATCATTTTAGGTTATTCCACAACAGTGACCCTAGGGGTCTTAGGTTTTGTGGAATCGATAGGGTTGAGGCACATTGGAGAGGGTCCAACCTTAAACAAGCTATCTCACGTAATGAAACCCAGTGGATACATAGGTTGGGTACTTTAAGTCCGCATGGTCTCAACATCGAACTTGATCTAAATTGTTTTTTATCTAATTGGTAGTTTTTAGGTTTATGCATTACGGAAAGTAATTTTTATTAAATTTTTTATGGGTATATGTATGTATATGTGTATGTGTGTGTATATATATATATGTATGTATGTATTTATTTTATTTTTTTTATATTTTAATTTTAATTTTAGTTTTATATATTTATTTTTCTATTTTATTTTTTATATTTATTTATTTTTTTATTTTTATTTTTATTTTATTTTTTTATTTTGCCCCATTCCTTTCCGTGATGCATATCCACTATATTGCACTTTATTGTATTTTCATTGATTTAGTCAATGATTATTTTATCTATGCTAATTTATTCATGTATTTAGATTCATTGATTTATTCATGTGTTCACATTGTTAACCCCTGTCATTGTCATATAACAATAAAGTTCTCACATTTTGATCAATGATGGGCAATGATGTGACTCAGGAAGCTAATGGTTTATTGCGGTGAGAGGTTCTACCTTTTTTCTAATTGGCTCACAATAAGTGAGGCGGAGACCTCCGCGCATATATAAGGATCTTCTTTGACCGGAGATGATGTCCTTGATGATGCCCTGGAGGAGGGGCGAAATGCATTGACAAATTTCCGGTCAACACTAAGAACCAGTGACGCTGCTTCCGGTTCTTGTGGAACGCACGCCGTTGTGAACCCGGAACACACTGACGCTCGGTTATCATTGAAGGCTTGTGAGTTTTCCCAATAACAGCGTATTGTTAATCTGTTCCTAAGCGGTACTTCACAAGTTGCTTTTTCTTTTTATTCCCCACATGGTCCTCTGATCTCTGCTGCTATTGAGCCAACTGTTGAATTTCACCGAACATTATTGGTCCTAGAAGTTGGATGTTGGGTGACTTTTATTTTATTTTATTTTAAAGCATTTTTTTTTCCCTTCCTTCTATATTACAACCACTGTTGCAAATGGGACATTATTTCTTTGATGTTGAAAACCATCTGTAGTACTGTGAATTACTCCTAGAGCTATTTGCCTGGTTGTTCAGTTCATTTAATGTTTTGCACAGTATATTTTCTGGTTTTACTTAGTTGATCACTTTTTAGTGGTAACATTTAGTATTACACCCACTGCATTTCTGGTGACACCAATCATTGGTGCATAATCTTTTCACTAATAGTGAGTACAACATTGGTGATACAGTGTTGGTCATCACTACAGAGGAAAAAGATTTTGGGTACTTATTTCAGATGGCTGCAATATGAGCAAACAGTGTGTCAAGGCAGTGGAAAAAGCGAAAAGAATTCTAGGATGCATCACTAGCGGGATCACCAGCAGGAGGAAGGGGGTTCCGATTCCTCTATATAGATCTTTAGTGAGACCTCATTTAGAATACTGTATGCAGTTCTGGAGACCTCACTTACAGAAAGATATTGCTAAAATAGAACAGGTCTAGAGACGGGTAACAAAAATGGTGAAAGGTGTGGGGGATAAAACATATTGAGAGCGACTTCAGGAACTTAATATGTAGTCTGGGGAAAAGAAGGGAAAGGGAGACATGATCGAAACCTTTAACCACTTGCCCACCAGGCCAATTCTGACATTTCTCTCCTACATGTAAAAATCATCATTTTTTTTGCTGGAAAATTATATAGAACCCCCAAACATTATACAGTGGAACCTCGGATTGCGAGTAACGCGGTTAACGAGCTTTTCGTAATACGAGCACTGTATTTTTTAAAATCTTAACTCGGTTTGCGAGTGTTGTCTCACAAAACGAGCACGATTCAGGCCAAAGCGGTGTGCAGTACCACGTTTGGCCTGAGGTGGGGGCGCCGGAGCCGAACAGCGACGATCCTAGCTGATCGGCGCCGTTCCGAAAAGCACGGAAAGGCCAGCGCGGCTGACCTCGGCAAATCTCGGGAACAAAGTCTTTCCGAGGCCAGCCCAGGTGTCCTCGGGCCTTTTCGGCCGTTTCCGAGGCTCTCCGGCACCATTCCGCCTCTGGCCGCATTAGCTATTGCATGCCATTGAAGTTAATGCGGAACAAATTATTTTCGTTTCCATTGACTTCAATGGGGAAACTCGCTTTGATATGCGAGTGCTTTGGATTACGAGCATTCTCCTGGAACGGATTCTGCTCGTAATCAGAGGTTCCACTGTATATGTTTTTTAGCAGAGACCCTAGAGAATACAATGGCATCATTCAGATATATCCCCACAAAGCCCAGGATGTCTTTAGACGTCCAGCCGCTGGCAAGTGGTTAAATACGATTCGGGAGGGTAGTTTTCTCAATATGTAACCAAGATCAAAACCACCGGGACATGACCTCAAACTAACTAGAGGAAAAATCTAAACTAATTTTAGAAAGTAATATTTTACTAAAAGAGTAGTTGATGCTTGGAATAAACTTCCAGCAGAGGTAGTGAGACCGTCAACAGGAAATTACTTCAAACATGCTTGGGACAAACCTAGATCTATACAAAATAGTTAACGGAAAAAAACCAAAACCGCCCCCCCCAAAAAAAAAAACTAAGTACACACGATGCTGCCCCACATTTAACCCCTGTGTACTAGGCTTAATGGGTAGTGTTAAGCTGGCCATACATGGATCGAAATATGGCTGGTTCAGCAGGGACCAGCCTAAATTTGATTCATGTGTGGCCACTGCGGTTGAACCTCGTACTTGTGAAAATGCCCCGGTTACCCAAAACTGATACTTTGCGTTGTGATTTGCATCCATATAAAATGAGTGGGCGCAACTTGGACTGCAAAGTATCGCATGCAATTTGAACATATTCATGTCCGAATAGCATGCAGGTTTCCCACACTACTCCTGTGTAAAACCCTGGCTGAAATTACTATGACAAGCCTGGGTTCACACACTAGCAGTGAGGAAACTGCATGCGATTTGGACATGAATTTCATTGCATTTCTGTTCAAATTTCATGCAATTCTTTACAGTATGATTTGAACCCATTCATTTTGCATGGATGCAAATCACACTGCAAAGTATTGGTACTGGTGAGTACTTGACCAAACGTATCGGTACCCGTACTAGCCGATAAAAAAAAAGGCCATCGTGCATCCCTTTTATATACAAAAGTGTGTGTGTGTGTGAATAATAATTTTGGTAAAGAACGCATACTTTGTCTCTCTGATCTGAATAATTTAAGCACAAGTCGGCGACTTTAGTCACTGCCTATGTAATTTCTTTCTGCTCAAGTGATGTATGGTTTCATTACCTGGAGGTGGAGCATATGGATATCCCATAGGCTGAGGTGCTGGAGCATATCCATTCATGGTAGGGGGTACATATGGGTAAGGTCCAGCTGGAGGTGCAGGTGCATATCCTCCTGGGGCAGGGGGATATCCACCAGGTCCATAAGCACCTGGCACAGCAGTAGGGGTGTAACCGTATCCAACATTAGGAGGTTGGGGTGCTCTGGAAGCTGGAATAAAATAAGATATTTAAGACAGAAAATTGAGCTTAAACAATAACAACCAACCAGATTGTGTTTACTATTCTAAGTGAAAAAAGCTACAATGAAAACCAGATCAACGTGATATGGAATACATATTATACATTGTAATAAGAACATAATAAAACATACCATTGGTTGCAAATTTAAACATTTGTTGCCCAAACTCAATTGCGCCTCCACTGTTAAAGGTAAGTTTAAATGATGCCTGCGCTTCCCATCCACCTGTAATGATAGCATAAAGTTGGCATGAATAATGATGATGGAACTTTGTTGGATGTCCATAGACAAAAATCATCAAAAACACAAAATACAACACAATCCTACTGTTGAAGCTGATTGGAAGGAAAGGTAGAGATTAAATGCTTTGTGTGCCACTGCTAGTTTAACCTCCCTGGCGGTATGATTCTGTCAGATTTTAGGTGCTGAAAGTGGTACCATTATTCTGCATGGAAATTTGGCGTTTTATATTGTAGGCCTGTAATTCTTAGGAATAACTCACTTAAATCTGTCCAAACCAGAGTCTAGTAAACATCCCGGGTATGATAAAGTTCAAAAAACTAAATTATACATTATAATAAAATAAATAACTATAAAATAATTATAACAAATAATAATATACTAATAATAAAAGTGTTTTTCAGTGTTTGATGACGAATTTCCCCACAAATTGCTATCGCTTAATTCTGCGAGTGATTCTAATTTATTATCGCTGTTTTTTGCTGGTCTAAAACCACTTTTGACATAAAGGGACACTTTTTGGTTGCTATGGACAATCTCCAGTTTCCAGGCAGAAAAAAAAAAGATTTTATTATATAAAAGTGCATGCAGGACACTGGGCAGACCACTAGGGACAAAGGGGGTGTGTAATTATTACATACAGTACTGTAATCTGTAAGATTACAGTGTACTGTATGTATACTGTGTTTTAACTTTTTTGAATTTGGCGCCGATCTCCGTCCCCGTGCGTCGTAACGTTGCAGGGAACGGAGCTCGGCGGCATTCGGCAGTGTGTGAATCGAGCGAGATGACGGCTCGATCACACAGCGGGGAGGCATCGCAGGATCCAGGGGACAAGGTAAGTAACTCCTGCCTGGATCACTGCGACGCAGCCCGAGTCTGGCTCGGGGTTACCGCTTTTGGTGCTGAAATTTAACCCCGAGCCAGACTCGGGAATACCGCTAGGAAGGTTAACAAATAAGGGCTGGATGATAAACTGATCTGTCCTTTTGACTTGTAGCTATGTTCAAGTCCTTTGAGTTGGATCACAGTGTTTTAAATTGACTTTTAACATATCTGCTTGTCTTGAAGAAAATTTCTGTAACCTGGGAAGTTCTATTGCTTTCCATGAGTCATAGTTTAATAGAGAGTGGGGTTGCCGAGTGTTATAATGCTCGCTGGGTTCCAGCACCTAGTACTGCCTCCTGTTGGGCAGAGTGATCTCTTGCCTAACAGGGATAATATAGTTCTGGTGAAGAAGTAAAGAGGAAACACCACTAACCCCTATTCAGGTAAGTAATCATTGAACACCAATGCTGCAAGCTATTATTGGGGGGGGGGGGGGTGTTATTATTGTACACAGTAATACCGGTGAAGAGGGGGAGTGGGGCCATTATTGTACTCACCGACACCAATGAAGAGAAAGAGGAGGGAACTATTGTACCCAGTGACACCAGTGGATATTATTATTGATTCCATTGACTGATGATGGGGTGCCAGTGCTGAAGAAGGGGGGTTTATTACTGCTGCCACTGATAACAGTGCTGAGGATTATTATTGCTGCCACTGACCCCAATGAATGGGGGTGCTATGAGCCGAGTTGCTATGAGCTGAATGCCACTTCCCAAAAACCCTTGCATGGTTGAAGCTATGACAGGGTTTTGTCTCTATTTTTTTTTTAAAGATATTTTTATTGGGTTTTTCAAGACAGACCAACAAACAGAAATAAAAAGCATAAACACAAAACAAATAAAAAACACAGCCTCATACCAAACAATCTGGTTAAATCAGGTCATACACATATAGAGAACATTCGGCAAAGTGTAGAAGTACATAAAAACAAATGGGCATCAGTGCAAAAAAATAAATAAAAGGCACAATGTACTAACATGTTACCATGGCAGAGTAATGGGAAAAAAATATACAGTAAAGAACCCTGGGGGTTCAAACAAGGAGAGACAATCAGTGTTGGGATAGGGTTAGAGGACAAGCCAGCCATCTACCCCAGATTTTGTGGAAAGTTTTGTTCCGTTTCCGGAGTTCAAAAGTAAGTTTATACAACGGAATAACATCATTGATAAGTTTCAGCCAGAGGGAATTTAGTGAGGTCTGCGCACCCTTCCAGGACAGTAAAATAGCTTTTTTAACATAAAAATAAAGTATATGGAGCAGTTTCTTGGCATGGGATGATAAGTGTAGTTCCCCAAAAATGCCTAGAAGGCAGTTCTTGGGGTGGATAATATTTGGGAGACCTAGTGCAGATAAAAAGGAAAGCACCCACTTCCTCCCAGAGGTCCCGAACTATCGGGCACGACCAGAAGCAATGTAGGAAGTCTGCTTCCTGGTCACAGCCGCGGAAGCAGGCAGCTGAGGGCAGGAGACCTAGTCTGTGTAACCTAGCCGGAGTAAGGTGTGTTTGATGGAAAATTTTCACCTGTATGATTCGGTCTCGGGAGGCAATGACAGAGGTTTTGTACGTCTCTCTAAATTCTGACCAGTCGTCCTCAGTAAGGGAAATATCCGGAGCGGTCCACTTTACCTGAGCTTTATGAAACCTGGGGTTATAGTCAGTCATTAGAGCAGCATAATAGGTGGAGACTAGTTTAGTGGGATCCGGCTGTCTAAGCAGTTCTTCTAGGGGAGGTAGAGTAGCGGGGTCATCCAAGGAGCCAAACTGGGCACGGATAGCATGGCGGAGCTGTTAGTAATAAAACAAATAAGATCTCGGCAGATCAAAGTCTAAACGGAGCTGGGAGAAAGCCACCCTGGGGGAATCGCCCTTCCACAGGAAAGTAGTACATATCACATCTATGCGTTTAAAAATGGATTTAGTTATTTTGCAAGGGTAGTTAGCCAGGATATAGAGAAATCTCGGTAGGTAAATCATTTTGAGCACATTGGCCCTCCCCATGAGGTCTAGAGGTAAATCCATCCACAACTTGGTCTGCTCCTGAAGGCGGGCCAATAAAGGCTCTAAGTTATTAGCAACATAGGTAGATAACGGGGTCTGTACCAAGACTCCCATGTATCTATATGAGGAAACCACCTGAAGTTTGGAGTCCGGGCGTATCTGGGAAGGTACAGACACATCTAATGGAAAGAGGCTGGACTTCTCCCAATTCACCCGGAAACCAGAATAGTCTCCAAAAATGGTAATTTCTACCAATAGGGCTCTGAGTGACTCCTGAGTATCAGCTAGATACACCAAAGTGTCATCCGCATAGAGTGAAATACGTTCCTTAATATTAGCGATTGGGAGGAGTGGATGCGGACAGCAAGCGGCTCCATGGCTAGGGCGAACAAGAGGGGTGACAACGGGCACCCCGGCGCGTGCCCCTAGTAATTGGAAAGGAATCAGTGACAGAGGAGTTAACCCGTACCTTAGCAACTGGGAATGTATAAAGGAGCTTAATCCATGCTACTATGTGGGGGCCAAAATCATACATCTGTAGAACCCGAAAGAGGTATGGCCATTCCACACTGTCAAACGCTTTGCAGGTGTCTAGGGACACGATGGCACGAGTGGGAGGACAGTCATGTGGATATTGTGAAACAGCCTACGTATATTCATTCTGGTGGACCTCCCAGGAATGAAGCTCCCCTAGTCACTATTGACCAGGGATGCGACTACACCGTTCAGGCGATTCGCCAGTACCTCTTGGCCAGAAACTTTTTGTCCACATTTATAAAGGGAAATGGGGCGGTAAGACTCACATTTAATCGGGTCCTTACGGGGCTTCAATAGAAGTACAATCAGGGCTTCTCGCATCGTTGGGGGGAGGATCCCTGCCTCTAGGGCTTTGTTATAGGTCCGTAGAAGGTAGGGGCATAAAAATAGGATTTTTATAACAGCTTACCTGTAAAGTCCTTTTCTTGGAGTACATCACGGGACACAGAGCTCCCACCCCTCTTTTGGGGACACTTATTGCTTTGTTACAAAACTGAGGTACTCCCGGTATGGGAGAGGACTTCCTGTCTTGGGTGTGCCAGTGTCCATCACCTGAAGGTAAGCTCTATAACCCACATAGTAATTACTATGCCGCTCTGTGTTGTACTCCAAGAAAAGGATTTTACAGGTAAGCGGTTATAAAAATCCTATTTTCTTTATCGTACATCACGGGACACAGGAGCGGCATAGTAATTACTATGTGGGAAGTCCCAAAGCAATGCCCAAATGAGGGGAGGGGGACACCATACATAAGCTGGGCACCAACAGACATGAGGATCTAAATTGCAGCCTGCAACACACTGCGCCAAAAGGAGACATCCTCCTGACTTCTTACATCCACCTGGTAGAACCTAGTGAACGTGTGTACTGAAGACCAAGTCATGGCTTTACAAAATCTCGTAGAGTGTGCTTTAACCTTAAATGGAGGCAACTTCTTTCTCAAGCCATAGGCTTGAACAATGACCTGTCGAATCCACTTAGCAAGAGTAGATTTCAAACGCTGCCTGGCCCTTTTTTGGGCCTTCCGGCAGAATAAACAAAATATCCGTTTTCCGAATCTGAGCGGTGGCTTGTAAATAAGCCTTAACCGCTCTTACTACATCCAAAAGAATGTAAGAATTTTTCTTCCACCGAGCTAGGCTTGGGAAAGAAAGAAGGGAGAACCACATCTTGGTTCAAATGAAAACTTGACACCACCTTGGGAAGAAAGGCTGGATGAGGACGCAGAACCACTCTGTCCGGTCCTTATGGACAACCAAATATGGCTCCTTACAGGACATAGCTGCCAATTCCGACACCCTCCTGGCCGAGGATATGGCTACCAAGAAAACTAACTTTCTGGTGAGAAGAACCAAGGGAATATGATGCAGAGGTTCAAACGGCTGTCTTTGTAGGACTGATAGAACTAGGTTTAGGTCCCAAGGACATATGGGGGCCTTAACTGGCGGGTTGATACGAGTCACCCCCTGCAATAAAGACTTAACTAGCAAATGTGAAGCTAGCGGTCTTTGAAAAAGTATTGATAAGGCTGAAACCTGACCCTTAATAGTACTTAAGGCTAACTTTGTCTACCGCCCACTGTAGATAGTCAAGAGTTCTGCCTACAACGAGGATGCCAATTCCTGGCCTCACACCATGCCACGTACGCTTTCCAAACTCTATAGTAAATATGCCTAGATACTGGCTTTCTGGCATTGATCATAGTAGACACCACAGAGTTAGAGAGGCCTCTCTTTTTTAGGATGTGGGATTCAATAGCCAGACCGTTAAACTAAAGCCCCGTACACACAATCGGATAACCTATGGATTTTCGTCCGATGGATTTGTCCATCGGATATCCGATGAAACTGTTTTCCATCAGTCTTGCCCACACACCATCAGTCAAAAAACCGACCGTTCCAAACGCGGTGACGTAAAACACTCCGATGAGCCAAGAAAAATGAAGTTTAATGCTTCTGAGCATGCGTCGACTTGATTCTGAGCATGCGTGGGTTTTTGATCCGATGGACTTGCCCATAGACGATCGGAAATTCCCATCGGTTTTTTATCCATCGGAAAATTTTAAAACAAGTTCTATTTTTTACGACCGATGGAAAAAAGACCGATGGGTACCATACACGATCGGTTGGTCTGATGAAAACCATCCATCGGACGGTTTTCATCAGTCAAACCGATCGTGTGTACGGGGCTTCAGAGTTTGTAAGGAAGGGTGGTATATCGGACCTTGAGAAAGCAGGTCTGGGCGCCGTGGAAGGGTCCAAGGATTCCCTGTAGACATTCTTATAATCTCTGCGTACCAGGATCTCCGCGGCCATGCTGGAGCTACCAGAATCACCGGTTTCCTTTCCAACTTGATTCTGCGGAGGAGTCGAGGTAACAACTGTAGCGGAGGGAATGCGTATATTAGTGCAAACTGATCCCAAGGAAACACCAGCGCATCCGCTCCGCAAGCGAGAGGATCCCTGGTTCGAGACACAAAATTGTCCACCTTTGCGTTGAATCTGGAAGCCAGCAAATCTACGTCCGGAGTCCCCCACCTCTGACATATTGACTGGAAAATGTCGGGGTGAAGAGACAATTCCCCCGGGGCCAACTGCTGGCAACTCAGGAAGTCCGCCTTCCAATTCTCTATTCCTGGAATAAAGACCGCGGAAATACATGGAACATGTTTCTCTGCCCATGCCAGAATGTGATTCACCTCCTTCTGGGCTGCCCAACTTTTGGTGCCCCCCTGGTGATTGATGTATGCCACCACTGTGGCATTGTCTGATTGAATCCTGACAGTGGACCCCCGAAGTCTGGATGTCCATGCTTTCAGGGCAAAGCGAGCTGCCCAAATCTCCAGTAGGTTGATGGCCAGGACCTTCTCGGCCTCCGACCACCTCCCCTGGAGTGACCATTGGTCTAATACTGCCCCCCAGCCTACCAGACTGGCATCTGTAGATACCACTCTCCAAGAAATTGGACAGAAAGACTTCCCCTTTTGTAGATTTTGGGGTACCAACCACCAACAGAGACTTTCCCGGACTGACGAAGTCAGGGACATTGGGAAGTCTAGAGCCTGAACCTTTTTGTTCCATGCTGATAAGATGGCTTTCTGCAATTTCCTTGAGTGGAATTGGGCGTATGGGACTGCTTTGAACGAGGCCACCATCTTCCCCAGCAACCGCATGCATAAGCGTATGGATGGCTTGCTCTTTGTACGAACTACCTGGATTAGTTCCCTTAAGGAAGCAATAAAACATTTCTCTGGTCTGAGTCTATGAGCAGCCCTAGATATTCCAGTCTCTTTACTGGCTGTAAGGCTGACTTGTCTAGGTTGAGGACTCAGCCGTGATATTCCAGGTACCTGATCGTGTCGTGTACCCCTACCTTTAGGTTGGTAACTGAGTGATCCATTATCAATAGATCGTCTAAGTATGCCATTATTGATACACCTCGAGTTCTTAGGTCAGCCAACAGAGGGGTCAAGATTTTTGTGAATACCCGTGGTGTCGTGGCCAGACCGAAAGGTAAGGCCACAAACTGAAAATGGCGCTGCTCCACCGCAAAGCGTAGAAAAAAAACTTTGATGAAAAATGGGGACGTGCAGATAAGCGTCCTTGATGTCGATGGATGCCAACCATTCTCCCCCTTGCAGGGTGGCGGCCACTGATCGAATTGGCTCCATTCGAAATGACCGAATGTTCAGGAATTTGTTTACACCTTTGAGATCTAATATGGGCCTTACGTCCCCGTTTGGCTTTGGTATTGTAAAGAGGTTTGAGTAGAATCCCAACCCCTGTTCTTCCACTGGAACCTCCACGATTACCCCTTGGGATAGTAGACGGTCCAACGCCACAAGGAGAGATCTTCTTTTTAAAGGGATCTCTTGAAATGCTGGATGTTAGAAAGCGGGGTGGAGGCCGATCCCTTAACTCCAATTTGTATCCCAGGGACACTGTGGAGAGAGCCCATCTGTCCCTGACCGTCTCTCGCCAAGCTTCTTAGAACAACTGAAGTCTTCCCCCCCATCCGATTGAGTGGGGGCCACCCTTCATAGGACCGACTTGGAGGCCGGTTTAGTACCTCTTCGGTTCCAGTTTTTTTTTATTACCCTGTGGTCCCTGAGATTTACCTCCCGAATTTGATCGGGGAGGCCGTCGGAGATCTGGCGCGCTTCTTTTCTGACAGAGAGGAAGCGATCAATGCTTGCCAATCTTTGTTCTAAACCTCCCAGAGCTGAGGCAAAAGTCTCCTCCGTCACAAAAACAGGAGCAGGTGAACTGAGGGCAGCCACAGCACCTTGTACTCCTGAAGGCTCCCTCCGGGTAACAACCTCTGATTTATCAGGGGAGGATGGTACAGCAGAAGCATGACCCAAATCCTCAGAGCCTGATGGCGAGCCCTTTTGCTTCTTAGGATTTTTAGTCCCAGAGCCCTTGGACGGCATATTCCTAAGCCAACAGCCGAGGTACTCACCGCCAAAAAATACACCCCTTACTGACTATAGTCTAATGAATAATCTGCTATATATGTCAGCCTGGTAGTTTAACTAATGTGCCTTTTTGGGATGCCTGTATCACCTCCTGCTGTATCTCTAATAGCACTGCCCACCAACAGCCCTTTGCTCTGTGTCCTTCCACTCACCAGCATTTTATCTAGAGACTGCTGTTTTTAAAAGCCTGAGGACACCCGCACATGCGCAGAAGCGCACCAGCGAGCACAGAGCGTCATGTCGCCAAGTCCCGCCCCCTCCGTACTCATTCCCATTATCAGCCATTATGTGCGCGCGCGCGCGCACACACACACACACACACACACACACACACACACGTATGCGTCGGCTGCTTCCTCATGGAGAGGCATGGGGAAGAGAAGGAGAGGAGGCAGAACCCAATGGCCGACCTGCACACAGAGCCCCGCGGCCCCCCTTCACAGGTATGACAGGGCACATGGTGATTGACAAACGAATCCTGGAGCTTCTCACAATGTGGAGCTCTTTCATCTGTCTGGGTTTTACACTTGTGACAAGAACAGCCCCAATAGACATTCGCATAGTGGCCTCTACTGGCTGAGCGAGGGAATAACAAAAGGCAAAAAACACATTAGACTGGAGGTTCCCCGCTGAACCAAGTTTCTCAGAGACCTCCACTTACCTTTTCCTTGCCGCAGGACCCTGTTTGGCACAGTAGCCCAAACTTCGCCCCTCTCGGCGGGCAATGTCAGAGACCTTCAGGGACCGGGGTCCTACTGAAAGGAACACCACTCCCCTGGACCTGTATAGCACCCTGCCAGAAAACATCTTGGTTTTGGGTATGACCAGAGTACTGGATCCCAGGGTCCAGCCCTCCTAAGAGAGGCATTACAGGCCAAACCTCGTTCTTCACTGAGGCCCGGGTACCGTCCGTCTGGCTATGAAGCACTTTGGACGGATCCGGAATAGTTTGCCTAGGCCCAAATGAACCTATACACAAGCCCACTTGATACATGTTTAACCGTGACCAACACCTTAGACACTGGCAAAAAATTGAGGTACTCCCGGTATGGGAGGGGTTATTATATAGGGGAGGGGACTTCCTGTCCAGGGGTGTGCCAGTGTCCATCACCTGAAGGTAAGCTCTATAACCCACATAGTAATTACTATGCCACTCTGTGTCCCGTGATGTACGATAAAGAAAGGTCTTTATATTGCATGTACCATTCAGTCGGGAAGCCGTCCAGGCCAGGGGTCTTATGTTTAGGCATTTGAGAGATAGCTGCAGCAATCTCCTCAATTGAGATAGGTTCTTCCAGCATTTCATGCCCCTCAGATGATAAGGAGGGGAGAGATATGTCAGCGAAGTAATCAGTCAATTAAGAGTCATTATAGTTAACCCTAAAAGTATATAGTTCTTTGTAAAAACAGAAGAAGGAGTCCAGGATATCTCCAGGGTTACCACTGACAAGTCCCTGGGCAGTAACTACCGTATATACTCGAGTATAAGCCGACCCGAATATAAGCCGAGGCACCTAATTTTACCACAAAAAACTGGGAAAACTTATTGACTCGAGTATAAGCCTAGGGTGTCCATTTGCATGCCTCACTGTGTCCATGTGCATGCCTCACTGTGCCCATGCCTCACTGTGCCCATGCCTCACTGTGCCCATGCCTCACTGTGTCCATGACTAGACTGATGTTTAACATGGGAGTCTATGGAAGCGGTGCATGGCTTTAAAAAAAATCGGTGCTCCCCGGTTGTAGGTCTCCTAGACCAAAAACTTTGCACACTTGTAGAGGAGAAATGGGACTACATGTGTGCCAAGTTTTGGGTCCAGGGTACCTACGACAGGCCGATACCGGGTCCCCAAAGTAACCAGAGAAATGACCGTTTAACATGGGAGTCTATGGAAGGGGTGCCCAGCTTTGAAAAAGCGGTGCTCCGCGGCCGTAGGTGCCCCGGACAACAAACTTTGCACACTTGTAGAGGAAGAGTGGGGCTACATGTCTGCCAAGTTTGGGGTCCAGGGGACCTACGGACGGCCGGTACCGGGTCCCCAGAAATCCGGTAAAATAGGCGCAAAAAGGTGATTAGAGTATAAGCCGAGGGGGGCATATTCAGCACAAAAAAATGTGCTGAAAAATTCGGCTTATACTCGAGTATATACGGTATTCGTGGTATGGATATGGGAGTATGTTCAGGTCTAGTCAGATATGCCAAGAGACGCTCGGCTTTATTACCATGCTCAAATGATTTCTGAGTAGCATGCAACATGCGTTTCTGCGTGAGGTCCAGCAGGCGGAGTTCAAACTCCCTGCAACTCTGCAACCATGTCTCCCTTGCATCAGAGGTAGGGTTAGAGGCATAGGCAGATTCTGCATGCACCATAGCAGTCTCAAGCTCCTCAGTAAGCATCCGATTATTTTTTTCTACAGGCATCATTCAGATATTCATTTTCAGCTGGCGATTCCCTACACCATAGGAACGATCATAGCGGCTGTTCCACTGCTTGATCGTTCCTACAGGCGGCGAAATGGGACGTCCCCCCCCTCCCGCCGCCCTCCGGTGCTTCTACCGACTCACCTGTGCGATCAGTGAGTCGGTGACAGGATCCGCCGGCCCCGGATGTTGATCATAGAGATTTCCGGCGGACCAGATGGTTGCCGGAGTCCCTATGATCGTCGGAGGCCGGGCGCAGTGTTATGACGTCACACCCGGCCTCTACATTAAAAAAACTGAGCCGCTTCGGCTGTGATCTTTTTTTTTTTTTTTTAGGCTTCCCAGCCTAGAGGTGAGATGTGGGGTCTTATTGACCCCAAATCTCACAGTAAAGAGGTCCTGTCATGCCATATTCCTATTACAAGGGTTGTTTACATTCCTTGTAATAGGAATAAAAGTGATCAAAATTATTATTATTTTTTTTAAAGGGGCAAAATAAAAAAATAAATAAGTAAAATTAACAATGCATTCTGGGGTGCATTCAGACCCCTAGTGTTCCAGGAAACTATCCTTAGGCAGAACACTGCTCTTTGCACAAGTACGCTTAAAGCGGAGGTTCACCCACATTTTACAGATTGCTGTCAACAGTCCCTCTTAGCATGAATATAAACAAAAGACTAACCTTTTTTTTTTTTGCTGTGCAGTTTTCATTAATCTTCTTTCTTCATTCCTACTTCCGGGATTTCCTCCCGCGGGAGTAGGCGTGTCCTTTGCTGTGCTACGGGTCGCTGTGTATGCTGTGTAGAGAGTGTGCATCCCCGAGATAGAGCCGCAGTGATCTATGGGAGCTCCCGCGGCGTGTACTGGGGATGACGCCGCCCGTTACTATGACAACCATAATGCTTACGGCGCAAGTCGCCGTAGAGAGTGCGCATCCCCGAGATAGAGCGGTGAATGCCGGGAGCTGAGCATTCACCGCATCCAGGAAGCAATTGCTTGTGGGCTTCACAATGCCCACAAGCAAAATGGCATATAAGTTTATCTTTACTATGAAAACGGACGGGTGATGTTGCAAGACACCTAAAAAGTGAGTACTCAATTGCGATATATAAATCCACTGATTTAATACAAAAAAAAAAAAAACGAATGGTCGCGGAACCTCCGCTTTAAGTACACCTGTGTGAACATAGCCTTAAAATATATTTTCATCTTACTATAATTTTTTTTTCTTAGTGTACATGTATTTGATTTGCTTGTATTTTTGTTGTGTAAGCTTGAAAAAAAAAAAAAAAAAAACACATGTACAAATAAAAATAAATATAAAATCCTAAATTTTTTTATGCAAGTAACTTTTCTACTCTTTTTACTAGAAAGAAAGAAAGTCTTGCTTTGATATCATGAGTAAAAGCTGAAACGTGAAAAAAGCTTTGCACTACCCAAAGGCCATGACCCAACTTGGAATCTCCCAGACATTTTTCTCAAGCATCCATCTTACCGTAAAACCATTGAACAAGCCATAAAAGATTATCTATTACTCAATACCAGCCCCGATATTAATACCCTAACACTTTGGGAAGCACACAAGCCAGTAATACGTAATGTAATACAAAAACAATCAGCCATATTTAAAACGTGAACGGAAAACCTTCGCTCGCAAACTGGAATCTGAGTTTAATGCTGCCTTTTTATCCCACCAAGACAATCCATCACCACTAACAAAATCTCGCTTAGACAAATCTCGTGTCGCATATGACTTATTTTTGACCGAAGCAGTTGAAAATTTTTATAAACGTTCAAAACATAATTATTTTATGAATGCCAATAAAATCGGGAACCTACCTAGCACGCACACTTAACTATTTAAGCAAACCATTAAGGCCTCATGCCCACGGGCGTTTTTTCAGCCGCGTTTTTGAGCGTTTTTTACAGCTTAAAAACGCCTGTCCATGTTAGTCTATAGCTTCATGCCCACCTAGGCGTTTTTGAGCTGTAAAGAGCATAGGCGTTTGTAAGCTGTAAAAAAAACCCAGGGCCAGTGCGTTCCTCAGCGTCAGAATTAGGCAGAAAAAAACGCGAGCGTCAAAAAACGCGCACTAACGCGCAAAAAACGCGCACTAACGCACGGTCGCGTTTTTAGCTCCGACGTTTTTTTAAAAAAAAAAAAAAAAAAAAAAAAAAAAAAATATTTACAATAACATGGACAGGCGTTTTTAAGCTGCAAAAAACGCAGCTGTAAAAACGCCAGTGGGCATGAGGCCTTAAACCAATTTGTTTAAAATTGGCAAAAGATGTTTTCACGAGTAACCCTATCAAAATAGTCCAGAGATTTCATTCCCACTTAACCTCGCTATATACTTCACCCACTAACTTCGATCCAAAATTAGCAGACGCTTTCTTCTCTGACATTAATCTACCAGAACTCTCCCTTAACCAAAAGAATGTCTTAGAAGAAAAAATTACACCAGAGGATGTCACCAATGTCATCAAAGACCTAAAGTTAAATAAAAGACTGGGTCCGGATGGATACTCCGCTTTATATTATAGAACCTTCGCAGAAACTTTATCACCGATCTTAGCTGAAGCCTTTAACATACTGCTGGAAGGAAAGTCCTTTAGGCAAGAAACATTAACAGCCATTGTTTGCATGATCCCCAAACTTCCCTCTGATGACACTTTATGTACAAATTACCGCCCAATCTCGCTTTTAAATCTAGATAGCAAAATTCTAGCTAAAATCTTAGCCAACAGATTAAACACTATAATAGGGAAACTCATCCACAAAGATCAAGTGGGTTTCATGCCAACACGCCAAGCGGGCAATAATGTCCGCCGGGCAGTATTACTAGCACAAATAGCTAAAGCTCGGCATATACCCTCCTGTTTTCTATCTCTCGATTTAAAAAAGGCTTTTGATTCCGTATCATGGCCTTACCTACGCCATACATTACAAAAATGGGGCTTTGGTCCCCACTTTTTGACCTGGATTGAGGCACTCTATAACGAACCAATTGCATACGTCAAATATGCAGGTTACAAATCTAGTCCATTTAATATAGAAAGAGGAACTCGCCAGGGATGCCCGCTTTCCCCCCTTTTATTCTCCCTTTTAGTGGAACCATTAGCCCAAAGAATACGTTCTGACCCGACAATCACAGGTATAGAAACTGCTGGATATCAACACAAATTATGTTTATTTGCAGATGACACATTACTATTTTTGTCCTCCCCACAAGTTTCAGGACCCAACCTCCTTCCCATCCTCAACAAATTTGGGATGATTTCAGGCCTTTTAACAAATCCTAAAAAATCCAGAGCCCTTGATATATCCCTCTCCAAAGTAGAATTAGATTCGGTTAAACATTCACTCCCATTTATTTGGGCTGAGAGGTCAATTCCCTACTTAGGAATTCACCTAACAGCCTCCTATTCCGACCTTTTCACAGTAAATTACCCCCCAATTCTAAAACAAATTACAAAACTTATACAGCAATGGACACATCTCCCGATCTCATGGATTGGCAAAATGAATGCAATCAGAATGACAATTCTCCCAAAACTACTTTACCTTTTTAGAGTTTTGCCAATCTCAATCCCATCTTATTACCTTAGACTACTTAAAAAAAGGACAACAACCTTTGTGTGGGGCTCCACTAAACCCCGTATTTCACTTCACACGTTACATTTACCAAAACTCAGAAGAGGTCTTGGTTTTCCGAACTTTGCAAATTATTATAGAGCTGCACACATTGCCAGCCTTTCTAAATATCATGCTACTCATGAAATACCCTTATGGGTTATAATAGAAGAGGCAGAATGTGACCCACTCTCCATCTCCAATTTGTTATGGCTCCTCCCCAAGGAACGCAAAACCTTGCGCAACCCCATCACCAAATATTTTCTATCTTTATGGGACAAACTTAAATTCAAACACCAACTACAATCTCCCCACAACCCTTTATTATCATTCTCCAAAAAAACCCTCGTTCTACCCAGCATGGGTCTTTCCCAAATCATTCAAGGCTTGGACCTCTCTGAACATTACACGGCTTAGTAACCTAATATCTTCTACATCCTTCCTCACATTTCCTACCCTTCGCGACACCTATAATTTACCAAATTCCAAACTCTTTAGATATCTCCAGATCCAAAATTTCCATGCACCATTACTAAGTACTACTAACTCCCCACCACATACCACACACTTTGAATCAGCCTGTCTAAAGGATCCCCACTCAAGAGGTATGATATCTTCTTTATACTCCCAAATTTCAACTTACCCTGGTCTTGATAAACCCCCATATGCCTGTAAATGGGAGGGGGACCTGGATAGAACATTTGATATGGCTGACTGGTCTAAAATTTGGTCCGCAACGAAATCTTCCTCTCCAAATATCCTGGCGGTAGAAACCAACTATATGGTTTTAACTCGTTGGTACCTCGTCCCTTCCAGGTTAGCCAAATTTACGCCAAACCAAACGGCGCAATGCTTTCGAGGCTGCCTTGACCCGGGCACCCACTTGCACATATGGTGGTCCTGCCCATTGGCACAGATATATTGGAAGAAAATATTTGGAGTTGCCTCCAGAATGTTTAATCTCAATGTGCAACCTGACCCAGCCACAGCCTTGCTCAATCTAAAACCGGACTGTATTACTTATAGACAATTTAAACTCCTTAACCAACTCCTCACGGCGGCTAAGCAAACAATCGCAAAGGCATGGAGGACTCCCGACCTAGAGGTACCCGAGACTGAATCCAGACTAAACGTTTTCATATCTCATGCCAAAATGCTAGCAATAGAAAGAGATCAAATTCTAGCTTTCGAAAAAACCTGGAATCCTTGGATCAAATACCACTTATCACCACTCTGTGATAACACAATTCTCATGCCATGGTAGCTGACAACCCTACACAGATAAAAGTGATTTGCAATCCTAAACCCAAACTTTCAGAGCCTTGGTGCCACCCTACTTTCTGTTGTGAATATTATCATGCTTTTTACACCCTCAGACAGGAAGCCATACGATCTGAGCTAATCCAGTGGACTCCTGCACTTTCTTCTCTATTCTCCTCACTATTCTATTCTTCCTTTTCTTGTGTCTCCCTTTTTCTGTGTGTTCTTTTCTTTTCTTTTTTTTCTCTTCGGCTCTATTTTTTATTTTTTTACTGAACAGTAATGAAGTATTATTCTATTTAACAAATTTTAACAGCTCTGGTCCAAGCTAATACTCTATATGGTAGCATTATTTCAATCGTAGTTAATTATTCTTAGTTATATTAACTAATTTACTTTTCTTTTCTGTAATGGTCAAATAACCTACCTAACAGTAGCTACTTAGTGGACCTTAAAATACTACCATTTATGTTAAACATGATTTGTTTACTGTTGTATTATTTATTACAACTGCTTGTATTTACTTGTTGATCCAATCAAAATATTTTGACAAGGAAAAAAGCTTTGCAGCTTAGCTAGATGATGACAGCAGATATCTTCCAGTACACCATGAGATATGTCAGTTTATGTCACTTACGTACCACCAGGTTCTGCACTTATTGTTCCTTTGATGTAGTTTGCAGAGAAAACAGGCTGTTCAATGGAGCATCCCTTCACCAAGTAGAAAGGCATCATAAATGACATCATTGGATCCTTTCCTTTGCTCACAAAGATTACCTGAAAAAGGGTTAGAACTATAAAGTGTGGAGGATACATTCCTGTAACTAAAAATAATACATAATAATGGATGAGAAAAATAAGGCCCTGTTCACACCTGCGCTTTCCAGAACGTGCAAAAAAAAAAAAAAAGCATGTCGTGCTTACGGTGCAATTAACGGCACCCCAAACATGGAGAGAAAACAAGCACTTTGTGTCACACAGCAAAACTCACATTGAAAATCACGCAAACTGGACCGCAGCAAAATGCTCCATGAGCTACTTTGCCTCATTTGTCGGGTGTAGGATAGCCCATTCAAATGAACTGGCTGAACTATGTTGTTGTTTGAAAAAGCATCTGTTCGAGCAAAGTGCAGGTATAAATGGGGCCAAATAGGGGAAAGATCACTTTCTTATGCCTCTAATAATTAAAGTGGTGGTAAACCTCAGACATGAAATATGAACATGCAACATATCCCTCTATATTGTGTACTTGTCCAAATCCAGTGTTCGGGTAACTAACCACTGAACACCACAGTGTTCTATCTGTTGCTTCATTCCTCTGCTTTCTGAATGAGTCACTTTAAACAAGTGCTGCGTGCTGTCTGAAGGGGGGTGTGCCCATTCCCTCCTGGATGAGTCGTAAGGATGAGCTCCGATGTGTTCGCATTGAACATGTGCAGAGCCCGCCAGGAAGTCGGCACCGCGATGCGCTAATGACAGGCATGGAGACATTTCCCGATACTCGGCTGCAGAGATCGGGAAATGTCTCCCTGGCTGTGATTAGCGCAGCGCGGTGCCGACTTCCTGGCAAGCTCTGCACGTGTTCAATGCGAACACGCCGGAGCTCATCCCTAATGAGTCATTGTGCTCTTGGAGTAATTTTGATAGGCCGGCCGCTCCTGGGAAGGTTCACCACTGTTCCAAGTTTTCTCCATTTGTGGATAATGGCTCTCCCCATGGTTCGCTGGAGTCCCAAAGCCTTAGAAATGGCTTTGTAACCCTTTCCAGACTGATACATGTCAGTCATCTGTTCTTGAATTTCTTTAGACCACGCCATGATGTGCTGCTTTTTTAGATCTTTTAGCCTAGGTTCACACTGACAGCGGGATTGAAATCATGGGGAGTTCAGCTGAACTCGCACGATTTCATACCCGAACGTCAGTCCGACTTCGGGAGCAATTTCCGAGACATCTGTGCGGGTTCCTGCACAGATGTCTAATGAAATCACACCCGAAGTCGCCAAAAGTAGTACAGATACGGCTTTTGGGAATCAGTGCAGCGCCGCAAATGCAGTGTTGCACTGATTTGGACGGTGCCATTGCCGGCAATAGCTGCCGATTTGGCATGGGAATATGCATCGCATACTAGCTCATTATGAAATACTTACTTAAAACAATGCCATGCAGTGCCACCTGCACTCTGCTCCCCTGGTCGTCATCTTTCACCGGAGTTACTCCCGGGTTCGCTGGCTCCAGCGATGAGATAGGTTCTGGTTATCTTTGTGTAATATTAAAATTGGTTTGATAATCTGAATCATTTAGACAGGAGTCAATTAACCTACCAGCATGTCTTTGCCTCATCCACAGATTTGTACATTAGATGAAATGTACAGCAGCCGCCACATTCAAGCTGGACTGGAGAAGAAAAGGGGGAGCTGGGGACTGGAGGAGGAGAAAATGGAAGCTGTGGACTGGAGGAGAAAATGGAAGCCGGGGACTGGAGGAGGAGAAAATGGAAGCCGGGGACTGGAGGAGGAGAAAATGGAAGCCGGGGACTGGAGGAGGAGAAAATGGAAGCCGGGGACTGGAGGAGGAGAAAATGGAAGCCGGGGACTGGAGGAGGAGAAAGGGGGAACCGGGAACTGGAGGAGAAAGGGGGAGCTGGGGACTGGAGGAGGAGAAAAGGGGGAGCTGGGGACTGGAGGAGGAGAAAAGGGGGAGCTGGGGACTGGAGGAGGAGAAAAGGGGGAGCTGGGGACTGGAGGAGGAGAAAAGGGGGAGCTGGGGACTGGAGGAGAAAAGGGGGAGCTGGGGACTGGAGGAGGAGAAAAGGGGGAGCTGGGGACTGGAGGAGGAGAAAAGGGGGAGCTGGGGACTGGAGGAGGAGAAAAGGGGGAGCTGGGGACTGGAGGAGGAGAAAAGGGGGAGCTGGGGACTGGAGGAGGAGAAAAGGGGGAGCTGGGGACTGGAGGAGGAGAAAAGGCGGAGCTGGGGACTGGAGGAGGAGAAAAGGCGGAGCTGGGGACTGGAGGAGGAGAAAAGGCGGAGCTGGGGACTGGAGGAGGAGAAAAGGCGGAGCTGGGGACTGGAGGAAAAAAGGTATAGGTGAGTTATGGACACATGTCGTTTTTTTCGACAAGATTCTTGGACAAGAAACTTGTCCCGGCCGAGTGTACACACGCTCGTTTCAAAGAACCCGCGGTTCTTTGAATGGAGCGTACGCGGTGACGTCATCGACTACGACGATGGATTGATTATTGGAAATGAGCAGATGAGAGTATGGGCGGTTTTGTGAAAAACTTCAGCACCAGGCTGCAAGACAAGAAGGGGAAAATCCCAGGGAAGTCTACACACAGCAATCCCTATAGGGGCAGTGCTACATGATCATGTCCAGTCAGGCACCTAGTCCTTCTACACAACCAGTGCCATCCCTTCCCTTGACTCATAGGCCTCGTACACACGGCCGAGATTCTCGTTGAAAAAAACATGTCGTTTTTTTTTGACGAGATTCTTGGACAAGAAAATTGTCCCGGCCGAGTGTACACACGCTCGATTCAAAGAACCCGCGGTTCTTTGAATGGAGCGTACGCGGTGACGTCATCAACTACGACGAGCATGCGCTCGTCACATTCGATTCTGTCGCCGCCATCTTGGTATACCCTACGTATGCCTATGAAGCTACCGCGCATGCGTCGAATTCATTTCGAACATGCGCGGGCTTCCGGGAGGACAGGTAAGTGTACACACACTCACTTTTCTCGTCGAGAAACATGCCGAGGAGAATCTCGACGAGAAAATAGAGAGCAGGTTCTCTATTTTCTCGTCGAGGTTTCTTGTCGGTTTTCTCGACGAGAAACCCGATAGCCGCGTACACACGACCGATTTACTCGGCAAGACCTCTCTGCCAGCAAGTTTCTTGCTGGTTCTTGCCGAGAAAATCGGCCGTGTGTACGAGGCCTGAAACTGATCTTTTGTGGCTCTCACTGCATCAGCTGACATCTCCTGCTCCAGCTGCTGCAGTGAGAACCACGAAAGATCGGCTCCAGTTATTTCCCCCACTCGCTGCACTGATCCAGATTTATCTTGCTGCCTAGACTCCCCACCCCCAACACGGCGGCCATCTCTAAACCTGAGGGCCCCATGATCTCCTAATGCCCAGGGGGCCCCATGAGTTGTCTGTCCGCCCCTGCTTAGGGGTAAGCCCAACATCCTAGCTCTAATCCCTTCTTCTTCGTCACTCTTCATTCAATAAAGTTGGCCATACACTGGTAGAATTGTGTTCAAATTTTTTCATTTTAAGAATGAAAATTTGTTTAACCAGTTGTCAACTGGCCGCCGTCAATTGACGGCGGCAGGAAGACACTGTTATCCTGGGCGGACGTCATATGACGTTGCGCCTTTAAAATCCACTAGGGGGCGCGCGCGCCCGCCACGTCGCTGGGCACCCGATGCGCGTGCCCGGCGGCCGCGATGGCCGTCGGGCACCCGCGATTGCCCAGTAACCGAGCAGGACCGTGGATCTGTGTGTGTAAACACACAGATCCACGTCCTGTCAGGGAGAGGAGATCGATGGTGTGTCCCTTGTACATAGGGACAACCATCGGTCACCTCCCCCAGTCAGTCCCCTCCCCCCACAGTTAGAACACATTTAACCCCTTCCTCACCCCCTAGTGTTAACCCCTTCCCTGCCAGTCACATTTATACAGTAAATCAATGCATTTTTATAGCAGGGATCGCTGTATAAATGTGAATGGTCCCAAAAATGTGTCTGATGTGTCCACCGCAATATCGCAGTCACGATAAAAAAAAAAAATGCTATAAATCTATCCCCTATTTTGTATCTGCTATAACTTTTGCGCAAACCAATCAATATACGGTTATTGCGATTTTTTTTTTTACCAAAAATATGTAGAAGAATACGTATCGGCCTAAACTAAGGAAATTTTTTTTTTAAAAAAGCAAAAAGTAAAAAATATTGTGTTTTTTTTTTTAAACTTGACGCTCTTCTTTTGTTTATAGCGCAAAAAATAAAAACCGTAGGAGGTGATCAAATACCACCAAATGGGAAAGAAAGGACGCAAATTTTGTTTGGGAGCCACATCGCACGACTGCGCAATTGTCATTCAAAATGTGACAGCGCTGAAAGCTGAAAAATGGCTTGGGCAGGAAGGGGGTTTTCGTGCCCGGTAGGCAGGTGGTTAATGTTATAATCATTAGTTGAGTCAAATCAATGTTTGTTTTCGACCGCAATGAGAAGCAAGATGGAAATTCCATTCATTCCAAAATGTAATGTTTAAAGCAAACCATATTTTGAAGTACTTTTATCAGGTCACTGAATGTACTGTACAAATGTTCACAAAAACATTAGTTTGAAATATGACTAGTGTATCGCCAGTTTACAGCCGAAGTCCAGGTTTACTTTTACTTTAACCACTTAAAGTGGTTGTAAACCCACTTTTTTTTTTTTACAACCTGTAAAAGAAAGGCATAATGAGCTATTATGACTAGCATAATAGCTCATTATGTTCCACTTACCTTAGATCGGGGCCCCCGAAGCCGTCCTCGTCCCTCTGTTCAGCCGCAGACATCACTGCGGCGATAGCCAGAATGTTACTTCCGAGTATCGCCGCACCAGCCAATCGCATGCGCCGTAGACAGCGGCGCTTGTCATTTTAGTAAATATCTCCTAAACCGTGTAGGTTTAGGAGATATTTCTTGCACCTACAGGTAAGCCTTAATCTAGGCTTACCTGTAGGTGCAAGTTGAAAAAGTGGGTTTACAACCACTTTAAGCCCCGAACCATTTGGTAGCTAAAGGACCAGAGGTGATTTCAGAATTTTGGACTGCGCTGCTTTAACTGTAAATTGTGCGGACATGCAATGTTGTACCCAAACAAAATTTGCGTCCTTTTCTTCCCACAAATAGAGCTTTCTTTTAATGGTATTTGATTGCCTCTGCGATTTTTTTTTTTTGCGATATAAAACGGAAAAAGACCAAAAATTTTGAAAAAAAAATTATATTTTCTACTTTTTGTTATAAGAAAAATCGAATAAACTCAATTTTAGTCATACATTTAGGCCAAAATGTATTCAGCCACATGTCTTTAGTAAAAAAAATGCCAATAAGCGTATATTTATTGGTTTGCGCAAAAGTTATAGCGTCTACAAACTAGGGTACATTTTCTGGAATTTACACAGCTTTTAATTTATGACTGCCTATCTCATTTCTTGAGGTGCTAAAATGGCAGGGCAGTACAAAACCCCCCCCCAAATGACCCCATTTTGGAAAGTAGACATCCCAAGGAAATTGCTGAGAGGCATGTTGAGCCCATTGAATATTTTTTTTTTCTGTCTCAAGTGATTGAATAATGACTAAAAAGAAAAAAAAAATAAAAAATTACAAAAAGTTGTCACTAAATGATATATTGCTCACACATGCCATGGTTATATGTGGAATTACACCCCAAAATACATTTTGCTGCTTCTCCTGAGTACGGGGATACCACATGTGTGGGACTTTTTAGGAGCCTAGCCGCGTACGGGACCCCGAAAACCAAGCACCGCCTTCAGGATTTCTAAGGGCACAAATTTTTGATTTCACTCCTCACTACCTATCACAGTTTCGAAGGCCATAAAATGCCAAAATAGCACAAAACCCCCCAAATGACCCCATTTTGGAAAGTAGACACCCCAAGCTATTTGCTGAGAGGCATGGTGAGTATTTTACAGCTCTCATTTGTTTTTGAAAATTAAGAAAGAAAATATATATATATATTTTTTTAAATTTTCAAAACTTTGTGACAAAAAGCGAGATCTGCAAAATACTCACAATACCTCTCAGCAAATAGCTTGGGGTGTCTACTTTCCAAAATGGGGTCATTTGGGGGGGTTTTGTGCCATCTGGGCATTCCATGGCCTCCGAAACTGTGATAGGCAGTGAGAAGTGAAATCAAAAATTTACACCCTTAGAAAGCCTGAAGGCGGTGCTTGGTTTTTGGGGTCCCGTACGCGGCTAGGTTCCCAAAAAGTCTCACACATGTGGTATCCCCGTACTCAGGAGAAGCAACAGAATGTATTTTGGGGTGTAATTCCACATATGCCCATGGCATGTTTGAGCAATATATCATTTAGTGACAACTTTGTGCAAAAAAATAAAATAAATTGTCTTTTTTCCGCAACTTGTGTCAACATATAAAATATTCAATGGACTCGACATGCCTCTCAGTATATAGCTTGGGGTGTCTACTTTCCAAAATGAGGTCATTTGGGGGGGTTTTGAACTGTTCTGGCATTTTATACACAACATTAGGAAGCTTACATCCACTCTTCTAACCACTTGAAGACAAAGCCCTTTTTGACACTTTGTTTACATGAAAACATTTTTTTTTTTTTGCAAGAAAATTATGTTGAACCCCCAAACATTATATATATTTTTAAAGCAAAGGCCCTACAGATTAAAATGGTGGGTGTTGCATTTTTTTTTCTACACAGTATTTGCGCAGCGATTTTTCAAACGCATTTTTTGGGGAAAAAATACACTTTTTTTAATTTTAATGCACTAAAACACACTATATTGCCCAAATGTTTGATGAAATAAAAAAGATGATCTTAGGCCGAGTACATAGATACCAAACACGACATGCTTTAAAATTTCGCACAAACGCGCATTGGCGACAAACTACATACATTTTTAAAAGCCTTTAAAAGCCTTTAAAAGCCTTTACAGGTTACCCCGTTAGATTTACAGAGGAGGTCTACTGCTAAAATTACTGCCCTCGATCTGACCTTCGCGGTGATACCTCACATGCATGGTGCAATTGCTTTTTACATATGATGCCAGACCGACGCTTGCGTTCGCCATTGGGCAAGAGCAGGGCAGGACAGGGGTGCTTTTTTTTTTTTTCTATTATTAATTTTGCTTTTTTATTTTATTTTTAAATTGTTCCTTCCATATTTATTTATTTATTTTATCATTTTTATTGTTATCTCAGGGAATGTAAATATCCCCTATGATAGCAATAGGTAGTGACAGGTACTCTTTTTTTGAAAAAACTGGGGTCTTCCAGACCCTAGATCTTTCCTCTGCCCTCAAAGCATCTGACCACACCAAGATCGGTGTGATAAAATGCTTTTCCAATTTCCCAATGGCGCTTTTTATATCCGGGGGGGGGGGGGACATTCCCTCCCACTGCTTGTAAAAGCAGCAGTCCAGAGGCTAATTAGCCACTAGGATTGCTTTTACATGAAAGCCGGCCGCTGGCTGAAAAGAATGATACCAAGATGATACCTAAACCCGCAGGCATCATTCTGTTATAAACATTCAAAGTCCAGCAACATACCAGTACGTTGCTGGTCCTTGTTGGACATGTATTGTAATCTTTTTTTTTCATGCAGCCAGTTGGCTGAACGAAAAAAGAGATTGATTGGTGGGTATGCCCACCATTAGAATACCGCCCTTCATCCACCCACTTCTAATGATGGGCATACATGCACCATTTATATATGCCGAAGCATGGGGGCATCCTCCCGCAAAAAAGTTATGCCGCACACACATGGTCGGACTTTTCCACGGGCAAGCCTCCGTCGGAATTTCGACCGTATGTACGCGGCATTAGGAGCAAAATCGCTCCTCCGCCCCAATGCTTTGGCATATATGCTTTTTTTTTTTAACTGTGGTGGTGAAATCACCTCCTACAGCACTGGAGTCGCAGGGATCAGGCCTGTCTCTGCGAACGCTGCAGTTATGTGTGTTGTGTTTTGTAAGAGACAGTGATCGATCGATACTGCACTTGGGTGGCCTGGGCTGGACGGAGGGGCAAAACGCAGGTGCTAGCAGGTATCTGGGCTGATCCCGCTAACACTGCGTTTTTGGGAACCCTAAACTGCTGGGGATGCTAGTATAGATCTGATCAGATCAGATATTGATCTGTTCAGATACTATACCACTAAGGGAGGTGTATGCTTCACGCGTGGGTGTTAGCGTTACTGGCACTAACCTGACGCTGCCTGGGGTGTGACGCAGACCCTCTCTGACGCTAAAACCTAATTGATATCACCCGCCGGACGATCAGGGGGTTAAACCTTTATTGGGTTATATATACGGCGGGTGCCCTGACACTATAAAAAGCAAACTAACTAACCAGCGTCACCCGTAACACTTATATGGTGATCACTGGTGAAAGGGTTAACTAGGGGCAATTAGGGGGTTAAAACCTTTATTAGATAATATATGGGGGTACCTGACGCTATAAAAACCTGCGGCGAACCTAAAAAAAAATTACTGGCTACCGATCTGCATCACCGACGCAAAGACAGCGATCAGAAAAATGATCGCTTAGCGACGGCGGTGCTAGGGGGTGAAAGGGTTATCTGGGGGGTGATCAGGGGGTTAAACCTTTATTGGGGGGGGGGGTTAGGGGGCTACACTGGACCTAAAACTAACTTTAGTGACACTTTTACAGTCACAAATGTCACTGATTGCAGTGATCAGTAAATAAATGGTCACTGCAAATCAGTGACACTGTGACACTGTGACTGGGGGCTGATCTGGGGGTGCGATTTGTGTGCCTATGTGTCCTGGTGTCAGTGTAGTGTTTTGTGCACTGACCTGATGTCTTCTCTTGTACGGCGCTCGGTATATGTGAGCGCCGCATGAGAGATGACATCACTTCCTCCTGCTTCCTCTGCCTGTGTTTACATTACAGGACAGAGGAAGCATTTTCATTCGCCGGGAGCGATCGCGCGGGGGGGTTTCCGGAATCGAACGGCCGTCCCCTCATCTCGGATCGCTCCCCAACGAATACCGACCGCTCACTGTATAGGAGGGGGGTCCGATTGGACTCCCCAACTGTACAAAGGCAATCACGTACACTGTACGTGATTGTGCCTGTCGGTGCCATTCTGCCGACGTACATATACAGTAAGCGGTCGTTAAGTGGTTAAATAGTTAGTTTGGGCCAAGCTGACCCAAATGAACTCTTTACATTAGTAATGGATGTATGTGACTGTATGTAGCATTAGCTACAGTCCAATGCAGTATACAGCACTTTGGTCCCGCTGCAGCACGAGGACTTTCTATCTGCTGCCAGAACAAAAGTTGGGCGAGTGGATCTAAGCGGGAAGCTTTGTATTTTATCAGTGAATACAAGGCTTTCTCTATAATGAAGATGTGGAGATTGTGACATCATACATCCGCCTCTCCATCTTAGCCAGACTCGATTTTGTTCTGACAACAGTCAAGAAAGCCGGCCATTCGAGATGTGAACCACATATGGGCAGGCTGAATGTACCCAATTTGATCAATCAACTTGGGTACAACCAGCCTGTCGGATTTTACATGCGATTCGTTTTTTTTTTTTTTAACATCAAAATGTTCCTTTATTGAGACAAAAAGTCAAAGCATGATACAACATTTGTCCAAAATGGACCAAATCAAAAAGATACAGTACAGGTGAGGTTTCATACAGGAAATAATGTGTACATCAACTAAGCCCCATTGCACAACTATACAATGGGGTACCCCTAGTTCCCACTGAATCAGGATCCAAGGCATGTACTATACCCCAACACATCAGGATCCTTCGGTCAGGGGGACCATTCCAACCTATGCCGTCCATGGCTGCCAAATTCAATTAAATTTCTTGGGGCAGTTCCTGTTAAGGTATGTTAGTTTATATAATGGAAGCACGGCATTAATGGATTTCTCCCAGGATCCCACAGAGGGGGCATTCCAGCGCAAAACAATTTCCCTCTTCGCATAAAAAAAAAAGATAAGTCTGTAGCAATTTAGTGTAACGAGGCCTCTGATCATCCTCCTGAATACCCAGAAGTGCCAGTTCCGGGGATACAGGAAGCGTCAGCTGGAGGAGGCCATTAACAGAGTCCACTACCTCAGCCAAATATCTGGCAATTTTGGGGCAGCTCCAAAACATATGATAATATAAACCTACATTGTTCTGGCAATGGGGACAATCTTGTGATCATTGTGGGTATACCTTATGCAGTCTCTGGGGGGTATAATAAACCCTATGCAGAAACATGACCTGTATCAACCTTTCTTTGGAGGATATCAGTAAAAGCAGTACTGTCTGCTACACAGTCATCCCAGTCCTCCCTATCCGGGGTCCGGTATGTCCGCCTTCCACTGATCCCAGAGTCTGTCCAGTTTAGCGGAGTCAGTTCTCAACAGTTCTAGGTATAAAGCAGACAAGGGTTTTTGCAGTTTCTCGTGAGCTAACAATTCCTCAATGGGGTCCATAGTCAGTCTGGGTGGCGTTGGGAATTGGGCCTGCATGGCATGGCGTAGCTGGAGGTACCTAAAGTACATCCACCCTGGCAGTTGGTATTTGATTTAAATGGGTCGTAAATGGCAGTAGGGCGCCTGCCGAAAGAATATCTCTGAGCGTTTTGATACGGGGGATCAGGTACTGTCCGAAGGTGCGGAAGGTTAGGGTTCCCCCAAAGGGGACAAAAAGGGGACCAGCTCTGTGGGCTAAGAAGCCCCCACCTGGCCACTGTCCATGTTTTAAGAGTTATTTTGGTTGGTTGGGGGAGATTAGCATATGCCCTATGTCCCCTGTAAACTAAGTTACCCAACTCACGGAGCGATCCAAGAAAAGCCGCTTCCAGGCACCCAGCAGCATTGCTCTTGGAAAATACATACCACCATCTGACCGTGACCAGCACAGCCACCCAGTAGTAAGTTTGTTAAATTGGCAGCGCTAGGCCCCTGCAGCGGACAGGGAGTGTCAAGGTCGATCTGGCTAGTCTGGGGGTCGCAGCCCTCCCAAATGAAGGAGCCCACGCAGCTGTCCAACTCCGCAAAGAAGGAATTGGGTATCCAGGTAGGACATGTGATTATTGTTAGCGGCTGTTATAGCCACTACCAATAATCACTGCTCCGTGCACTCACAGTGTTGACGGGGGAATCAATCGATTTTCTTTCCTGCAACCCATGGTCTATGGCTGGCCTAAGTCACCGTGCTGTGGGAACACAGTGCTGTATACTGTATGTAGGGCATGCTGCCTGCAGTTTATGCATTGCTGACAGTGACTGCCTGAATTAGTAAAGAAAATAGTTTGGGTCAGGCTAGCCCAAACAAACTATTCAAAGTGATATGAAAGCTTTACTTAGCTATGTTGGGCTGCCATTAAACATGAAAAGGCCAGATGCCTGTATGACATGCTTAATCAACAATTACGGTACTTTTGTTGTCTCTGACCTGGGACAAGTAAGGAGATTATTCTGATGAATAAATGACACTAACTGAGTATTACTGCAATGCGCAAGTATGCCTTTAACATTCCCATGTTTCATTTTTGTTAGGACTTACCCTAAATGGGGTGAGATACAGTAAACCTTTTTTTGTGCCTTTAAATACGTCCATCTTGTAAGCCATATCACTGAATGTGAGTTCCACATCTTTGCACATTTTAAGAATACTAAGGGAGAAAAAAGAAATGTAATTAGCAGATCTGTCAAGACATAAAACAACAAGTTATCTTATATCAAATCTGTACCAAGAGAAACACTGTGGATGCAATTACTGAAAATGCCATTTGTGTGGCTGCCATGGCAACCCAATGACTTAAATATGCCAAGTCAGGGGTCGCCAAACTTTTTTACTTGGGAGGGCCACATTGTATATTTTACACATATTTGCGAGCCGGAAAAATCATTTATAAATAAATCCACAGTAGAAGAATAGAATTTGACACACTGTTGACATCGGGGCTGGATGGTGCTCCTGTATCCTTTGCCGACACCTAAAACGCTGCAGCATCATGCAGTGGGACTAAACTTCCAATGTGCACAGAGCTTTACATCTGTGTCCCCATCAGTCTCCCCACAAATTGGTGTCCCCATTAGAGTCCTTCACATTTGTGTCCCCATCACAGTCTCCCTGCACATTTGTGTCCTCATCACAGCCCACCCCTGCCTGCATATTTGTGTCCCCATCAGGGCCATCAGCATCCCAATATGTTTGTGTCACCATCAGAGACATTAACTCCCCCCCTCCCACACATTTATAACCATTTAACAGTTCCCCCTTGCATGTGTACTTTACCACTGTACAGTGCGTCTCAGACAGTGATTATACTGGCTGCACCTCCTGACTCCCATCCCGCTGGTATTACACAAGCACTGTATGTCTAATGATATCCCTGAAGGAAAGATACTGGTAAACAGCAAGGCAGGAAGCAGGATCCGGGCCATGCAACAGGTCTGCACTAAAGCACTTCATTGGTTCCTAGGATGCCAACACAGTAAGACGCGGGGAGAGAATATGCCAGGGGTGAATATGCAGCACAGGTTCCAAAACCAACAGAGACCGTCCTTGAAGTGAGTCTGAGGACTCCTGCTGTGGGCAAGAAAAAACAGCCTGGTGGCCCGGATGCTGTACTATGGAGACTACTGTTCTAAGTCACTGACCCAGAATAACCACACAGATCAAAAAACTAAGAACTTCTGATCTCAAAATTCTCTGCAGGTCACCGACATTACTGATTCACATGGCAGCCAGGCAACTAGCATTTTCAGGATAAGCAATGGCAGCCTTTATACTTCCTCAGTGCATGTTTCATCTAAAAGACCTGTGCTGTGAAAAATACTGAGGCTGTCCTCGCTGACTTCCCACTGAAATATCCTGCTTATAAAAGAGAGGTGTGGAAGAACATTTTTTTGGGACATACTCTATTGTGTCACAGGAGTGCATTTACTTTGGTCTTCTGCAATCAGGATTCCGCTAATAGGTGTGTTATTGCCTACTATCAGCTGACACAGCAGAGCTGTGCCAAGTTTGTGAAGGATCCTGACAACATTGTCAGGATCCACCCACTTGTTTGATTAACAGCTGGCTCCACCTTTCAGGGCACTGCTGAGAGCCGGAGTGAGCCACACCCATGCTTGCCCCTGCCCCCTCCCCAGCCTGTGCCCTGCAGAGACAGAATGGTGTGCAGTGACAGACGGTCTAATCTCTGCTGTGAGCTGAGCGATCAGCAATCATGTGATCTGTCAGTTCTCAGTCTCAGAGCTGACATGGCATATTTATACCAACCTCTCTCTCTTCTCTTTTATTCCATCATATCACCACGTTCAGTGACAATGACATGCAACACAGGATGCCCCGATCAGCTGCTTTCTCATGTGATGACAGGTCATGTGACATGCCCAGCACTTCTACCAATTGGGAATGTGGGACAGCAATGCAGACCAGTTATAATGGCAGACACTGTACAATCACTGGCTGATCCCCTTTATAATGACTGGGGGACCCCAGGACAGTACAGCCTGGGTGGGACTTGTAGTTCCCCAATAGCTGTCCATGTCTTATCATAGATCTCTACTGATTATCAGCACAACGACAGGAGTTCCAGTACAAGGGTGGGGGAGGGGGCCCATCATTCCGGGCGGGGGAGGGGGTTTATAGTCCCAGAACAGCTGTCATAGACATACATGATTTTCCCACATCCCAGCCCCAGCACTGACCTCTCTCCATTGTTAACAATGACTCCCCCATTCTGAGAGTGGTTCTTGTTTAGAGCCATGTCGTATTTGGCCCGTCAGTCGTGGAACACAAACAAGGAAGTTATGCAGACCGATGACCCGACATTACTGACGTCACCTCCTTGTGTAACCGATGAGTCAGCTGACCGGGATTAATGAACTCTATGGGCGCGCATTCTCCGTAACGACCACTAGATGGCGACATTGTATGGGGAATCTTCTAGCGATAGCAAACTTTCTACAAGTGATATCCTAATGTAAGGTCCTCTCACACCGTACAACATATAACAATGCACCGCAACGGGCTGAAAATTCATCCTCAGTAACGTACATTCCTATATATTTTTAAGCACATTGCAATGCACTTTTATCACATTTATATGCATTTTACCCATTTGACCCCTGGAAGGTTTTACCTTCATAACCATTGCCTTTCTTGCTATTCAGCACTGACTGAGCTACTTTAACTGGCAATTGCTCAGTCATGCAGTACTTTTATATAGTTTTTTTTTTCCACACAAATAGAGCTTTCTTCTGGTGGTATTTGATCACCGCTGACTTTTTTTTATTTTTTATTATATGAACCATACCTCCCAACCAGGGCCTTCTTTAGCACAGGGCAAAAGGGGCAGCTGCTCCGGGTCCAGTCATTGTGTGGCCCATAGCAGCTTCCCCTTGAGCCCACACTGCCTGCAAATAGTTGATAAGCAAATTCGGGAGGGCCCAAGAAAATGTTTGCCCAGGTCACAATTATTATTAAAGATGGCCCTGCTCCCAACTTTTTTGAGATGAGAACAAGGAACATCTATTAGCAAAAGTCTGTAGGCATAGAACACGCCCCTGCCACGCCCCCTTAAAGGAAAATTATCCAAAAAATGATTAAACCCACAAGTGGTTTTTTTTTTCTCACCATTATCATACCTCCCAACTTTTTGAGATGGAATGAGGGACACCTATTAGCAAAAGTATGAATGCATTGGACACACCCCCTGTCACGCCCCCTTAACCACTTGAGGACCACCGCACGCCGATGTACGTCGGCAGAATGGCACGGCTGGGCACAAGGGTGTACAGGTACGTCCCCTTTAAGAGCCCAGCCGTGGGTCGCGGGCACGCTCGCAACCCGGTCCTCTTCTCCGTGACCGTCCCCACGGGAACAGCGGACCTGATCGCCGCTGGTGTCCCGCGATCGGGTCACAGAGAGGAAGAACGGGGAGAGGTAAGTGTAAACAAACCTCTCCCCGTGCTTCCTAGTGAGCCTGTCACTGATTGTCTGTTCCCTGTCAGTGATGTCACACGCTAAGCCACGCCCCCACAGTAAGAAACACAAATCAGGGCACACTTAACCCCTACAGCGCCCCCTCCTGGTTAGCCCCTTCACTGCCAGTGTCATTTCTACAGTAACCAGTGCATTTTTATAGCACTGGTCGCTGTAAAAATTACAATGGTCCCAAAAATGTGTCAAAAGTGTCCGATGTGTCCGCCATAATGTCGCAGTCACGTAAAAAAATCACTGATCGCCGCCATTACTAGGAAAAAAAAAAATTAATAAAAATGCTACAAAACTATCCCCTTTTTTGTAAACGCTATAACTTTTGCACAAACCAATCAATAAACGCTTATTGCGTTTTTTTTTTTTTTTACCAAAAATATATAGAAGAATACGTATTGGCCTAAACTGAGGAAAAAAAAAGTTTTTTTAGATATTTTTTGGGGATATTTATTATAGCAAAAAAGTAAAAAATATTGAATTTTTTTCAAAATTGTCGCTCTATTTTTGTTTATAGCTCAAAAACTGAAAACCGCAAAGGTGATCATATACCACCAAAAGAAAGCTCTATTTGTGGGAAAAAAAGGGAGCCACGTCGCACGACTGCGCAATTGTCAGTTAAAGCGACACAGTGCCGAATCGCAAAAAGTGGCCTGGTCTTTAAGCTGCATAATGGTCCGGGTCTTAAGTGGTTAAAGGAGAATTATACAAAAAAATATTAGTTAAACCCATAAGTGCTTATTTTTTTACCACTACCATTCCTTTATATTGGCTTTTGAAATGCTTTCTACAAATACAGCAATTTAGAAATTGGATAAAAGGTTTAGCACTGGGAAACACTGTTTGATAGATAAATAGTGCATTTTATATACAACTATATAGATCAGACCGAAATGAGGGACAAAAGAGGAGAAAAGAGGGACAGAGGGACTTTGTTCCAAATCAGGGACAGTCCCTCAAATGTATAAACGAAAAAAAACATATCCAATTAAAAAGATCAAATTTCTTAATAAATTTAGGCCAGAATGTATTCTGCTACATGTCCACTTCAGCTTCAAGCCTATTTTTCAAACCTGTTGTTTATAAGTTAAAATATTTTTTTTTGCTAGAAAATGACTTAGAACCCCCAAACAATATATTTTTTTCTAACACCCTAGAGAATAAAATGGCGGTCGTTGCAATACTTTTTGTCACATCGTATGTGCACAGCGGTCTTACAAGCGCACTTTTTTTTGGAAAAAAATTCACTTTTTTTAATTAAGAAATTAAACAACAGTAAAGTTAGCCCAATATTTTTTTTATATTGTGAAAGATGATGTTACGCTGAGTAAATTGATACCCAACATGTCATGCTTCAAAATTGCGCCCGCTCATGAAACTTTTCCCCTAAAAATCTCCTCATGCAACTGTAGCTCCCTCACCCGGTCACCACACACCCGCAGACCCCAAGACCCCAATGTGTTAATGGGATCTACTGGTTTTGTTACTTTGGGTCTGCAGCAATTACCTCCCATGGTGGATCCTTCAGCTCTGTAGGTACACCAATATCTTCCGGGAATAAGGCCAATGTCCACACATGAGTAAAACCTAATCAGCAAGGCTTTATTCTTTCTCTCCACTTTGAGTTAACTTGAAGAAAGCAAGAGCAGGAAAAGTTGAAAGACGTAGGGGAAGGTTCAGGCACGCAACACTTAAATCCAGTATCTACACTCGTTGCCACTCAAGCCTGAGTGGGTATTGCTTACCCGGATAGTCCCTATGAGAGCAGTCCTAGCAGACGGGATGGAGCACGGATGTCAGAGATGATGAATCCCCCTCTAGGCAGGCCTCTCCCCGAGACAGCAGTATCGTCGCTAGTCTCTGCCAGAACTGTTCTTCCCCTGGAACTCCTTTCCTAGAGATGGGCCCCCTGCAAACGGGCAGCCTGGGATCCTTCTCTGAAGTGTAGGCCCTAGTCAGCAGAGCTGGGCCTACAATGCATCAACAGGGCCTCGGGCTGAAGGTACCCAAGGCCTAAGCACTCTAGCACACCTCGTGCCTTGGGGTCCCCCTGCAATCGCCTCACACCAAATGGCGTCTGCCCCTTTTGTACCCTCACCCAGCATGCACAGCGGGTAGACCACGCCCACTGCACGGCTGCCGAGAGAGGACACCCAAGGTGCTGTGATACCCCCGTAGTCCAGCCTGTGCCGGCCGCGACAGTGCCACCTGCAGGCAAAGGAGAACAAAACTGCCGGGCAGTATCACACCCAGAGCAGAACAACAATTGAAACATAATTGGTCTGAGCCCAACTACTGGCTCAGACTGCCCTTAAATTTCCACATAGCGTCCCCAAATAATGGTGGGGGCACTACACACTCCCCTCTGTTGAAAAGACACTGTCCCCAGTGGCTAGGGAAATCAAAACCCTTCAGTCCTGAAGGCCGTTGATTTCTCTATTAACTACCAAAAAAATTAAAAAGGAAAAATCTAAACAGCTGCCTGAACCAACGCTTTTGGGAAGGGAGAAGAAAAGGAAAGACGCACACAGATAACATTACATCCAGATAATGATATTTTTTCAAAAGGACAATATAATATATATACATTCCACCCATCACTAGCTATCTATCCCACCCCATTCTCCGGTGGTGTTGATAGCTGTTCTCATACCGGCAAGAAATCACAACATGCAAATAAAATACAAACATCCTATCCCTAATACTCTATACAATTTAGAAGCAAACTGCCTCCCCTAGAGGAAGCAATTCCCTTCTCTAAAGCTTTATTACGCTAAGCCTAGCATAAAATAGCATAAAGAAATGTTTTTAAATCTAAGCCTAAATGCTTTCTCATTAGTGCAGTTTTTTTTTCTGCAGACCACTGCCACCTAGCACTGGCATAACTTCACACCCCACAATAGCTGCGTATGTGACTGTAACGCAGCACACATGAACACTTCACATCTTGACCACGGCGTCCTTTCACCATGACCTACTGACTAATCTACCCCAAAGTTCAATTTGTAGGAACTGTCCCTTGTTCGGAGCAGGAGGGAGAGAGGAAAAAAAACAACAAGCTCTCTACTTTTCTTTCCTCTTTGAGAGTAGACATCCCCTTTTCAGCGGGGTAAAGTCACTTGAATCCAGGGCATGGTTTGTCCATGCAAAGACAGGATAATAAAAAAAAAAAACAAGCACAAGTTCCTGTCTCAAAGTCTCTCAAAGATAATAGTGGGGATCTGGAAGAGTAACTAACTCCCCACGCTCATTCCGGGTGGTGATGGAAAGGACAACATCTTCTTCCCATTCACTACAAATAACCACTCGGTCGGCGTAGATATGCCGGCCGTAGCTCCAGATCCGCCGAAACACGTGAAATTCCTCTGTTTTAAGAACATTTTCCTTTCCGCGACGGGTATCTGGATTAGCCAAGTGATCCCAAATGGCTTCATCGTACCATTGTTCCCTGATGTCCTCAATTTTTTTTCATAATAGCCCAGGACACATAAGGGAACTCAAAACCGTACTCCTTTCTAACACGGTCCATCAACATCCTCTGTAACCGGGCGAGTTTTGGCAGTGTCCTCCTGTCTCCCGTTCCGGGCAACACGCACGAGTCGGATGGCGGTCTTATTGTAGACCTAACAAGTTTATAGGAAGGTCCTTTCTCAGCTGCTAAAGTACATCTAATGCCACCCGGGGCCCTTACTCGTGTTGTCGCACCTACAGAGTCTTTAGTTCCCAACTTTTTATAGCGGCAAGTAATTTCGGGTGGATGTGGACACATTTCTCCCAGCCTCCTTACCGTCACCTGCCTTTGACTTCTCTGGCTTCCTTCCGCTCTCAGTGTCCAGTTCTGGTAGGCGCTGAGGCAGGCTTCGACCGCAGCCGCGGGAGCCCTTAACATATCCCACTTTTCGCTTTGCTGGCGGGACATGAACTTCCGTTGTGGCAGAGGCAGCGTCCGCTGCGGTGTCCGCCAAAAGTTCCGTAGGCTCAGGGGCATCCTTCCCTGAGGCACTGGCAGTAGGGGAGGCGATGCGCGTGGGCTAGGCTGCAGGAGTGTAGGCGTCTTCCTCTGAAGTTAAGACGCCTGTGATGCAGTTCACCCGGTAGGCCCGGGTGATTCAGTGGGCTGCTCCATCTCAAAGAGGAACTCTCCACAAGCCAAACATCTCCCAAAGGGGCGCAGTTGCACGGCCAGTCCATGGCATTTGGGACAGAGCATGCCCGAGGCCTCCACATCTCTGCAAGTGTACAAGGCGAAGCGGCCCCGGGGCTTGAGCCGGATCCCCGTATCCGTAAGTGGGGCGGAGCAATGTCCATAGAATAAGGCATCGGGAACATCCTGGGTCCCGACAAAGCTGAAGTTCCTAGAAAGACAGACATGCTGCTCACTCTCACTCAATCGAACTCTCTCTGTCTCTTGTCACCAAATTACCCACGTGTAGCTCCCGGGCGGCTGGAACTCCTCCCCTTTTTCCTTTCTGCACGTAGCTTGCAGGCTTTTCTTTTTCTGGACACGCCCACGAACTACGCAGTTGAAAAAACTGTTCTGTGCCCCTTATCCCTTTTTCTCTTCACTCAAAGTTCGTAACACAGTCCAATGGCCGATTTTCCAATCACATAAGTTTCACTCCACTCGTATAAGAGATAGCCACAAATCCTGGACTCGAGCCCCCACGTGTAGCTCCCTCACCCGGTCACCACACACCCACAGACCCCAATGTGTTAATGGGATCTACTGGTTTCGTTACTTTGGGTCTTCAGCAATTACCTCCCACGAGTGGATCCTTCAGCTCCGTTGTCTAGGTACACATATCTTCCAGGAATAAGGCCACACATCAGTAAAACCTAATCAGTAAGGCTTTATTCTTTTTCTCCACTTTGAGTTAACTTGAAGAAAGCAAGAGCAGAAAAGTTGAAAGACGTAGGGGAAGGTTCAGGCATGCAACACTTAAATCCAGTATCTACACTCCTCACCACTCAAACCTGAGTGGGTATTGCTCACCCAGATAGTCCCTATGAGAGCAGTCCTAGCAGCCGGGATGGAGCACAGATGTCAGAGATGATGAATCCCCCTTTAGGTATGCCTCCAGACCTCTCCCCGAGACAGCAGTATCGTCGCTAGTCTCTACCGGGACTGTTCTTCCCCTGGATCTCCTTTCCTAGAGATGGGCCCCCTGCAAACGGGCAGCCTGGGATCCTTCTCTGAAGCATAGGCCCCAGTCAGCAGAGCTGGGCCTACAATGCATGAACAGGGCCTCGGGCTGAAGGTGCCCAAGGCCTAAGCACTCTAGCGCACCTCGTGCCATGCGGGCCACGAGGCACACTCACTGGACCAGAGGTCCCCCTGAACGCCTTGGGGTCCCCCAGGAATCGCCTCACGCCAAATGGCGTCTGCCCCTTTTGTACCCTATCCCAGCATGCACAGCGGGTAGACCATGCCCACTGCACGGCTGCAGAGAGAGGACACCCAAGGTGCTGTGATACCCCCGTAGTCCAGCCCGTGCCGGCGGCGACAGTGCCACCTGCAGGCAGGACTGCCATCAGGGGGGTACAGGCAGTACACCTGTAAGGGGCCCGGATGGAAACCCCCCTTTTTTTTGTAAAGGGCCCAGAGGTCCCCAGGGCCCCGGGTGGTAACCCCCCTTTTTTGTGTATTTTTTATAAAAATATATATATATATATATATTTATTTTATTTTATTTTTTTTCTAATTTTTTTAATGTGTTTTTTGTAAGGGGCCCAGAGGTTTCCAGAGGCCCGGAGGTCCCCAGGGCCCCGGATGGTAACCCCCCTTTTTTATGTATTTTTTATAAAAAATAAATAATTTTTTTTTTTTTTTTTTTTTGTAAGGGGCCCAGAGGTCCCCAGGGCCCCGGATGGCAACCCCCCCTTTTTTTAAAAATAAAAATAATATATATATTTTTTTATAAATTATTATTTTATGATGTAAACATCCCTTGTAATAGAAAAAAAGCATGCCAGGACCTCTTAAATATGAGATCTGGGGTCAAAAACACCTTATATAATGATAACTAAAGTGGACCTGTCATCATACCTCCCAACCTGCACGGATTCTGAAAACGTCCATCCCACCGTAGCCCCCCCTCCCCCGCTCAACAACTGTTATCAATTGTGTGTTTTTTTTTTAAAAGTTTTATTTATAGTTTTAACAAAACAAACAGACCCAATGGGCCAAACACAAACTAAATACAAATCTTCAGCATTGGCTCCCTCTCCCTCCCTCCCTCCAGACCCCCACCCATCAACAGGAATAATACAGTTAGAAAGTCACTTTAACTCAATCACAGTCATATGATGTTTGGAAATGTCACATAATCACAACCATAATCAACTCTTACTGCAAGTGCATTTATAATGGGTGCCACTCAATCCGCCACCGTAAGTTCACTATTCATCCAACCACCCCATACTTTATCAAACTTCTGAGGTGCGCCCCTACCATCATACGTAGCTTTGTACAGCGGTACAGCTCTATTCACCACCCCCTTCCATGCTGACACAGTGGGCGGATTGGGCTTTTTCCATGATAACACTATCAGTTTCCTGGCGTAATATATGAGAATCGTCAATAGAGCCCGAGTCGCTCTCCTTGGGGCTAGATTGTCTACCAGACCCAAGAGGCATACCTCAATTGAAGGCTGTAACTGGATGGTGGTCACCCCAGCTATGCAACCCCTCTCCAGAACCCTTGGATGAATGAGCAATTCCAAAATACATGCATGAAATCGGCCGTGAGGGAACTGCACCACCAGCAACAAGGAGACTGTGTAGGGAATATCTTGGCCAGTCTAGCCGGCGTAAGATAGATGCGATGCAGAAATTTAAATTGGATGAGATGGTCCCTGGCAGAGACCAATCTGGTAAAATTAATGTCCCATACATCATCCCAGTCATCCCTGTCCATCTGGGGGAACACCTCACCCCACGCCGCCCTACACTTTGCCAGGAGATCCCCTCCCTCACTCAACAGCTGTTTATATATTGTAGACAAGGCCTTGTCTAAAGTGTCCTCTCTCAGTAAAGACTCCATATCACTAGTTTGCATGGTGATACCAATATCTCCAAATTGGGCCTTAAATGCATGTCTGAGCTGAAGAAAACGAAACAAGTGCGTATTGGGCAGATCAAACTTGGCTTTAAGGGCGTCAAACTGTAAGAGTTTCCCACCCCCCACTATGTCCCTCAGAGTCTTAATGCTATACTTAGTCCAGGTGACTGGATCGGGGTACTCACAAAAGTGTGGTAGCTGAGGATTCTTCCAAAGTGGTGTGTAAGGAGAAATTTCAGAGGCGCCACCCACCTTATTCACTGCCACCCATGCCCTACAGGCGGCACGCATGGATATCGTGAGCCTATACAGAGCCCTGATTCCCCGAAGCGGGAGATGCTTCAGTGCCTCATACGAACCCACAACAGCCGCCTCCAGCGTATTAGCAGTGTCGTCCTCAGGTAGAGTGAACCACCTGTGGACAAATACCAGCTGACCAGCTAAGAAATACCTGTGGAAGTCCGGGACCGCCAGTCCCCCTTGTTTCCACGGCAGTTGTAACACCCGGAATTTAATTCGAGGGCGTCGTCCCTGCCATAAGAAAGTTGTTATGAGACTATCTATTTTCTTAAAAACATATCTCGGTATCCAAACAGGGGAATTCCGAAATATATACAAAAACAAAGGTAAAAATTTCATTTTCACTAAATTCACCCTACCAATGAGCGTCAAAGGTAAGTTTTGCCATGCCTGTAGCCTGGATTTCAGTTTAGTCAAAAGTGGATCGACATTTAAGGCAATAAAATCGGACACGGAATTAGAAATGTTTAACCCCAGAAATTTGAGCACCTCCACCCGCTGTAAAGGACAATCAACAGGAATCTCGCACCTGGGGGATGGCGTCCTGAGTGATAGAATTTGGGATTTTCCCCAGTTGACTTTCAGACCCGAAAAACGTGCAAAAGAATTCAGGATATCTAGTGCTGCCGACAAGGAATTTCCGGAGTCCCGCAGAAAAAGAACCATGTCGTCCGCATAAAGTGCCGTCTTTTCGTTCAAGTCTCCCACCATGATCCCCCGCACCTCCTCAGAGGACCGCAAGGCCGCAGCCACGGGTTCAATCATGATGGAAAATAGACCCGGGGACAAAGGGCAACCCTGGCGAGTGCCCCTCTGCACTGAAAAAAATTCCGACAACATATTGTTTAACTTAATGGCCGCTGTAGGGGAATGACATAGAATGTCGATCCACTTCCTGAAATGAGGCCCGAAACCGAATACCTCCAGCACCACCCTCATGTAATTCCAGTCAACGGAATCAAAGGCCTTCTCCAAATCCAAAAAGACCAGTATCCCGCCGCTGGAACTGTCCGGGCCCAACTGCGTGTGGGTGAACACCCTACGCAGATTGATATCCGTGGCTTTCCTGGGCATGAAACCTGTTTGGTCAGGGGAAATAACATGGTGCAAGACCGACATAAGTCTAGTAGCCAACATCTTAGTAAGTATTTTGAAGTCCATATTCAGTAAAGAAATGGGCCTATACGAAGAACATAGCATTGGGTCTTTGTCCGGCTTGGCCAACAGTACAATATGAGCCTCATAGAAGGAGGGGGGGAGGCCCCCCTTCTGAAAACAGTCGGCATACAATTGCAGTAGTCTAGGCACCAGGATCTCCGAGTAACGACGGTACCAGTCAATAGGCAGACCATCAGGACCCGGAGCCCTGCCACTAGGAAACGACCCAACTGCGGAGACCACCTCCTCCTCCCCGAACTCGGCATCAAGCAAATTACGAGATTCCTCTGGCATCTCAGGCAACCGCAGGGCCCCCAATGTGACCCCAAGGTCACCCGCATCATAGGGATCTATAGGCGAGTACAGAGACTTATAGAACGATACAAACTCCCGTACTACGTCCTCCCTGTCTCTCAACAGGTGTCCAGACTGGGACATTACGCAAGGCACTACCGTTGGGGACGTGTCCCCAACCGTCAAAAAAGCCAATAGTTTACCGTTTTTATCCCCCTGTTCAAAAACACGCGCCGCACTCCTTTGCAGATGACAAGTAGTCGCCTCTCGGTAATGGAGAGAAACGTTCCTCCTTGCAAACCGCAACCGAGCCAACGAGTCAGGAGAAGGTGAGTCCGCATGAGCCTTAGCGCACTCCCGCTCCCTGTCATGGAGTTGTTTTTCTACACTATTCCGCTCAATTCTCAGAGCTTTTATGGCTGATATGTATTCCCCCCTAGTAGTGGCCTTGAAGGCCTCCCATTCCATATGTAATGTGGCCGATCCCTCGTTAACCTGCCAAAATGTGTCAATGTGTGGTTGCAGCATCTCCTCCACAGAGGGCTCCCCCACCCAACTAGGTGATAAACGCCAGACTCTCCTTGAATTCTGGGAACCCACCTGCAAAGTGATCTGGAGAGGAGTGTGATCTGAGACACCCCCCGGAAGGTAGGACGTCTCAGCCACCAGAGGCAACATTGCGCCAGGTCTATTCTGGAGGACGAAGCATGTACCGAGGACAGATATGAATAGCATCTGTCCATAGGATGCTTCCACCGCCAGATTTCAGTAAGACCCGCAGCATCCGCCCACTGCGACAATTCACGGTTCGGAGCCCTATGTGGGTTGGACGCGTCCAACGTATAATTGAGAACATTATTAAAATCACCAGCCATCAATAACTGAAATGGAGCGTGAGGTGCCAATTTCTCCAACACCTCATACAGGATATTGCCTGTAAAAGGAGGGGGAATATATACATTTACCAGGGCCAACTTCCTAGAGTAAACTTCAATTATGACCACTAAATACCTTCCTCCAGGATCAGTGATCACTGTATTTATGGAGCAAGGTAAGGACTTGTTTAACAAAATAGATACACCCCTAGCATATGACGAATAGGTGGCATGTATGGCTCTGTGCATCCAGGGACGCTTCATGGCCAGAATTTTGTTGCCTAATAAATGCGTTTCCTGTAAAAACATTATGTGAGGATGTTGGGCCTGCAAAAATTTCAACACCAAAGCTCTCTTGTATTTAGAATTCAATCCCCTGACATTCCAAGAGATGATTTTAACTTTTAAAGACATGACTGTAATTCCGAAATTTGCCACAAGATGGGGGCCTAGGAGCACAGGAGAGGTCCAGAAGTACACAGAGCCATACAACAAGCTGAAGAATAACTATAACAGCTCTACAGACAGTACTTTGTGCCTGAGCCCGTTTCTGAGTGTCCCCTGGCCCACCAATTGTGGAACACCGAGGATGACACCACAAACAAGCAGCCCCAAATAAAATGGAGCAGAGACAAACAGACAAAACATTAAAAAAAAAACAAGACCAAAACATTTACTCATAAACAGACCCATCTTAGTAATCCCCTGTCTAGCCAGCAACAAAAAAAAAACCCCACAAAAAACAAAAAAAAAGGGAAACAACTAGCGCCAGCAGACTTAATCCCCCAAACCAAAAACAAAAAATGGAAAAGTGTTCTATAGAGTTATTCCATATGCCCCTTTAGAGGGGACTAAAGTGTCAACCAGGTGAGTGCTGACACCGTACGCCTTTTACGACTACTCAGCGCAGCAGAGAGAGCATCCGGCTCCATTGGTCATGCAGCACTAAGCAGCCAAATGCACCCCGCAGCCTCCTGAAAGTAACATTTTGTACAGGAAAAACAAGGACAGTCCAGATCACTTCCACCATCCAGGCACACCAATACTAAGGTCACTGGAGGGGGTAACATGGGGTAGGATGAAAGTCAAAGTATATGTGTCTACCAGCGTGCACTCAAGCAGAAGCAGATGTAAGGGTGGCCAAACAGAGTATGCCACAAATAGAAAAAAAATAAATCGAAGTAAAATAAATGCTGTACATTAAGCCAGAGTCTCCAACCAATCCGAGACATCCGAGGGGATCTCAAAAAATTTCACAGAGCCCTGGTATTCAACACGGAGCTTGCTGGGGTATAGCATGCTGTATTTGAGGCCCTTGTCCCGGAGCCTCTTCCGAACATCCACAAACGTGCGACGGCGCCTCTGCAACTCCGGGGAGAAATCCGGGAAGAAGTGCACATTGGTATTTTCAAACCGGAGCTGTGGTGACTTCCGGGCTTCCGCCAGAATGAGATCTCTGTCGCGGTAATTTAGAAACCGCACGAGGAATGGTTTGGGCAATGCACCCCGTGGTCTCGGGCCTGTGGGGACCCTATGAGCCCGCTCCACAATATCAGATTTCTCCATACCTTGGGGCTGCTGCGGGTCACCATCCACCTGCTCCATGTCCCTCAGAAGCTGCTGGGCTGTCTGTATGGCTACTGCACGCTCTGCTCCGGAGGGCAAGATGGCCGCCGCACGTGTCACCGCCGGGGAGCCCTGCGTCTTAGGAGGCGGCTGTTTCTTGGTCGATTTCCTCCTGGATGGCATCGGTGTACTCCGGAGGTGACCCCGAGCACGGAGCAGCTGTCCACCGGCCCGGATGCCGCTCAGCGCAGGAGAAATTCACAGGATTCTGAACCCAGGAGCAGGAGCTCTCTCACACACGTCCCCTCTTCCTCACATCCGGACACGCCCCCCCTCAATTGTGTGTTTAAAAGCCTTCGTTCCTGCGGCAGCACCCCCCCCGCTCAACAACTTTAATTCGATGTGAGTAAAAAAAAGTGCAGCAGCACCCCCCCCCCCCGCTTAACAACTGTAATGGGAGAGGAAAAATTGTGAATGAATGTCCCGCAGAGGACATTTGAAAAGTTGGGAGGTATGCTGTCATGGCTCTATACATGTATATAGGAATATAGAGAGGACCTGTCATGGCTCTATACATGTATGTATGTGTATAAAGAGGACCTGTCATGGCTCTATACATGTATGTAGGTGTATAAAGAGGACCAGTCATGGCTCTATGCATGTATGTAGGAGTATAAAGAGGACCTGTCATGGCTCTATGCATGTATATAGAAGTATAAAGATGACCTGTCATGGCTCTATACATGTATATAGGAGTGTAAAAGGACCTGTGCGTGGCCGGCAGCCGCAATGTCAGCCAGCCACCCGTGATCGCTCCACAGAGAGCCAGAACGGGGATCTGTTAATGTAAACAGACAGATCCCCATTCTGACAGGGGAGGAGAGACAGATCTGCTGTTCCTAGTGATTAGGAACAGAGATCTCTCTTCTCCTCCAGTCAGTCCCATCCCAACAGTTAGAAACACCTCCCAGGGAACACATTTAACCCCTTCCCTGACAGTGACATTTACACAGTAATCAGTGCATTTTTTTTAGCACAGATCGCTGTATAGATGTCACTGGTCCCAAAAATGTGTCAGAAGTGTCCGATCTGTTCACCGCAATGTCGCAGTCTCGCTAAAAATCACAGATCACTGCCATTACTAGTAAAAAAATAATAATAATAAAAATGCTTGAAGTGCATTATTTCTATTACATTGTGTGACAGCAGGAAGGTAAAGTCACCTGGTTGCATCCAGGGGGGTAGATATATTTCTCCCAGATTCAGGCTTTATGCCGACTTATACAACTAGGGAGTCAGTTGATGAAGCCCAGCTGAGGCTAGTGGGCTCATGGATGACTCATACCTCTAGGGAGAGTGTGGGGCGTCGTACAGACAGGGAGTTGATGAGGCCAGCTGAAGCTTGTCAGCTCATTTAGGCCTCTATAAAAACTCCCAGATTCATTAGGTGTTTGCTCATGCCTGGAACCAGACCTGTGTGGACTGTCTAGGGAGAGTGAACCCCTGTGCGGTGAGGCAAAGCCTGTGTGGCTATCTGTTTGGACTTTTACTAAACCAGGGACTTAGGGACTAGGACAGCACCAGGCTGATCCCAGTTGTTAGTTTAGGAAACCTGCATGTTTAGTCAGAGGTCAAACTGACCAGGATTTATTTTGTTTATGTTTCTTTTTGGCTTTGCTGTGTTTTTGTCACTGTACATAGAGAAATAAACCGCACCTTTTGATTTTGAAAACCACAACCTCCGTCTGCTGGCCCTGTTTTTGTGTGGGGAGCCCAACCAGGGGGTCACCCACACCCGCTACCGAGTTAACCCCCTCACAGTTGGTGGAGAATGCGGGCAGTTTTTTTAAGCCAGCATGGAGGAGATACTGAAACAGCTGGCTCTAGCAAATGCCAATCAACAGCAGACAAATGCAGGTTTACAAAGGAGCCTTGCAGCCCAGCAGCAAGCTCACCAACAGAGTCTGGAAGCTCAGCAACAAGCCCAGCAGCAATCTGAGGCCCGCTTCATAGACCTATTACAGAAGCAAGAGCAGAGACTACAACAAATGGAAGCAGTAATGCAGCAACGTCCGCAGACCAGTGAGGAAAGCCGTCCCACTAATACCGCGTCCTTTGGGGTGAGTCGTTTATTGACAAAAATGACTGGAGAGGATGATCCAGAGGTATTTTTGACCACATTTGAAAGGACTGCTGAAAGAGAAAAGTGGCCTGAGGAGCAGTGGGCTGGACTGGTGGCTCCTCTGTTAACTGGTGAATCGCAGAAGGCTTACTATGACCTAGAGCCTGACCAAGCAAAAGACTATGTGATGCTAAAAGCTGAAATTTTGGCAAGGCTGGGTGTCACCCAGGCTGTCCGGGCTCAGCGTGTGCATAACTGGACTTTCCAGCTTGGAAAACCCCCCAGGTCTCAAATGTATGATCTCATTCACCTGAGCAGAAAGTGGCTACAGCCAGAGACTTTGTCCGCACCAAAGATTGTGGAACGTGTTGTAATGGATCGGTTTTTGAGAGCTCTTCCTACTGCCATCCAAAAGTGGGTAAGCCATGGAGACCCAGAGACGGCCGATGGTCTTGTGGATCGTGTGGAGAAATACTTGGCTACAGAGAACCTGACGGCCTCTTCCAGAGACACTCGGACTTTCCACCCTAAGACCAGACCATCCCCAGGGGCGGATAAGAGGATTCCAAGGGGTGAGGGTGGAGAGAGTGAGAGGGTGGGAGCTCTACCCCAAGTTTGGCGAGAACAGCCTGGGAAATCAGCGGCTCAAGAGGCGGCAAGAAGGATCGTTTGCTACCGCTGCCGGCAAGCGGGACATATTGCAGCAAATTGCCCGGTTGTGGAGGAACCCATGCAATGTGACTTTCTGACGGACCGACGTCAGTCGCTGTGTGCGACAGTCGCATGCACTGCCATTCGGGGAACTGAGAAACATTTATGCAAAATGTGTATTAATGGTAGAAATGTTGTGGTATTACTGGATTCAGGTAGCCTTGTGACCCTGATAAAGGCTGAATTAGTTAAAACAGAGGTCTCTGGGAATAGCAAGGTAGCTGTTATTTGTGTGCATGGGGACACCCGAGAGTATCCAGTGACTACAGTGTGTTTCGAGACCCCCAAAGGTACCCTCTCTCATCCAGTGGGGTTAGTATCTCAATTACCGCATGATGCCATTGTGGGAAGGGATTTTCCGAAGTTCTGGGAACTGTGGGATGATCCTGAGCCCCCCACTGGTGCCCCTATGTACCAGGAATGTGATAGCCAGAACTCCTCTGAGAGTGGTGAGGACTCTCCAGAATTTCCCTTGTCAGTATTGGCAGGGGAGACTCAAGAAACTGGAGAGGAGCCCACCTCCTCAGACGAAAACCTACCGTCTGTGGAGTTTTCTGATCTGGAGGTTCACAGGGAAAATTTTGCCACAGAACAGTTAAAAGACCCCGCCCTAATAAAGGCACGGGAAAACGTAGTGGAAATAGATGGCGAGTTAGTGAACCCAGATAATACCTGCACTTACCCATACTTCAGCGTAGAGAAGGACCTACTGTATCGGGTGGCAAAAAGGGCAGAAGAAACCGTTGAGCAGCTTGTGGTGCCCAAACCTTACAGGAAGTTGGTGTTGGAGTTGGCCCATGGGCACATTCTTGGAGGTCATCTGGGGACAGAGAAAACCCGAGAGAGGGTATTACAGAGATTCTATTGGCCTGGGGTGATGAAGGACATAGAAAATTATTGTTCCTCCTGCCCTGTGTGTCAGAGGTCGGCCCCGATGCCACATTTCCGTAGCCCGCTGGTCCCTCTACCCATCATTGAGGTCCCGTTTGAGAGAATCGCAATGGATTTGGTAGGTCCTATAATCAAGTCCGCTAGGGGGCACCAGTACATATTGGTTATAATGGACTATGCCACCCGTTATCCAGAAGCGATCCCTCTCAGAAATACCTCGGCCAAAACCATAGCCAAAGAGCTATCTCTTGTTTTTAGCCGGGTGGGTATTTGTAAAGAACTGCTTACGGACCAAGGTACACCCTTTATGTCCCGGGTTATGAAAGAGCTGTGTAAATTGTTCAAAGTGACGCAATTGCGTACATCTGTGTATCACCCCCAAACCGATGGGCTGGTTGAAAGATTCAACAAAACCCTAAAACAAATGTTGAAGAAAGTGGTGGATAGAGATGGAAGGGATTGGGACTGTCTACTTCCTTATTTGATGTTTGCTATTAGGGAGGTGCCCCAATCCTCTACGGGATTCTCCCCCTTTGAGTTACTGTATGGGAGACACCCAAGAGGGCTGTTGGATATTGCCAAGGAAACTTGGGAAAGTGAGAGTTCTCCCCACAGGAGTGTGATTGAGCATGTCGCCCTGATGCAAGATCGAATTGCACAGGTAATGCCCATCGTGAGGGAACATTTGGCCCAAGCGCAGTTGGCACAGCAGAGAGTGTACAACCGTGGAGCCAAGACCCGTACCTTTTCCCCGGGGGATAGGATATTGGTACTTGTCCCTACGGTTGAAAGTAAATTCCTTGCCAAATGGCAAGGCCCCTACGAGATAATGGAAAAAGTGAGCGAAGTGAATTACAAGGTCAGACAACCAGGAAGGCGAAAGCCCGAACAGATATATCACATTAATCTGTTGAAAGCCTGGAGGGATAGAGAGTCCCTAGTCGCAGAAACTTGGTCACCAGCTCAAACTGGTTGCGTGATTCCGGAGGTTGGAATAGCAGCCACCTTGTCACAACCCCAACAACAGGAGGTTAAGGAGTTTGTGCTTCGCAACAAGGAGGTGTTCTCTGAGCTGCCGGGACAAACATCTGGGGTAGAGCATGATATTATTACCCCGCCCGGTGAAAGGGTGAAGTTAAAACCCTATCGGATCCCAGAGGCCCGACGGGAGGCAATACGGGAGGAAGTACAGAAAATGCTGAACTTAGGGGTGATAGAGGAGTCCCAAAGTGATTGGTCTAGTCCCATTGTGTTGGTGCCTAAACCGGATGGGAGCTGGCGATTTTGTAACGATTTTCGTCAGTTGAACAAAGTTACAAAATTTGACACCTACCCCATGCCACGTATAGATGAGTTGATCGACCGGCTGGGAACAGCCCGGTACATGACGACTCTTGACCTCACAAAAGGGTATTGGCAAATTCCCCTGGCCAAGTCGGCCAAAGAGAAAACCGCATTTGTAACCCCAGACGGGGCGTTCCAATATAAGAGAATGCCGTTCGGGTTACAGAATGCGCCGGCCACATTCCAGCGGAAAATGGACCAGATACTGAGGCCCCATCGGAAGTATGCTGCGGCTTACCTGGATGACGTAATTGTCCATAGCACAGATTGGGCCTCACATCTGCCAAAAGTGCAAGCAGTCCTAGACTCTATCCGGGAAGCGGGGTTTACGGCTAACCCCAAGAAGTGTACCATTGGGCAGGAGGAGGCCAAATATCTTGGGTACACCATTGGCAGGGGAGTGATAAAACCCCAACTCAACAAAGTCGAGGCCATCCAGAGTTGGCCACGTCCCAACAGCAAGAAGCAGGTACGGGCCTTTCTGGGAATCGCGGGTTATTATCGGCGCTTCATTCCCCACTTTGCTTCTAAGGCTGTGCCCCTAACCAACCTGACGAAAGGGAAAGGGTCGGTCATGATTAAATGGACCCCCGAGGCTGAGGCAGCATTCCAATTCTTGAAACAAGCCTTATGTAGCCAGCCAGTGTTGTACTCACCCGACTTCTCTAAAGACTTTGTCGTACAAAGTGATGCGTCAGATGTGGGGTTAGGAGCAGTATTGTCCCAGGTCTGGAACGGGGAAGAGCACCCAGTCATTTACCTCAGCAGGAAGTTGAAGTCCCATGAGGTAAATTACGCCACGGTTGAAAAGGAGTGTTTAGCGGTGAAGTGGGCTCTAGATTCCCTTCGGTACTATCTGCTAGGTAGGCACTTTGACATGGTTACGGATCACGCTCCGTTAAAGTGGATGGCTCAAAACAAGGAGACAAATAGAAGAGTGAATAGGTGGTTCCTGGCCCTACAGGAATTCAACTTCACAGTAAAGCATCGCCCTGGCGTTCAAATGGGGAATGTGGATGCTTTGTCTCGAGTACATGAATGCCTGATTGCTGGTGTTCCAACCCCAAGGTTAAAACAAGAGGGGGGGGGTATGTGACAGCAGGAAGGTAAAGTCACCTGGTTGCATCCAGGGGGGTAGATATATTTCTCCCAGATTCAGGCTTTATGCCGACTTATACAACTAGGGAGTCAGTTGATGAAGCCCAGCTGAGGCTAGTGGGCTCATGGATGACTCATACCTCTAGGGAGAGTGTGGGGCGTCGTACAGACAGGGAGTTGATGAGGCCAGCTGAAGCTTGTCAGCTCATTTAGGCCTCTATAAAAACTCCCAGATTCATTAGGTGTTTGCTCATGCCTGGAACCAGACCTGTGTGGACTGTCTAGGGAGAGTGAACCCCTGTGCGGTGAGGCAAAGCCTGTGTGGCTATCTGTTTGGACTTTTACTAAACCAGGGACTTAGGGACTAGGACAGCACCAGGCTGATCCCAGTTGTTAGTTTAGGAAACCTGCATGTTTAGTCAGAGGTCAAACTGACCAGGATTTATTTTGTTTATGTTTCTTTTTGGCTTTGCTGTGTTTTTGTCACTGTACATAGAGAAATAAACCGCACCTTTTGATTTTGAAAACCACAACCTCCGTCTGCTGGCCCTGTTTTTGTGTGGGGAGCCCAACCAGGGGGTCACCCACACCCGCTACCGAGTTAACCCCCTCACAGTTGTTATATAAAATAAAAAAGTTCAACTCACCATAATGCAGAATCAGTGGGAGCCCCGAGCGGATTGTCACTTGCGGATTGTCACTTGCCACGTCACCTGTCACCAGATGTGGATTGTCACTTGCCACACATTGCGCATTGTCACTTGCCACGATGTCACACATTGCGGATTGTCACTTGCCATGACATCACCTGCCACACATTGCGGATTGTCACTTGCCATGACATCACCTGCCACACATTGTGGATTGTCCTTTGCCACGTCACCTGCTACACGTAGCGGATTGTCACTTACCACAACGCCACCTGTCACACGTTGCAGATTGACACTTGCAACGTCACCTGACACACATTGCGGATTGTCACTTGCAACTTCACCTGCCACATGTAGTGGATTGTCACTTGCCATGCGTAGCGGATTGACACTTGCCACGTCACCTGCCACACGTTGCAGATTGACACTTGCCACATCACCTGACACACATTGCGGATTGTCACTTGCCACGTCACCTGCCACACATTGATTACCTGCTTCTTTGCTGCTTTTGCTTTCTAGTAACCTACAGAATCCTAAAAAAAAGTTATCTCAGAGCCTACATGTTAAGCTCTTATATGGGTTTGAGACTATTGACTTTACATCCCTTTAGAATAAAATTATATAGTATATAGCCAGCTTCCACCTCCACCTCCTTAACACAAGAGCTCACCTCGGGCTGGGGAACACTGCCCTCACACCCCCCCCCCGGCGGCAGCTCGGGAGATCCGAAGGACACAGTGTGCAGCGGCAGCTGCGCCGCCCGGGCGGAGTAGAGTAGTAGTAGGTTCTGCTGCGGTGGTGTGAGGAGGAGGAAAACAGAGCTGACAAGCGCGCGTGGCACCGGGGGAGTTCCGGGCCAACCCCCCCAAGCCCTTAACACAAGAGCTCAGCTCGGGCGGCGGAGGTCAAGGAACACTGTCATCACCCCCCGCGGGCGGCAGCTAGGGAGATCCGAAGGTGTTGTGTGGAGGAGGAAAACAGACCTGACAAGCGCAGCGCCGGGGTTGTTCCGGCGGAAAAAAAAACTGCCAAAGGAGCAGCCTGGGCACTCGCCGTACTCGCAAAGCCGATGACACTCCCGCAATGTGTGGTGCTTGGGACGGAATGGGCTTGTGGCTCTTCCTGTAGCAGCTGAAAGCTGGAGGGAGCAGAACGGGCTGGCTGGCAGAAATTAGCCTCACAGTGGAGCGGGATGGCGGGCGGCAATTTGCCGCCCCCTGAAAGTGCCGTCTGGTACAATGGTACCATCGGGTCCCATGGTAGGGCCGGCCCTGCAGCTAGCTGCTGCTATAACAAAGATATCCCTCTTCAAACAGCTGACGTATAACGACGTTGGGCGGTCCATAAGTGGTTAAAAAAAATTAAAAATAGGCGTATATTAATTAGTTTGTGTGAAAGTTATAGCATCTACAAATTATGGTATATATATATATATATATATATATATATATATATATATATTGGGATTTATGCAGCTATAGACTCTCTACTAGTAATAGCCGTGATCAGTGACTCACAGTAGGGCTAATGACTCTAATACAGTGATCAGTGCTAATACTGTACACAATCACTGTACTAATGACGCTGGCTGGGGAGGGGTTAACATCTAGGGGCAATCAATGGGTTAACTGTGTGCTTAACGATGTGTAATATGTGCTACTTTTACTTTACTCAGATCCTCAGACAACGTTTGTTACAGAGAAACGCGTTGGGTGAGTCCTCACACGTGACGTCGTTCCGCAAGTGGGGCTGACCGCTTGGACCTGCTGGCTGTTTGCAACATATGCTGTTTTATTCCTTAGAGATTGTAAGTGTAATTTCATTGTTTTATTAAAATCAATTGGCGAAGTACTACACTATGTGGATCTCCCTCTACTTTAATCCCCTCCTTGGAGTCTATTTCCGCTTAGGAGTTCAGGGAGATTTTGTATTCCAGATCAAGGTGTACATGGCTGCTATGCAGCAAGGCATTCAGTGATGATCTTGTGGGATCAGAGCAGCTGGTAAGGAGCCAATTTATTCGCACTCCAGTGACAGTATGCAAAAAAAAACAAACATTTTCTTAATTTTCCCAAAAATTGTGACAAAAAAAATTTCAACTTAAAAAAACTCACCATGCCCGTTATTAAATACGTTGGACCCAGTGCAGTGACCAGGTCCATCAGTGCCCAGGACGAAGATGGGAAAATGCGCAGAGCACCCCCCAGTACACAAAGCTCACCCCTCCTCCCACTCCCATTTACAGAACTCCCCCCACCCCTAGCCTTCCCCCAAAAACAGAGGTTCCCCATCTTCCCCAGTGCAGGACTACCCCACTCCGTAGCACCTCCCAATATAAAGATCTCCCCCCACTTCCTATCACCCCCCCAATACACAGAGCTCCACCCACCTCCTAGCACCTCCAGTACACAGAACTCCCCCCACCTCCTAGCACTCACAATTCACAGAGCTCCCCCACTTCCTAGCACTCCCAATACACAGAGCTCCACCCACCTCATAGCACCCTACCAATACACAGAAGTCCCCCCACCTCCTAGCACCCCCTTTACACAGAACTCTCCCACCGCCTAGCACCTCCAGTACACAGAGCTTTAGGACTGTTCCCCATGGGTTTTTTCTCCTAGATAAGCCTACCTTTCCTTACTTTATGTGAGTGTTTATTTGACTACTTGCCATTGTACAATAAATATTGCACTTAGAGGCACTTTTCAGTTTTTTCTTCATGTTGCATCTGTTAGCTTCACTCCAGAGAAAAGCTGTGCCCTCAGTGCATGCCTTCCATTCAAGATCCATCATTAAGACTTGTCATCCATTTCTCCATGGACTTTTTAACTCTCTCCTCCCCTGCCCTGGATTTTTAGACTGATTTTCTATCATCGCATGCAATTCATATAATTACCCGGAGCGCTAGCATTTTAATCGTCCTAGCACCCCCAAAACACAGAGCTCCTCCCACCTGCTAGCACCTCCAATACACAGAGCTCCCTCCACCTCCTAGCACCCCCAATACACAGAGCTCCCCAACCTCCTAGCACCCACAGCACACAGAGCTCCCCCACCTCCTGGCACCCCTCAATGCACAGAGCTCCCCTCACCTCCTAGCACACCCAGTACACAGAGCTCCCCTCACCTCCTAGCACCCCCAGTATACAGAGCTCCCCTCACCTCCTAGCACCCCCAATACACAGAGCTCCCCCACCTCTTAGCACCTCAAATACACAGAGCTCCCCCCACCTCCTAGCACCTCCAGTACACAGAGCTTCCCTCACCTCCTAGCACCCCCCAATACACAGAGCTACCCCACACCTCCTAGCACTCCAAGTACACAAACCTCCCCCCCACCTCCTAGCCCCTCAATACACAGAACTTACATAGTTACATAGTAGGCGAGGTTGAAAAAAGACACAAGTCCATCAAGTCCAACCTATGTGTGTGATTTTATGTCAGTGTTACATTGTATATCCCTGTATGTTGTGATCGTTCAGGTGCCCATCTAATAGTTTTTTTAAATTATCGATGCTCCCCACTGAATCCACTGCCTGTGGAATAGAATTCCACATCCTAACCGCTCTTACAGTAAAGAACGCTCAATGCAGTTTAAGGTTAAACTGCTTTTCTTCCAATTTTAGTGAATGGCCACGTGTCTTATTACATTCCCTTCTGCAGAAAAGCATTATCCCTATTGTGGGGTCACCAGTATGGTAATTGCAATCATACCCCCTCTCGTCTCCTCTCCAGAGAGATCAAACGACCTGGAGGATGGGGTAAACAGTTCAATCTCTGTATTTGCGGACAACACTAAGCTAAGCAGGGCAATAACTTCTCCGCAGGATGTGGAAACCTTGCAAGAAGATCTGAACAAATGAATGGAGTGGGCAACTACATGGCAAATGAGTTTTAATGTAGAAAAATGTAAAATAATGCAAGTTGACTCTTTTGAAATTCAGTGTCTTTGTATTCCCCTTATGTTTTCTATTTGTGTGATTTATACTGAAACAAATTGACCTGTGATCGCTGTTTCCTAAATTGCGCCATATTTTCACATCCGTTATCAGGTCTGTATTGTTGGTAATCAGTAGGTCTAGTAATGCTTTGTTTCTAGTTGGTGCGTTTACTATTTGCCCCATAAAATTGTCCTGCAAGACATTTAAAAACTGGCGAGCCTTAGATGAATGCGTGGTTCCTTCTACCCAGTCTATGTCTGGATAATTAAAATCCCCCCATTATAATGACACTTCCCGATCTTGCCGCTAATCCAATTTGTGATAGCAGGTCCGCCTCTGCCTACTCCCTCTGGTTAGGGGGCCTATAGCATACTCCCAGTAATACTTTCCCCTTAGTTTCCTCCCTTTGTAGCTCCACCCATAAGGATTCCACCTCCTCCCTTGCTCCCTTAGTGATGTCCTCTCTCACATTCACTTGTACATCATTTTTGTTATACAGGCATACCCCTCCCCCTTTTTTACCCTCCCTTGTGATATAGGGAATACCCTTGAATAATTGCCAGTCAATCATGAGAGCTGTTAAACCAAGTCTCTGAAATTCCTACAAAATCAAAGTCCTCCTTGTACAACAGTAGCTCTTGTTCTCCCATCATGTCTGCCAGACTCCTGGCATTGGTGAACATGCCACGTAGTTTAGACCGGTGGCATACTATCTCCCTATTGGGTGTTCTGAGGTTGCAAATAGGACTGCTACTGTACTTACCTCGGGTTGAGGTGCTTTAGTCAACCTACCACTAATGCCCCCAATACTACCTTCTGGAATTTTTTCCGCGCTGACTATCTCTACTTCTGGACCCCCCCCCCGTCACCTAGTTTAAAAGCCCCTCCAACATTTTTAATCCCAGTAGATCTGCACCCTCCTCATTTAGCTGCAGCCCGTCCCTTCTATAGAGCTGGTAATCGACTGAGAAGTCGGCCCAGTTCTCCAGGAACCCAAACCCCTCCTTTCTACACCAACTCCTCAACCACTTGTTTACTTTCTCAATCTCCCTCTGCCTTTCTGGTGTGGCTCGAAGTACCGGTAGTTTTTCTGAGGAAACTACCTTGGAGGTCCTTTTCCTCACTTTAGCTCCTAAGTCCCTAAAATCGTTTTTTAAGACACTCCGTCTGCTTCTGCATTTTTCATTAGTGCCAACGTGCACCATGACAGCCAGGTCTTCCCCAACCCACCCAGTAATTTGTCCATCAGATCCGTGATGTGCCAAGCCTGAGCGTCCGGTAGACAACATACAGTTTGGTGCAGAGGGTTAGTGCACGGCACATACAGCCAGAGCCCGGGGCAGGTTCCCCCTCTGCCCTCCCTTTGTCCCGGCCCTGCTTGGACTGTCTACTTTCCAAAAAGGGGTCATTTGGGGAGTATTTTTACTGTCCTTGCATTTTAGGGCCTCAGGAAATGAGATTTCAGTACATCAGGATTGATCGATTTTCAGATATACTACTGTATATACACCATAGTTTGTAAACTCTATAACTTTCACACAGACTTATTATATACATTGATTTGAGTTATTTCTGCAAAAAAAATGTAGCAGTATACATTTTGTCATAAATTAATGAAGAATGATTATTTATTTGCAAAAGTTTACAACAGATACAAAGAAAACATTTATTTTTTTCAAAATGTTTTTTGTTTATATAGCAAAAAATAAAAATAAAACACCTGGTGGTGATTAAATACTACCAAAAGAAAGTTCTATCTATTTGGGTACAGTGTTGCATGACTGAGGAATTGTAGAAAAGGTTAAAGTGGAACTAACTCTCTTTTGGGAGTTTAGTTCTGCTTGAAACTTTTTTTTTTTAAGCATGTGTCTCTTTGTTGAGTGCAGCATGTAAATTACATATACAGTACATCATAACAGTGCAGCTTACATTGCACCATAATAAACTGGTGGTTTATATTGGAATCACTAAAAACTTCCCACTCAGGTGTGATGAAAGGTGAAAGACAGTACAGGCGGTCCCCTACTTACAAACGTCTGACTTACAAATGACTCCTACTTACAAACGGAGGGAGACAACAGGAAGTGAGAGGAAATCTACCCCTAGGAAGGGAAATTCACTCCTTTAATTATTAGTTATCACGGGAAAAGGGAACCTCCACTGATGCTTTATAACCAAGGCTTGTTTCCACAACAACCCAAAATTTTCAAAATCCAATTGTCATTGAGACAGAAAGTGATGTGAAATCTTCTGAACAGGGGCACAGACAGCAAAACAAATGTTACAGGGGTGTTAACCCTTCCCTATGCTATCCAAGAAGCTTAACCACTAGAGGCCTGCGCTATAGCCGAATGACAGCTACAGCACGGACCTACAATGCCCTTTCCTCGTTCCCCGCGCGCGCTCCCGAGCACGCATCGGGGAACTTCTGTGGTGGCCGTGTCCCTTGGACACAGTCAATCACAGATCGCTGTTAATAGCCAATCACAGCGGCTATTTACAGTGCGATCGGCGTGGCCAATGAGAGATGATCTCAAATGTAAACATATGAGATCATCTCTTGTTGCCGGCTCTCCCTCCTCACACAGAGACCGCGTGTGAGGAGGGAGAGCGACCTGGGAGTTACAGTGCCCATACAGTACAATTACAGTGCCCATACAGTGCAATTACAGTGCCTGTTTGGGATCTGTGCCCACCTGTGCTGTGCCTATCTGTACCAATCTAACCACCTGTGCCATCAGTGATCAGTGCCCACCTGTGCCATCAGTGATCAGTGCCCACCTGTGCCATCAGTGCCCACCTGTGCCACCTCATCAGTGCCAATCAGTGCCCACCTGTGCCGCCTCATCAGTTCCCACCTGTGCCGCCTCATCAGTTCCCACCTGTGCCGCCTCATCAGTGCACATCTGTTCCACCAATCAGTGCCCATCTGTTCCGCCTCATCTGTGCCATAAATCAGTGCCCATCTGTGCCATAAATCAGTGCCCATCTGTGCCATAAATCAGTGCCCATCTGTGCCGCCTCATTAGTGCACATCTGTGCAGATTCATCAGTGCCCATCTGTGCAGATTCATTAGTGCCGCCTCATCAGTGCCCATCAGTGTAGGCTTAGCACACACCTGTGTAGTCGCATCACCACCAGCAACCATGTCCAAAAGATGCTATTCTGCAGAGGAGGCATACCAAATTCTTTCCATGCCTGACGAGAACAACGGCGAACCATCTTTTTCAGATTCCTCTTCAAATTCTGAGTCGGACTCAGATTATGAGCCAGTCCTCAGTAGTGCCATCCACCAGCACCGCAATGCCATCTACTAGCACCACAGTGCCATCCACCAGCACCACAGTGCCATCCACCAGCACCACATTACCTCGGCAGGAAAGGCCAAGGACCCATGCTGGCCTTCCCTATGCCCTCCAGAACCCCTTGTGGCTTCTTCCTAATTCAGGAGAAGCCAACATTCCCCCTTTCACTGCCCAGCCAGGTGGACAATTTTTCCCCAATCAATTTTTTTGATCTAATTTTTACTGAGGACATGCTATCCAGAATTGTGACCCAGTGCAACCTATATGCACAGCAATTTATTGCAAATAATCCAACATCATATTATGCTCGTCCCTTCGAGTGGAGAGACCTAACGGTGGAGGAGTTGAAGGTTTTTTTAGGCCTCACATTTTGTATGGGGCTCAACCCAAAAAACACTTTGCATTCCTTTTGGTCAAAACGCCCCATCTACCACTTGCCAATCTTCCCCACGGCAATGCCCAGAACCAGATACCTCATGATCATGAGGTTCCTCCACTTCAATGATAATACCCAGTGCCTTCCCTGAAATCACCCAAAATTATGACAGGCTTTTAAAAATTCGGCCCTTACTAAATTATTTTTCAGAAGTATTCCCCCAGTTGTATACCCCGGACCAACACATATATTTGGATGAGTCCCTTGTTAAATTTAATGGCAGGCTTAAAATAAAGCAATTTATCACCCACAAAAGGGCCCGCTATGGGGTGAAAGTGTACAAACTATGTGACCGAGTCACAGGGTACCTGTATGCCTTCTTAGTGTACGAAGGGAAGGACACCCAGCTGCATCCCCCCCAATTGACCAGACTACTTGGGATCAAGCAGGAAAGTTGTTTGGCAACTCATCAACCCCCTACTGGAAAAAGGCTACCATTTATACGTAGATAACTTCTACACATCTCTTCCCCTGTTCCGCAACCTTCACCTGAAGCAGATGCCAGCATGTGGCACGGTAAGAACGAACCGGAAGGGCTTTCCAAGTCTTGTCAATAAGAAGCTGAGAAAAGGAGAATCGGCAAGTCTGCGAAACAAGGAGGTTCTGGCAGTGAAGTGGAGGGACAGAAGGGATGTGTACATGTTGTCTTCCATCCACAATGATACCTTTGTGGAAATCCCCAGAAGGAATGGCACCACCATCCAAAAGCCCACATGCATCCAGGACTACAATTTGTTTGAGGGGAGTCGACTTCAATGACCAAATGCTCGAACCCTACCTTGCCACAAGACGGAAATACCATTGGTACAAAAAAGTCGCAATTTATTTTTTTCAACTCCACCCAAAACCCCAAACGCTTCCTTGGCTACCAGGAGGACCTTGTCACTGCCCTTATATTCCCGAACGGCCCACCCCAAAACATCCGATCTGATGTTCTTAGTCGACTCTCCGAACGCCACTTCCCCGTTAAAATCCCTCCCACAGCAACAGGCCAACGACATCAAAAAAGATGTGAGGTGTGTACCAGTGGAGGAGTCAGAGGAGACACATCTTATTATTGTGCCGTGTGTCCTTCCCAACCAGGCCTCTGTGTAGTTGAATGTTTTCGCCATTACCATACTTCACTAAATTATTAGTGAAGCATGGTAAACGTAATCCTCAGTTCCTGCCTTCACACACCTTCACACCCCTTTTGCCACTGCCTGCTCTGTAACTGACCCTGGCTTGTTATTCGACCACGCTTCTGTCTGCTGATTCTGTACATACCACTGCCTGATCTGGAACTGACCCTGAACTGTTATTCGAGCACGCTTCTGTCTACTGATTCTGTACATACTTCTGCCTGATCTGGAACTGACCCTGGACTTTTATTTGACCATGCTTCTGCCTAACGATTCTGTAATACCTCTGCCTGATCTGGAACTGACCTTGGACTGTTTGACCATGTTTTTGCCTGCCTCATTGACTGATCTTGTACCCTGCTACTGGACTAGTGGGATTCAACACAGGGGTCTCACATATGTGAGGGGCTCCAGAATTAGTTTTTCTTGATGAAGAAAACAATTCTGTTTTCTCATTCCTAGATTAGGGTCTGGAGATTCGGAGGCTTCAAAGAGATTTGGGTGGAAGAAGCCTCTACCCCTGTCCCCATTCTGCCTGCTGCCTGTAGGACTTACTTCCATTATGTTTCTGCCTGTCGCACTGACCACACCACATGTTCCTGCCTACTACCAGGACCAATATTTTTGGCACTGCTGACAATATCTCTGCCTGCACTGACCCTGGACTGTTTATGGACAGTATCCCTGCCTGCTGCCTGGACAATTTTGTATGCCATTGCTGACCAAGTCCCTGCCTGCTGCCTGGACCAGTGCTATCCTGCTGTGTAGAACTGCACTTCTAAAACCACAGGTAATCTTTTATTTACGCTTTGCTCAGCGTGATGTATTTTGGGGTGTAATTATTGGCATGTGCATGTTATGTGTCCCTGGAACACCTAACGGTGTTCCTTGCATGTTGGATCTCTGCATGTGGCCAGGCTGTGTAGAGGTCTCACACATGTGCTATCGCCATACTCAGGAGCTATGGTGTCCCTAGGGGGGTCAGAGGGGGCCCTGGCTCCCCCAACATTATGCTGTGAGGGGACGTGTGGGCGGGAAATATGAAAATCAGCAGCAGGGGCGTGGTCTAGAGATGGAGGAGTAGGGAGCAACATGCGTGTGTGAAGCTCCGTCCCTCCACCCCGTGTCGCTACCCCGATAGCCTGCTAAAGAGGAGGAATCCATATCTCCTCAACCCAGCCCCAGTGGACTTAACCCGGGTAAGAAGAGGAGGGGGAAATCTGAGCGATACCTGGGAACACAGCTGGAATTCGATCGTTACTTCCCCCATAAGCGAGCCGCTACAGCGAGGAAACAGGTAGAGGCATTGGATACGACACGTGATACGACACGTGACGTGGCAGAGGGGAAGGAGGTGTATCCGGACACGAGATGGGAGCCTCAGCAGGTCGAACAGCTGGTCGAGTGGCTGGTCGAATGGAGCGGTAAGGAGATAAGCTGCCGGGAAGGCCAGGAGGAGGTTGAATTAGAAATTGTTAAAGAGACTATAAGCGTAACACAGGCTCAAGGGAAGATGGACGGGGGGACGCAGGGTAATCAGGGGGGGCGCCAGCTTAAACCCCAAGAGCCACAGGGAGGAATCCCAACAAAGCCTAGTGATACAGGAGGAACAGGAGAGACAGAACTGGGCATTCTAAGATCCCTTATCCAAGCACTGCCAACTAAAGCAGATATAGAGGCAATGATGTCACGGATGGAGGAAAACCACTGTAAGGAGCTGAATCAGGTCCACACGGAGATACAGCATTTATCTGAAAGGCTAAAAAGCGAGGAGGGATTGACGGTGTCCCTGGAAACCCGAGTGTAGCACCTGGAACAGGTAGAGAATACACAAATCCCATTTATTATTGATATGCAGTTGCAACTAGAAGAATTTGAGGACCGTAGCCGTCGCCAGAACTTGCGGTTCAGGGAAATCCCCGAAACCATAGGACGAGAGGCCTTGCAAGCAACGGTCTTAGCAATATGTTTGCAGCTGCATACTCCCACCCCACCCCAGGTTCTGGAATTTGAAAGGGTACACAGAACCATGGGACCTCCTTCGGTAGATTTGGACAGACCACGAGATGTTATCTGCCGCTTCCACCGTTATGCACACAAGGAACTGATAAGTCGCAAAGCATGGGAGGTGGGAGAAATAGAGCAAGAGGGGGTTAAAATAAAAATATTACCAGACCTGTCACGGGCGAAATTACAACGCAGGGCAATGTAATGTTACGCCCCCTCCTGGATAAAATTAAAACACTAGGTGGGACTTATCGATGGGGATACCCGATCTCACTGATCATAAAAAAAAACTCCCTTACATTTATTTTACGGCACCCAGGGGATCTCCCAGACTTGTTTAATTTTCTGGAGACGGAAAATATGGCGATCCCGAATTGCTTACAAGTAATACCAGGTCGCCCAAGAAATAAAAAGTACCCAGGGAGAAGTAAACTCACAGCACTAAAAAGAGACAGAGAAACAAGGACTGTACCCCCATAGTGGAAAGAAAGATAGGAGAGAGAAAAAAACTTGCTATGGAGGACCTCTTTCCCCCACCCCCACCCCACTCTAAGGACTGCCATGTAATAGACCTAAGTACTGGGGACCCCCCCAAGGTTTTTTTCTTTTTTTTTGATCGTCTCCTTCCGTTTTTTTTTTGGTCCCCCTAAGTCCCCCTAAGTCTCCCCCCTTTGGTCCCCTTCTCCCCATTCCCGGTCCCCCTGTTTTTTTTTTGACCCCCCCTCCCTTTTTTTTTTTGGAGGGGCGAAGATTCACCCAATACTCGGAAGACATCAGAAGAGGACTTAGAGGAACGATTGAAGGGAGGGGGAGGAGGGAGGTGGAGGGAAGGGGGGGAGGGATCTTTCTCCCTGTATAGATAATAGTATAATAGTATGGAATGATATCTCAGTTTGTCTATGAAATAAGAAAGATGTAACAGGGAGAGGGGTAGACGGGAGGGTTTGAATTCTTCATTTTACTCACCCCCTGTGAGCCCTTTGTGTCATACATTTTTATATATAAGCATAGAGTAAGGGGATAGATTGAAGAGAATACATGGGAGACCAAGGGGAGGGAGGGGAAAAGAGAGGAGAGAGGGGAAGGAGAGAAAAGAAAAAAAAAAACAGATTAAGGATGTGCCGCAGGTTCCATATCACGAGAGGCTACGGCTACTTAATTTCACAAAGGGAATTAAGGGGGTACACTAATAGGGACACATTAATAGAGAGATAGAAGTACATGAGGCACTAAGGGGAGATAATGCTATTTTAATTTCTCCCTTTTATTTTTAATTTTTTTGCCTGTCAGATAGGAGCACTCAAGACGGTAGGAAATAGGCAGAGAGACACAAGGGGGACACAGGGGGACACAAGGGGAGTAAGAGAGGGAGGCGGGAGAGGGGGGTAGGGTTAGGTATTGTAATGGAATGTAAAATATATTCACAGGGACACAATATTATTTTTGAAGGGTGTATACACAGGTATTGAATAGGCGGAAAATTTGTAGATAAAAGGGGGGAATAAGGAGTATGAATAAAAGGGAACAGGAGTAAGAAAGATACATTACTAGACCAGACAGAGCAGAACGAGTGGGGGAGTGTGAAGGGGGGGTGGAAAGTCTGAAAAGGTTGGAATGGAAAATGAAATTTATAAGTGCTTAAAAATTGCTGTGATGATGTTGAAAACTTGGAGTAGAGGGGCGGTATAAGAGGAGTTTGGGAAACGGGAATGTCGGGGGAGACGGGGTGGGAGGGAAAGGGAGGGGAACACTCCGTCCATCTTAAACCAAGCCCCCAAATAGGTAAGCACCCACTGGGGTCATAAGATAAAGGACCAGAAGTGGGTGCCTCTCTTAGGGGTATAAGGGTAAGGGAAGGGAGGGATTAGAGTTATTTAGAGGGAAAGGGATTTTGGGCAGGGGATTTATTTAAAAAAATTGTATTTATTTTTTTAACTCTCTGTTGCATTCTTTCCCTCTGTCTCTCTTCCAGGATGGAGGGGGTAAGGGTAACATCTATTAATGCCAAAGGGCTGAATACCCCAGAAAAAAGGAGGATGCTATTAAATGAACTTAAACAAACTCGAACAGACGTAGCATTTATACAGGAGACACATCTTAAGCCGAATAAATTTCCCTACTTACAAAATAGATTCTTTCCATGTGCCTATCACGCATATAATCAAACATCTAAATCTAAAGGGGTCTCCATTGTATTCTCTAATAGGCTGCCTTGGACCCTGATAGATAAAAAGATAGATGAAGAGGGACGGTATCTATTTCTTAAGGGAAATATTGGGGAGGTGAAAGTCACTCTGGCAACCCTGTACACACCAAATACACATCAAGACACTTTTTTAAAGAAAACATTGTCGCGATTAGCTACATTTGCAGAGGGGAAAATTATTCTGGGAGGGGATTTCAACATACCCTTAGACCCTAGAGTAGACACATCAGCAGGGTCATCTTCGGTACCAGGAGAGATCAGGAGGGGTATCCTGCGGAATCTGCAGGAAATGCAGCTGATAAATGCCTGGAGGCGATGCATGGGGGGAGAGGAACTATACGTTCTTCTCCAATCCGCACCAAGTATACTTGCGAATTGATTTTTTTTGTTACCACATTATTTATTAACGGCAGTACTTGTGGTCACTATAGGCAGTATAACATGGTCAGATCATGCCCCGGTGATGATTTGTATTTCCCTATCTGGTAAGGCTCCCTCCCCAGAGTGGCGTTGGCATCTGAACAAGAGTTTGTTGCAGATCCCCGAAATTAGGGAGGATGTAGCAAAAGAAATGGAAGCTTACTTTCAGACTAACGACACCCTGGGGAGCGACCCGGGCATGATATGGGAAGCACATAAGGCAGTGATGAGAGGGGTACTGATAAAGCATGGATCCCGATTAAAGAAAACACGAAGCACAGATGACAAAATTGATGAAGGAAATCCAGGTACTAGAACTACAGAATAAGAAAGTACAAGCACAGGCGGTAGGGGAGAAGTTGATTGACCTGAGGAGACAGTTAACGGATCTGCTAAGGTACAAAGCGAAAGCGGCAATACAAAGGGGAAAGAAAATAACGTATGAATTAGGAGAAAAATGCAGCAAAATACTTGCAGGGAAGTTGAAAGAGAAAGGGAAGTCAATATATGTGCCCCAGATAAAGGGAGAAAAGGGACAACTAATCTCACTCCCCAAAGATATTGCTCAAAGATTCAGGGAATATTACTCCTCACTCTATAACTTGATCCCCATATCTACACCTCAAGTAGGGATAGAAGACTATCTTAATTCTGCATGCTTGACTAAAATGACCATAGAGGAACGTAACAGTCTGGAAAAAACCATATCAGTAGAGGAATTGCGGGAAGTGTTGAAAGGAGTTAAGCACGGGAAGGCCCCAGGCTCAGACGGATTTACGATTCAATACTACAATAATTTTTTCCCTATATTGGGGGTACATATGACCAAGATGTTCAATGGGATCGGCCGGACCTCCACACTACCGCCGGACGCATTGAGGGCATATATATCGGTAATTCCGAAGGAAGGGAAAGACCCGCCCGATCTCATTGTTGAATATAGATCTAAAGCTCTTTACAAAATTGTTGGCCACATGCCTTCAACCGCTAATAAATCAATTAGTACACCTGGACCATGTTGGGTTTATCCCAGCCCGGGAAGCCAGGGATAACACTATCAAGGTACTCAACCTGGTTCACTGGGCAAATGCTACAAAAACACCCAGCATCTTCTTGAGCACCGACGCGGAGAAAGCGTTTGACAGAGTGAATTGGCGGTTTATGTTCGAGGTTTTGAGACAAATGGGAATAGGAGAGCAAATGATAAAATGGATAGCGGGAGTATATACATCCCCGGAGGCATCAGTTAAAGTTAATGGGATATACTCTGAACCATTTAAAATTTCAAATGGGACGCAACAGGGATGCCCACTCTCCCCTATGCTGTTTGCTCTCTCCCTCGAACCTCTATTAAATAAAATTAGGCAAAACTCAGACATTAAGGGCCTTCAAATAGGAGACCATAATTATAAGATCTCAGCCTATGCAAATGATTTGCTGTTCTCTCTAACTAGTCCACATGTCTCCCTGCCAAATTTAATGAAAGAAATAGAGGGATATGGAGTACTTGCAAATTTAAAAATTAATTACGTCAAGTCGGAAGCAATGGGGGTGCCCCCCCCCCATCAGTGCAGAAAATTATTCAACCCAACTTTAAGTTTAAATGGGTAAGGACTACATTAAAATACCTAGGAATACAGATACCATCAAAAATAGAGAAGACCTTCCAGGCCAATTTCCCCCCGCTGTATAAGGTAGCCTGTTCACTACTGGACAAATGGCAGCATGGACTCCACTCATGGTTTGGCCGTTGCAACACAATTAAAATGAGTATATTACCAACGTTTTTGTACTGCCGGTGGAAGTCCCTGCTGCCTACTTCCGCCAAGTAAACACACTCTTCACCAAATATATATGGGCAAAAAAAGACCACGGATTAGCCAAAGTCATATGACCCTTCCTAAGAAGTACAGGGGATTGGCGGTCCCAGATGTCTCTAAATATTATCAAGCAGCACACCTGGGAAGGGTCATAGACTGGTGCAGACATGCAGAATGGAAACAATGGGTGGATCTAGAGCAAGAGATTAGTAAGGTACCATTGGGTAGAGCATCCTGGTGTTATGCACAATTGCCGGAACCCCTAAAAAAACATCCCCTTATAGGATCAACACTCCGGACGGATTATAAAATTTGCCAGAACCCTTAATATTCCTCTTTACAGTCACCACTGTATCCAGTCATGGGAAATCCAAGTTTTGGCCCGGGGATGGAGGAAGGGGCGTTCTCGAAGTTGAGGGAGAAAAGCTACACCCAGGTCTCAAATTTTTTGGATTCAGATACTTGGCCGACAGTAGAGACTCTGACCTAGAGGGGAGGTAGGTTTGAATTGGGAAACTGGCGGGCAATACAACTCCGCCATTTTCTTAATTCATTAGGCCCAGCAAAAACATACAGTGGGGCAAAAAAGTATTTAGTCAGCCACCAATTGTGCAAGTTCTCCCAGTTAAAAAGATGAGAGAGGCCTGTAATTGTCATCATAGGTATACCTCAACTATGAGAGACAAAATGTGGAAACAAATCCAGACAATCACATTGTCTGATTTGGAAAGATTTTTTTTTGCAAATTATGGTGGAAAATAAGTATTTGGTCAATATCAAAAGTTCATCTCAATACTTTGTTATATATCCTTTGTTGGCAATGACAGAGGTCAAACGTTTTCTGTAAGTCTTCACAAGGTTGTCACACACTGTTGCTGGTATGTTGGCCTATTCCTTCATGCAGATCTCCTCTAGAGCAGTGATGTTTTGGGGCTGTCGCTGGGCAACATGGACTTTCAACTCCCTCCAAAGGTTTTTTATGGGGTTGAGATCTGGAGACTGGCTAGGCCACTCCAGGACCTTGAAATGCTTCTTACGAAGCCACTCTTTCGTTGCCCGGGCAGTGTGTTTGGGATCATTGTCATGCTAAAAGACCCAGCCACATTTCATCTTCAATGCCCTTGCTGAAGGGAGGAGGTTTGCACTCAAAATCTCACGATACATGACCCCATTCATTTTTTCATGTACACGGATCAGTCGTCCCGTTCCCTTTGCAGAGAAACAGCCCCAAAGCATGATGTTGCCACCCCCATGCTTCACAGTAGGTATGGTGTTCTTTGGTTGCAACTCAGCATTCTCTGTCCTCCAAACACGACGAGTTGTGTTTCTACCAAACAGTTCTACTTTGGTTTTATCTGACCATATGACATTCTCCCAATCCTCTTCTGGATCATCCAAATGCTCTCTAGCAAACCTCAGATGGGCCCGGACATGTACTGGCTTAAGCAGGGGGACACGTCTGGCACTGCAGGATCTGAGTCCCTGGTGGCGTAGTGTGTTACTGATGGTAGCCTTTGTTACGTTGGTCCCAGCTCTATGCAGGTCATTCACTAGGTCCCCCCGTGTGGTTCTGGGATTTTTGCTCACCATTCTTGTGATCATTTTGACCCCACGGGGGGAGATCTTCTGTGGAGCCCCAGATTAAGGGAGATTATCAGTGGTCTTGTATGTCTTGCATTTTCTAATTATTGCTCCCACAGTTGATGTCTTCACACCAAGCTGCTTGCCTATTGCAGATTCAGTCTTCCCAGCCTGGTGCAGGTCTACAATTTTGTTTCTGGTGTCCTTCGACAGCTCTTTGGTCTTCACCATAGTGGAGTTTGGAGTGTGACTGTTTGAGGTTGTGTTACAGGTGTCTTTTATACTGATAACAAGTTCAAACAGGTGCCATTATTACAGGTAATGAGTGGAGGACAGAGGAGCCTCTTAAAGAAGAAGATACAGGTCTGTGAGAGCCAGAAATCTTGCTTGTTTGTAGGTGGCCAAATACTTATTTTCCACCATAATTTGCAAAAAAATTCTTTCCAAATCAGACAATGTGATTGTCTGGATTTGTTTCCACATTTTGTCTCTCATAGTGGAGGTATACCTATGATGACAATTACAGGCCTCTCTCATCTTTTTAAGTGAGAGAACTTGCACAATTGGTGGCTGACTAAATACTTTTTTACCCCACTGTATAGACGAGACTTGACAAAATATGAGATATATTGTGAAGAGAAGGAACCGCTGGCCCGAATGATATCTAAAATTTATTTGATGTTAATTTCACCTCCAGATAATTTTGAGGTCCCAGCAATAGGGAAATGGGTGAGAGACTTTAATAGGACGTTTACACAAGCCCAAAGTCAGAAGATAATACATCTCTCACTGAATACATCAGTTTGTTCTAGAACTCAGGAACTGAACTATAAACTAATAACCAGATGGTATTACACACCTTCGAAAATTCGTAAGTTTTGCCCAGAAGCTTCTGACCAGTGTTGGAGATGTAATAATGGATGTGGAACTCTACTGCATATATTTTGGACATGTCCCAAGATCAGACAATACTGGTCAGAAGTACGAAGGATAATGCAAAAATTTACAACTGACCAAATACAGGACGATCCTGCTTTTTTCTTATTACACCTCTCAGAAATACCAATACAGACATATAAAAACTCTGTATTATGTCACATGGCCAATGAGGCAAAGGCGTGTATTGCACGATGTTGGAAGGACCCCAGACCTCCTTCAATTGCAGAATGGCTCAATAGGGTCAGGAATGTTGGGGCCATAGAGGACCTGGTCCTGGCAGCCCAAGATAGAAAAGAGCAACATATTAAAATCTGGACTACATGGAATCTTTTTAGCGATTCGGAAGAAGGGAGGAGGTTGATGAAACGGGAATAGTCTTGCTGAGGAAGGGAAGAGGGGGGAGAGGGGGGAGGAAGGAGAGAGGAAAGGGGAAAAAGAGAAAAGGGGAGCTTGGCCCACCCCACTGGGGGGGGGGAGGCGGAGGGGAGATGTAGGAGAGAAATGGGAGGTGGGAAGATGCTTTAAATGTGCACCGATTTATTTATTTTTGTTGTTGTTTGTTTTGGGTTTTGGGCTCCGGGGGGGGGGGGGAGGGGGGTGGATGTGGGAGGTAAAAGAAATAAAACAAAAAGTGGCAGGTGGGGGCACTTATAGACGGACGGGGGATGGTGGGAATAAAATGAAGTGGGGCATTAGAAGCAATTAAAAGGTGAATCCCGAGGAGATTGAATAAATCCTCTACAATGAAAGGCTAATAGAGACAAATGGAGAGGAGATCATGAAATAGTACAGTTTGACTAAGTTAATTTAGGAAAATATATCCCATAAAATTTGGGGGATTGAAATGTATGCTTGCTTTTTTTTCTTTTTTCTTGTTTGTTTTCTTTAATGTGTCTCTCCCCCCATCCTCCGTTTCTTTTTGCTTTGTCTTCTCGCTTCTCCCTTCCCTATCCTCATCCTCCCCCATCCGCAAGGCTGGGTGGGGGAGAGAGGCGTTGGAGGGAAGGGAGGTGAAATATGTATAAATTGGAATAAAGAGTTGTACCTTATTTGTTCCTCACCTGAAACATAAATAAAGAATAAGTAAAAAAAAAAAAAAAAAAAAACAGCAGCATTCCTGGCTGTGTTTGAATGATGCCTGAGATTCTAGCCTGGACCGTGGGTAAGTGTGTGCACTGCAGTACACTGTAATCACTGAACTGCATTATCTCCATCCCTTCTCTTCCCCATCTATCTCCCTCCCCCTCTCCTGTTCTTTTAAGACATTCACAATTTACTTTCACTTTCAGTTAGGCAGGTAATATACGTTGCAAATTTCTTTCCTGCATCCACAGATTGAAGGAAAGAAACTTGCATGATTCCCCCATCAACACAGACAGTGCTGACAGTGGAATATCCCTCCTGCCCAGCAATTGTATTCTCCCGACAAACAGTGATTATTACTAGTGGCTATAGCAACCACTAGTGATGATCAAAAGAGAATCTGTTCATTAATGGTTCAAATCTCAGCCAGTTCCTGCTGAACCATCTGAGATTTAAACTGTCTATGGCTGGTCTTAGCTCTTAGGCAGCCCATACATTGATCACTTTTTTTTCATTCAACTATTAGGTTGAACAAAAAAAAAAGAAATGATCCATTTCTCCCATCTACACATTATAGGTGGATGGGGGAATGTTCCCAGTGTGGACCAGTGCTGGAACAACCAGAGTCATGCTGTTAATAGTGATAGAATCAAATAGTAAAATTAGATAACTGATATCACCAGAATGGGAGTGTAACAGTTTGCTAAACGCATGAATGCTAAACGCATAAACAGAAATCCAAAAAACAATAATAACAAAGTGCAGCGTGCATATGAAACTCAGTATCTGGAATATACATAAATATCCATAGGGGCTGTGCAAAATATAAAAATAAATGTGCAAAGTCCAATATGTAATCCTGTGCAAAGTACAAAACAAACACTAGGTGCAACTGTGCAAAGCAAAATATAAAAATGTCCAATCTGTAATAAATAGTGCAAAGTCCAAAAACTATGTGCAAAATGGCAATCAAATTGTGAGCATAGCAATCTGATATTCTTTCTTCAGTGTGCACACAGATTCCATGTGCAAAAGTGCTGGAGAGGTGTAACAGTCTCCTCTTCGTGTAAAGGACACACCAGTGAGAGTGGCCTCTTGCCTTGCGGTAAAAGGACAACCGCATAGATGTGTATATATATCACAGGGGTGGCTGCTCCTCCCTTTTGATCCTGGACCAGATGTGGGTCTTGGGCTTAAAGCCTCGTACACACGGCCGAGTTTCTCGTCGCAAAAAAAAGTTGTTTTTCTCGACGGGTTTCTTGTCAAGCTTGATGAGATTCTTGTGAAGCTTTCCTTGTATACACACTGTGAATCCAAAATCTCATCAGTCTAAAAGCGTTGTGACGTACAACACGTACGACGGCAGTATAAAGGGGAAGTTCAATTCTCATGGAGCCAACTCTTGGGCTGCTTTTGCTAATCTCGTGTTGCCGCGTGTTAGTAAAAGTTTGGGAAGAGACGATTCACGCTTTTCAGACTTCGTGCTTTCAGTTCGTTACAGTGTGACGAATTTGCTATCTCCATTACGAACGCTAGTTTTACAAGAAGGTGCGCTCCCGTCTCATACTTGAGTCTGACCATGCGCGGTTTTTGAAGACTCGGAAAAGCATACACACGAACAGTTTTCTCGTCCAAAAACAGTCCGACGAGAATCACGCCGAGAAAAACTGAGATTCCGACGAGAAAAAAGACTGCAGGTCGTCTTTTTTCTCGTCGAGATTTTGGACAGTTTTCTCGACGAGAAAGCATACACACAAACGGTTTTCTCGGCAAGAAAGCTCTCCCAACAGTTTTCTTGCCGAGAAAAACGGTCTTGTGTACGAGGCTTCAGTCTTTGTCACTCAGTGGCAGCAATGATTTAAAAAAGCAATAATAATATGTGAACAAATATCTGCGCTAACAACAAATAAATAGAAATAAATTAAGTAATATGATTACAGCAGCTGGCACAGTCTGTTGATAAAGCAAACGTGATAATATAAAGTCCAAAGTGCAGCGCTTGGTGAAATTGAATGACAATATGAAAAAGAGCAGTCCTGGTTCAGCAAATCAGAAAACAAGATGACTGTGAAACTGATAGAAGACCACCACCAAAACTTTCAGTGTGCTGAAATGAAGGCACACCACCCAAATGTGTTCACAGAATGCTTACCGGAAGGCAAACATACATAAGCGATGTAAGTATATTTGCAGAAGTTCAATGTGTAGACACCAGTTTCCCAGCCAGAAGGATCACATCTATATCCAATGCGACATCCAGACCACAGTTGGAAGTGGGGATGATATATAATCCTCAGCAAGGAGTAGTTTACCAAATAAAAGAATAAACTAACATAGTGAAGCCCATTGAGTAAAAGGACAAAGGTATTTATTGCATTCTACTTACAACAAGGACCATCATCAAAGACATAAAAACATATGTATCCGCGGTTCTCAGTGTGCTTGTATCGGCCAGCCTGACATGTTTCATCCGATTGGATTTAAAAAAGAAATTGGGTCCCAAATAGTGTAGTATGTTTAAAACCAAACAGCGGTATTTATTATATCAACAGTTAAGGGTACTCACATAATACATATAAACACAACACTTATCTCCTATGAGCAGCGAGCTCGTCTGCTTACAGTATGTCTAGCTGTGTGCCTATTCGTCCCACTGAGTGACAAAGACTAAAGCCCAAGACCCACATCTGGTCCAGGATCAAAAGGGAGGAGCAGCCACTCCTGTATTATATATACACATATATGCGGTTGTCCTTTTACCGAGAGGCCACTCTCACTGGTGTGTCCTTTGCATGAAGAGGAGACTGTTACACCTCTCCAGCACTTTTGCACATGGAATCTTTTTGCACACTAAAGAAAGAATATCAGATTCCCTGAGAAGCCTCCATTGGCTAGCCTTAAAGTATCGGGTCACATTCAAGACCCTCTGCCTCACCCACATATGTTCACAAGGAAACGCACCTCAATATTTAGGCGAGAAAATAAAACACTACACCACTACTCGCGACCTCCGATCAACCAACCAAAACCTCCTCCACATCCCCAAGACTCGCTACAAAGCCAAGGGAGAACAAAGGTTTGCTGTCCAAGGACCAAGGCTATGGAATGCGCTTCCAACGAACATCCGCATGGAAGAAAACCATCCGGCCTTCCGTAAAAAACAAAAGACTCATCTCTTCTAAGGATCTCAACGACACTGGATGCCAAGCGCCTTGAGGCGATTTAGTTCGCAATTGCAACGCTATACAAGTTACTCACTCACTCATTGCTATGCTCACAATTTGATTGCGATTTTGCACATAGTTTTTGGACTTTGCACTATTTATTACAGATTGTACATTTTTATATTTTGCTTTGCACAGTTGCACCTAGTGTTTGTTTTTCACAGGATTACATATTGGACTTTGCACATTTATTTTGCTATTTTGCACAGCCCCTATGGATATTTATGTATATTCCAGATTCTGAGTTTCATATGCACGCTGCAGTTTGTTATTGTTTTTTGGATTTATGTTTATGCGTTTAGCATTCATGCGTTTAGCAATCTGTTGCACTCCCATTCTGGTGATATTAGTTCTCTAATTTTACTATTCGATTCTATAACTAGTAACAGCGCAGCACCCCCCCCCCTCTGCTCAATCTCACATTAACGGGTTGGTTTGACCCTTTTCGGTGCCTGCAGCAGCTCCACTTTCTTACTATATTATTCCACATGGTAGCACGGGAATAAACATATTACTCAACAACCAGAGTTGCTGCCCTGTCCCGGCTATTCACAGCGCTGGTCTCTGTCTCCGTGGCAGCGACGGCAGCGCATTGGAACCCAGTGCTGGTTACTTTATGGGGCTGATGTACAGGAGGGCCAGCACAATTTGTTGTTAGAGATGGGCTGGTTCAAAATTCCACATGCCAGAGCCTGCCAGGAAGCCCACACTGCACAGCGCTAATCACAGGCAGTGAGACATTTCCCGGTCTGCAGCTGCACAGATCAGGAAATGTTTCACTGGCTGTGATTAGCACTGTGGAGTGTCGGCTTTCTGGCAGGATCGGGCATGTGGGATTTCAAACACACCCGAGCCCATCTCTATTGGTTGTAGACAGTTGAGCTCCCTGCAGGTTGCTTAGCAGCAGTGGAGCCTTCTCTGACATGCTGATCGGGATGCAATCCAGGTGATGCTCCTAGTCAAATCCTAGTGTTAAATATCAATGATTTTATTGATCAAAGCCCACACTTTACAGGCATAGAGCCCACATGGCTGCTGATCATACGGTTGATTATATATATATATATATGTGGTTGTACTCTTGATGCTAATAAATACTGTGTTTATTAGATCTGACTGGGAGCATCACCTGGATCACATCCCGATCAGCATGTCAACAGAGAAGGTTATACAGCATTACTGCTGCTAGGTGACCAGCTGGGGGCTCGGCTCTCTATAACCAATAGTGCCAGCCTTCCCCTGCATGCACCCATAATGTCACCAGCACTAGGTCCTAATAGACTGCCGCCGCTGACAAGGAGACAGATGCCAGACCAGTGCTGTCAATAGCAGGGACAGGACAGCTGGGGAACCCCACAGTGGCAAAACACCAGGGCCCGGTGGCAAGACAACCTTTGCAACCCTGATAGTTCTCCCACTGCTTTGGACCCTTATATTTTCTTGGTGTGCTGGTGACATATATCTCTTGTTTTCTGCCACCCTGGGGGGCCCCGGTATAGTAGGAAGGGAGCTCACTGCAGAACATGTGAAAGGGCCCGTTGTGGGATCATAGTAAAGGGCCCCAGGATATATAGATATATAATTGCATGTTATATTTGGCCCCCCTACTTTTGTCCCTGTCCCCCCGTGTGCCCCCCTAAATATGAAAGATGGAGACACCACTGCTCAGGAGGAGTAGAAGAATGTATTTTTGGGTGTCATTTTTGCTATGTACATGCTATGTGTTAGAAATATCTTATAAATGGACAACTTTGCTTAAAAAAAATGCGTTCATTTGTTTTCCACATTTTCCAAAAACTTCTGGAAAAAAATGAACCATTCAAAAGACTCATTATGCCTCATAGATTATACTTTGGGGTGTTAGCTTTCCAAAATGGGGTCATTTTGTGGGTGTTTCCATTGTCCTGGTGCTCCAGGGCCTTCAAAAGTGTAATAGGTGGTTGAAAAATTAGATGTGTAATTTATGCGCCTAGAACGTCTGAAGGTGCTACTTCAAAGTAGGTCCTCTGTGTCAGGGTCACCTGTGGCCAGGTGACAGATGCACACCGTAGGGGGCAGGAGTGCACCGTGAGGTAGTGAACCCTATGGCTGGCTTCTGCGGGTAGGAAACTGGGTGGTTGTGGAAAGCGGGACCAGAGGAGCACAACCGGGATCCTAACGGAAGCTAGAGCCAAGATTCCCCAGGGCGCGGAGTCTAAGACCCAGCTGGTCTTCTCCAGGGCCTCTAGTGGTGAGGATGTTGTGCTGCAGGCTGGGACCAGGTCGCGGCCCCTGGAGTTTCCTAGCTCACGCCCCGTAGGATAAGGGGAAAAGAGGGGAAGCAGCAGCACAAGATAAGAGAGAACCGAATAACAAGCTGAAGGTCAGGGGCCACAAGCAGACAAGGATAACGAAAGAACGAGCCGAAGGTCAAGGGTCACGAGCAGACAGGGATAGTCGGGGACAAGCCAATAACGTAACAGAGAGACAGACGTAGCACACGGCAGGCAGGAACCCAAACACACAATGCCTAACAAACACGTTGATCAGCCAAGCAGGCTTGCAGTGCACAGGTTAATATAGTGTTCTGTGATAGGGCCTGGGGTGGAGTCAGGCTGGGAGGAGATTATAAAGGAAGCCAGGTGAAAGGGTTCTGGCCTCTAAGATGAACACATGGGAAGGAAGGTAAGCTGACAGACAAACACTACTGCATATCCATGACAGTACCCTCCCTCTTATGGGCCCTCCCCCGCCTGGGCCCAGGCTTAAAGGGAAATCTCTGATGAAACCTCCTCAACAGATGAGGTGCAGCGACCTCAGATGCAGCGATCCAAGACGCCTCCTCAGAACCAAAACCTCTCCAATGCACAAGGTACTGAAGAATGCCTCTGCAGAGCCGAGAATCCAGAACTTGTCTAACCTCGTACTTAAGATTATCCTCAGAGACCGAAAACGAGGTAGGGAGATGACAAGAAGATCTATTGAGGACCAAAGGCTCTCTAGGAATAAGCAAGGGCATGAGAGGATCAACAGAAATCTGAGGAGGGTCCCCTAGACCCTTAAAGGGGAACTGGTCATCTAGCACAGGACCATCAGACTGGACAGATGTCAGTGGAACCCTGAAGTCAGGTTGGTTAGAAGGTGACATGTCACAGGAGTCAATCTGAATAGCCGAAGGACAAGCAGAATGTCCTGAACAAGAAAAAGTAGGAGGCTCACTGGGCATGGGCTGGACTGGCATAACTAGTACAGAGGCAGAGTGAATAGCTGAGTCAGGTGTAGCGACTACCTGAATCGCATCGCAAGACGTAGCGACTGCAGGACTTGTAGACAAGGTAGCCTGGCTGTGCGTCCAAGGGTGGTTAGGGACAGAGAAATGTAAATAGTTATGCAACCTGGAATGAATGACCGGCTCAGGTTCACAGGGGGCAACCTTGGGTAGGCAGGACGAGGAACAGGAGGGACCCCAAGCCAGGATCTGCCCAGTAGTCCAGTCCACATGAGGAGAATGGAGCTGTAACCATGGGAGACCCAAAATTATAGGCGTTGAGGCCTTGGGTAAGATAAGGAAGGATATCCACTCCTGGTGGAGTGTCCCTACCGACATCTTAACAGGGAGGGTCTGGAAGCGGATAGGTCCCCCTGGGAGAACAGTACCATCAATCGCCAAGACCACCAATGGCGTGGTGAGGGGCAAAAGAGTAAGTCTCATGGACGATGCGATTTCCCAGTCCATGAAGTTACCAGCGGCTCCGGAATCCAGATATGCTGAGACCGAATGAGAAGAAGCACCAACATGAAGGAACACAGAAAGCAGAAGACGAGAAGGGGAAGGTGATATTTCTGGGTCCAATACTCCTTTTTCCAGATGAAGTGGACCCGAACGTTTTTCTGGACAAAGAGAGCAAGTGTCACGAAAATGACCTTTGCCCCCACAGTAAAGACACAGACCGAGAGTTCTGCGCCTAGCACGTTCCTCGGGGGATAGCCTGGTCCGACCCAGCTGCATGGGTTCCTCAGCTGGTAGGAGATGCTCTACGGGTCGAAGAGAGGGGAGATCAGGCTGACTAAGAACCAAGGAGTGCTGGCGTTGCTTTTCTAAGGTCCTCTCCTGAAAGCGAATATCGATCTGGTTACACAAGGAGATAACGCCGGCCAGATCAGTGGGGATGGTTCTTCCTGCTAATTCATCCTTCACTCTATCAGACAGGCCATGCAAAAAGGTTGCGACTAAGGCCTCATTGTTCCAGCTCAACTCAGCCGACAGTATGCGGAAATGAAGGGCATACTGTCCCACAGAAGCAGACTCTTGGCGGAGACGTAAAAGGGCGCTGGCTGCTGAAGAGACACGAGCCGGTTCCTCGAAGATATTCCGAAAAAGTTTCAAGAAGCCAGACAGGCTAGAAACCACTAGATCATTCAGTTCCCACAGAGGGGCTGCCCAGGCTAAAGCTTCACCAGAGAGGAGGGAAATGATATAGGCTACCTTAGCCCGATCAGACAGGAAGTTTTGGGGCTGGAGCTCAAAATGAATCGTGCATTGGCTAAGGAACCCCCTGCAAGCCTTGGAGTCCCCAGAGAAACGGGACGGAGCTGGCAGTTGTAGTGAGTGTGTGGCTGCGACTGGTGCAATAGGTGCAGCCGCTGGTTGTATTTGAGGTTGCGGATTCGGGGTTCCCAAGGAGGCCTGAAGCTGCTCAAAGCGAGAAGCCAGATCCTGGAGGAATCGCATCACCTGAGTCTGATTAGATTCCTGGGTTTCAAGTCTGCAAACTATGCCCTGCAATGGATCATCCGCGGGTAGAGGGATGTCAGCCGGGTTCATGGCTGATCAAACTGTCAGGGTCACCTGTGGCCAGGTGACAGATGCACACCGTAGGGGGACAGGAGTGCACCGCGAGGTAGTGAACCCTATGGCTGGCTTCTGCGGGTAGGAAACTGGGTGGTTGTGGAAAGCGGGACCAGAGGAGCACAACCGGGATCCTAACGGAAGCTAGAGCCAAGATTCCCCAGGGCGCGGAGTCTAAGACCCAGCTGGTCTTCTCCAGGGCCTCTAGTGGTGAGGATGTTGTGCTGCAGGCTGGGACCAGGTCGCGGCCCCTGGAGTTTCCTAGCTCACGCCCCGTAGGATAAGGGGAAAAGAGGGGAAGCAGCAGCACAAGATAAGAGAGAACTGAATAACAAGCTGAAGGTCAGGGGCCACAAGCAGACAAGGATAACGAAAGAACGAGCCGAAGGTCAAGGGTCACGAGCAGACAGGGATAGTCGGGGACAAGCCAATAACGTAACAGAGAGACAGACGTAGCACACGGCAGGCAGGAACCCAAACACACAATGCCTAACAAACACGTTGATCAGCCAAGCAGGCTTGCAGTGCACAGGTTAATATAGTGTTCTGTGATAGGGCCTGGGGTGGAGTCAGGCTGGGAGGAGATTATAAAGGAAGCCAGGTGAAAGGGTTCTGGCCTCTAAGATGAACACATGGGAAGGAAGGTAAGCTGACAGACAAACACTACTGCATATCCATGACACTCTGTATGTGGCCAGGCTGTGTAAAAGTCCCACACATTAGGTATCGCCATACTCAGGAGGAGTAGAAGAATGTATTTTGGGGTGTCATTTTTGCTATGTACATGCTAAGTGTTGGAAATAACTTATAAATGGACAACTTTGCGTAAAAAAAATGCGTTTTCATTTTTTTTCCACATTTTCCAAAAACTTTGGGAAAAAAATGAACCGTTCAAAAGACTCATTATGCCTCATAGATTATACGTTGGGGTGTTCGCTTTCCAAAATAGAGTCATTTTGTGGGTGTTTCCATTGTCCTGGTGCTTCAGGGCCTTCAAAAGTGTAATAGGTAGTCAACTAGTTAGATGTGTAATTTATGCTCCTAGAACACCTAATGGTGCTCCCTTCATGTTATGCCTCTGTATGTGGACAGGCAGTAAAAAGGTCCCACACATGTGGTATCATAATACTCAGGAGGAGTAGCAGAATGTATTTTTGGGTGTCATTTGTGGTATGCACATGCCATGTGAGAGAAATAAGCTATTACAATGACAATTTTGAGAAAAAATAAAAACAAAAAATAAAAATCTTAATTTTGCAAAGAAACGTGGGAAAAATTACAACTTCACATAACTCACCATGCCTCTTACTAAATACCTTGGAATGTCTACTTTCCAAACAGGGGTTATTTGGGGGGCATTTGTACTTTCCAGGCTTGTTAGGGTGTCAAGAACTGAGATAGGCCGCCAGTACATCAGATGTGATACATTTTTTATGATTTGCACTATAGCTTGTAGACTCTAAAACTTTCACACAGACCAAATAATTTCCAAAAATGTTGGGTTATTTTTATCAACGATATTGTGGCCAAAATTTGAGGAAAAATTAATAATTTGCAAAATTTTATCACAGAAAATTTTCGGTATTTTTTCATTTATAGCGCAAAAAATAAAAAACCCAGAGGTGATCAAATACCACCAAAAAAAAGCTCTATTTGTATGAAAAAAAGGACAAAAAAATTATTTGGGTACAGTGTTGCATGACTGAGTATTTGTCATTCAAAATGTGAGAGCACTGAAAGCTGAAAATTGGTCTGGGCAGGATGGGTGTTTAAGTGCCCAGGAAGCAAGTGGTTAAAAAAAGTTTTTTTGGCTGAAGCTACACTTAAATCTTTTTACCTGTTCCGACTTATAAAAAGATTCAAATGAAGAACAAACCTACAGATCCTTGTTTGTAACCCGGGGACCGCCTGTATCTTCACTTGTCACAGCTTATTAAACTGGTGCACGGTGGAGGTAAGCTACAATAGTCACTTTTTTAAGTTTAATAAACTTACACATGATGGGACAGGCTGGGAAGAGATGTCTGTCAGCAGGGGGGTGTGAGGTGGTCATTGAGGGATATCAATCAGCGGGTGGGGGGAGTAACTGGGAGTGACTATCTTTTGGAGTAGGGTCGGTCATCTGCAGTTTGGGAAATGGTCACCTGTGATATAAGTTGAAGGGAGGTGGCTAACATGAGAAGTTGCCGGGGAGTGACCTGATTGGTGGGGAGTGTGAAATGGATGATGTGTTTCAAGTTTCTTTCACATATGCGGTAATGCTTACTGCCCTTTGAAAAGTGATCTGTGGTAGATTGCTTTTCAACGAGTAGCAGCTGACAGGCGTTCATTAGGTGCAGCTGGACTATGCTGCTACTGCGAGCGATTTTGGCAATTGACAATAACTGAAATAAAGGCGCTTCACATCCTCAATGGAACCACATAAAATGAAAATCCTGAATTCAAATGTGATAAAATGGAAAATTGTATACTCGCCTTTCCGTAATTTTCCTTTCCTGTCGCATCTTCATGGCAGCATACACCTTTGGGTTGTGGCTCCGCCCCCACAACCTGATAGGACCGTTTAGCTATTAAGCCCTGAGCGGGCCCCCGCCCAGGTATTCTAGTATATATATACACCTCACCTCAGACGGGTGGGCATCTGTATGCTGCCATGAAGATGCGACAGGAAAGGAAAATTACGGAAAGGTGAGTATACAATTTTCCATTTTCCTGCCGCATCATGGCAGCATACACCTTTGGGTGAATAACTCGCAGACTGGGTGGGTCTGAGCATAAGACAATTTTTTTATTTACATGGAATAGAGGTGTTGGACTGAATAATTGCTCGTCCAAACTCTGCCGTGGATAATCTGGCAGAGTTCACCTTGTAATGAGAAATAAAGGTATTCCTTGAGGACCAGGTCGCTGCTCCGTAAATAGTTTCCGAGGACACTCTGCAGTAGGCCGCCCAGGAGGTCGCCATTGCCCTTGTAGAATGTGCCTTTAAGCCCTCAGGTATCTGCGTTTGACTCAGAGAATAAGCCTTTTTGACGATCTTCACCAGCCATGCTGCGATGGTGCGAGAGGTTGCTGCTTGACCTCTTCTAAAGCCGTGTGGGATGACCAGGAGGTTTTCCGACTTCCTAAGGTCGTTTGTTGTTGACAGGTAGGTTAGAATGTTAGTTCTTACATCCAGCGGATGTGGATCCCCTTGTTCTGTGGAGAGAGCAGGAAGGTTAATCTCCTGATTGAAGTGGAAGGAGGATGACACCTTCGGAATAAACCAATGGTCTTAGGACTACTTTATCTGGGTAGACAATCAAGTATGGTTCTTTTGCCAGTAGAGCTTGCATCTCTGAGACTCTCTTGGCTGATGTGATTGCAATTAAGAAAGTGACTTTGAGTGTTAAGTCCCATAAGGAGATGTTTTCTAACGGAAGAATGGTTCGTGTGATAGAACTTCTAGTACGACCGGAAGATCCCAAGTCGGGAAGGAAGGCTCTGTAGGAGGCCTTATCTTTAGGCAGGCCCTCTGAAACTGAATAACTAGGGGCTTTTGCGCCCACTTGATTCCTGTCATAGCTGATAATGCTGACACGAGAACTTTTAAGGTACTTGCCCCAAGGCCATTCTCCAGGCCTAACTGGAGAAACTCAAGGATTTGAGCAACTGTTGGAGATGATGGGTTCCAGTTTTGTTGCTGTGCAACTGAGAGAAACTTCTCCCGGATCCTCTTATAGGTACTGTTGGTGGTGCATCTTCTGGCTTGAAGAAGAGTTTCTACTACTTTTTGTGAGCAACCTTGGTTTAAGAACCTAGCCCTTTCAATCTCCAGGCTGTCAGATGCATCCTTCCCAGGAATGGATGAAGAAGTTGCCCCTGGGAGAGTAGATCCGCTGCTAGTGGGAGCGGTAAGGGTCTCACTGTATTCAGCAGAAGGAGAGTGGTAAACCATGACTGTTATCACTGTGGAAGATGACCTCTTGAGCCTGAGAAGAAATCTCGGTATGAGAGGTGTCAGGGGGAAGATGTAACCCAGATGGAAGTTCCAATCGTGTTGTAGGCAATCTGTCCCCTCCGCTAATGGGCAGGGGGTTCTTGTCAGGTACCTCCGGCACTGCGCATTGTTTGGAGTCACTGCCAGGTCCATATCCGGCATGCCCCAAGTCCTTGCTATGAGGGAAAAGGCTTGGTGACTCAGAGCCCATTCGTTGTTGGAAACAAAGTTTCTGCTTAGCGTGTCGGCCAGTTGGTTCTGGGTTCCTGGGACATACATCTCCCTTAACCCTGATGGATTCACTTGCACCCATTCGAGGACTGGACGGACTTCCTGCATCATGGATTGGCTTTTGGTACCTCCTTGCCTGTTGATATAGTCAACTGCTACCCTGTTGTCCATCTTCAACAGGACTTCTTTCCCTTTCAGGAGGGCACTGAAAGCTAGTAGAGCCTGGAAAGCTGCATTCATCTCTAGGATGTTCGATACCATGTCCTGTGTCTCGAAAGACCACAGGCCTTGGACTGCAAGATGCTGGTAGTGTGCTCCTCAGCCTTCCCTGCTGGCATCCAAAGTAATCACCTCCTGGGGAGGGGTAACTATGCGTTTGTACCTTTTTAGGTTGTGCAATCGGGTCCACCACCATAGTGATTGTTTGACCTTCTTTTGGATATTTATTCGCTGAGACATCGATACCCCGTTCCACTGTCTCAAAAATGACATCTGGAGAGGTCTTGTGTTCCACTGGGCCCATTGGACCATAGGAATGGTTGCCGATAGCGACCCCATGATGCTGAGACACTCTCTGGCTGGGAGTGTGTTGGGTAAGAGTAATCTCTTTGCCCTCTGGATTGTGATAAGAATTTTCTCTTGAGGGAGTTGTATGGTGTTGAGTCTGGTATCTGCCCCCAGGAAGACCATTCTCTGAGTAGGTTGGAGATTGCTTTTCTTCCAGTTTATCAGCCACCCGAATTTTTGCATGGTGGGTGTTAGAGTGTCTCGATGGAGTAGAAGAGACTCTTGGTTGTCTGCAAGCAATAGGATGTCGTCCAGATAATGGTGGACTCTCAATCCTTGCTCCCTTAGTAGAGCTATCACATTGACTAGCTATGAGTAAGCAGTCTTAAGTGTGAAACGCGTTAGCTGTCCCTGTTATTTAGTTGCTGTGACATGTAGTGCCTGTTTTATTTTGATTATCCAATAAAAGCCACGTTAGATTGGAGTGCGGCTGTCCAGATATCCACATTTTTTCTTCAGAGCTATCACTGGTAGCAGGACCTTGGTAAATGTTCTGGGAGCGGTAGAAATTCCGAACGGAAGACTTTGAAACTGAAAGTGTTGGTGGTTTACCGAGAAGCGGAGAAACTTCTGGAATGCGGTGTGAATGGGAACATGCAGGTAAGCATCCTTTAAATCCACAGAGAGCATCCAGTCGCCGACATTTATGGCATAGAGGATTGACTGTAAACTTTCCATCTTGAAAGTCTCCACCATGATTGAGCGATTGAGACTTTTTAGGTCTAGGACAGGGCGCAGAACCCCAGTCTTTTTCTTTACCAAAAACAGAGGGGAGTAGAAACCTTTTCCCCTTCGTGGAGGTGGGACTTCCACTATGGCCTGTTTTTGGATCAAATCTTGGACATATTCTGCCAATATGAGCTTCTTTTCCCTGGATGTTGGAATTCTAGTTTTGACGAATTGGTCTCTGGGAGGTCGATTCTTGAACCTCCATTTGTGTCCATCTTGGACAGTAGCCACTGTCCATGGGTCTCTTATTATCTCCACCCAAACCTGCTTGAAGTCCTTTAGTCTGGCTCCTACTACAGCTGGTTGGGCGGACGCGTCTTCAAAAAGACTTCTGGTCCCCCGGGGTAGAGGTCTTGGAGTTTTGGAGTTTTTCTGTACTCCCTGCCGGGCTTATAGGACTTTGCCCCCCTGTATCTATCTGGGAGGTTCCGTCTGAATGTAGGTGGCCTTTGTTGTCTAGGCCTTCTGTCTGAAGGAATGAGTCCAGACTTTTCACCGGTGACTTTTGAAATAGCTGAGTCCAGCTTCTCCCCGAAGAGGTTTGAGCCTTCAAATGGGATCCTACACCAGTTGGACTTTGAGGAGGGGTCTGCTGACCATGGTTTTAGCCAGAGTGCCCTCCTGGCCATCACTGAGCTTAACATTGCTCTGGATGTTGACTTTATGATGTCTACAGAGACTTCTGCAACAAAATCGCCTGCAAGGCTGAGTTCCTGGAGAGCTGTGATTACTCACTCTTGTTCCACGCCTTCTGCTACCAACTTCTCAGCGTTGAGGACCAGCTTGAGATAGCCCTTCCCACTGTTGCTAGCGTTATTGCTGGTCTGCAGACACCACCTGCGGATAGGTAAGCTCTTTTAAGATCCAGATCGATCTTTCTGTCTAATATATCCTTAAATGTGACCGCATCTTCTATTGAAAGAGTTACGTGCCAGGCTAGGCGCATCAAGGAGGAGTCTACCACTGGTGGTGTTACTAGTGGATTGACACTGGATTCCTTTAGCGGATACAGTTTGGCAAGTCTGTTTCTGAGACTTCTTCTCAGGTTTTTGCCACTTTTTTGAGATTCGGAAAATATTTCTTCGCTTTTTGCGGAGTTTCTTTTTCCTCTTCCCATTCTATAGCTTCCTTCGCGATTTTATGAAGGGTTCTATAAGTGAGAAGTCAAACCCGGTGGATATCTCCAAGTCCTCATTGTCAGATAGGGGTTCTGACTTTTTTATATCAATAATTTTTATTCAAAGTTTAAAGCATACATAGGATAAAGACTTTTTAGCAAACAAAAAGTAAAGAGATATAAATAATATAGTAAATAATACAAAATAATTTAGAACTGAGTTAAAGAGGAACACAGTTCCCTGATGTATTAGTCAATTCGTTAAGCGTCTTAAGTAGTCCTTTATTAGGTGAGAGAGGGACAATGGTTGGTTTCCACAAACTATGGTCGACCACTAACAATCTCTCTGTTTGGTTGCAGTGATCAACCTACTACCTTCCCTGAGGTCCCCTCTTTTGTATAATAGTATTGGTAGTGCAAAGTGCCCCTACTCCTATGAAATATCATGTTACTTGTAACTACATCAGTAGGAACCAAGAAAGAGAAAAAGGATAAAAGAAAATAAAATCAAACATATGAAATAACTTTAAGCTTAACTAAAGTTGTAACGTATGCCCTAGTTAGCTTGCATTAGTTTATTTGCTTGTTATACCAGTCTTGCCAAGGAGCCCATAACTTGCATATCTTGTCAAATTGCCCTCTTGCTGAAGCATGGAGAGTTTCATATGTACTATGTGTTTGTACAGTAGTTATAACTTCTGGGAATTTTGGGGCTTCAATGTTCTTCCAGTGTCTAAGTAGAGTTAGGCGTGTGGCCATTAATATATGTGCTGATACAGTCCTAAGTGCCACAGGTACAGAGTCCAACTCCAAAGAGAGTATGGCCATTTCGGAGCGTAAGGGTAAAGTGATATGTGAAATAGTTCGTATTAGTCTCTCAATCTGCATCCACAAAGGTTTAATCTTCGGGCATGACCACAATATGTGGAACAGTGTACCCCTCTCTCCACATAATCTCCAGCACCCTGAGGAAGTGCCTGGGAAAATTTTTGACAATCTATGTGGGGTAAGGTACCATCGAAGCAAGATTTTCTGGTGCATTTCCCACAAATTTGTACTCTTGGTAGCAGTTAAGTGAAGTTTGATAGCCCTCTCCCACTTTTTAGCAGTGAATGTCAGACCAATGTCTTTTTCCCATGCCAAAATGTTTGGGGTTTTAATTAAGATGTCCTTGCTCTGTAGCGCCCTGTAAATGATTGATATACCTTTTGAGCCTTTTGTGTCTTGTTGGTAAAAATCAGTTAATTTCTTTGGAAGTTGGGTAAACAGAGTAGGGATCTTCCTTATTACTTGAGTTAGTTGAATATACCTATAATGCTCCCTCAGTGGCAGGCTAAATTCTTGTCGTAGTAAGTGAAATGGTTTAATTTTGGAGTGAGTGATTATATCTTCCAAATGTTGAATACCCTGTAAATTCCATGTGTTAAGATTTATATCTGGGATAATGTGGCGGACCGCCAGTATGTTAAGGTTCAGGGGGATCAGCTCTTCCTCCCATGATTGTGCTGTACAAAGATGGGCCCATGCCCTCAGTGAAGCTAGTATGGGTGGCGATAGATTCCTATCAAGAGATTTGCAATGACGAGCTGTCATCAGAAAATCAGCCAAGTTGTCTGTCTGTATTTGTGTGGCTTCTAGTTTTTTCCATAAGTGGATGCAGTTAGGTCTTAGCCAGACTTTAATCTGGGCTAATATTGAAGCAAAATAATAATCCTGCAGTACAACATGGCCTATGCCCCCCGCCGCTCCATTCCTCACCAGTTTGCCAAACGCGCACCTCGCCCTCCTCCCCTGCCACAAATAGTTGTTCAGGATCGATTGAAGGGAGGCAAAGTACGCACCAGGCAGAGGTATCGGGAGAGTCCTGAACAAATATAGCAGCTGAGGCAAGACCATCATTTTGAAGGCCGCCAATCTACCCAGCCAGGACAATTCAGAGTGAGTAATTTTGTTCAATTTGTTTCTAAAGGAGTTCAGGAATGGAGTGTAGTTAGCATTGATTAGTTCAGCTGTATCCTTAGTTAATGTTATGCCCAGATATCCTAAACCTCCATCTGACCACACATAAGGGTACTTGGTCTGTAGTTCTGTTTTATTTTCTGGAGCTAAGCCTAATCCCATCAGATAGGATTTTGTTTCGTTCACCATATAGTAGGAAATTAATGAGAAGGTCTGTAGTGCATTGTGAACATTGGCCAGGGAGTCTTCTACCTTAGTTAAGAACAAAATTATGTCGTCGGCAAATAAACTAATGACATGTTTCCTGTTACCCACTTGCAAACCTGCTATTTGGGGGTGTCCTCTCACGTACATGGCCAGAGGTTCCATTAACAAGTTAAAAATGAGCGGCGATAATGGGCACCCTTGGCGCGTGCCATTTGTTATGTCAAAGGGAGTTGACAGAGCACCTGCAATGTAAACCTGAGCTGAAGGAAGTGTGTATAACGCCTTTATTGCAGAAAGTATGAGGCCCCCAAAACCAAACCTGCTCAGCACCTCTGTAAGGTATCCCCAATGAATTCTATCGAACGCCTTCTCCGCATCCAGCGAGAGGAGCAGAGAAGGCGTTCCCCTCCTCTTAGCAATGTGTATTAGGTTCACCAGACGCCTAGTGGCATCAGCTGTTTGTCTCCCCTTAGTGAATCCAGACTGGTCCATATCCACGATGTCAGGTAGGATATCCACTGATCTAGTAGCTATAAGCTTGGCATATATCTTGACATCATTATTCAGTAATGATATTGGTCTAAACTTTTGTGGCACATCTGGAGATTTCCCTGGTTTAGGCAAAGCTATGATTGTAGCAGTTAGCATTTCAGGAGGGAAAGAGGAAGATGCAGCAGCTAAATTGAATGTTTTGGTGAGATGTGGGCAAAGAATGTCCTGAAACGTCTTGTAGTATTCCCCTGTAAAACCATCTGGGCCGGGCGATTTGTTAGCGGGGAGAGCCTGGATCGTCTGTTTCACCTCTAGTTCCGATATGGGAGAGTTAAGGCTCTGTAGGTGTTCCTGTGTAAGTTTGGGGAAATTGAGTTTGTCTAAGAATGTGTCGATAGCCTCTTTTGTCGGCTGTGGTGTGTCAAGATCGTCTTTTAGGTTATATAATGAGCTATAGTATTGGCTAAATGCGTCAGCTATTGCTTGGGGGTGAGTTTGCTTGACCTGCGTTTTTGGTTGTAGAATATGGGAGATTTGGGTTCTAGTTCTGTGACCCTTTAGTTTGTTGGCAAGCAATTTGCCTGCTCTATTTCCGCTGGTGTAGTATGCCAGTTTCAACCTCCTAGAGGTCTTTTCAAAATCGTCAAGGAATTTTAGTCGTAGTTCTGTGCGAAGTTGTGTTACTTGGTCAGACCATATGTGGGATGGATTAGCTTTGTTTCGTCTATCTATGTCTTCAATTTTGGATAGCAGTTGCACGGTTTGCTGCTGCATTTCCCTCTTGTATCTCGCCCCCTGCTGCATCATCACCCCCCTCATCACCGCCTTGTGTGCGTTCCATAGAATAAAAGGGTTTGTCACTGAACCTTGATTTACGTCAAAGTATTCACTCATTTTTACCTGGATGTATGACCTGATCGGACCTTCCTGCAGTAGGCGATGATTGGCTCTCCATAGATAAGTGGATTTTTGAGAGGAAGGGTTCCCTATTGTTAAGCATATCGAGGCATGGTCCGACCATGTGATACAATTGATTTTAACCGACTTACATTTCATCAGTACCCATCTGTCAACCAAAAATAAGTCAATTCTACTATAGGACCCATGACAATTAGAGAAAAAGGTATAGTCTCTTTCGTTTGCGTTTAAGCATCTCCAAGAGTCATATAGGTTATGGTTTTGTAGGGACTTCAACAGAGATTGGGGCCGCCTCTTTGGTGAAGAGGTGGAGTCTACATCCGGGTCAGGTGTGATGTTGAAGTCCCCACAAATAATCACCCCTCCCCTCTGCACCTTTCTTACTTTTTTCACAATCCTGTGAAAAAATTTGATTTGTCTCACATTCGGTGCATATATATTCGCCACTGTAGGTGACGGAATTAATGTCACATATCAATATTATGAAACGACCCTGAGGATCGCATATAGCTTCATGTAGATGGAAAGTGACTGTGTCTCTTATTGCTATCATCACTCCCCTTGTCTTTGAGGGCGCATTAGCTTGATAGACGTGGGGAAACAGGGGATGTGTGCATTTAGGAGGCGAGTCCTGCAAAAAGTGAGTCTCCTGGACACACAAAATGTCACAATGTTGATGCAAGGCCTCCTTCCACAGAGATCTCCGCTTGGCAGGGTGATTAAGACCCTTTGTATTCAGAGACATAAACTGTACCGCCATGTGTGGGTAATAAAGTTACTTACAGATGGTGGGAGTCGCTGGTTAATTCCTGTAGGTGCTCTGCGCGAGATAGGTCTTTCATGCTCATACTCGGTTAATGTTCTTTCAGTGAGGTATGTGAGGCCGTACTTCAGGCTATTAGGGCAAAAGAGAGTTATTTCAAGAGAAACATGAAAGAGAGAAAAAAAATAACAATGGCAACTGGCCAAGTAACAGAGTGCATAAGTGTGTGACTCATTATCACTCAAGCGGTAGGTGGGGAAAAGGAGAAAGTTCGGAACAGGAATCCGATCCATTCCAATAGGCACTCTATGCAATCTTCAGAGTGCAATCCAGTTTAGTTGTGAGAACGAGCATTTCTACGGTCAACAGTGCGCCATTCAGGTTCTAGGTTTTTTGATGTGGGTGGGGGTCCCCGCTGAGGTTGTGGTTGATTATCAGGGACAATTCCCCAGGAGTGTAGCAGTGACATTCCTTTGGCCAGGGAGTCCACAATATAGTCCTTGTCATCTTTTGTGACTATCAGCTTGGTCGGGAAGCCCCATTTATAGGTCAGTTTGTGATTTCTGAGGGCCTTCGTGATGGTATTGAGATTTCTGCGTTTTTGGAGCGTGTACTGCGATAAATCCGCATAGAACTGGAGGTCAGAGTAAGGAGCCGGGATCTGTCCTTTTTGACGTGACACTGCCATCAGCTGTTCTTTGGTGTGATAAAAATGTAATCTAAGGATCACATCCCTAGGTATAGCGTCAGAGAGGTATGTGGGCTTCGGGAGCCTATGGATCCTATCTACAGTGAAGTCCAGAGCAGACAGGTCTGGCAAAACTGCAGCGAACAGTTGTGCAGCATAGCTACGCAGCTCCTGATTTTTAACTGATTCAGGGATCCCTCTTATCTTCACATTATTCCTTCTGGATCTATTTTCCATTTCTGCCATCTTAGCTTTCACTGACTCCATATCATCCTCTGACTTCTCACTAGCATCAACCAGGTCATTGATAGTGGAAGCATACTCCTCCATCTTGTTCTCTATGTGAGAGACCCTTTCAGCCACATGTCTCAGTTCTGTGCCAAACTTGTGTACGCATGATACCATGTCTGACTGGAGTGAGCTCCTGAGAGACACCAACATCTCTTTCAAAACTGTATCTAAGACAGGTTTATCGTTTGTGGGGAATGTGTCAATGGAGTCTGGTAAGTCTCTGGTTTCATCCCCTGAATCTATGGGAGAGCTCACCTCATGTCCAGCATCCGCTGCATCCAGCCGGCATCTCGCCTTTTCCGGGCTCCCAGATGAAGGGGTAGCTAGTGGGGAGTGTGGGTTCCTCGGTGGGCTGCTTCTTTTCATGCTCATGCCCTTCTGAGACGAGCGCTGGGAAGAGCTTTGTACAGGTGTGGAGGATGAGCCGGCGCCATCTTGCTTAGGCCCCATAGAGAAGAACGCCGTGAGTTTGGTCGGCCGGTTCCCCTCCTTCTTGCGTCTTGTCATGTTGTATGACGGTTTGTCGGGTCAGCGGGAGCTGAAACGCTGTATTTGGGCAACTTATTGGTGCCTGGATTGTCCGTTTCAAGCCGTTGAAGTGCCGCTGGTACCGGAGCTCAGCTACAGCATGTCCTCCTCAGTCTCCGGCTAGCTCCGCCCCCAGGGTTCTGACTTTTTAGATGTGGAGGGAGTCGCAGGTGAAGTGCCTTGCACTGATCTGCTTCATTCAGATTCTGCGATTTGCAGGGATGTAAATATAGTCGGCTCTCTGCTTGGCTCTCTCTCTCTAGTTGCTTCGTCCAAGCATGTGCGACAGGCCAGTTTGTCCGGAAGTGCTATGGCACTGCAAACCCAGCATGAATTCCCTGATGAACGGGAACGCTGAGGGGGAGGAGAGCGTCTGCGTGAAGGAGACCTCCTGTAGGAGTGTCTGTGCCGTGAATGGGATTTTGAACGGCTCCTTCTGCGACTTGAGCGACTTCGTCTTGTGCGTGAGCGACTTCTACCGCGATCTGAGCGGCTTTGTCTATGGCTTGGACTCCTTCTAGATGGCTCTTGTCGTCTTGAATCCGACGATCTGGCCGACCTGATAGGGCTGATAGGGCTGTCTAATTTAGACAGCATTAATGACAGGCTCTCTTTTTCAGTCTTCACTACTTACCAATCTTTCCCCCCCCTTACCTATTAGGCTGGTGATGGTCTACTGGGGCAGCGACCTCCATGAGGAGTGATATTGTCCCCTCTACAACAGATAGTAGGAAATGAGCATGCAGGCAGTAGATAAGGTGAAACCCAGTAAAGGAGAAAAAAATTATAAAATAAAAATAGATCTAGGAAGCTTACCTTAAGGAAGGGACAGCAGTGCAATCTATCCCACCGAAAAAGCTATTGACAGGTGCAGTGTTCAAGAGAAAAAAACAGCAGAAAGGATTTGGTTTTTTAAAACTGCTGTCTCCCAGTGATGACGTCATGACCGCACATGCTCTGTAGCGCCGTGAGAGAGTCAGCGCCATCTTGGAAACTGGCATACACAGGAAATTACATTGGAGAGCCTGTGCTATGGAACTACAGCTCAGAAAGCCAGATTTTATACAGACACCCATGAGAGCTGGAGGCCACTATAGAGACCTGATTAAGGTCTGTGAAGAGCTGGCAGTTATCGGCCGGGATACTTGTGGGACTACAAGTCTCAGGTTAGTGAAAAAGGGTGCACAGAAGAGCTGGAGGTCGCTGTATCATAAACCTGTTTAAGGTTTGTAAGAAAGAAAACTGGTACATACCCCTGAGACCATCAGAGTGGGGTTCCTTCCATATAGCTCATTTAGAGGCTGTACAGGATAGGACTTCCACCCAGGAGAGGCTAAACCTGGCTGGGGCGAAGCGGTAAGGGGGGTTCTTCATCTTTGATGTCCTTGTCAGGTCTTAGGTGAGGAAAAAAAAGAGAATACCTGGGCGGGGGCCCGCTCTGGGCTTAATAGCTAAACGGTCCTATCAGGTTGTGGGGGCGGAGCCACAACCCAAAGGTGTATGCTGCCACGATGCGACAGGAAATATAAATTGTCCAACATATAATACATTTATTTTAGTGTTTTTCCCCTCGCTTCTGTGACCTTAAAAATGTGCTCCACCACATGCTCCACACTTATGCACTCACCACAGATATAACCTTTTATTACAGAAGGTCATACAGTGTTCTTCAAATATGTAACTGGTCCCTTTCAATGGCCTGATTTCAAGTACCATTCAAGGTCCATCCAGAATTTGTAGTGTTAATATGTGCTCACACCCCTTTAGCACCTGATAGTTCAAATACAAGCTATTAGGATTGGAGCACAGGTATATCTTTTCTCAGCTGTCCATTCTATACACACTAATGCACCCCTATACCATCAGAGATGCAGGCTTTTGAACTGAGCACTGATAACAAGCCAGAAGGTCCCTCTCCTCTTTAGTCCGGAGGACACAGCGCCCATGGTTGCCAAAAAGATGGTCCAATTTCGATTCGTCTGACCACAGAACAGTTTTTCACTTTGTAACAGACCACTTTAAATAAGCTTTAGCTCAGAGAAGATGGTCACTAGTGTTGGGCGAACGGTTCGGCCCGAGAATAAGTTTGGGCCGAACATTGGCTGGTTGCCCATTTGGTAAACATCCGAATTGTCGGGGCATTCGATCGGCACAGTGAACATGCACTTACGCAGTTCAATATACTGCAGTAATCATGCACTAGCACACATCAATGTACCGCTTTAAACATGTACTAGCGCAGTTTAATATACTGCAGTAAATGTGCACTAAGGCACGTCAATATACTGCAGTAAATGTGCACTAAGGCACGTCAATATACTGCAGTAAATGTGCACTAACGCACCTCAATTTACTGCAGTAAGCGTGCACTAACACACATCAATTTACTGAAGTAAACGTGCATTAACGCACGTCACTATACTGCAGTAAACGTGCACTAAAACAAGTCAATATACTGCAGTAAACGTGCACTAACACACATCAATATACTGCAGTAAACGTGCACTAACACACATCAATATACTGCAGTAAACATGCACTAACGCACTTCAATATACTGCAGTAAACGTGCACTAATGCACCTCAATTTACTGCGTGCCGTACAGTGCATTGGAAGCCCCGATTGGCTGAAGCAATGAAGGATTTGCCCAATAAGGGCACAGAACACTGTCAGAGCCATGATTGGAGAAAGTAATGATGACTGTGCCCAAACATGGCTCATTGTTCATAGACCCACCCTATAAAAGGATCCTTCCCAGAGCAGCCATTTGCAGTGTGATAATAATGTGAAGATAGATCGAACAGTGCCCTGTTAATAGCAAGTTAGTGTGCTTTAGTGTGCTATTGTGATTCTATTCAGAGTGAAAAGTGTAAGTGTAGTGTGAATATAGTGATAGTGCAGCGTGAGTGTAGTGTGACCGTTAATTTTTACTTTAGTGTCAGTTTAGTGTTTTAGGGCAGGTTTACTGCAGTATATTAAGGATGCATTAGTGCACGTTTACTGCAGTATATTGAAGTGTGTTAGTGCACGTTTACTGCAGTATATTGACGTGTGTTAGTGCACGTTTACTGCAGTAAATGGAGGTGCATTAGTGCATGTTTACTGCAGTAAATTGAGATGTGTTAGTGCACGTTTACTGCAGTATATTGATGTGTGTTAGTGCACGTTTACTGCAGTAAATTGAGGTGCGTTAGTGCACGTTTACTGCAGTATATTGACGTGAGTTAGTGCACATTTACTGCAGTATATTGACGTGCGTTAATGCACGTTTACTTCAGTAAATTGTTGTGTGTTAGTGCACGCTTACTGCAGTAAATTGAGGTGCGTTAGTGCACATTTACTGCAGTATATTGACGTGCCTTAGTGCACATTTACTGCAGTATATTAAACTGCGCTAGTGCATGTTTAAAGCAGTACATTGATATGCGTTAGTGCATGATTACTGCAGTATATTGAACTGCGCTAGTGCACGTTCACTGCAGTATATTGAACTGCGTTAGTGCATGTTTACTGCAGTAAATTGAACTGCGTTAGTGCACGTTTACTGCAGTATATTGACGTGTGTTAGTGCACGTTTACTGCAGTATATTGAACTGCATTAGTGCATGTTTACTGCAGTATATTAAAGTGTGTTAGTGCACTTTTATGACAGTATATTGAAGTGCCTTAGTGCACTTTTATGACAGTATATTGAAGTGTGTTTGTGCACTTTTACGGCAGTATATTGAAGTGCGCTATTGTACTTTTACGGCAGTATATTGAAGTGCCTTAGTGCACTTTTACGGCAGTATATTGAAATGTGTTAGTGCAGTTTTACAGCAGTATATTGAATTGAGTTAGTGCACTTTTACTGCAGTATATTGGAGTGCCCTAGTGCACTTTTACGACAGTATATTGAATTGCGTTAGTGTACTTTACTGCAGTATATTGAATTGCATTAGTGCACTTTTACTGCAGTATATTGAAGTAGGCTAGTGCACTTTTCGGCAGTATATTGAAGTGCACTTTTACGGCAGTGTATTGAATTGTGTTAGTGCACTTTTACTGCAGTATATTGAAGTGTCTTAGTCCACTTTTACGGCAGTATATTGAAGTGGGTTAGTGAAGTTTTACGACAGTATATTGAATTGCGTTAGTGCACTTTACTGCAGTATATTGAACTGCGTTAGTGCGCTTTTACTGCAGTATATTGAAGTGCGTTAGTGCCCTTTTATGGCAGTATATTGAAGGGTGCTAGTTCTGTTTTACAGCAGTATATTGAAGTGCGTTAGTGCAATTTTACTGCAGTATATTGGAAGTGCGTCAGTGCAGTTTTACTGCAGTATATTGTAGTGTGTTAGTGGAGTGCGTCTGTGTAGTAAGTACTCAAGTTAAAGTGCACCAAACACTACTTTCTATTGATTAAAGTGCATCCAAATACACTTTTCCCCTTCTCTATTATATTTTGGTAATAAGCCCCCCACATCATGTTTGGGAGACCAACAAGGAGAGGCAGACATTCCCATGGTCCCATGGTCTGTGTCCACAGGCAAAGGTGAACGTGGTCTGTCCTCAGGCAGGGCACTATTTCCTCTGATTAGTAATGCTGCCCATGCTATCAAGCCACAGCATGCACATGAGGTGGTAGACTGGCTTACTAAACATGCATGGAGGAGGAGACAGCTAAGTTTTTTGAACACTGCGTCAGCCACTTGCTTCTTGATGATGCACAGGCATTACTTGATTCTGATGTTGAGGAAGATAGGAACATGAGCCTACAGTGAGGGGAAAGCACTGGTAAATAACAAATTGGCAGTCATGTAGAGAGCAGCTATCCTATTCCGTCACATTGTGGAGCTTTTATCTCCCGGCCCACTTCCCACAGCTCAGCTATCTGGGTCTTTTTTAGCACATGTGCAGCCGATCGCACTGTTGCAATTTGAAAACTTTGCCTCAAGCAGATCAAGCGTGGCAAAAACACCAGCCATTTGGGTACCACATACTTGATAAGGCATTTAACATCCCACCACTCATCCTATTGGCAAGAGCACCTGAAAGCCTCACAAAAGAAACACAATTCTGCTCCTCCTCACTCCTCACCTTACAGGTCTGCCCCCGCTATATCTCATGATCTCTCACCAGCCTCCACTAACAGGGATGATACTGGAGCTAAGGGTGTCACGGGTCCTTGCAGCATGTCTGTCAGCAGCACACCACGCACTGTAGACTTTAGCAGGCAAATTTCTCTGCCCCAGCTGTTGCAGCGGAAAAAAACTGCAGTCACTGCCACCCACATGCCCAGAGTCTAACTTCAAGCTTGTCAAAGCTGCTGGCTTTACAACTTCTGCCTTTCCCTCTGGTGGATTCTGCCCCCTTCTGTGATTTTTCAGAATGTGCTGTACCACTATGGCAGGTTCCCAGTCACTTCCTTTGCATGTAAGGTCTGTACCATCACATGGAAGGCAATCTTGTGGCATCTTGTGGCTTCGTTGGGCAAGGCAGTCAGCCGCAAGGTCCACATTACTGCTGACACGTGTTCCAGCAAGCATAGTCAGGGATGCTATATTTCATTCACAGCACACTGGGTAACTCTGCTTGCAACTCGGAAGGATGCAGGACAGGGCTCAGTGCTGCAGCTTGTTTTGCTGCCACGTCTTCAAAAAGCTGATGGTGATGATGCGAGATTTGTCAGTTACTCCTCCTCCTTCTCCATGCCTTCCTCTGCTGAATTGTTCTATAAACCACCAGTACCCCTAAGCGTTCAAGCGGCTATTCGATGAGTCAGGCTAAAAGATGCCATGCAGTGCTGCAGCTGGTCTGTCTAGGGGACAGGGGCCACAGCGGAGCAGAGATTTGTTCAGCTCTGCAGGGGCAGGCCCAGAGGTGGTTCATGCCATGCTAGCTGGAGCCAGGAATGGTGGTGTGTGATAATGGCACTAACCTCATGTCTGCCGTTAGACAGGGACACATGCCATGCCTTTCACATGTCCTCAATTTGGTGGTGCAGCGTTTTCTAAATAGGTACCCGGGGTTGGAAGATCTGCTAAAGCAGGCCAGAAGAGTCTGTAGCCATTTCAGGTGGTCATACATAAAATTCTGCGGGAATTCCACCTGCCTGTAAACTGCCTGATTTTGTGACATTGCTACCAGGTGGAACTCAACTTTGGCAGTGTTGCAGTGGTTACACATGCAAAAGCATGCAATCAATGAGTACCTGTGTCAGTATGGCACAACGACACGCTCAGGTCAGCTCGGCTTTTTTTTCGCCACGCCATTGGCTGCTGATAAATGATGCATGCACTGTACTGTCACCATTTGAAGAGGCAACAAGGATACTGAGCCGTGACAAAGCATTCAACAGTGACACAATCCCTGTTGTGTTCCTGCTGGAGCAGACTCTGCATGGCATCATGGACAGGGCACTCGCCGCAGAGCAGCGGGAGGAAGAGGAGGACTTTCTTTCCACTCAAGGCCAGCTTTATACAGACACCATTCTTGGGATGCCACAGAGCACACAAGAGGAGGAGGAGGAGGATTATGGTAGTTTTGGAGGCACTGAAGCAGAGGAAGACATACGTCAAACCTTAAGAGATGGTTTTCCATTCCCAGAACCCTTGGGAGTAGTACGTGGCTGGGAGGAGGCAGTTCTAGATACTGTAATTAGGGATGAGCTTCGAGTTCGAGACGAACTCACGTTCGACTCGAACATTGCCTGTTCGCCCATTCGCCGAACAGCGAACAAATTGGGGTGTTCGCGGCAAATTCGAAAAAGTCTATGGGAGAAATCTAAAGTCCTAATTATAAAGGCTTATATGCAAGTTATTGTCATAAAAAGTGTTTGGGGACCCGGGTCCTGCCCCAGGGGACATGTATCAATGCAATTTTTTTTTTAAAAACTGAAGTTTTTTTGGGAGCAGTGATTTTAATAATGCTTAAAGTGAAACAATAAAAGTGAAATTCTCCTTTAAATTTCATACCTGGGGGGTGTGTATGATATGCATGTAAAGTGGCCAATGTTTCCCATGCTTAGAACTGTCCCTGCACAAAGTGTCATTTTTGAAGGAAAAAAAGTCATTTAAAACTCACTCGCGGCTATTAATGAATTGTCGGCTCCCGGCAATACATAGAAAAGTCATTGATAAAAAAAAAAAAAAAAAGCGTGGGGGTCCCCCAGAATTCAATTACCAGGCCCTTCAGGTCTGGAATGGATATTAAGGGGAACCCCGCCGCAAATTAAAAAAAAAATGCGTGGAGTTCCCCCAAATATCCATACCAGGCCCTTCAGATCTGGCATGGATTTTAAGGGGAACTCCACCCCAAATTAAAAAAAAATGGCGTGGAGCCCCCCCAAAAATCCATACAAGACCCTTATCTGAGCACGCAACCTGGCCGGCCGCAGGGGAAAAGGGGGGGGACAAGAGAGCGGCCCCCCTTCCTCCTGAACCGTACCAGGCCACACGCCCTCAACATGGGGAGGATGTCCCCATGTTGATGGGGACAAGGGCCTCATCCCCACAACCCTTGCCCGGTGGTTGTGGGGGTCTGCGGGCGGGGGGCGTATCAGAATCTGGAAGACCCCTTTAACAAAGGGGACCCCCAGATCCCGCCCCCCTATGTGAATTGGTAAGGGGTACATTGTACCCCTACCATTTCACGAAGAAAGTGTCAAAAAATGTAAAAAAATGTATTTTTTTTACATTTTTTTACACTTTCTTCGTGAAATGGTAGGGGTACAATGTACCCCTTACCAATTCACATAGGGGGGGCGGGATCTGGGGGTCCCCTTTGTTAAAGGGGTCTTCCAGATTCCGATAAGCCCCCCGCCCGCAGACTCCCACAACCACCGGGCAAGGGTTGTGGGGATGAGGCCCTTGTCCCCATCAACATGGGGACATCCTGCCCATGTTGAGCGCATGTGGCCTGGTACGGTTCAGGAGAGAGGGGGGGCCGCTCTCTCGTCCCCCCATTTTCCCCTGCGGCCGGCCAGGTTGCGTGCTCGGATAAGGGTCTGGTATGGATTTTTAGGGGGACTCCACGCCATTTTTTTTAAATTTGGGGTGGAGTTCCCCTTAAAATCCATGCCAGATCTGAAGGGCCTGGTATGGATATTTGGGGTAAATCCACACATTTTTTTTTAAATTTGCGGCGGGGTTCCCCTTAATATCCATTCCAGACCTGAAGGGCCTGGTAATTGAATTCTGGGGGAACCCCACGCTTTTTTTTATTTATTTTTTATCAATGACTTTTCTATGTATTGCCGGGAGCCGTCAATTCATTAATTAGCCGCAAGTGAGTTTTAAATGACTTTTTTTTTCTTCAAAAATGACATTTTTTGCAGGGACAGTTCTAAGCACGGGAAACATGCGCCACTTTACATGCATATCATACACACCCCCCAGGTACGAAATTTAAAGGAAAATTTCACTTTTATTTTTTCATTTTAAGCATTATTAAAATCACTGTTCCCGAAAAAACGGCCGTTTTTAAAACCTCTTTTTGCATTGATACATGTCCCCTGGGGCAGGACCCGGGTCCCCAAACACTTTTTAGGACAATAACTTGCATATAAGCCTTTATAATTAGCACTTTAGATTTCGAACGTTCGAGTCCATTGTATTTAATAGGGTTCTAAAGTTCACGCAAACATTCTGTCTGTTCGCAGGTTCTGGTGCGAACCGAACAGGGGGGTGTTCGGCTCATCCCTGACTGTAATCCTCAGTGACGCCGAGGACTCTGATTCTTATGCCTTCTTATGCCCGTGCATAGGCTCCATCATTCTTCAAAGCCTGCGAAAGAACCCCTATATTTGTGGCATCAAGGAGAAGGATCACTATTGGTTGGCATTCATTCATAAAATCACAGTCTGATACATAGTAAATTGCGAGTGTTACTATGTATCAGCTGTCAGTGGACATAGGACACATGTTTACCAAGCCCCCCAAAGTCAAAACTTTACCCCCACCTGCACTGCTCCCCCTCCCCACGCTCCCCAGCCTGACAGCTCGCCAGAGCTTAGTGCAGGCAGAAGCTGCAGGCGGCAGGAGGGAAGGAGGGATGCCGCTTGCAGCAGCAGTAGATCGGGGGTGCGGGGGCAGTACGGGGGGTGATCTGACTGGTGGGGGGACACATCTGGATCCCCTCTAAGCCCTATGCAGCACCTGAAGTCGTTGGGAGTGGAAGAGGAGGGAATGCCAGCTTATGATGGTAGCTACGGGGGATAGGGTGGAGGGGGGGCAGATCGGGTGGAGGGGGAATCATCAGTGCTGGGGGGCAAGAAGGGGGGTGAAGGGGATAGGAAAGGAGAGTGAGGGGGAGCAGTTTTAGGTGGAAGGGAGCGGCAGGAGGTGGAGTGGCTAGGGACTGGGGAGCGGCGGCATGGGTGGGGGCGGTCACATTTGAGGTTAATAACTCTGATCAGTGGGTTGTAATCCGCTGGTCAGAGTTATACAATTGTTTTGCAGAGTCTGCTGAATAATTATGCTATAAGTTTATGGTCATTGAAGTGACCATGAGCTTATAGCAGAGGGAGAAATGAGGTCCGTATGGCGTATGGACCTGGCCACCTGCAGGCACTTCTGTAGGTCTGTACAGCGTATGGACCTGGCAGTGAAAGGGTTAATGGCCGCAATGGTGAACAACTTACAAGATATAGTAGTTATGCTCGGTCACCTCAGTGATGCAATTCAAATTATTTTTAGTTCTCGGTACCCAGGGCTGTTAGCTTCCACATCCCATGTGCAGTGTCTGCATCATATGTTGGGAGATTATCTAGGGGTGAAAACAGACATGGAGAGCTTTCCAGTTAAAGATCCACTGAGTTACTGGGAGTATGCTATAGGCCCCCTAACCTGAGGGAGGAGGGGGAGACAGATCTCCTATCACAATTTGGATTAGCAGAAAGGATGGGAAGTGTTATCATAATGGGGGATTTTAATTATCCAGCCATAGATTGGGTGGAGGGAACCACGCATTCATCTAAGGCTCGCCAGTTCCTAAATGTCTTGCAGGACAATTTTATGGATCAGATGGTAGACGTACCAACTAGAAATAAAGCGTTACTGGATCTGATTACCAACAATACAGATCTGATCACGGATGTGGAAATACGGGGCAATTTAGGTAACAGCGATCACAGGTCAATTGGCTTCAGTATAAATCACACAAATAGGAAACATAAGGGGAATACAAAGACTGAATTTCAAAAGAGCCAACTTCCCTAAACTACGAACCTTGCTGGAAGGCATAAATTGGGATAAAATCTTAGGAACAAAGAACACAGAGGAGAGATGGGTTTGCTTTAAGAGCATATTAAAGTGGAGTTCCACCCTCTTTTTCAACTTTGTTGCATCCTCTTTATTTCTGTCCCCTTAAGAATAATTGGCATATTATTTTTATTTTTTTTTAAAACTCACTGTTTTTTTGTCCTTTATTTGTTTCTCCCGCCGCGGCCGCAGCAGCCTCCTTGCGTTATCCACTGACCGCTATGCCTTCTGGGAGATGTTTGTCATCAATCCCAGGAGTCCCTGGGCCGTAGCATCGCGTTCCCATGGTCATCAAGGCACGCCCATCCTGCCCTCCCTCGGTCCACCTGGTGTGTGTGTCCTTCTTCCTCCGCTCCTCCCTGCTTACCCAGCGAGCCTCAGCCTGTCACATCTCACACTGCACTGTGTGATGATGTGACCAGGCTCCACAGAGGTGGGGGTGCTGAAGCGCCAGAGTGCTCCCCTCCCTCCTCCTTCTCCTCTCCTTGTCCGTAGGGGGCTCTCTCCGCCGATCACCACCGCCGCCACTGCTGTGTTCCCTGCCGAAGCCCACCCCCCTCCCTCCCTCCTGTCAGAGGAGGAGAGCGAAACAGCTGGAGATCGGAGCTGCTGTCTCTGACCAGCCGCGCAGTGACGTTGCTGGGGGGCGGTCTATGCCCGACGTGTTTCAGTTCTCCTCCTCCTCTACCCGGGCGGCGTGGCTGCACACGGTCCTCTCCTCTCCAGCTGCCGCCCGGGTGTTTTTAATTAGTGTAATGTAGGGGGGTGGTTTGTCCTGGAGGGGTCTGTACTAATGGAGGTGGGGTGGTTTGTTCAGGGGGGTCTGTACAAATGGAGGGGGGGTGGTTTGTCCTGGGGAGGGGCTGTACTAATGGAGGGGGGTGGTTTGTTCTGGGGGGTCTGTACTAATGGAGGGGGGTGGTTTGTTCTGGGGTCTGTACTAATGATGGAGTGGGGTGGTTTGTTCTGGGGGGGCAGTACTAATGATGGAGGGGAGTGGTTTGTTCTGGGGGGCTGTACTAATGATGGAGGGGGGTGGTTTGTTCTGGGGGGGTCAGTACTAATGATGGAGGGGAGTGGTTTGTTCTGGGGGGGGGGCTGTACTAATGATGGAGGGGGGGTGGTTTGTTCTGGGGGGGAGTCAGTACTAATGATGGAGGGGAGTGGTTTGTTCTGGGGGGGCTGTACTAATGATGGAGGGGGGTGGTTTGTTCTGGGAGGTCTGTACTAATAGAGGGGAGGTGGTTTGTTCTGGGGGGGTCTGTACTAATGGAGGGTGGTGGTTTGCCTGGGGGGTCTGTACTAATGGAGGGGGGTGGTTTGTTCTGGGGGGGTTTGTATTAATGGAGGGGGGGTTGTTTGTTCTGGGGGGTCTGTACTAATGGAGGGGGGTGTTTTTTTCTGGGGGGGTCTGTACTAATGGAGGGGGTGGTTTGTCCTGAGAGGGGGGCTGTACTAATGGAGGGGGTGGTTTCTCCTGAGAGGGGGTCTGTACTAATGGAGGGGGGGTTTGTCCTGGGGGGGCTCTGTACTAATGGATGGGGGGTGGTTTGTCCCGAGGGGGGGTCTGTAGTAATAGAGGGGTGGTTTGTTTTGGGGGGGCTGTACTAGTGGAGGTGGGGGTGGTTTGTCCTGAGGGTTTGTGCTAATGGAGGGGGGTGGTTTGTTCTGGGGGGGTCTGTACTAATGGAGGGGGGGTGGCTTGTCCTGGGGGGGTTTGTGCTAATGGAGGGGGTGGTTTGTTCTGTGGGGTCTGTACTAATGGATAGGGATGAGCTCGGTGTTCGAGTCGAACATACGTTCGACTCGAACATCGGCTGTTCGATCGTTCGCCGAACAACGAACGATTTGGGCCGTTCGCGCCTAATTCGCGGCCCACAATGCACTACGCCATCGCAGTGTCATCCAGGCGCTGTGATTGGCCAAGCATGCACTGTGACCCCGCATGCTTGGCCAATCACAGCGCCGGCAGCGAGGAGAGCAATGATTGGCCACAGGCAGGATGCCTGTGGCCAATTATTGCTGAGGGTGTTTAGTACACGCCCCACACTATAAAAGGCCGCCAGCACGGCGGCCTAGTGTAGTGTGTTCCGGAGCAGGGAAAGAGAAGCATAGGCAGGGACAGTGACATTTTTTTTTCTTGCTTAACCTGGATTCCTTTAGTTTAGGGAAAGAGAAGGATAGGTAGGGAGAGTGTCAGTCTGTTTTACTGTGCTAAACCTTGTTTGTAGGGACAGGGAAGGACAGTGAGGGAAATTCTCATTGTGCTATACTGTGCTAAAGCATTCATCATCAACCATCTTTAAAAAAACATTTTTTATAGGGACAGAAAACTATAGGTAGGGAGAGTGTCAGTGTGTTTTACTGTGCTAATCCTTGTTTGTAGGGACAGGGAAGGACAGTGAGGGAAATTCTCATTGTGCTATACTGTGCTAAAGCATTCATCATCAACCATCTTTAAAAAAACATTTTTTATAGGGACAGAAAACTATAGGTAGGGAGAGTGTCAGTGTGTTTTACTGTGCTAATCCTTGTTTGTAGGGACAGGGAAGGACAGTGAGGGAAATTCTCATTGTGCTATACTGTGCTAAAGCATTCATCATCAACCATCTTTAAAAAAACATTTTTTATAGGGACAGAAAACTATAGGTAGGGAGAGTGTCAGTGTGTTTTACTGTGCTAATCCTTGTTTGTAGGGACAGGGAAGGACAGTCAGGGAAATTCTCATTGTGCTATACTGTGCTAAAGCATTCATCATCAACCATCTTTAAAAAAACATTTTTTATAGGGACAGAAAACTATAGGTAGGGAGAGTGTCAGTGTGTTTTACTGTGCTAATCCTTGTTTGTAGGGACAGGGAAGGACAGTGAGGGAAATTCTCATTGTGCTATACTGTGCTAAAGCATTCATCATCAACCATCTTTAAAAAAACATTTTTTATAGGGACAGAAAACTATAGGTAGGGAGAGTGTCAGTGTGTTTTACTGTGCTAATCCTTGTTTGTAGGGACAGGGAAGGACAGTGAGGGAAATTCTCATTGTGCTATACTGTGCTAAAGCATTCATCATCAACCATCTTTAAAAAAACATTTTTTATAGGGACAGAAAACTATAGGTAGGGAGAGTGTCAGTGTGTTTTACTGTGCTAATCCTTGTTTGTAGGGACAGGGAAGGACAGTGAGGGAAATTCTCATTGTGCTATACTGTGCTAAAGCATTCATCATCAACCATCTTTAAAAAAACATTTTTTATAGGGACAGAAAACTATAGGTAGGGAGAGTGTCAGTGTGTTTTACTGTGCTAATCCTTGTTTGTAGGGACAGGGAAGGACAGTGAGGGAAATTCTCATTGTGCTATACTGTGCTAAAGCATTCATCATCAACCATCTTTAAAAAAACATTTTTTATAGGGACAGAAAACTATAGGTAGGGAGAGTGTCAGTGTGTTTTACTGTGCTAATCCTTGTTTGTAGGGACAGGGAAGGACAGTGAGGGAAATTCTCATTGTGCTATACTGTGCTAAAGCATTCATCATCAACCATCTTTAAAAAAACATTTTTTATAGGGACAGAAAACTATAGGTAGGGAGAGTGTCAGTGTGTTTTACTGTGCTAATCCTTGTTTGTAGGGACAGTGAAGGACAGTCAGGGAAATTCTCATTGTGCTATACTGTGCTAAAGCATTCATCATCAACCATCTTTAAAAAAACATTTTTTATAGGGACAGAAAATTATAGGTAGGGAGAGTGTCAGTGTGTTTTACTGTGCTAATCCTTGTTTGTAGGGACAGGGAAGGACAGTCAGGGAAATTCTCATTGTGCTATACTGTGCTAAAGCATTCATCATCAACCATCTTTAAAAAAACATTTTTTATAGGGACAGAAAACTATAGGTAGGGAGAGTGTCAGTGTGTTTTACTGTGCTAATCCTTGTTTGTAGGGACAGCGAAGGACAGTGAGGGAAATTCTCATTGTGCTATACTGTGCTAAAGCATTCATAATCAACCATCTTTAAAAAAACATTTTTTATAGGGACAGAAAACTATAGGTAGTGTGACAGCAGGAAGGTAAAGTCACCTGGTTGCATCCAGGGGGGTAGGTATATTTCGCCCAGATTCAGGCTTTACGCCGACTTATACAACTAGGTGGAGAGTTGTATAAGGCTAGTGGGCTCATGGATGACTCATACCTCTAGGGAGAGTGTGGGGCGTCGTACAGACAGGGAGTTGATGAGACCAGCTGAAGCTTGTCAGCTCATTTAGGCCTCTATAAGAACTCCCAGCTTCATTAGATGTTAGCTCATGCCTGGAACCAGACCTGTGTGGACTGTCTAGGGAGAGTGAACCCCTGTGCGGTGAGACAAAGCCTGTGTGGCTATTTGCTTGGACATTTAAAACCAGGGACTTAGGGACTAGGACAGCACTAGGCTGATCCCAGTTGTTAGTTAGGAAACCTGTATGTTTAGTCAGAGGTCAAGTTGACCAGGATTTATTTTATTTATGTTTCTTTTGCTTTGCTGTGTTTTGTCACTGTAAATAGAAAATAAACCGCACCTTTTTGATTTTGAAAACCACAACCTCCGTTTGCTGGGCCTGTTTTTGTGTGGGGAGCCCATCCCGGGGGTCACACACACCCGCTGCCGAGCTAACCCCCTCACAGTTGGTGGAGAATGCGGGCAGTTTTTTTTAAGCCAGCATGGAGGAGATACTGAAACAGCTGGCTCTAGCAAATGCCAATCAACAGCAGACAAATGCAGGTTTGCAACGGAGCCTTGCAGCCCAGCAGCAAGCTCATCAACAGAGCCTTGCAGCCCAGCAGCAAGCTCACCAACAGAGTCTGGAAGCTCAGCAACAAGCCCAGCAGCAATCTGAGGCCCGCTTCATAGACCTGTTACAGAAGCAAGAGCAGAGACTACAACAAATGGAAGCAGTAATGCAGCAACGTCCGCAGACCAGTGAGGAAAGCCGTCCCACTAATACCGCGTCCTTTGGGGTGAGTCGTTTATTGACAAAAATGACTGGAGAGGATGATCCAGAGGTATTTTTGACCACATTTGAAAGGACCGCTGAAAGAGAAAAGTGGCCTGAGGAGCAGTGGGCTGGACTGGTGGCTCCTCTGTTAACTGGTGAATCGCAGAAAGCTTACTATGACCTAGAGCCTAACCAAGCAAAAGACTATGTGATGCTAAAAGCTGAAATTTTGGCAAGGCTGGGTGTCACCCAGGCTGTCCGGGCTCAGCGTGTGCATAACTGGACTTTCCAGCTTGGAAAACCCCCCAGGTCTCAAATGTATGATCTCATTCACCTGAGCAGAAAGTGGCTACAGCCAGAGACTTTGTCCGCACCAAAGATTGTGGAACGTGTTGTAATGGATCGGTTTTTGAGAGCTCTTCCTACTGCCATCCAAAAGTGGGTAAGCCATGGAGACCCAGAGACGGCCGATGGTCTTGTGGATCGTGTGGAGAAATACTTGGCTACAGAGAACCTGACGGCCTCTTCCAGAGACACTCGGACTTTCCACCCTAAGACCAGACGATCCCCAGGGGCGGATAAGAGGATTCCAAGGGGTGAGGGTGGAGAGAGTGAGAGGGTGGGAGCTCTACCCCAAGTTTGGCGAGAACAGCCTGGGAAATCAGCGGCTCAAGAGGCGGCAAGAAGGATCGTTTGCTACCGCTGCCGGCAAGCGGGACATATTGCAGCCAATTGCCCGGTTGTGGAGGAACCCATGCAGTGTGACTTTCTGACGGGCAGACGTCAGTCGCTGTGTGCGATAGTCGCATGCACTGCCATTCGAGGAACTGAGAAACATTTATGCAAAATGTGTGTTAATGGTAGAAATGTTGTGGTATTGCTGGATTCAGGTAGCCTTGTGACCCTGATAAAGGCTGAGTTAGTTAAAACAGAGGTCTTTGGGAATAGCAAGGTAGCTGTTATTTGTGTGCATGGGGACACCCGAGAGTATCCAGTGACTACAGTGTGTTTCGAGACCCCCAAAGGTACCCTCTCTCATCCAGTGGGCTTAGTATCTCAGTTACCGCATGACGCCATTGTGGGAAGGGATTTTCCGAAGTTCTGGGAACTGTGGGATGATCCTGAGCCCCCCACTGGTGCCCCTATGTACCAGGAATGTGATAGCCAGAACTCCCCTGAGAGTGGTGAGGACTCTCCGGAATTTCCCTTAACAGTATTGGCAGGGGAGACTCAAGAAACTGGAGAGGAGCCCACCTCCTCAGACGAAAACCTACCGTCTGTGGAGTTTTCTGATCTTGAGGTTCACAGGGAAAACTTTGCCACAGAACAGTTGAAAGACCCCGCCCTAATAAAGGCACGGGAAAACGTAGTGAAAATAGATGGCGAGTTAGTGAACCCAGATAATACCTGCACTTACCCATACTTCAGCGTAGAGAAGGACCTACTGTATCGGGTGGCAAAAAGGGCAGAAGAAACCGTTGAGCAGCTTGTGGTGCCCAAACCTTACAGGAAGTTGGTGTTGGAGTTGGCCCATGGGCACATTCTTGGAGGTCATCTGGGGACAGAGAAAACCCGAGAGAGGGTATTACAGAGATTCTATTGGCCGGGGGTGATGAAGGACATAGAAAATTATTGTTCCTCCTGCCCTGTGTGTCAGAGGTCGGCCCCGATGCCACATTTCCGTAGCCCGCTGGTCCCTCTACCCATCATTGAGGTCCCGTTTGAGAGGATCGCCATGGATTTGGTAGGGCCTATAATCAAGTCCGCTAGGGGGCACCAGTACATATTAGTTATAATGGACTATGCCACCCGTTATCCAGAAGCGATCCCTCTCCGAAATACCTCGGCCAAAACCATAGCCAAAGAGCTATCTCTTGTGTTTAGCCGGGTGGGTATTTGTAAAGAACTGCTTACGGACCAAGGTACACCCTTTATGTCCCGGGTTATGAAGGAGCTGTGTAAATTGTTCAAAGTGACGCAATTACGTACATCTGTGTATCACCCCCAAACCGATGGGCTGGTTGAAAGATTCAACAAAACCCTAAAACAAATGTTGAAGAAAGTGGTGGATAGAGATGGAAAGGATTGGGACTGTCTACTTCCTTATTTGATGTTTGCTATTAGGGAGGTGCCCCAATCCTCTACGGGATTCTCCCCCTTTGAGTTACTGTATGGGAGACACCCAAGAGGGCTGTTGGATATTGCCAACGAAACTTGGGAAAGTGAGAGTTCTCCCCACAGGAGTGTGATTGAGCATGTCGCCCTGATGCAAGACCGAATTGCACAGGTAATGCCCATCGTGAAGGAACATTTGGCCCAAGCGCAGTTAGCACAGCAGAGAGTGTACAACCGTGGAGCCAAGACCCGTACCTTTTCCCCGGGGGATAGGATACGGGTACTTGTCCCTACGGTTGAAAGTAAATTCCTTGCCAAATGGCAAGGCCCCTATGAGATAATGGAAAAAGTGAGCGAAGTGAATTACAAGGTCAGACAACCAGGAAGGCGAAAGCCCGAACAGATCTATCACGTTAATCTGTTGAAAGCCTGGAGGGATAGAGAGTCCCTAGTCGCAGACACTTGGTCACCAGCTCAAACTGGTTGCGTGATTCCTGAGGTTGGAATAGCAGCCACCTTGTCACAACCCCAACAACAGGAGGTTAAGGAGTTTGTGCTTCGCAACAAGGAGGTATTCTCTGAGCTGCCGGGACAAACATCTGGGGTAGAGCATGACATCATTACCCCGCCCGGTGAAAGGGTGAAGTTAAAACCCTATCGGATCCCAGAGGCCCGACGGGAGGCAATACGGGAGGAAGTACAGAAAATGCTGAACTTAGGGGTGATAGAGGAGTCCCAAAGTGATTGGTCTAGTCCCATTGTGTTGGTGCCTAAACCGGATGGGAGCTGGCGATTTTGTAACGATTTTCGTCAGTTGAACAAAGTTACAAAATTTGACACCTACCCCATGCCACGTATAGATGAGTTGATCGACCGGCTGGGAACAGCCCGATACATGACGACTCTTGACCTCACAAAAGGGTATTGGCAAATCCCCCTGGCCAAGTCGGCCAAAGAGAAAACCGCATTTGTAACCCCAGACGGGGCGTTCCAATATAAAAGAATGCCGTTCGGGTTACAGAATGCGCCGGCCACATTCCAGCGGAAAATGGACCAGATGCTGAGGCCCCATCGGAAGTATGCTGCGGCTTACCTGGATGACGTAATTGTCCATAGCACAGATTGGGCCTCACATCTGCCAAAAGTGCAAGCAGTCCTGGACTCTGTTCGGGAAGCGGGGTTTACGGCTAACCCCAAGAAGTGTACCATTGGGCAGGAGGAGGCCAAATATCTTGGGTACACCATTGGGAGGGGAGTAATAAAACCCCAACTCAACAAAGTCGAGGCCATCCAGAGTTGGCCACGTCCCAACAGCAAGAAGCAGGTACGAGCCTTTCTGGGAATCGCTGGGTATTATCGGCGATTCATTCCCCACTTTGCTTCTAAGGCTGTGCCCCTAACCAACCTGATGAAGGGGAAAGGGTCGGTCATGATTAAATGGACCCCCGAGGCTGAGGCAGCATTCCAATTCTTGAAACAAGCCTTATGTAGCCAGCCAGTGTTGTACTCACCCGACTTCTCTAAAGACTTTGTCGTACAAAGTGATGCGTCAGATGTGGGGTTAGGAGCAGTATTGTCCCAGGTCTGGAACGGGGAAGAGCACCCAGTCATTTACCTCAGCAGGAAGTTGAAGTCCCATGAGGTAAATTACGCCACCGTTGAAAAGGAGTGTTTAGCGGTGAAGTGGGCTCTAGATTCCCTTCGGTACTACCTGCTAGGTAGGCACTTTGACATGGTTACGGATCACGCTCCGTTAAAGTGGATGGCTCAAAACAAGGAAACAAATAGAAGAGTGAATAGGTGGTTCCTGGCCCTCCAGGAATTCAACTTCACAGTAAAGCATCGCCCTGGCGTTCAAATGGGGAATGTGGATGCTTTGTCTCGAGTACATGAATGCCTGATTGCTGGTGTTCCAACCCCGAGGTTAAAACAAGAGGGGGGGGGGTATGTGACAGCAGGAAGGTAAAGTCACCTGGTTGCATCCAGGGGGGTAGGTATATTTCGCCCAGATTCAGGCTTTACGCCAACTTATACAACTAGGTGGAGAGTTGTATAAGGCTAGTGGGCTCATGGATGACTCATACCTCTAGGGAGAGTGTGGGGCGTCGTACAGACAGGGAGTTGATGAGACCAGCTGAAGCTTGTCAGCTCATTTAGGCCTCTATAAGAACTCCCAGCTTCATTAGATGTTAGCTCATGCCTGGAACCAGACCTGTGTGGACTGTCTAGGGAGAGTGAACCCCTGTGCGGTGAGACAAAGCCTGTGTGGCTATTTGCTTGGACATTTAAAACCAGGGACTTAGGGACTAGGACAGCACTAGGCTGATCCCAGTTGTTAGTTAGGAAACCTGTATGTTTAGTCAGAGGTCAAGTTGACCAGGATTTATTTTATTTATGTTTCTTTTGCTTTGCTGTGTTTTGTCACTGTAAATAGAAAATAAACCGCACCTTTTTGATTTTGAAAACCACAACCTCCGTTTGCTGGGCCTGTTTTTGTGTGGGGAGCCCATCCCGGGGGTCACACACACCCGCTGCCGAGCTAACCCCCTCACAGTAGGGAGAGTGTCAGTGTGTTTTACTGTGCTAATCCTTGTTTGTAGGGACAGGGAAGGACAGTGAGGGAAATTCTCATTGTGCTATACTGTGCTAAAGCATTCATCATCAACCATCTTTAAAAAAACATTTTTTATAGGGACAGAAAACTATAGGTAGGGAGAGTGTCAGTGTGTTTTACTGTGCTAATCCTTGTTTGTAGGGACAGGGAAGGACAGTGAGGGAAATTCTCATTGTGCTATACTGTGCTAAAGCATTCATCATCAACCATCTTTAAAAAAACATTTTTTATAGGGACAGAAAACTATAGGTAGGGAGAGTGTCAGTGTGTTTTACTGTGCTAATCCTTGTTTGTAGGGACAGGGAAGGACAGTGAGGGAAATTCTCATTGTGCTATACTGTGCTAAAGCATTCATCATCAACCATCTTTAAAAAAACATTTTTTATAGGGACAGAAAACTATAGGTAGGGAGAGTGTCAGTGTGTTTTACTGTGCTAATCCTTGTTTGTAGGGACAGGGAAGGCCAGTGAGGGAAATTCTCATTGTGCTATACTGTGCTAAAGCATTCCTCATCAACCATCTTTGAAATCCTTGTTTTTTGGACAGTCAGGGAAATTGTCATTGTGCTATTCTGTGCGAAAGCAATCATCCTCAACCATATTTAGAAATCCTTAAGTAAAGGGACAGAGAAGGACACCTGAAGGTAGCCCTTATTGCTTTTTTCCCATCTCCCTGCAGGCCATCCATTAGAATGTCTGGAAGGCAAACAAGGAGAGGCAGACAGTCAGGAGGCAATAAAAGAGGGCAAGCAGGCTCTGTGTCTGGGGGCAACAGTGCTGGTCGTGGATGCGGTGCATTGTCATCAGCACATGGCCATGGGACACGCTTGTCCTTCTTTTCGGCAGCTGGACATGTTGAGCCACATCATGCCGAAGACTTGGTAGAGTGGATGACCAAGCCCTCCTCCTCCTCCTCATCCTCTCTCACCCAGGCTCAGGGTACTGGCAAAGCAGCTGCCAAAGCATCCTCTTCCCTGGTATCAATGTCAGACTCATCATCAGTCACTCCTTCCCTAGACCCACCATGTCCTCCTCCTGAGGAGTCCCCCGAACTGTTTGAGCACAGTGTTGGGTACATGCTCCAGGAGGATGCCCAGCGTTTCGAAGGGTCTGATGATGAAACCCAGCTAGAGGAAGGCAGTAGCGTGAGAGCAGACAGAGGGGATGCTCAAGAAGGACACCAATCTGGCAGTCATGTTCCAGCAGCTGCAGCATACTGCCAGATTGGCTCCAGTGATGAGGAGGGAGGGGATGATGAGGTCACTGACTCCACGTGGGTGCCTAATAGGAGAGAGGAGGAGGAGGAGGATGAGGAGGAGGCACATCTCCAACGAGGCAGGATGCCCTTTGGTGGCCAGCGTAAGGGCAGTACACCGACGGAATCACACCGCAGAGCTCCGCCTGTGCAGGGCGCTGCCTCTGCCCGTCATTCAAAAAGTTCTTTGGTGTGGGCCTTTTTTGAGGCTAGTGCATCAGATCGCACAGCTGCTGTTTGCAACATATGTCTCAAGCGTATATCGCGTGGCCAAAACATCAGCCGCTTGGGTACCACATGCCTGACCAGACATATGTTGACCTGCCATGCAGCTCGTTGGCAAGCCTACCTCAAAGACCCACACCAAAGAACAAAGCGGACCTCTCCTTGCACCGCATCAGCTGGGATCTCCAACCCCACTATAACTTCAGTCCTCTCTGAAACATGCACTGAGAGGAATGAAGGTGTAGAATTAGGTGTGTCACAGCCAAGTACTTGCGGCCACTCTGCTAGCAGTACACCGACGTCCGATTCTAGCAGGCAAATTTCCCTGCCCCAGCTGCTGGACCGTCGAAAGAAGTTCACTCCCAGCCATCCACATGCCCAGCGGTTGAATGCTAGCTTGGCTAAATTGCTAGCGCTTCAACTGCTGCCTTTTCAGTTGGTAGACTCGGCCCCCTTCCGTGAGTTTGTGCAATGTGCGGTTCCTCAGTGGCAGGTTCCCAAACGCCACTTTTTCTCACGGAAGGATATTCCGGCTCTCTACCGGCATGTGGAAGGCAATGTCTTGGCCTCGCTGGACAGGGCGGTCAGCGGTAAGGTGCATATTACCGCTGACTCATGGTCCAGCAGGCATGGACAGGGACGTTACCTTTCTTTCACGGCCCATTGGGTCACTCTTTTGGCAGCTGGGAAGGATGCAGGACAAGGTGCAGTAGTGTTGGAGGTTGTTCCACCGCCACGCCTCCAAAATGCTACTACTGGTTGTGACACACCTCTCTCCTCCACCCCCTCCTCTTCTTCTTCCTCCATGGCCTCTTCCTGTGCCTTGTCCTCTGAACCAGCGGTGCTCCGTAGCCGTTCAAGGGGCTACGCAAGTACGCAGGCAAAAAGATGCCATGCCGTGCTTGCGCTGGTGTGTTTGGGGGACAGAAGCCACACTGGGGCAGAGGTCCTGTCTGCTCTGCAGGGCCAGGCCGAGAGGTGGTTGACGCCACGCCAGCTTAAGCCAGGAATGGTGGTTTGCGACAATGGCACCAACCTCCTCTCCGCCCTCCGACAGGGACAACTGACCCATGTGCCCTGTGTGGCTCACGTCCTTAACCTGGTGGTGCAGCGGTTCTTGGGCAGGTACCCGGGCTTACAGCATGTCCTGAGGCAGGCCAGGAAAGTCTGTGTGCATTTCCGCAGATCTTATAATGCCAGTGCTCGCCTGGCTGAGCTGCAAAAGGAGTTGAACCTGCCCAAGAACCGCCTTATATGTGACATGCCCACCAGGTGGAACTCAACGTTGGCCATGCTGCAGCGGCTGCACACGCAGCAGAGGGCCATCAATGAGTACCTGTGCGACTACGGCACCAGGACAGGGTCAGGGGAGCTTGGTTTTTTTTCTCCACGCCAGTGGGGCATGATCAGGGATGCATGCACTGTCCTGGCACCATTTGAGGAGGCCACAAGGATGGTGAGCAGTGACAGTGCATGCATCAGTGACACTGTACCTCTTGTCCACCTGTTGGAGCACACGCTGCGTGGAATAATGGACAGGGCACTTGAGGCAGAACAGAGGCAGGAAGAGGAGGACTTCCTTGCCTCTCAAGGCCCCCTTTACCCAGACAGTGTTCCTTCTGTCCCACCCATCGCACAGGAAGAGGAGGAGGAGGAGGAGGAGGAGGATTGTGTCAGCATGGAGGTGGAGGCTGGCACTCAGCATCATCAGCAGCAGTCTTTTAGGGATGATTTACAGTCCCAAGAAACCAGTGGACTTGTACGTGGCTGGGAGGAGGTGGCTGCGGATCATGTCGTCCTTAGTGACCCAGAGGACTCCGGACCGAATGCCTCAGCTAACCTACGCTGCATGACCTCCCTGATCCTGCAAAGTCTGCGGAAGGATCCTCGTATTCTTTGGATCAAGGAGAGGGACCATTACTGGCTGGCCACTCTCCTTGATCCACGGTACAAGGGTAAGGTTGCGGATCTTATGTTACCGTCGCAGAGGGAGCAGAGGATGAGACAACTCCGGGAGGCCTTGCAGAAAGGTCTGTGCAACGCGTTCCCAGAGACTGGGAGGTTACAAACTCCTGGTCCTGGACAACGAGTTGCTGAGGCTTCGGCCAGTCAAAGAAGGAGCGGTGGGGAAGGTGGCCGTCTGACCGATGCGTTCAGACAATTCTTTAGTCCGCAGCCCCAAAGTATGATCGGTTCCAGCAACCATCGCCAGCGTCTGATAAACATGGTGCAGGAATATCTAGGGGCAAGGTCAGACTTGGACACCTTCCCCACCGAAAATCCTCTGGCTTACTGGGTCTTGAGGATGGATCACTGGCCAGAGCTTGCACAGTATGCAATTGAGCTACTGGCCTGTCCTGCATCCAGCGTTCTTTCGGAACGCACATTCAGTGCTGCTGGAGGATTTGTCACGGATCACAGGGTGCGCCTGTCCACCGACTCGGTTGATCGACTGACTTTCATCAAGATGAACCAGTCTTGGATCACTACCAGCTACCACACACCTGATGCTGATATAACAGACTAATTGATTTTAACATGTCACATCCCTTCAAGACTGATGCTGATGCTGAGTGCCTGTGCTGTTATGTTGACTGGCTATCCTCCTCCTCCGAGTCCTCAATGATACGATTGATGATGATAGCTTGGAAGATCATTTTTGTTTATGGGTGCCGCCACCAGTGGCTAAGGCCCAATTTTTCAGCCCCTGTTTAACAGGGGCGTGTAATTACAATTTTTGAAGCAATACTTTGCAACAGGGCTCATTGCTGTGCTCCAAGTACAGTATCTGTGAGGGGTTGGAGTGTTGTGCCACCAGTGCCTAAGGCCCAATTTTTCAGCCCCTGTTTAACAGGGGCGTGTCATTACAATTTTTGAAGCAATACTTTGCAACAGGGCTCATTGCTGTGCTCCAAGTACAGTATCTGTGAGGGGTTGCAGTGTTGTGCCACCAGTGCCTAAGGCCCAATTTTTCAGCCCCTGTTCAACAGGGGCATGTAATTACAATTCTTGATCTAATAATTCACAGCAGGGCCCATTGCTGCACCCACCAAGAGTAACTCTGAGGGCTTACAGTGTTGTGGCAACGCCACCACCACCACCACCACCACGAAAGGCCCAATTTTTCAGCCCCTGTTCAAAAGGGGCATGTAATTACAATTCTTGATCTAATAATTCACAGCAGGGCCCATTCCTGCACCCACCAAGAGTAACTCTGAGGGCTTACAGTGTTGTGGCAACACCACCACCACCACCACCACCACGAAAGGCCCAATTTTTCAGCCCCTGTTCAACAGGGGCATGCAATTACAATTCTTGATCTAATAATTCACAGCAGGGCCCATTGCTGCACCCACCAAGAGTAACTGTCAGGGCTTACAGTGTTGTGGCACCAGCACCACCATCAAAGGCCCAATTTTTACTACCACTGTTCAACAATTATATGTAATTACAATTCCTGATATAATAGTTGACAGCAGGGCGTTCCAGCACCAACCAAGAGTAACTGTGAGTGCTTACAGTGTTGTGCCAACACCAACAACTAAGGGGCCTATTTCTGCAGAGTATATACGGCAGGTCCCTACTTTCAAACATCCAACTTACAAACGACTCCTACTTGCAAACGCAAGAAGACAACAGGAAGTGAGAGGAAATCTACCCCTAGGAAGGAAAATTCTCTCCTGTAAGAATTAATATGGGAGAAAGGTGTCTCCTCTGTACTGATGCTTTATCACCAATCCTTGTTTCAAGAAAAACACCACATTTCAAAAACAGTTGTCATTGGGACGGAAAGTGAGGTGAAATGTTCTGAACAGGGGCACAGACAGCAAAACAAATGTTACAGGGGTGATAACCCTTACCTATGTTTTCCAAAAAGTTTAAAAATAGATTTTTGGGCTGGAGCTACACTTAAACAATGTACCTGTTCAAAATTACAAACACATTCTACATAAGAACAAACCTACAGTCCCTGTCTTGTATGCACCGCCTGTATACGGCTGTTCAGAGTATATAGGGCCTTTTTTATTTTGTGTGCGGTGTTCCCCTTAATATCCATACAAGACCCAAAGGGGCTGGTAATGGGCTGGGGTAGGGGGGGGGGTCATGGGGTAGCTATGCCATTTTTCTTAAAGATTTTCATCCATATTACCGGGACCAGACATTACATTAAAGCCGCAAGTAGTTTTAAATGGCTTTTTTTTCCTTTAGAAGTGTCATTTTGTGCAGGGACAGTTCTAAACACGGGAAACACGTGGCACTTCACAGGCATACTTTAGACACCCCCCAGGTACGATATTTAAAGGAATATTTTACTTTTTTTTTTCACTTTATGCATCATTAAAATGACTGCTCCCGAAAAACGACCGTTTTTAAAACTTCTTTTTGCATTGATACATGTCCCCTGGTGCAGAACCCGGGTTCCCAAACCCTTTTTAGGACAATAACATGCATAATAGTCGTTATAATTAGCACTTTAGAATTCGAACGTTCGCATCCATTGTATTTAATAGGGTTCTAATGTTCGTACGAACTTTCGGTCCGTTCGCGGGTTCTGGTGCGAACCGAACCCGGGGGTGTTCGGCTCATCACTACTAATGGAGGAGGATTTGTCCTGGGGGGTCTGTACTAACGGAGGAGGGTTTGTCCTGGGGGGTCTGTACTAATGGAGGGGGGTGGTTTGTCCTGCGGGGGGTCTGTACTAATGGAGGGGGGTGGTTTGTCCTGAGGGGGGTCTATACTGAAAGAGGGGGTGGTTTGTCCTGGGGGTCTATATTGATGGGGGGTCTGTACTGAGGAAGGGGTTTATACTTAGTGGGGGGTCTGCACTTAGTGGAGGGGGGTCTGTACTGAGGGGCAACTATAGTTTGTAGAGGGGGGTGACACCATGTTTTACCGCACCGGGTGACACCAACCCTAGTGACACCAATACAGCCGCGGGCTCTTATTTTCCCTCTTCCTCTCCCTCTCCCACTCCTCCTCGCACGCGCTGATGTACTAGTGAGCGGCGCACTATGTTTCTTCCTCGCCTACATATCGGCCAGGAAAAAAAAAGGAGCAAAGAAGAGGATTGTGGGAAGTTGCAGCCCACACAGCATGCTCAGCTGAATGGGAGAGAGAGAGAGCCAGGAGCCCGGGAAAACTTTCAGGGAAGTGCACCCAGGACTCCAGAGGGAGAGGACAGAGCTGAGAGAACACCATCAGAGAGAGAACCTCGCTGCCCTGCGCCACCAGAGGGAAAGCCACACAGCCTGGCGCCATCCCTGGCAGAGAAAGGAATGGAGTCATTGCCAGAATATAGATCTGGGCTCTACCCAGTGGAGTCGCCACGGGCAAGTCATAGTGAGCAGACTCCTGATCAAAGGAACCGTTGTTGCTGTATCTCTGGGTCAGGTGAGAGGGCCAATCGGCCATTATCTACTAACGTCCATAGGAACTGCAGTCTCTGACCATCTTCTGTATCATGTCCGCAGTCTCTGACCATTTCCTGTAGTATGTCTGCAATCTCTGACCATCTCCTGTACTATGTCTGCAGTCTTTGACCAACTCCTGTATTCTATCTGTAGTCTCTGATCATCTCCTGTACCATGTCTGCAGTCTCTGACCATCTCCTGTACCATGTCTGCAGTCTCTGACCATCTCCTGTAGTATGTCTGCAGTCTCTGACCATCTCCTGTATTTTATCTCCAGTCTCTGACCGTCTCCTGTAGTATGTCTGCAGTCTCTGACCATCTCCTGTAGTATGTTTGCAGTCTCTGACCATCTCCTATATTATATCTCCAGTCTCTGACCATCTCCTGTAATATGTCTGTAGTCTCTGACCATCTCCTGTACCATGTCTGCAGTCTCTGACCACCTCCTGTACCATATCTGCAGTCTCTGACCGTCTCTTGTAGTATGTCTGCAGTCTCTGACCACCTCCTGTAATATGTTCGCATTCTCTGACCATCTCCTGTAATATGTCTGCAGTCTCTGACCATCTCTTGTATTATGTCTGCAGTCTCTGACCATCTCTTGTATTATGTCTGCAGTCTCTGACCATCTTCTGTATTATGTCTTGGGGCTCTTTCTAACAGACTCTCTAACAGAACCCCTCTCTGTGTGCATCAGAGAGACTCCCCTCCAGGTCTCATTAGTGTACGCTCTTCCTGTATTTTCTTTATTGTTAAGAGATCATGGGAGGATCCCTGGGTAATGAAGACTTCTTAGGGGAGCATCTCTGTGTTTGAGTCATTGCCATAGAAACGTTTGTAAAGGGGAGGAGTTGGTAAGATGACCCACGTGGGGCGCCAAAAATATTTCTGCACCCAGGCATCGGATCGGCCCTGGATGTGATGTCACACAGACAAACAGTACTTTCTCCACGGCGTGGCTGCACCTGTGATGCTGCCCTCCTCTCCAGACTCCAGCTGGTGCCGGCCACGGCGCCCATATTCGGAACAACGGGTGCGGGCGGGGGTGGGGTGGGTGTCCACAGTCCTCCGCCGGCCCGGGCCCGAGGTGGTGGGGGGGTGGTGCCATTGTACAGCTAGTGTGGGAGCCTGGGAGGACTCAGTCTCAGACAGTGATGATGTCAATGATGATGATAATGATGGGGGTGCTGCTATGAGTGATGTGGGCCATGCGTTTCGATGTGCTGGGATGATGCTGTGGGCCGTGCGATTCGATGTGCTGGGGGTGATGCAATGTGCTGTGAGTGATGCGATTCGATGTGCTGGGGGTGATGCAATGTGCTGTGGGTCATGCGATTCGATGTGCTGGGGGTGATACAATGTGCTGTGAGTGATGCGATTCGATGTGCTGGGGGTTATGCAATGTGCTGTGGGCCATGCGATTCGATGTGCCGGGGTGATGCGATTCGATGTGCTGGAGGTGATGCAATGTGCTGTGGGCCATGCGATTCGATGTGCTGGGGGTGTTGCAATGTGCTGTGAGTGATGCGATTCGATGTGCTGGGGGTTATGCAATGTGCTTTGGGCCATGCCATTCGATGTGCTGTGAGTGATGTAATTCGATGTGCTGGGGGTGATGCAATGTGCTGTGGGTCATGCGATTCGACGTGCTGGGGGTGATGCAATGTTCTGTGGGCCATGCGATTCGATGTGTATCCTCTACCAATCACGCTCTCTATGAAAAAGACAAGCGGGTGGGGGGGAAGAGGGGGGGGAAAGGGGAGACCAAGCTCTGATTGATGCAGCCAGGGGAGGGACAGGAAATGAAGCCTCCAATAGTGTAGTATTTCAGTAAACAAAATGAGGCTTTATTAGATAAAAAAATGGACTCTTACATCAATTAGAAAAATAGTCAGCATGTAGGAGATAATCGGCATGTGAACCGCTATCTTACTGTTATCCTGCTGTCTTCAGATCCGTCCGTATGATGCCGCTATCCTCCCTACGGCGTTACGTCACGCACCTCGTGACTTCTTCAGGGGAGGGGGGTGATGCAATGTGCTGTGGGCCATGCGATTCGATGTGCTGGGGGTGATGCAATGTGCTGTGAGTGATGCGATTCGATGTGCTGGGGGTTATGCAATGTGCTGTGGGCCATGCGATTCGATGTGATGGGATGATGCGATTCGATGTGCTGGGGGTGATGCAATGTGCAGTGAGTGATCAATGTGCTGGGGGTGTTGCAATGTGCTGTGAATGATGCGATTTGGTGTGCTGGGGGTGATGCAATGTGCTGTGAGTGATGCGATTCGATGTGCTGGGGGTGATGCAATGTGCTGTGGGCCATGCGATTCGATGTGCTGGGGGTGATGCAATGTGCTGTGGGCCATGCGATTCAATGTGCTGGGGGTTTTGCAATGTGCTGTGAGTGATGCGATTCGATGTGCTGGGGGATGATGCAATGTGCTCTGGGCCATGCGATTAGACGTGCTGGGGGTAATGCAATGTTCTGTGGGCCATGCGATTCGATGTGCTGTGGGTGATGCAATCTGCTGTAAATGATGCCATTCCATGTGCTGTGGGTGATGCAATGTGCTGTGGACCATGTGATTCGATGTGCTGGGGTGATGCGATTTGATGTGCTGGGGGTGATGCAATGTGCTGTGACTGATGCGATTCGATGTGCTGGGGGTGATGCAATGTGCTGTGAGTGATGCGATTCAATGTTCTGGGGGTGTTGCAATGTGCTGTGAGTAATGCGATTCGATGTGCTGGGGGTTATGCAATGTGCTGTGGGCCATGCGATTCGATGTGCTGGGGGTGAGGCAATGTGCTGTGAGTGATGCGATTCGATGTGCTGGGGGTGATGCAATGTGCTGTGAGCCATGCCATTCGATGTGCTGTGAGTGATGCGATTCGATGTGCTGGGGGTGATGCAATGTTCTGTGGGCCATGCGATTCGATGTGCTGGGGGTGTTGCAATGTGCTGTGAGTGATGTGATTCGATGTGCTGGGGGTGATGCAATGTCCTGTGGGCCATGCGATTCGATGTGCTGGGGGTGATGCAATGTGCTGTGGGCCATGCGTTTCGATGTGCTGGGGTGATGCGATTTGATGTGCTGGGGGTGATGCAATGTGCTGTGGGCCATGCCATTCGATGTGCTGTGAGTGATGCGATTAGATGTGCTGGGGGTGATGCAATGTCCTGTGGGCCATGCGATTCGATGTGCTGGGGGTGATGCAATGTGCTGTGGGCCATGCGATTCGATGTGCTGGGGTGATGCGATTCGATGTGCTGGGGTGATGCAATGTGCTGTGGGCCGTGCAATTCAATGTGCTGTGGGCCATGCGACTTGATGTGCTGGGGGTGATGCAATGTGCTGTGAGTGATCGATGTGCTGGGGGTGTTGCAATGTGCTGTTAGTGATGCGATTCGATGTGCTGGGGGTGATGCAATGTGCTGTGTGTGATGCGATTTGATGTGCTGGGGGTTATGCAATGTCCTGTGGGCCATGCGATTCGATATGCTGGGGGTGATGCAATGTGCTGTGGGCCATGCGATTCAATGTGCTGGGGTGTTGTAATGTGCTTTGAGTGATGCGATTCGATGTGCTGGGGGTTATGCAATGTGCTGTGGGCCATGCCATTCGATGTGCTGGGGGTGATGCAATGTGCTGTGGGCTGTGCAATTCAATGTGCTGTGGGCCATGCGACTCGATGTGCTGGGGGTGATGCAATGTGCTGTGAGTGATCGATGTGCTGGGGGTGTTGCAATGTGCTGTTAGTGATGCGATTCGATGTGCTGGGGGTGATGCAATGTGCTGTGAGTGATGTGATTCGATGTGCTGGGGGTTATGCAATGTCCTGTGGGCCATGCGGTTCGATGTGCTGGGAGTGATGCAATGTGCTGTGGGCCATGAGATTCAATGTGCTGGGGGAGTTTTAATGTGCTTTGAGTGATGCGATTCGATGTGCTGGGGGTTATGCAATGTGCTGTGGGCCATGCCATTCGATGTGCTGTGAGTGATGCGATTCGATGTTCTGGGGGTGATGCAATGTGCTGTGGGCCATGCGATTCAATGTGCTGTGGGTCGTGCAATTCATTGTGCTGTGGGCCATGTGACTCGTTGTGCTGGGGGTGATGCAATGTGCTGTGAGTGATCGATGTGCTGGGGGTGTTGCAATGTGCTGTTAGTGATGCGATGTGCTGGGGGTTATGCAATGTGCTGTGGGCCATGCGATTCGATGTGCTAGGGTGATGCGATTCGATGTGCTGGGAGTGATGTAATGTGCTGTGAGTGATGTGATTCGATGTGCTGGGGGTTATGCAATGTCCTGTGGGCCATGTGATTCGATGTGCTAGGGGTGATGCAATGTGCTGTGGGCCATGCGATTCGATGTGCTGGGGGTGATGCAATGTGCTGTGGGCCATGCGATTCGATGTGCTGGGGTGATGCAATGTGCTGTGGGCCATTCGATTCGATGTGCTGGGGGTGTTGCAATGTGCTGTGAGTAATGCGATTCGATGTGCTGGGGGTTATGCAATGTGCTGTGGGCCATGCGATTCAATGTGCTGGGGGTGATGCAATGTGCTGTGAGTGATGCGATTCGATGTGCTGGGGGTGATGCAATGTGCTGTGGGCCATGCGATTCAATGTGCTGGGGGTGATGTAATGTGCTGTGAGTGATTTGATTCGATGTGCTGGGGGTGATGCAATGTGCTTTGGGCCATGTGATTCGACGTGCTGGGGGTGATGCAATGTTGTGTGGGCCATGCGATTTGATGTGCTGTGGGTGATGCAATGTGCTGTAAATGATGTGATTCGATGTGCTGGGGGTTATGCAATGTGCTGGGGGCCATGCGATTCTATGTGCTGGGGTGATGCGATTCGATGTGCTGGGGGTGATGCAATGTGCTGTGCTTGATGCGATTCGATGTGCTGGGGGTGATGCAATGTGCTGTGGGCCATGCGATTCGATGTGCTGTGGGTGATGCAATGTGCTGTAAATGATGCGATTCGATGTGCTGGGGGTGATGCAATGTTCTGTGGGCCATGCGAATCTAGATGCATAAATGAATTTTGTTGCTGAGATTAGTATTTTTTTAAATGAAAAGCTGTACAGAAAAAAGTACCCGCTGTGTGTGTGTGTGTGTGTGTATGTATATATGTGTGTGTGTGTGTGTGTGTATATATATATATTTCTTGAACTTGCAGTATATTTACTTTTTACTGCAGGGAGGAGTGGAGGAGAGGTTTGCATAGAAAAGTGTCACCTTCCTCTGACACTGCCGTTGCTATGGAAACCTGACCTGAAACCTATTACACTGCTTGTGCAGCACTGAGCATGTGCGAGATCTGCAATCATGAAATCCAGGAAGAAATACAGTCTGGCTTCGGATGCCCACACTTAAGATGGCCACGGTCTATTTCTAGTTTATAAACTTTCAAAATGCTGTAATAACCTAACAAAACGGACCTCAGTTTACAGACTAATGCCGCGTACACACGATCGTGATTCACGGCGGTGAAAACACCGCCGTGAATCACGACATGAAAAAAAATGAAAAACGAGGGAACGGCATGTTCCCCCACACACAACCGTTTTTGCCGTCATTTTTTTCTTTGTCGAGAAAAACGACCGTGTGTGGGCTCCGTGGCAGTGTTTCCCTATGGGAAAACTGCCGCGGAAAAAAATGCTGGAAAAAACGATGAGAAAAATTAGAACATGTTCTAATTTTTCTCATCGTGATTAATGCCGTTTTTCCCGTCGGGAAAAACGGCAAAAAGCCCACAGACGATCGTTTTTCTCGTCCAAAAGAAAAAATGTCATTTTTCCCGACGGGAAAAATGATCGTGTGTACGCGGCATAACTTTACTAGAATACATTAAGCTTGTGTATTATGGAGGTATTTTTATTTAAAAAGTGTAATTTCGGCCGGAACACGACTTTAAATTTGGGCATTAGCCAATGCATCCCATTGGGTAATAAATTTAAAAGAGCAAGCAAAAGTCCTGGATGGCTTAACTCCAATGTAAAAATGCATTTAAAAGCAAAAGAGAAGGCCTTCAAAAAATACAAGGTTGAGGGATCATCACCAGCATTCAGACTTTATAAAGAATGCAACAAGTAATGTAAGGGTGCAATTAGGGCGGCAACAATAGAACATGAAAGACACATAGGGGTTGATTTACTAAAGGAAAATCCACTTTGCACTTGAAAGTGCACTGAAAGTGCACATGGAAGTGCAGATGCTGTAGATCTGAGGGGGACATGCAAGGAAAATAAAAAACAGCATTTCTTTCTCGTACATCACGGGACACAGAGCGACATAGTCATTACTAATGGGTTATATAGATACCGTCAGGTGCTGGCACTGGCAACTTCCAAAACCGGAAGTACCCTCCCCTATATAAGCCCCTCCCATCCGGGAGCACCTCAGTTTTTTGCCAGTGTCTAAGGTGTTGGCCAAGAAGAAACATGTGTTTTTCACTGAGCTTGCGTACAGGTTCTTTTGGGCCTCAGTAAGCTATTCCGGATCCGACCAAAAAAGCTTCATAGCTAAACGGTCGGTACCCGGGCCTTGCAGAGAAGAGCAAGGTTTTGCCTGTAATGCTTCTCTTAGGAGAGCTGGACCCTGGGATCCAGAGCTCTGGTCATACCCACGACCAAGATGTTTTCTGTGCAGGGTGCTATACAGGTCCAGGGGAGTGGAATCCTTGGGAACCCGGTCCCTGAAGGTTTGATTACAATGCCTGCCGTGATAGGTGAAGTTTGGGCTTTTGTGGACCAAACAAAGTCCTGCGGCGGGGAACAGGTAAGTGGGGGCCCCCAGGAACTTGGTTCTATTGGGGGACCCCCAAGCCTAATTTGTCTTTCTGTCTGTTACCTAATGGTATTCCCGCAAAATTCTGTGCATGCCTGTAACTACTAAAAAAATGTAATAATTTTTAATGGTGGTCAAGAAAAAAAAAAAAAAAAAAAAAAATTTTTTTTTTTATATATATATATTTAATATATTAGACTGCGGTACCTGTGTTTGTCCACTAGAGGCCGCTGTGGAATGTTTTCTTGTCATGTGGACTAGCTTCTTCTCAGCAGAGCAAAGTCCAGGCAGATGGTGAGTTCTCTTATAGGGAACTGCTTCCTCTGCCATGTTGCAGTGCTCGTCCATCCCCCGGCCTGCGGCAAAGAGGGGCCCTGGCTCCTGTCCCTTGTTACCATATTTGAAATTAGCGCCGAAGGCGCACGTGCCCGCGCGCGTGCGCGTGCACGCGCCTCTATATATAGAGGTGAGCCGGGAAAGGGGGCGGAGCCTGGGGGATGACGCTCTGTGCGCGCCGCAGCGCTTCTGCGCATGTGCGGGCGTCCCAGCAGTTTTAAAAAAACCACAATATGTAGTGAGCTGGCTATGAAGTACAGAGACAGAGCTGGCAACATTTAAAGGCATACAGCAAGCGGTTGATACAGGCATCCCCTAGAAAGGCACATTAGTAGACACCAACTGTGATATAGCAGCAATTGTGCTAGACTATTCTCAGTAAAAGTGGTGTATTACGGCTGGAATACCTCAGCTTTAGGCTTAGGAATATGCCGTCCAGAAGCTCCGGAACTGAATCTTCCAGGAAGCGAAGGGGGTCTCATCGGGCTCGGAGGATCTTGGGCATACTCCTGCTGCACCAGTCTCCCCTGAAGTTCAGAGGTAAGTGACCGTAGAGACCCCGCAGGGGTACTTGGTACTGTGGCTGTCCTCAGTCACCTGCTCCTGTGTATGTAACAGAGGAGGTTTTTTCCTCAGCTCTGGGAGGATTAGAGAGAGATTGTCAAAATTTATCGCTGCCTCCCTGTCAGGAAAAGCACGCCCGATCTCCGTCTCCTCCTTCAGAGTGCCTGTTAGCAGAGCAACAGTCCCATACAGGGATCGACCTGCCTGAAGGGGATCAGGATAAGGTTGATTCTGTTATAGAGGAATCAACAGTGGGGGAACCTTTTCTCAGCATCTCAAGCTGAAAGATTATGGGTTCAGTCTCTGACTAACATGGTCCGATCAGCATTTAAAAATGCACCTTGCGGAACCATCAACCACTACTGTATCCTCGTTGGGGTCGCTAGAAGCCCCCAGACTGTTTGTTCTTTTCCACTTCACCCTTTACTGAAAGGGCTCATTTACCAGGATTGGGAACGTCCTGAGAAAATATTTATTCCCCCAAGAGATTTCCGGTGGTCTATCCCATGGAGGATAAGTTCATCGAAAAAAAAAAAAAAAAAAAAAAAAAAAAAAATGGAAGGTCCCTACAATCATCTCTTGTATGTATAAATCACTGACATGTCCAGTGGATAATGTCCAAATGTTCAAGAACCCAATAGATAAAAGATTGGAGTCCTTATGAAAATCTGCTTGGTGATACAACCAGCAGTAGCAGCTATTGGGGTCTGCTAAGCAGTGAAGGATCAGTTGAAACAGGTCTTGAGGGACTTGACAGATCAGCAGGCTTTGCCCTAGCTGATCTACCTAGAGCCTTAGGCTTTGCGGTTGATGCCATAGAGGATTCAGTCCATCAGGCCTCCCGCCTTACGCTGTCTATAGTACATATGCGTAGGCTCCTATGGCTCAAAAACTGGTCTGCTGAAGCTCCCTGTAAAGAATGGCTGGCTAGCGTCCCATTTCATGGTGAACGCTTATTCAGGGAAAACCTGGACAAATATATCCAGAAAATTTCCAGCGGTAAAAATACGCTCTTGCCGGTTAAAAGCAGAGTTAGAGGTCCCTCTTTAAGAGGCCTGCTTCTCCAGTCCCTGGGGCATCGGCTGTGTAACAGTTCCGACGGCCTCCTCGGTCAAATCCCGGGGGTAAAAAACAGGGACAGTAGCAGGGTAATGGGAAACCCTGGGTTAGGGGAGGTACAAAACCTCCCCCAAAGTTAAATTCATGAAGCCCCCACTCAGTCGGGTGGGGGGAGGACTCCAGTTGTTCGCAAGAGACCTGGCGGGACACGATCAAGACAGATAGGTGCTCTCCGCAGTAGGTTTGGGATACAGTTTGGAGTTAAAAGACTCTCCTCCTTCCCATTTTTGAGGTCAAACGTGCCAAGGGATCCCCGGAAGAGAGAGTCCCTCCTGTTGGCACTAGAACAACTATTGCTCCAAGGAGTAATTATGGAGGTTCCCCTGGAAGAATGAGGGTTCGGGTTTTACTCAAACCTCTTTACAGTCCCGAAGCAAACGCGGACGGGAGGCCCATATTAATTCTAAAAGGGCTATACAAATTCCTGTATATCAGGACTTTCCGATGGAGTCGATCCGATCGGTGGCCACTGCCCTACAAGGGGAGGATTGGTTAGCCACGATCGACATCAAAGATGCTTATTTGCACATTCCCATCTTTCCAGTCCACCAAAAATTTCTACGCTTTGCAGTAGAAGGGCGCCATTTTCAGTTCAGAGCCTTACCCTTCGGTTTGGCCACAGCACCACGAGTGTTTACAAAAATTCTGGCCCTTTATTGGCCAATCTAAGAACACAAGGTGTAATGATAATGGCATATCTGGATGACTTGTTGCTGATAGACCACTCAGTGAAAAAACTAGACGTGGTCGTTCACAAGACGATCAAGTATCTGGAATCTCACGGTTGGATTATCAACCGAGACAAGTCAGCCCTAAAAACCAGTCAAAAGTCTGGAATACTTGGGGCTAAGGTTGGATTCAGGCCAGAGAAAAATATTCTTGCCTCGAGGAAAGATGTTGTCTTTGAAAGATTTGATCCACTTAGTGGGTACAAAAAAGACAGCCGTCCATACGCCTGTATATGAGGCTGCTGGGAAAAATGGTGGCATCATTCGAAGCAGTACCCTACGGTCAATTCCATTCAAGGAATTTGCAAGGGGCCATACTGTCAGCCTGGAACAAAAAAGTTCAGGCCCTAGACTTACAATGTCCTTGTCCCCTTCCGTTCGCAAGAGCCTCCGTTGGTGGTTGGTTCCCCAGAATCTGGAAAAAAGGAAATCCTTCAGTCCGATTTCTTGGAAGGTGGTCACTACAGATGCCAGCCTTATAGGCTGGGGAGCAGTACTGGAGCAATAGTCTCTCCAGGGCAGATGGTCGGATGCAGAAAAGGCCCTGCCCATCAATCTCTTAGAGATACGAGCAGCCCGGTATGCCCTAGTAGCATGGACATCCAAACTCCAAGGGTCCCCTGTCAGAATGCAATCAGACAATGCCACAGCAGTGGCATATATCAATCATCAGGGGGGCACCAGGAGTCGTGCAGCCCAGAGGGAAGTAAATTACATCCTGAAATGGGCAGAAAAATATGTCCCAGCCATATCTGCGGTATTCATTCCAGCAGTGGAGAATTGGAAGGCGGACTTTCTAAGTCGCCAGCAATTAGGCCCAGAGGAAGGGTCCCTTCACCCCGAGGTTTTCTGGACAATATGTCAGCGGTGGGGAACATCGGATGTAGATCTTCTAGCATCCAGATTCAACGCAAAGGGGGACAGGTTTGTCTCTCGGACAAGGGATCCCCTAGCTTGCGGCTCGGATGCCCTAGTGTTCCCTTGGGATCAGTTCAAGCTGATATATGCATTCACACCGCCACAATGGTTACCTCGATTACTCCGCAGAATCAGGGTAGAAAAGAAACCGGTGATTCCGGTGGCTCCAGCGTGGCCCCGAAGAGCGTGGTACGCGGAGATTGTAAAATTTCAGTGGGGAGTCCTTGGACTCTCCCACGTCGTCCGGCTTTCGCAAGGACCGATATACCACCCTTCCTTACCAGCCCTAGGTTTGACGGCCTGGCTATTGAAGCCCACATTCTAAAAAAGAGAGGGCTCTCTAATGCTGTGGTATCTACCATGATCAATGCCAGGAAGCCGGTATCCAGGCAGATCTACTATAGAATCTGGAAGGCGTACATCGCGTGGTGTGAGGCCAAGAAATGGCATCCACATAAGTACGTAATAGGTAGGATTCTGGACTTCCTACAGTGGGCTGTAGATAGGAAGCTTGCCTTGAGTACTATCAAGGGTCAGTTTTCGGCCTTGTCAATATTTTTTCAAAGGCCCTTGGCTTCGCATTCACTAGTCAAAGCCTTTATACAAGGAGTGATGCGTATTAGTCCTCCGGTTAATATTCCCATATGTCCATGGGATCTAAACTTGGTTCTGTCGGTTCTACAGAAACAACCATTTGAACCATTACAGCATATTTCCTTGGTGCTTCTCACCAGGAAATTGATTTTTCTAGTAGCCATTTGTTCGGCTAAAAGAGTATCGGAATTAGCAGCTATGTCCTGTAAGGAGCCATATCTGGTTATCCATAAGGACAGAGTAGTGTTACGTCCTCATCCAGCCTTTCTTCCTAAGGTGGTATCGAGGTTTCATTTGAACCAAGATGTGGTTCTTCCTTCTTTTTTCCCCAAACCTACTTCGGTAGAGGAAAAGTTATTGCATTCTTTGGATGTAGTAAGAGCAGTTAAAGCTTATCTAAAAGCCACTGCTCAGATTCGCAGAACGGATACTTTGTTTATTCTGCCGGAAGGACCCAGAAAGGGTCAGGCAGCGTCAAAATCTACTTTAGCCAAGTGGATTCGACAGGTCATTATGCAAGCTTATGGCTTGAGAAGGAGACCGCCTCCGTTCAAAGTTAGAGCGCACTCCACGAGAGCAGTTGGAACTTCATGGGCAGTGCATCACCAGGCCTCCCTGGCTCAAATCTGTAAGGCCGCAACGTGGTCTTCAGTTCACACGTTTACTAGGTTCTACCAGGTGGACGTTAGAAGTCAGGAGGATGTCGCCTTTGGGCGCAGTGTGTTGCAGGCCGCAAAAGATCCTCATGTCTGATAGCGCTCAGCTTATATATGGTGTATCCCCCCCCTCATTGGGCATTGCTTTAGGACATCCCATTAGTAATGACTATGTCGCTCTGTGTCCCGTGATGTACGAGAAAGAAAATAGGATTTTTATAACAGCTTACCTGTAAAATCCTTTTCTTAGGAGTACATCACGGGACACAGAGCTCCCGCCCCTCTTTGGGGACACTTATTGCTTTGCTACAAAACTGAGGTGCTCCCGGATGGGAGGGGCTTATATAGGGGAGGGTACTTCCGGTTTTGGAAGTTGCCAGTGCCAGCACCTGACGGTATCTATATAACCCATTAGTAATGACTATGTCGCTCTGTGTCCCGTGATGTACTCCTAAGAAAAGGATTTTACAGGTAAGCTGTTATAAAAATCCTATTTTTAGCTTGCACATGATTGGATGATAAAATCAGCAGAGCTTCCCCTAATTTCAGAGCTTCCCCTCAGATTTATAGCGACTGCACTTCCATGTGCACTTTCAAGTGCAAAGTGGATTTTCCTTTAGTAAATCAACCCCAGAGTGGAGGAGAGCAAAATAAATCCCAAGAAATTCTTTAAGTATGTAAACAGTAAAAAAGGGAGAACAGACAATATTGGTCCCATAAAGAATGAGGAAGGACATCTGGTTACAAAGGATGGGGAGATGGCGAAGGTATTGAATTTATTCTTCTTTTCAGTCTTCACGAGGGAATTGGGGGGGCTTCAGTAATCAAAACTGCAGTGTCTATCCTCATGACACATCACAGGAAGCACCTCCATGGTTAACAGAGGACAGAATTAGAATTAAACTTGGGAAACTTAACATTAATAAATTCACTGGGACCAGATGGCTTGCACCCGAGGGTACTTAGGGAACTCAGCCAAGTAATTGGCAGACCATTGTTCCTAATTTTTACTGACAGCCTACTGACTGGAATGCTACCAGCAGATTGGAGAAAAGCCAATGCAGCACCAATATTTAAAAAGGGCCCAAAATACATCCCTGGGAATTACAGACCAGTTAGCCTAACATCAATAGTATGTAAGCTTTTGGAGGGGATGATAAGGGACTATATACAAGATTTTAGTAATGAGAACGGTATCATTAGCAGTAATTAGCATGGATTAATGAAGAATCGTTCTTGCCAAACCAATCTATCAACCTTCTATGAGGAGGGGAGTTGCCATGTAGATAAAGGAAGGCCCGTAGGTGTGGTGTATCTGGATTTTGCAAAAGCATTTGGCACAGTTCCCCTTAAACATTTACTGTACAAAATAAGGTCCATTGGCATTGACCATAGGGTGAGTACATGGATTGAAAACTGGCTACAAGGGTGAGTTCAGAGGGTGGTGATAAATGGGGAGTACTCGGAATGGTCAGGGGTGGGTAGTGGGGTCCCCCAGGGTTCTGTCCTGAGGCTGGGACCAATCCTGTTTAATTTGTTCATAAACGACCTGGAGGATGGGGTAAGCAGTGCAATCTCTGTATTTGCAGACGATACTAAGCTAAGCAGGATGTGGAAACCTTGCAAAAAGATCTGAACAAATTAATGGGGTGGGCAAATTCATGGCAAATGAGGTTCTATGTAGAAAAATGTAAAATAATGCATTTGGGTGGCAAAACTACAAATGCAATTTATACACTGGTGGGAGAACCTCTGGTGGAATCTAGGATGGAAAAGGATCTGGGGGTCCTAGTAGATGATAGGCTTAGCAATGGCATGCAATGCCAAGCTGCTGCTAAGAAAGCAAACAGAATATTGGCATGCATTAAAAAGGGGATTAACTCCAGAGATAAAACGATAATTCTTCCGCTCTACAAGACTCTAGTCCAGCCGCACCTGGAGCATGCTGTCCAGTTCTGGGCACCAGTCCTCAGGAAGGATATACTGGAAATGAAGTGAGTGCAAAGAAGGGCAACAAAGCTTATAAAGGGTCTGGAGGATATTATTTATGAGGAAAGGTTGCGAGCACTGAACTTATTCTCTCTGGAGAAGAGACGCTTGAGAGGGGATATGATTTCAATTTACAAATACCATACTGGTGACTAGTGATGAGCCGAACACCCCCGGGTTCGGTTCGCACCAGAACCCGCGAACGGACCGAAAGTTCGTACGAACATTAGAACCCTATTAAATACAATGGATGCGAACGTTCGAATTCTAAAGTGCTAATTATAACAACTATTATGCATGTTATTGTCCTAAAAAGGGTTTGGGAACCCGGGTTCTGCACCAGGGGACATGTATCAATGCAAAAAGAAGTTTTAAAAACGGTCGTTTTTCGGGAGCAGTCATTTTAATGATGCATAAAGTGAAAAAAAAAAAGTCAAATATTCCTTTAAATATCGTACCTGGGGGGTGTCTAAAGTATGCCTGTGAAGTGCCACGTGTTTCCCGTGTTTAGAACTGTCCCTGCACAAAATGACACTTCTAAAGGAAAAAAAAGCCATTTAAAACTGCTTGCGGCTTTAATGTAATGTCTGGTCCCGGTAATATGGATGAAAATCTTTAAGAAAAATGGCATAGCTACCCCATGACCCCCCCCTACCCCAGCCCATTACCAGCCCCTTTGGGTCTTGTATGGATATTAAGGGGAACCCCGCACATAAAATAAAAAAGGCCCTATATACTCTGAACAGCCGTATACAGGCGGTGCATACAAGACAGGGACTGTAGGTTTGTTCTTATGTAGAATCTGTTTGTAATTTTGAACAGGTACATTGTTTAAGTGTAGCTCCAGCCCAAAAATCTATTTTTAAACTTTTTGGAAAACATAGGTAAGGGTTATCACCCCTGTAACATTTGTTTTGCTGTCTGTGCCCCTGTTCAGAACATTTCACCTCACTTTCCGTCCCAATGACAACTGTTTTTGAAATGTGGTGTTTTTCTTGAAACAAGGATTGCTGATAAAGCATCAGTACAGAGGAGACACCTTTCTCCCATATTAATTCTTACAGGAGAGAATTTTCCTTCCTAGGGGTAGATTTCCTCTCACTTCCTGTTGTCTTCTTGCGTTTGCAAGTAGGAGTCGTTTGTAAGTTGGATGTTTGAAAGTAGGGACCTGCCGTAGATACTCTGCAGAAATAGGCCCCTTAGTTGTTGGTGTTGGCACAACACTGTAAGCACTCACAGTTACTCTTGGTTGGTGCTGGAACGCCCTGCTGTCAACTATTATATCAGGAATTGTAATTACATATAATTGTTGAACAGTGGTAGTAAAAATTGGGCCTTTGATGGTGGTGCTGGTGCCACAACACTGTAAGCCCTGACAGTTACTCTTGGTGGGTGCAGCAATGGGCCCTGCTGTGAATTATTAGATCAAGAATTGTAATTGCATGCCCCTGTTGAACAGGGGCTGAAAAATTGGGCCTTTGGTGGTGGTGGTGGTGTTGACACAACACTGTAAGCCCTCAGAGTTACTCTTGGTGGGTGCAGGAATGGGCCCTGCTGTGAATTATTAGATCAAGAATTGTAATTACATGCCCCTGTTGAACAGGGGCTGAAAAATTGGGCCTTAGGCACTGGTGGCACAACACTACAACCCCTCACAGATACTGTACTTGGAGCACAGCAATGAGCCCTGTTGCAAAGTATTGCTTCAAAAATTGTAATGACACGCCCCTGTTAAACAGGGGCTGAAAAATTGGGCCTTAGGCACTGGTGCCACAACACTCCAAGCCCTCACAGATACTGTACTTGGAGCACAGCAATGAGCCCTATGGCAAATTATTGCTAAAAAAATTGTAATTACATGCCCCTGTAAAACAGGGGCTGAAAAATTGGGCCTTAGCCACTGGTGGCGGCACCCATAAACAAAAATGATCTTCCAAGCTATCATCATCAATCGTATCATTGAGGACTCGGAGGAGGAGGATAGCCAGTCAACATAACAGCACAGACACTCAGCATCAGCATCAGTCTTGAAGGGATGTGACATGTTAAAATCAATTAGTCTGTTATATCAGCATCAGGTATGTGGTAGCTGGTGGTGATCCAAGACTGGTTCTTCTTGATGAAAGTCAGTCGATCAACCGAGTCGGTGGACAGGCGCACCCTGTGATCCGTGACAAATCCTCCAGCAGCACTGAATGTGCGTTCCGAAAGAACGCTGGATGCAGGACAGGCCAGTAGCTCAATTGCATACTGTGCAAGCTCTGGCCAGTGATCCATCCTCAAGACCCAGTAAGCCAGAGGATTTTCGGTGGGGAAGGTGTCCAAGTCTGACCTTGCCCCTAGATATTCCTGCACCATGTTTATCAGACGCTGGCGATGGTTGCTGGAACCAATAATACTTTGGGGCTGCGGACTAAAGAATTGTCTGAACGCATCGGTCAGACGGCCACCTTCCCCACCGCTCCTTCTTTGACTGGCCGAAGCCTCAGCAACTCGTTGTCCTGGACCAGGAGTTTGTAACCTCCCAGTCTCTGGGAACGCGTTGCACAGACCTTTCTGCAAGGCCTCCCGGAGTTGTCTCATCCTCTGCTCCCTCTGCGACGGTAACATAAGGTCCGCAACCTTACCCTTGTACCGTGGATCAAGGAGAGTGGCCAGCCAGTAATGGTCCCTCTCCTTGATCCGAAGAATACGAGGATCCTTCCGCAGACTTTGCAGGATCAGGGAGGCCATGCAGCGTAGGTTTGCTGAGGCATTCGCTCCGGAGTCCTCTGGGTCACTAAGGACGACATGATCCGCAGTCACCTCCTCCCAGCCACGTACAAGTCCACTGGTTTCTTGGGACTGTAAATCATCCCTAAAAGACTGCTGCTGATGATGCTGAGTGCCAGCCTCCACCTCCATGCTGACACAATCCTCCTCCTCCTCCTCCTCCTCCTCCTCTTCCTCTTCCTGTGCGATGGGTGGGACAGAAGGAACACTGTCTGGGTAAAGGGGGCCTTGAGAGGCAAGGAAGTCCTCCTCTTCCTGCCTCTGTTCTGCCTCAAGTGCCCTGTCCATTATTCCACGCAGCGTGTGCTCCAACAGGTGGACAAGAGGTACAGTGTCACTGATGCATGCACTGTCACTGCTCACCATCCTCGTGGCCTCCTCAAATGGTGCCAGGACAGTGCATGCATCCCTGATCATGCCCCACTGGCGTGGAGAAAAAAAACCAAGCTCCCCTGACCCTGTCCTGGTGCCGTAGTCGCACAGGTACTCATTGATGGCCCTCTGCTGCGTGTGCAGCCGCTGCAGCATGGCCAACGTTGAGTTCCACCTGGTGGGCATGTCACATATAAGGCGGTTCTTGGGCAGGTTCAACTCCTTTTGCAGCTCAGCCAGGCGAGCACTGGCATTATAAGATCTGCGGAAATGCACACAGACTTTCCTGGCCTGCCTCAGGACATCCTGTAAGCCCGGGTACCTGCCCAAGAACCGCTGCACCACCAGGTTAAGGACGTGAGCCACACAGGGCACATGGGTCAGTTGTCCCTGTCGGAGGGCGGAGAGGAGGTTGGTGCCATTGTCGCAAACCACCATTCCTGGCTTAAGCTGGCGTGGCGTCAACCACCTCTCGGCCTGGCCCTGCAGAGCAGACAGGACCTCTGCCCCAGTGTGGCTTCTGTCCCCCAAACACACCAGCGCAAGCACGGCATGGCATCTTTTTGCCTGCGTACTTGCGTAGCCCCGTGAACGGCTACGGAGCACCGCTGGTTCATAGGACAAACCACAGGAAGAGGCCATGGAGGAAGAAGAAGAGGAGGGGGTGGAGGAGAGAGGTGTGTCACAACCAGTAGTAGCATTTTGGAGGCGTGGCGGTGGGACAACCTCCAACACTACTGCACCTTGTCCTGCATCCTTCCCAGCTGCCAAAAGAGTGACCCAATGGGCCGTGAAAGAAAGGTAACGTCCCTGTCCATGCCTGCTGGACCATGAGTCAGCGGTAATATGCACCTTACCGCTGACCGCCCTGTCCAGCGAGGCCAAGACATTGCCTTCCACATGCCGGTAGAGAGCCGGAATAGCCTTCCGTGAGAAAAAGTGGCGTTTGGGAACCTGCCACTGAGGAACCGCACATTGCACAAACTCACGGAAGGGGGCCGAGTCTACCAACTGAAAAGGCAGCAGTTGAAGCGCTAGCAATTTAGCCAAGCTAGCATTCAACCGCTGGGCATGTGGATGGCTGGGAGTGAACTTCTTTCGACGGTCCAGCAGCTGGGGCAGGGAAATTTGCCTGCTAGAATCGGACGTCGGTGTACTGCTAGCAGAGTGGCCGCAAGTACTTGGCTGTGACACACCTAATTCTACACCTTCATTCCTCTCAGTGCATGTTTCAGAGAGGACTGAAGTTATAGTGGGGTTGGAAATCCCAGCTGATGCGGTGCAAGGAGAGGTCCGCTTTGTTCTTTGGTGTGGGTCTTTGAGGTAGGCTTGCCAACGAGCTGCATGGCAGGTCAACATATGTCTGGTCAGGCATGTGGTACCCAAGCGGCTGATGTTTTGGCCACGCGATATACGCTTGAGACATATGTTGCAAACAGCAGCTGTGCGATCTGATGCACTAGCCTCAAAAAAGGCCCACACCAAGGAACTTTTTGAATGACGGGCAGAGGCAGCGCCCTGCACAGGCGGAGCTCTGCGGTGTGATTCCGTCGGTGTACTGCCCTTACGCTGGCCACCAAAGGGCATCCTGTCTCGTTGGAGATGTGCCTCCTCCTCATCCTCCTCCTCCTCTCTCCTATTAGGCACCCACGTGGAGTCAGTGACCTCATCATCCCCTCCCTCCTCATCACTGGAGCCAATCTGGCAGTATGCTGCAGCTGCTGGAACATGACTGCCAGATTGGTGTCCTTCTTGAGCATCCCCTCTGTCTGCTCTCACCCTACTGCCTTCCTGTAGCTGGGTTTCATCATCAGACCCTTCGAAACGCTGGGCATCCTCCTGGAGCATGTACCCAACACTGTGCTCAAACAGTTCGGGGGACTCCTCAGGAGGAGGACATGGTGGGTCTAGGGAAGGAGTGACTGATGATGAGTCTGACATTGATACCAGGGAAGAGGACGCTTTGGCAGCTGCTTTGCCAGTACCCTGAGCCTGGGTGAGAGAGGATGAGGAGGAGGAGGAGGGCTTGGTCATCCACTCTACCAAGTCTTCGGCATGATGTGGCTCAACATGTCCAGCTGCGGAAAAGAAGGACAAGCGTGTCCCATGGCCATGTGCTGATGACAATGCACCGCGTCCACGACCAGCACTGTTGCCCCCAGACACAGAGCCTGCTTGCCCTCTTTTATTGCCTCCTGACTGTCTGCCTCTCCTTGTTTGCCTTCCAGACATTCTAATAGATGGCCTGCAGGGAGATGGGAAAAAAGCAATAAGGGCTACCTTCAGGTGTCCTTCTCTGTCCCTTGAAACAAGGACTTGCACAGTGAAAGAAACTGACACTCTCCCTACCTACAGTTTTCTGTCCCTAGAAAAAATGTTTTTTTAAGCACAATATAGCACAAGGAGAATTCACTCACTGTCCTTCCAGGTCCCTAGAAACAAGGACTTGCACAGTGAAAGAAACTGACACTCTCCCTACCTACAGTTTTCTGTCCCTAGAAAAAATGTTTTTTTTAAGCACAATATAGCACAAGGAGAATTCACTCACTGTCCTTCCAGGTCCCTAGAAACAAGGACTTGCACAGTGAAAGAAACTGACACTCTCCCTACCTACAGTTTTCTGTCCCTAGAAAAAATGTTTTTTTTAAGCACAATATAGCACAAGGAGAATTCACTCACTGTCCTTCCAGGTCCCTAGAAACAAGGACTTGCACAGTGAAAGAAACTGACACTCTCCCTACCTACAGTTTTCTGTCCCTAGAAAAAATGTTTTTTTTAAGCACAATATAGCACAAGGAGAATGCACTCACTGTCCTTCCAGGTCCCTAGAAACAAGGACTTGCACAGTGAAAGAAACTGACACTCTCCCTACTGTGAGGGGGTTAGCTCGGCAGCGGGTGTGTGTGACCCCCGGGATGGGCTCCCCACACAAAAACAGGCCCAGCAAACGAAGGTTGTGGTTTTCAAAATCAAAAAGGTGCGGTTTATTTTCTATTTACAGTGACAAAACACAGCAAAGCAAAAGAAACATAAACAAAATAAATCCTGGTCAACTTGACCTCTGACTAAACATACAGGTTTCCTAACTAACAACTGGGATCAGCCTAGTGCTGTCCTAGTCCCTAAGTCCCTGGTTTTAAATGTCCAAGCAAATAGCCACACAGGCTTTGTCTCACCGCACAGGGGTTCACTCTCCCTAGACAGTCCACACAGGTCTGGTTCCAGGCATGAGCAAACACCTAATGAATCTGGGAGTTCTTATAGAGGCCTAAATGAGCTGACAAGCTTCAGCTGGTCTCATCAACTCCCTGTCTGCACGACGCCCCACACTCTCCCTAGAGGTATGAGTCATCCATGAGCCCACTAGCCTCAGCTGGGCTTCATCAACTCTCCACCTAGTTGTATAAGTCGGCGTAAAGCCTGAATCTGGGCGAAATATATCTACCCCCCTGGATGCAACCAGGTGACTTTACCTTCCTGCTGTCACATACCCCCCCCTCTTGTTTTAACCTTGGGGTTGGAACACCAGCAATCAGGCATTCATGTACTCGAGACAAAGCATCCACATTCCCCATTTGAACGCCAGGGCGATGCTTTACTGTGAAGTTGAATTCCTGGAGGGCCAGGAACCACCTATTCACTCTTCTATTTGTTTCCTTGTTTTGAGCCATCCACTTTAACGGAGCGTGATCCGTAACCATGTCAAAGTGCCTACCTAGCAGGTAGTACCGAAGGGAATCTAGAGCCCACTTCACCGCTAAACACTCCTTTTCAACGGTGGTGTAATTTACCTCATGGGACTTCAACTTCCTGCTGAGGTAAATGACTGGGTGCTCTTCCCCGTTCCAGACCTGGGACAATACTGCTCCTAACCCCACATCTGACGCATCACTTTGTACGACAAAGTCTTTAGAGAAGTCGGGTGAGTACAACACTGGCTGGCTACATAAGGCTTGTTTCAAGAATTGGAATGCTGCCTCAGCCTCGGGGGTCCATTTAATCATGACCGACCCTTTCCCCTTCGTCAGGTTGGTTAGGGGCACAGCCTTAGAAGCAAAGTGGGGAATGAATCGCCGATAATACCCAGCGATTCCCAGAAAGGCTCGTACCTGCTTCTTGCTGTTGGGACGTGGCCAACTCTGGATGGCCTCGACTTTGTTGAGTTGGGGTTTTATTACTCCCCTGCCAATGGTGTACCCAAGATATTTGGCCTCCTCCTGCCCAATGGTACACTTCTTGGGGTTAGCCGTAAACCCCGCTTCCCGAACAGAGTCCAGGACTGCTTGCACTTTTGGCAGATGTGAGGCCCAATCTGTGCTATGGACAATTACGTCATCCAGGTAAGCCGCAGCATACTTCCGATGGGGCCTCAGCATCTGGTCCATTTTCCGCTGGAATGTGGCCGGCACATTCTGTAACCCGAACGGCATTCTTTTATATTGGAACGCCCCGTCTGGGGTTACAAATGCGGTTTTCTCTTTGGCCGACTTGGCCAGGGGGATTTGCCAATACCCTTTTGTGAGGTCAAGAGTCGTCATGTATCGGGCTGTTCCCAGCCGGTCGATCAACTCATCTATACGTGGCATGGGGTAGGTGTCAAATTTTGTAACTTTGTTCAACTGACGAAAATCGTTACAAAATCGCCAGCTCCCATCCGGTTTAGGCACCAACACAATGGGACTAGACCAATCACTTTGGGACTCCTCTATCACCCCTAAGTTCAGCATTTTCTGTACTTCCTCCCGTATTGCCTCCCGTCGGGCCTCTGGGATCCGATAGGGTTTTAACTTCACCCTTTCACCGGGCGGGGTAATGATGTCATGCTCTACCCCAGATGTTTGTCCCGGCAGCTCAGAGAATACCTCCTTGTTGCGAAGCACAAACTCCTTAACCTCCTGTTGTTGGGGTTGTGACAAGGTGGCTGCTATTCCAACCTCAGGAATCACGCAACCAGTTTGAGCTGGTGACCAAGTGTCTGCGACTAGGGACTCTCTATCCCTCCAGGCTTTCAACAGATTAACGTGATAGATCTGTTCGGGTTTTCGCCTTCCTGGTTGTCTGACCTTGTAATTCACTTCGCTCACTTTTTCCATTATCTCGTAGGGGCCTTGCCATTTGGCAAGGAATTTACTTTCAACCGTAGGGACAAGTACCAGTATCCTATCCCCCGGGGAAAAGGTACGGGTCTTGGCTCCACGGTTGTACACTCTCTGCTGTGCTAACTGCGCTTGGGCCAAATGTTCCTTCACGATGGGCATTACCTGTGCAATTCGGTCTTGCATCAGGGCGACATGCTCAATCACACTCCTGTGGGGAGAACTCTCACTTTCCCAAGTTTCCTTGGCAATATCTAACAGCCCTCTTGGGTGTCTCCCATACAGTAACTCAAAGGGGGAGAATCCCGTAGAGGATTGGGGCACCTCCCTAATAGCAAACATCAGATAAGGAAGTAGACAGTCCCAATCCTTTCCATCTCTATCCACCACTTTCTTCAACATTTGTTTTAGGGTTTTGTTGAATCTTTCCACCAGCCCATCGGTTTGGGGGTGATACACAGATGTACGTAATTGCGTCACTTTGAACAATTTACACAGCTCCTTCATAACCCGGGACATAAAGGGTGTACCTTGGTCCGTAAGCAGTTCTTTACAAATACCCACCCGGCTAAACACAAGAGATAGCTCTTTGGCTATGGTTTTGGCCGAGGTATTTCGGAGAGGGATCGCTTCTGGATAACGGGTGGCATAGTCCATTATAACTAATATGTACTGGTGCCCCCTAGCGGACTTGATTATAGGACCTACCAAATCCATGGCGATCCTCTCAAACGGGACCTCAATGATGGGTAGAGGGACCAGCGGGCTACGGAAATGTGGCATCGGGGCCGACCTCTGACACACAGGGCAGGAGGAACAATAATTTTCTATGTCCTTCATCACCCCCGGCCAATAGAATCTCTGTAATACCCTCTCTCGGGTTTTCTCTGTCCCCAGATGACCTCCAAGAATGTGCCCATGGGCCAACTCCAACACCAACTTCCTGTAAGGTTTGGGCACCACAAGCTGCTCAACGGTTTCTTCTGCCCTTTTTGCCACCCGATACAGTAGGTCCTTCTCTACGCTGAAGTATGGGTAAGTGCAGGTATTATCTGGGTTCACTAACTCGCCATCTATTTTCACTACGTTTTCCCGTGCCTTTATTAGGGCGGGGTCTTTCAACTGTTCTGTGGCAAAGTTTTCCCTGTGAACCTCAAGATCAGAAAACTCCACAGACGGTAGGTTTTCGTCTGAGGAGGTGGGCTCCTCTCCAGTTTCTTGAGTCTCCCCTGCCAATACTGATAAGGGAAATTCCGGAGAGTCCTCACCACTCTCAGGGGAGTTCTGGCTATCACATTCCTGGTACATAGGGGCACCAGTGGGGGGCTCAGGATCATCCCACAGTTCCCAGAACTTCGGAAAATCCCTTCCCACAATGGCGTCATGCGGTAACTGAGATACTAAGCCCACTGGATGAGAGAGGGTACCTTTGGGGGTCTCGAAACACACTGTAGTCACTGGATACTCTCGGGTGTCCCCATGCACACAAATAACAGCTACCTTGCTATTCCCAGAGACCTCTGTTTTAACTAACTCAGCCTTTATCAGGGTCACAAGGCTACCTGAATCCAGCAATACCACAACATTTCTACCATTAACACACATTTTGCATAAATGTTTCTCAGTTCCTCGAATGGCAGTGCATGCGACTGTCGCACACAGCGACTGACGTCTGCCCGTCAGAAAGTCACACTGCATGGGTTCCTCCACAACCGGGCAATTGGCTGCAATATGTCCCGCTTGCCGGCAGCGGTAGCAAACGATCCTTCTTGCCGCCTCTTGAGCCGCTGATTTCCCAGGCTGTTCTCGCCAAACTAGGGGTAGAGCTCCCACCCTCTCACTCTCTCCACCCTCACCCCTTGGAATCCTCTTATCCGCCCCTGGGGATGGTCTGGTCTTAGGGTGGAAAGTCCGAGTGTCTCTGGAAGAGGCCGTCAGGTTCTCTGTAGCCAAGTATTTCTCCACACGATCCACAAGACCATCGGCCGTCTCTGGGTCTCCATGGCTTACCCACTTTTGGATGGCAGTAGGAAGAGCTCTCAAAAACCGATCCATTACAACACGTTCCACAATCTTTGGTGCGGACAAAGTCTCTGGCTGTAGCCACTTTCTGCTCAGGTGAATGAGATCATACATTTGAGACCTGGGGGGTTTTCCAAGCTGGAAAGTCCAGTTATGCACACGCTGAGCCCGGACAGCCTGGGTGACACCCAGCCTTGCCAATATTTCAGCTTTTAGCATCACATAGTCTTTTGCTTGGTTAGGCTCTAGGTCATAGTAAGCTTTATGCGATTCACCAGTTAACAGAGGAGCCACCAGTCCAGCCCACTGCTCCTCAGGCCACTTTTCTCTTTCAGCGGTCCTTTCAAATGTGGTCAAAAATACCTCTGGATCATCCTCTCCAGTCATTTTTGTCAATAAACGACTCACCCCAAAGGACGCGGTATTAGTGGGACGGCTTTCCTCACTGGTCTGCGGACGTTGCTGCATTACTGCTTCCATCTGTTGTTGTAGTCTCTGCTCTTGCTTCTGCAACAGGTCTATGAAGCGGGCCTCAGATTGCTGCTGGGCTTGTTGCTGAGCCTCCAGACTCTGTTGCAAAGTTGCGTTTGTCTGCTGCTGGGCTGCAAGGCTCTGTTGATGAGCTTGCTGCTGGGCTGCGAAGTTCTTTTGCAAACCTGCATTTGTCTGCTGTTGATTGGCATTTGCTAGAGCCAGCTGCTTCAGTATCTCCTCCATGCTGGCTTAAAAAAAAACTGCCACTGGTTCTCCACCAACTGTGAGGGGGTTAGCTCGGCAGCGGGTGTGTGTGACCCCCGGGATGGGCTCCCCACACAAAAACAGGCCCAGCAAACGAAGGTTGTGGTTTTCAAAATCAAAAAGGTGCGGTTTATTTTCTATTTACAGTGACAAAACACAGCAAAGCAAAAGAAACATAAACAAAATAAATCCTGGTCAACTTGACCTCTGACTAAACATACAGGTTTCCTAACTAACAACTGGGATCAGCCTAGTGCTGTCCTAGTCCCTAAGTCCCTGGTTTTAAATGTCCAAGCAAATAGCCACACAGGCTTTGTCTCACCGCACAGGGGTTCACTCTCCCTAGACAGTCCACACAGGTCTGGTTCCAGGCATGAGCAAACACCTAATGAATCTGGGAGTTCTTATAGAGGCCTAAATGAGCTGACAAGCTTCAGCTGGTCTCATCAACTCCCTGTCTGCACGACGCCCCACACTCTCCCTAGAGGTATGAGTCATCCATGAGCCCACTAGCCTCAGCTGGGCTTCATCAACTCTCCACCTAGTTGTATAAGTCGGCGTAAAGCCTGAATCTGGGCGAAATATATCTACCCCCCTGGATGCAACCAGGTGACTTTACCTTCCTGCTGTCACACTACCTACAGTTTTCTGTCCCTAGAAAAAATGTTTTTTTTAAGCACAATATAGCACAAGGAGAATTCACTCACTGTCCTTCCAGGTCCCTAGAAACAAGGACTTGCACAGTGAAAGAAACTGACACTCTCCCTACCTACAGTTTTCTGTCCCTAGAAAAAATGTTTGTTTTAAGCACAATATAGCACAAGGAGAATTCACTCACTGTCCTTCCAGGTCCCTAGAAACAAGGACTTACACAGTGAAAGAAACTGACACTCTCCCTACCTACAGTTTTCTGTCCCTAGAAAAAATGTTTTTTTTAAGCACAATATAGCACAAGGAGAATTCACTCACTGTCCTTCCAGGTCCCTAGAAACAAGGACTTGCACAGTGAAAGAAACTGACACTCTCCCTACCTACAGTTTTCTGTCCCTAGAAAAAATGTTTTTTTTAAGCACAATATAGCACAAGGAGAATTCACTCACTGTCCTTCCAGGTCCCTAGAAACAAGGACTTGCACAGTGAAAGAAACTGACACTCTCCCTACCTACAGTTTTCTGTCCCTAGAAAAAATGTTTTTTTTAAGCACAATATAGCACAAGGAGAATTCACTCACTGTCCTTCCAGGTCCCTAGAAACAAGGACTTGCACAGTGAAAGAAACTGACACTCTCCCTACCTACAGTTTTCTGTCCCTAGAAAAAATGTTTTTTTTAAGCACAATATAGCACAAGGAGAATTCACTCACTGTCCTTCCAGGTCCCTAGAAACAAGGACTTGCACAGTGAAAGAAACTGACACTCTCCCTACCTACAGTTTTCTGTCCCTAGAAAAAATGTTTTTTTTAAGCACAATATAGCACAAGGAGAATTCACTCACTGTCCTTCCAGGTCCCTAGAAACAAGGACTTGCACAGTGAAAGAAACTGACACTCTCCCTACCTACAGTTTTCTGTCCCTAGAAAAAATGTTTTTTTTAAGCACAATATAGCACAAGGAGAATTCACTCACTGTCCTTCCAGGTCCCTGGAAACAAGGACTTGCACAGTGAAAGAAACTGACACTCTCCCTACCTACAGTTTTCTGTCCCTAGAAAAAATGTTTTTTTTAAGCACAATATAGCACAAGGAGAATTCACTCACTGTCCTTCCAGGTCCCTAGAAACAAGGACTTGCACAGTGAAAGAAACTGACACTCTCCCTACCTACAGTTTTCTGTCCCTAGAAAAAATGTTTTTTTTAAGCACAATATAGCACAAGGAGAATTCACTCACTGTCCTTCCAGGTCCCTAGAAACAAGGACTTGCACAGTGAAAGAAACTGACACTCTCCCTACCTACAGTTTTCTGTCCCTAGAAAAAATGTTTTTTTTAAGCACAATATAGCACAAGGAGAATTCACTCACTGTCCTTCCAGGTCCCTGGAAACAAGGACTTGCACAGTGAAAGAAACTGACACTCTCCCTACCTACAGTTTTCTGTCCCTAGAAAAAATGTTTTTTTTAAGCACAATATAGCACAAGGAGAATTCACTCACTGTCCTTCCAGGTCCCTAGAAACAAGGACTTACACAGTGAAAGAAACTGACACTCTCCCTACCAACAGTTTTCTGTCCCTAGAAAAAATGTTTTTTTAAGCACAATATAGCACAAGGAGAATTCACTCACTGTCCTTCCAGGTCCCTAGAAACAAGGACTTGCACAGTGAAAGAAACTGACACTCTCCCTACCTACAGTTTTCTGTCCCTAGAAAAATTTTTTTTTTTAAGCACAATATAGCACAAGGAGAATTCACTCACTGTCCTTCCAGGTCCCTAGAAACAAGGACTTGCACAGTGAAAGAAACTGACACTCTCCCTACCTACAGTTTTCTGTCCCTAGAAAAAATGATTTTTTTAAGCACAATATAGCACAAGGAGAATTCACTCACTGTCCTTCCAGGTCCCTGGAAACAAGGACTTGCACAGTGAAAGAAACTGACACTCTCCCTACCTACAGTTTTCTGTCCCTAGAAAAAATGTTTTTTTTAAGCACAATATAGCACAAGGAGAATTCACTCACTGTCCTTCCAGGTCCCTAGAAACAAGGACTTACACAGTGAAAGAAACTGACACTCTCCCTACCTACAGTTTTCTGTCCCTAGAAAAAATGTTTTTTTTAAGCACAATATAGCACAAGGAGAATTCACTCACTGTCCTTCCAGGTCCCTAGAAACAAGGACTTGCACAGTGAAAGAAACTGACACTCTCCCTACCTACAGTTTTCTGTCCCTAGAAAAAATGTTTTTTTTAAGCACAATATAGCACAAGGAGAATTCACTCACTGTCCTTCCAGGTCCCTAGAAACAAGGACTTGCACAGTGAAAGAAACTGACACTCTCCCTACCTACAGTTTTCTGTCCCTAGAAAAAATGTTTTTTTTAAGCACAATATAGCACAAGGAGAATTCACTCACTGTCCTTCCAGGTCCCTAGAAACAAGGACTTGCACAGTGAAAGAAACTGACACTCTCCCTACCTACAGTTTTCTGTCCCTAGAAAAAATGTTTTTTTTAAGCACACTATAGCACAAGGAGAATTCACTCACTGTCCTTCCCAGTCCCTAGAAACAAGGACTTGCACAGTGAAAGAAACTGACACTCTCCCTACCTACAGTTTTCTGTCCCTAGAAAAAATGTTTTTTTTAAGCACAATATAGCACAAGGAGAATTCACTCACTGTCCTTCCAGGTCCCTAGAAACAAGGACTTGCACAGTGAAAGAAACTGACACTCTCCCTACCTACAGTTTTCTGTCCCTAGAAAAAATGTTTTTTTTAAGCACAATATAGCACAAGGAGAATTCACTCACTGTCCTTCCAGGTCCCTGGAAACAAGGACTTGCACAGTGAAAGAAACTGACACTCTCCCTACCTACAGTTTTCTGTCCCTAGAAAAAATGTTTTTTTTAAGCACAATATAGCACAAGGAGAATTCACTCACTGTCCTTCCAGGTCCCTAGAAACAAGGACTTACACAGTGAAAGAAACTGACACTCTCCCTACCTACAGTTTTCTGTCCCTAGAATAAATGTTTTTTTTAAGCACAATATAGCACAAGGAGAATTCACTCACTGTCCTTCCAGGTCCCTAGAAACAAGGACTTGCACAGTGAAAGAAACTGACACTCTCCCTACCTACAGTTTTCTGTCCCTAGAAAAAATGTTTTTTTTAAGCACAATATAGCACAAGGAGAATTCACTCACTGTCCTTCCAGGTCCCTAGAAACAAGGACTTGCACAGTGAAAGAAACTGACACTCTCCCTACCTACAGTTTTCTGTCCCTAGAAAAAATGTTTTTTTTAAGCACAATATAGCACAAGGAGAATTCACTCACTGTCCTTCCAGGTCCCTAGAAACAAGGACTTGCACAGTGAAAGAAACTGACACTCTCCCTACCTACAGTTTTCTGTCCCTAGAAAAAATGTTTTTTTTAAGCACAATATAGCACAAGGAGAATGCACTCACTGTCCTTCCAGGTCCCTAGAAACAAGGACTTGCACAGTGAAAGAAACTGACACTCTCCCTACCTACAGTTTTCTGTCCCTAGAAAAAATGTTTTTTTTAAGCACAATATAGCACAAGGAGAATTCACTCACTGTCCTTCCAGGTCCCTAGAAACAAGGACTTGCACAGTGAAAGAAACTGACACTCTCCCTACCTACAGTTTTCTGTCCCTAGAAAAAATGTTTTTTTTAAGCACAATATAGCACAAGGAGAATTCACTCACTGTCCTTCCAGGTCCCTAGAAACAAGGACTTGCACAGTGAAAGAAACTGACACTCTCCCTACCTACAGTTTTCTGTCCCTAGAAAAAATGTTTTTTTTAAGCACAATATAGCACAAGGAGAATTCACTCACTGTCCTTCCAGGTCCCTGGAAACAAGGACTTGCACAGTGAAAGAAACTGACACTCTCCCTACCTACAGTTTTCTGTCCCTAGAAAAAATGTTTTTTTTAAGCACAATATAGCACAAGGAGAATTCACTCACTGTCCTTCCAGGTCCCTAGAAACAAGGACTTACACAGTGAAAGAAACTGACACTCTCCCTACCTACAGTTTTCTGTCCCTAGAAAAAATGTTTTTTTTAAGCACACTATAGCACAAGCACAAAACACACTGACACTCTCCCTACCTATCCTTCTCTTTCCCTAAACTAAAGGAATCCAGGTTAAGCAAGAAAGAAATAAAAGTCACTGTCCCTGCCTATGCTGCTCTATCCCTGCTCCGGAACACACTACACTAGGCCGCCGTGCTGGCGGCCTTTTATAGTGTGGGGCGTGTACTAAACACCCTCAGCAATAATTGGCCACAGGCATCCTGCCTGTGGCCAATCATTGCTCTCCTCGCTGCCGGCGCTGTGATTGGCCAAGCATGCGGGGTCACAGTGCATGCTTGGCCAATCACAGCGCCTGGATGACACTGCGATGGCGTAGTGCATTGTGGGCCGTTCGCGTCACTCGAATTTGGCGCGAACGGCCCAAATCGTTCGATCTTCGTCGAACGATCGAACAGCCGATGTTCGAGTCGAACGTATGTTCGATTCGAACACGAAGCTCATCCCTACTGGTGACCCCACAATAGAGATAAAACTTTTTCGCGGAAGGGAGTTTAACAATACACATGGCCACTCATTAAAATTAGAAGAAAAGAGGTTTAACCTTAAACTACGTAGAGGGTTCTTTATAGTAAGAGCAGCAAGGATGTGGAATTCCCTTCCACAGGCGGTGGTCTCAGCGGGGGGCATCGATGGTTTCAAGAAACTATTAGATAAGCACCTGAACGACCGCAACATACAGGGATATACAAGGTAATACTGACATATAATTACACACATAGGTACGACTTGATGGACTTGTGTCTTTTTTCAACCTCACCTACTATGTAACTATGTAACTATGAGAATAGGCCACTGGCCAGAACTTGCCCAGTATACAATTGAGCTGCTGGGCTGCCCTGTGCTTTCCAAACGGACATTCAGTGCTGCCGGAGGTTTTGTGACAGATAAAAGAGCGCGTCTATCCAGACTCTGTTGACCGGCTGACATTTATCAAAATGAATCATTCCTAGATCAGCAGCAGCTATCAAGCCCCTGATGCCGATGTGAAATCTGTTTAAGTCGCTTAGCTTTGTGGGTGTTGATTGTATTGTGAAGACATTTTTTGGAATAGGTTTCATGGGCACAATTAACACCCAAGGTGTGCTGTGAACAAGGCTTGTCGTCGAGGCTAGTCTGCTGCTGACTGTGCTCACTATAAAGGCTTCACAATAAATACGCTTGATGTTATGGAGTTGTTGGCTGCTTCTTTACTCGATGACCATTTGTCTATTGGTGTGTGGAAGGACACCTCAGCTTGGACACCCTGACTGCAAACTTCCAAAGTAAGACTTTGTTTCCCACTGTTCTGAGCCATACAATCTTTGATCAAAACAATTAACACCCAAGGACCAATTTTTCTGCACCTGTTTGGGGCATATTATTAAAATTTTTGACAGCAAGGCCAATTTTTTCTTTCATCAAGATTGCCTCTATAGGGTTACGTTGTGAAGGGACCACCAACACCTGCACCTGTTACTTCTATCCAAAGTCTGCGAAACAGACACCAGAATTTATCCAAAAAAACTTTAATCTTGTTCCGAGTGCACTAAATTGTGGCCTCATCAAACAGACTGGCTCCCCAAGCCGTTGTTTATAAAATAAAGAAAACTTGCAGGGAAAATGTCCTTTTATTGGCTTTATAAATTTCAATTATGCTGCAGCAGGTTCTATACACAGTACAGATGTGCCACTTTACAGGCAGACAAAGGGGACTCCCCCAAGCACTATTTTTAAAGGAATTTTTAATTTTTATGATTTCATTAAGCATCAGTAAATCACTGCTCATTTAAAAATGTTTTTTACAAAGTTTTATTTTCCTTGATACATGTCCCCCAGGGCACTCTAGATTTTTCCAGTTCGGAACCCATAGACTTCAATGGGGTTTGGTTATTCGGCTCTGAATTTTTTCGAAGTTCAAAAGTCCTGGCGCGAACCAAACAGGGGGTCGTTCGGCCCATCTCTAATGGCCACATTTCTGGATCATGTTCAGATAAGGCTTATTCTTTGCATGATAAAGCTTTCCTTGCATTTTTGGATGGCACGGCGAACTGTGTTCACAGACAATGATTTTTGGAAGTATTCCTGAGCCCATGCAGTGATGTCCATCATAGAATCTTGCCTGTTTTTAATGCCGTGCCATCTGAAGGCCTGAAGATTACAGGTATCCAATAATGAGTGCTGTCCTTTGCGCAAAGAGATATCTCCAGATTCTCAGAATCTTTTGATGATAATATGTACTGTAGATGATGATATATTTATAGTCTTTGCAGTTTTACATTGAGAAACATTATTCTGAAATTGACAATTTTTAGATTTAGCTTTTGACAGACTTGTGAACCTCTGCCCATCTCTACGTCTGAGACACTCTGGGTATAGAAACAGCATCTTAGAGAGTCAATCATGTTACTGACCTGTTACCAATTAACCTAATTAGTTGCTAAATGTTCTTCCATCTCCTCCTTGCTAGTACCACTTACTTTGACAGCTTTTATTTTGCCCTGTGCCAACTGTTTTGAGATTGTTGCTGCCATCAATTTCAACAATACCTTATTTTTTCTTAAAATTGTATATTTTCTCCTTATAAACATTTGATATGTTTTTTATTTTTATTGTGAATAAAATATGGGTTCATGAGATTTGCAAATCATTGCATTCTGTTTTTATGTATATTTTACACAGGGTCCCAACTTTTTGGAATTGGGGTTGTAGTTCATAATGTTGAAAAAGACCCAGGTTCAACCTATGTATGTGTGTGATTTTTATTCTTTAACAATTCTCATGGCGCTGTATATTCTGCTTCTTGAGGAAAACTTCTAAAAGTTTGTTTACGTTGTCAACACTCCCAGCTAGTACCACTTCCTGAGGGAGGAAGTTCCACATTTCTCTTCCGTTCATGGACGGACACAGCAGCATCTTGACATATGGGTATTATTCTCCTGTTAGGAGATTGACTAGGCAGAAAAACAGCATGTTAAGTGTTAAAACACATCACACAGTACTGGCGGTCCCCCTGGGTACATCCCCTCTCCCTGCATCTTTTAGCTCCAGTTTTTTCCTGCCTAGCATAGGAGAAGGACTTGGCTCCCTGTGGGCCCATGGGTCCTGGGAATTTTTTTCTATTTTTTTCTACTTTTTTGATCCTGAGATCTACTATCAACTGCCGACTGGGTGACAGGCTGGATCCTCGATCCTTGTAGTCCCCCCAGTTTTGGCCAGCGAGCGCGTGCCGACCTTTTAGCTATGCGCTGGATCGTCCACGACATGCCCGTCGCTCCACGGGTGGCCAGTGAGCTATATGCTCCAGGGCACACATATGACCGGGCTCTATGTCCGTGTCACAGTGTGCCGGGCCGACAGCCATGCCGTAACCGTGCGGACGTTGGGTCTGTCTGGAATGCCTGCAGCAGGTCCTCGCAGGATGGGTAAGTAGCAGTCCCCCTGCTCCGGCAGGGTGGTACGGCTGGGCATTTCCGGGGAGGTCGATAGAGGGTTCCACCCTTCCTTCCTCCCTCTCTTTCTCCCCTCCTCCCTAGGCTCTGGGGAGCTAGGATCGCTGCGATTCGGGGGTCCACCTGGGGGGCTCCATCCTGTGGCTGGGGGCTGCATGGCGGGTCCGCTCTCCGGGGGGTGCTGTCTGGTGCCAGGTGTGAGGTGGAACCTCCTTAGGGGGCCCCGGGTGTTCTCTGCCATGTGTGCTCTGTGTATTAGTTTTTTTTTCCGCAGACGGACGACCGCCATTTTGGCTGCACCCAGCGCTGTTTTATACAGACATCGGCGGCCATTTTCTTGTAGTCTGCTTGTTCTGCTTACAGAGCGCCAGGTCGGCGGCCATCTTGGGAGGTGTTTTTGCCTCTAGTGGCCAGAATATCGGCGCTAACGGCTCCAGCACACTTTACTGTGGACGGCACGAGGAGAGCGCACCTTAGGATGCTGAGGCGGACGGCGTCTGTGCAGTACCTGGTCTGGGTGGTTAGTCCTCTGGGGTGTCCCTCGTCTCTCTGCAGCAGCTATGAGGGTGGTCTGTGCATTTTGCCTTACGTCCCTAGGGGTGTCAGGCAGGTGGGTCAGCATGGCGTCAGAAGCGGGCGCCTCTTCCCCAGACATGTTTTTTCTGTGGACGCTATGTCGGCGGACCTGGTGGCTTATGTTGCCAGGATGGAAGCGGCCTGTGGGAAAAAAGGGGGTAAAAAGTGCCCCCTCCCCCGCCATCTTTCGGGGACAACTCGGACGCAGAATTGGGTCCAGCTACTGCTCCCGGCCCTGGTTCTGGTGCGTCAGAGGATGCGGACCTTGACCGTACGGACAGTGAGGATGACTCTGGATCAGGGTCAGCGCATGATAGGGCGCATGTAGGAGCACTTATCACCGCGGTGAGGGATGCTCTAAGACTGGAGGATACGGCGGAGGCGACAGAGATGTCGGTCCCCTTTGGATTCCGTAAGCCGACCCGCACTGCCAAGGTGTTTCCTTGTGTACCTTCTCTGGATAAGCTCTTGTACAAGGAATGGGATTGGCCGCAAAAGGTTTTTTCACCCCAAAAATGTTTAGCGGTCTGTTACCCCTTTGAGGAGAATTTCCTGGAAAAATTGACTTCTCTCCCCACAGTGGACTCCCCTGTGTTCAGACTGAACAAGGTGACCACGATACCAGTGGAAGGGGCTCCTGCCTTCAAGGACCCCGCAGACAGGAGGGCTGAGGCTGTGGCCCACTCCCTGTTCACGGTGGTGGGGTCAGCTGTGCGTCCGGTCGTGGCCGGGGCGCTAGTGTCTCAGACACTTACCGAATGGGCAAAAATGTTATGCCAGGGGTTAGAGAAGCATCATGCTCCCTCGGACTGTGTGGCATTGGCCGACCAGTTGGTACAGGGTCTTAAATTTGTCTGCGAGTCAGCCCTGGATACGATTCCTTTGCTCTAAAGAGCCTCGGTCTATGCGGTGGTGCTACGCCGCCTGGTCTGGCTGAAGTGTTGGTCCGCAGACCAGTCTTCTAAGAAGGCCCTGTTGGATTTACCCTTTAAGGGTGATAGACTTTTTGGGGCCTCTCTGGATAACATTATAAAAGATGTCACGGGAGGTAAGAGCACTCTGCTCCCGCAATCCATTAGGGGTAATGAGCCTCGCCGTAGGCAAGGGCCCTCCTTTACTGCTTACAAACGTTTTTTTTTCGTCCGCCCAGTGCCACTAAGGTGCCTGCTGAATGGCAAAAGCGCCCCTGGTTCTGCAAGCCCAACAAGCCTGCGAAAAATCTGCATCTGCATAAAGGTCTGCCCCCACCCGACTCTCGGGTGGGGGGCCATCTTCGCGACTTTGCCGCTCGGTGGACGTCTCTACTCTCCGACCGGTGGGTTCGCGAAGTAGTTTCCTCAGGGTACAAGATAGAGTTTCTCTCTTGCCCACCGAACAGATTTTTTTCCTCCAACCTCCAGCTTCCTCTGAGTCATCGGGAGGCCCTGTTTGGGGCAGTTCAGGATCTGCTGGTGTGTGGGGTGATCGTACCTGTACCATTGCAGGAACGGTTTCAGGGATTTTACTCAAATCTGTTTGTAGTCCCAAAGAAGGACGGGGTCCGTCCAATCCTGGATCTCAAGGCCCTCAATTGCTTTGTGAAAGTGCAAGGGTTCAGGATGGAATCAGTTCGCTCTGTTGTCACTGCTCTCCATCCGGGGGATTTTCTGGCGTCCTTGGACATCAAGGATGCATACTTGCATGTCCCCATATGCTCCAGGCATCAGAGATTTCTGCGCTTTGCGGTTGGGGAAGACCATTATCAATTTGTGGCTCTCCCCTTTGGTCTGGCATCGGCGCCGAGGGTGTTCACCAAGGTGCTCGCCCCGATTCTGGCCTTGCTGAGACAGCGTGGAATCGCTATTGTGGGCTACCTGGACGGTCTTCTTCTGAGAGCCTCTTCAAGCTCAGAATTAGAGGAGGATGTGTCTATAACATGTCAGACCCTCAGAATTTGGCTTGGTGCTGAACATTCAGAAGTCGGTGTTGGCGCCGTCCCAACGCCTAGTATACCTGGGGTTGGTCCTGGACTCCTAAGAGGCGAGAGTCTTCCTCCCTGTGGAGAAGCTGCAGACTCTGCGGGCTGCGGTGCAGCAGTTTACTTCCAAAAAAGGTTGTCGCTCTGCTTTTGCATGCGAGTCCTGGGTCTCATGGTAGCCTCCTTCGAGGCGGTAACATATGCTCAATTCCACACTCGAGTGTTGCAGAGGAAAATTCTGTCACGGGACAAATGCCCATTGTCCCTGGATTGTCAAATCCAGCTGAGTCACCTGGTCAGGACCTCCCTGGTGTGGTGGCCGACTTCCCCGACCCTTCGGTCCAGGAAGTCGTTCCTTTCCTTTCACTGGACGGTGATCATGACGGATGCCAGCCTTACTGGATGAGGGGGAGTCTGGGGGGTTCAGTCGGCCCAGGGTCGCTGGACCCAGGAAGAATCCCGCCTGCCGATCGATGTCCTGGAACTTCGGGCGATCAGGCTGTGCCTCTCCGAGTGGTCTCGGAGGCTACAAGGGCGTCCGGTCAGGATCCAGTTGGACAATGCCATGGCTGTGGCGTATGTCCACCATCAAGGAGGAACAAGAAGCGTGGCAGCGGAGGTCGCTCACATCCTGAGGTGGGCAGAACGGAGCTTGCCGGCTCTATCGGCCGTGTACATTCCGGGCGTAGAAAACTGGCAAGCGGACTACCTAAGTTGCCAGGCGCTGGACCAAGGAGAATGGTCTCTACACCCGGAGGTGTTTCAGCTCCCGTGTCTGAAATGGGGCATGCCAGACGTGGATCTCCTGGCGTCGCGACTCAATCGGAGAGTATTGAGGTTCGTGGCCAGGTCAAAAGACCCGTGGACGGACACAACAGATGCGTTGGTGGCACCGTGGGGTCAGTTTCGGCTACTTTACGCCTTCCCTCCTCTAAAGCTTCTTCCACATCTGCTTCGCAGAGTGGAGGCCGAAGGGATTCTAACGATCCTGATTGCTCCAGATTGGCCTTGGCGCCCCTGGTACGCCGATCTAGTGCGTCTGGTGGCAGATGTTCCTTGGCGTCTGCCAACGCGAAAGGACCTTCTCTCGCAAGGTCCCATACTTCATTCTGCTTTACAGTCGCTGGCTTTAACGGCATGGTTATTGAAAGCCAGGTTCTAAGGGACCGAGGCCTGTCGGATTCGGTGATCTCTACCATGCTGAGGGCACAGAAGTCATCCTCTCAGATGATTTACCATCGTACGTGGAAGGCTTACATCTCTATGTGTGAAGAGATGAAGTGGCATCCGCGGTTTCCCGGGTCCTGCTGTTTCTACAGCGTGGGGTGGACCAGAAACTTGACTTTAGTACGAATTAAGGGGCAGATTTCAGCCTTGGCTATCTTCTTTCAACTGCCCTTGGCGGCTCACTCTCTGGTGAGTACGTTTGTGCCGGGGATTCGACATATGGCCCCTCTGGTATGTCCTCCACTGCCTCCTTGGGACTTGAATCTGGTCCTCTCAGTACTTCAACGACTGCCATTTGAGAACATTAGGGAGATTACCTTACTGACTCTCTGCCAGAAGGTGGCCTTTTTGGTGGCTATTACATCAGTCAGATGGGTTTCTGAACTGTCCTCTTCAGGAGCCTTGGAGTAAACAGTTTATTACAATTACTGAAGTCACCTTTGATATATTTGTACATTGCAATTATATCCCCTCTTAAGTGCCTCTCCGTCAGAGTTAATAACTGTAATCTATGTCGATCTGCATAGCTGAGGTCCTCCACCCCCCTTGAAAGATTTGTTATCTGTCACTGAAGTCTTTCTAATTCAAGGACATCTTTCCTGAGGATTTGTGACCAAAACTGAAATGCATATTCAAGATGAGGCTGTATCAGTATTTTGTAAAGGGGTAGAATTGTGGATTTACCGTATTTATCGGCGTATAACACACACTTTTTTCCCCTTAAAATCAGGGGGAAATCGTGGGTGCGTGTTATACGCCGATCACCGCTGTCTGTGAGGGGAAGAGGAGCGAGCGCCACCGATATACACATAGCAGAGTGCACTGTGTACTCGGCTAGGCTCAGCTCCGCTCGCAGTCGTGCCCAATCCCGCCATTGGACCTGTGTTATGTCCATCATAGGAGCCTGGCCAAGGGGCGGGACTGCGAGAGGAGCTGAGAGGATTCCAGTACACAGGACATCCGGCTCTGTCTATCTCGGCAGCGGTAATTTTAAACGATCATGCTGCAATGACACTGGGCAAGGCTGAAATTTGACACTGGGCAAGGCTGCAAATGACACTGGGCAAGGCTGCAAATGACACTGGGCAAGGCTGCAAATGACACTGGGCAAGGCTGCAGATGGACACTGATCATTCTGCAATGATGGACAAGGCTGCAGATAGACACTGATCATTCTGCAATGAGGACAATGCTGCAGATGGACACTGATAAGGCTGCATTGATGGGCATTTAAATGTAAGTTTTTTTCCTTAAAATTCCCTCCTAAAAGTTTTTTTCCTTAAAATTCCCTCCTAAACTTAGGGTGCGTGTTATACGCTGGCGCGTGTTATACGCTGATAAATAGGGTATCTCTTGAATGTATGCCCTTTTTCATGTATGACAGTATTATGCTAGCTTTGTTAGCTGCGGTTTGACTTTGAATGCTATTGCTAAGTCTGTGACCCCCAGATCATTTTCCATCACTGATTTTCCCAGGGAGCCCCTTTTAATATTTAATTTATATGTTTATTTTAGCATTCAACTTTACATCTCTCAATAAGGAACCTCATCTTCCATGTAGCTGCCCAACCCCTTATTCTGTCAACGTCTTCCTGTAATGATGCTTCATCCTGTGATTAAGTTATTTCCCGGCATAATTCAATTCTATCAACAAACACTCAGGTTTAGCCCTTAATTCCAATTTCTATATCATTAATAAACAAATTGAATGGTATTAGCCTCAAGACAGAACCCTGGGGCACACCGTTCACAACTTTGCGCCATTCAGAGAATCAGTCATTTATCACTACCCTGGTCCCTGTCATGTTAATTACCGTATATACTCGAGTATAAGCCGACTCGAGTATAAGCCGAGGTACCTACTTTTACCAAAAAAACTGGGAAAATTTATTGTCTCGAGTATAAGCCGAGGGGGGGGGGGATGTGCCCATTGCCCAACCTTACTGTGCCCATTGGCATCTCACTCTGCCACCTCACTGCCCATTGTCACCTCACTGTGCCCATTGTCGTCTCACTGTGCCCCCCTACTGTGCCCATTGCCATCTCACTGCCCACTGTCACCTCACTGTGCCCCCTTACTGTGTCGATTCTGCCTCCCTGTGCCCGAGTCAGTACCTCAAAATCTTGTAATTCCGCGGCGGCGTCCATTGTTCAAATCTCGCGCCGTTCTCCCTGTCCCTTCCGTGATAGGCGTTTCCAGCAAACACTGTGTTGAGTGTTTGCGCCTATCACGGAGGTCCTCTCATTCGCCGACTCAGCACTGTGTTCAGTGCTCGGCCAATCACGGACGTCGGACAAGAGGACCTCCGTGATAGGCGCAAACACTCATCACAGTGTTTTCTGGAACCGGCTATCGCCGAAGGGACAGGGAGAACGGCGCGAGATTTGAACAATAGACGCCGGCCGCAGAATTTCACGATTTTGAGGTACTGACTCGAGTATAAGCCGAGGGGTATACTTTCAGCCCTAAACAAAGGGCTGAAAAACTCGGCTTATACTCGAGTATATACGGTATGTCACTACAATACCAGAGACTGTATCATTTAATTTTGAGCAGCCAAGAATTGGTACTATACTATATTTGTATGTACTTAATGTTCGTAATATTCACTACCAATAACGAGTCCTGTACAATTTCACAAGGCTACCAAAGAATGGGTTTAAGCCTTCTTTTTTTAGATCTCCTATTTTTACTTTTTTGGGGTCTATTTATCAATATTTTCAAACAGGATTCATAGAACTTTCACCCAAGATTTAACCATTTTTTTATTGTATTCGCAAGTTTTTTCTTTGAATTCAATAAATTTACTAACTAGTTTCAATTAAAAAGCAAGATATAAAATAATAGATTTCCCACACGTTATCGGATGTCGCAGGAATCCCTCGGCTGGCAAGGTCTGAAGATTTTGTTCATCTCTTTTCTCTCATAGCAGACAAGTTTTATGTATGTTGTTTTGTATCCCTTGTCTCATTTCCTGATGTGTTTGCGGCATGTGGAACGCTTCTGCGCTCCAGGACGCCATATCTCTTCCTGGTTCCCGGTCCGCTGCGAATCTGCGCATGCGCCGAGCGGCAATGAAACCGAGGCTTGGTTTTCGCGCATGCGCGATGCGGCGGAGGGGTCAGGGGCCACACAGGCGCAGTAAGGCTGGTCCCTTGGCACATGCGCGCAGCGGGACCGGTCGTGACGTCATTCCGGCGGGTTATTTAAACCGCCGAAGAGCCCTATACAGGTGGGATAACCCGTGGGCGTAGAGCGGCAGCCTCCCGGAGCCTCAATACTACTAGGACGGGGTAAGCACTTCTTTTGCAATGTAATGTTTGTAATGTTTAGTGTCTCTTAAAGGGACAGTTTTAAAAAAAAACAAAAAGAAAAAAAAAACACTTATTTATTTTTTTGTGTGCTTTCTTGCATTGTTTTGCTTATCCTTAGTCTAGGTAGTGTAGTTACGGATTTCAGTGTCTCCCTCGTCATGGACTCATCTTCACCGCCGTGTGGCCAGCCCTCCCGCACAAGGTATGTGCGGAGTGGATAGGGGGTTGGTGTCTTTTGTGCCTTTCTGGTGGTTGCTAACGGTTACATCCTGCCCACCTTCCCTCCCCCTCCCTCTGTCTGTATTATCTCTTACAGCCTGGCTATGTCAGTTCATCAGTCAAAAGACAGGGACCTTGCCAGGCCGCATCAGCATCATCATTCATCCTCCAGGTCCAGATGCGGCACTACGTCTAGGACCCATCATCATAGGGGACGTTCACATTCCCCCTCTAGACATAGGAGACGTTCCCATTCCTCCTCTAGTCACCGCTACCACCACCGCGATGATCGCTCTGACCACAGAGCCTGTTGGGGATGTAAGATCAGAATCCCGGAGGGCAAATCGCTATGCGACCCATGTTCTGCCCGAGCGGTCAGTGAGAAAGAGACCGAAAAACAAAATCTTGAGTCTCTTGTGAAACGTGTGGTACAGCAATCTATGAAAGAAATAGTTGCCCCCCACACGAGGAGCCAGTCCACCACCTTGTCTGGCTCCTTGGCTGACGAGGCCCAGGAGGATCCCGGCCAATTCCAGCCCCATGATTCCTCGCAAGACGAGATGGAGGGAGATGATTCTACGGTGGGATTCAACTACGCTTTAGTCTCTCCACTAATCAAGGCAGTGAAGGAAACTTTAAAGCTGGAGGATACCACAGCCCTCCCAGAGAAACAAAGAAAACTGTTTAAGCAACTGGGAAAAGAGCGCTCCAATTTCCCACTTCCCTCTGAGCTGAAAGGAGTGTTTGAGGAAGAATGGAGCAAGGGAGATAAGAAGGTTTCTATGCTAAGCAAAACCTCTAGACTGTATCCCTTTAAATCTGAGGACGTTAAGCATTTGGAAAATGCTCCCCTCGTAGATGCAGCAGTAATGCGCCTAGCGAAGCATGTCACCCTCCCGCTAGATGACACTGTATCATTTGAAGATGGTCTGGATCGAAAGATTGACCAAGACCTCAAAAGAATATATAGCCTGACCGGAACGGTCTGCAAACCAGCTTTAGCCCTTGCAGTTACCTCCAAAGCAATGGAGGCCTGGGTGGAAAATGTAGACTCCGTTCTGAAAAGTGTCTCGGAGGAACTGGCTCAAAGTTCAGCAGTGCAAGAACTTAAAATGGCAGTCGCCTTTTTGGGGGAAGCATCAATTGACCTCATCCGTTTACTGGCCAGATCAATGTTGTCCTCGGTCACAGCCAAACGAGCACTGTGGTTACGCCCCTGGCTAGCTGATCCAGCCTCCAAGCAGGCGTGGTGCAAAATTCCCTTTGAAGGGACTTCATTGTTTGGGAACAAACCTGATAACGCCATTTCAAAAGCTACAGGCGGAAGGTCGGGTTTTCTTCCCCAGGACAGGCGCCCGTTTAACCAAAGAAAACCTCAATGGAGACGCAGTACAGAGCGTTCAAGGGAGGCACGCTCCTATAAACCCGGACGGGATTTTAGGAGAAGCTGGAACTGGAATAGGCAGTAGGCTTGTGCAATTCGTTTCGTAACGAATCGAAATTCGTCCGAATTTAGCAACTTTCGGACATTCGGAATCATTCGAATTTCCGAACAAAGCAATTACGAATAAAACCGAATCCGAAAAAAATAAAAACCGCAAAATAGCGAATGCCCGAATGTCTTCGTCATAATTCGTTATGAAAAAAGTTACGAATGTACGAATCCACTCTGCTCTCTGCTTCTCCCTCACCTTGCTGAACTCCCTCTCAAAATGGTGTACAGGGGCGGAGGCTATAGCCGCATGAAAAAACGAAAGTAAAATACGAGATTTCAAATCCATTCGAAGCACAATAACACTCTGCTCTGCTCTCTGCTTCTCCCTCACCGTGCTGAACCCTCTCAAAATGGTGTACAGGGGCGGAGGCTATAGCCGCATGTAAAAAACAAAAGTAAAATACGAGATTTCGAATCGTTACAAATAACCGCTATGTATTTAGAAAAGTACAAATCCATTCGAAGCACATTAGGCATAATAGGCAGCGTCGTTGTGAGAGAGACACGGAAAATTCCGAATCAACGAACCCAAAAAAAGTTACGAAAGTAGGAGTGTTGTCCAGAATCAAAGAAAAACAACGTACCCTACCAAAAGTATGAATTATAAATCAACGAAAAATTCAACGAAAAATGACGCTTGCGAAAATACGAATTAGTCCGAACACGAAAAATCCCGTCTAGCAAAATTACGAATGATTACGAATCAACAGGACCGAAAAGAAACGAACCGAAACAAAACGAATTTTTCCGTTGTGCACAAAAAACGAACCGAAACTAAACAAATTTTTCCGTTGTGCACAAGTCTAATAGGCAGACGTCTTTCCAAAAGTCTGGCAAGAAACAGACGCCCGGTGGGCGTGAATCAACCAAGTCCTTTTGAGATTGGGCCCGCCCAGGCGGGTCGGGTAGGGGCTCGCCTACGTCTCTTCCGGCACGTCTGGGTGGCCTCAATCTCAGATTATTGGACCATCAAAACGGTCTCAACAGGCCACACATGGTCCTTCACCAAGATCCCTCCATGCAGACCAATGCAAATGTCACTTCCTCAATCAGAAGAAAAACAACAAGTTCTTTTTTCATTTGTGAATGTCCTGAAAGATCAAGGAGCAGTGGTGCCCGTGCCAAAGGACGAGGAATTCCAGGGGGTATACTCCCCCCTCTTTCTAGTACAGAAGAAAAATGGCTCTTGGCGCCCAGTTATAGACCTCACCTTTCTAAACAGATATATAAAGCACGAGAAGTTCAAGATGGAGTCACTCTCAACTATCCAAAAAGTAGTTCAACCAGGCGACTGGCTGATCTCAATAGATCTAAAGGACGCGTACTTTCATGTTCCCGTGGCGGAAGATTTTCACAAATATCTTCGGTTCCAGGTCGAACAAGAGCACTTACAATTTATTTGTCTTCCATTCGAGCTAACGACTTCTCCAAGAGTCTTTTCAAGGCGCTGTTAGCAGTTGTGTCGCTTATCAGAATACAGGGTGTGCGTCTGTATCATTATCTGGACGATTTACTAGTTCTCTCCCAAGACAAGCAGCAGCTGCTGATCCACAAAGATCAGGTGATCTCTACACTGTTGGAGTTCGGATGCCTCCTAAACCAGGAGAAGAGTCAGCTAGAACCGACCCAGCGCTTAGTCTATCTAGGAGCCCAGTTCGACACCATAGAGAATACCATCTCTCTTCCGGAAGAAAAAATACCGATCATTCGGGAAAGAATCTCCTTAGCCCTAGACTCCTCACACCTAAGGGCGTCACAGTGCCTGAAGATAATCGGCACGATGGTGGCCACATCCCCCATGGTCAAATGGGCGATGTGGAGGCTTCGTCCTTTTCAATCAGGATTCCTCCAGCAGTGGAGATCAGACGATCTCAATCAGCTGATCCGGATAACTCAGTCAATGAACAGTCTCCTCTGGTGGCTTCAACACAAGAACTAGTTAACATGTCACTCCCTTGCTCCCATCCATTGGGTGCCTGTTACATCCGATGCCAGCAATGCGGGCTGGGGGGCCCATTGTGGGGCAGAACTGGCTCAGGGCAAATGGGATGCCCGTCTCCACACTCCAGGTTTGAACATTCTGGAGCTACGTGCGGCATGGTGTGCCCTTCAAGCCTTTTCCCACCTCCTGAAAGGGAAGTCGGTCCTACTCAAAATGGACAACACCACTGCGGTGGCATACGTGAAGAGGCAAGGGGGCACTCGGAGCTCCGCCCTTCTCCAAGAGGTCGAGCCCATCATGACCTGGGCTCAGAGGAATCTGCTCAACTTGACAGCAGTCTTCATTCCAGGGGAGCAGAACATTCAAGCAGACTTCCTATCACGCAGCAATCTAGACAACAACGAATGGTCACTGCATCCACAAACATTCAAGTGGATCCTATCGTTGGGAATCGATCCCGAGGTGGATCTGTTTGCATCCCCCTGCAATTACAAAGTAGACAGATACTACACTCGGTCGGTGCAGTCAAGCTTTCGGAGTAGATGCATTAATGAGCCAATGGAAATTCAACAAGGCATATGCCTTCCCTCCACCTCCGATCATGCTAAAAATTCCTGCAGCAGCTCCAGTTGGAGAAAGTCGAGGTGGTAACAATAGCACCATACTGGCCGAGCAGGCCATGGTTTCCTCTCCTGAATCTGATGAGCTTCAGGGACCCATTGCCTCTTCCTCTCAGGCCGGACCTTCTTTCTCAAGGGGTGACCCTGCACCCTGTCCAGCGATACTGAGACTGATGGTCTGGTTCTTGAGAGGGAGAGGCTAGAGTCTCTTGGGTGTGCTTCAGGGGTAATCTCTACCCTTATGAGCTCCAGAAAGCCTAACACAAACAAAACTTACAATAGAATCTGGGCCAGATTTGTTAGCTTCACAGCTTCTGCAGGAAAATCATCTAGAAATCCTAGTGTTCAAGACATTTTGAGTTTTCTCCAATCAGGCTCTATCGATTATTTCCCCCAGGGTACAAGTTTCAGCCTTATCGGCATTTTCAGGAACATCATGGGCAACTCATCCCCTGGTTCAACAGTTCTTTTGGGGGGGCCTCGAGAATCGGGCCTTAGAGGAAACCTAGATTCCCCAAATGGGATCTTCCGCTCGTCCTTGATGCCCTTTCAGCACTCAACAACAAGGATCTTTCCTTTAAGGACTTATCAATCAAACTGGCCTTTCTAGTGGCCATTACTTCAGCCAAAAGGGTTTCAGAAATGGGCTTCCTGGGTTGTCAAGAACCCTTTTTGACTTTCTTCCCGGACCGAGTGGTCCTTATTCCCATGCTTGGGTCTAAGCCTAAAGTCACGTCAGTCTTTCACGAGAATCAGGAAATAGTCCTTCCTACTTTCCTACTTTCAATTCACCAGAATCAGCTCATCCCTTGTGTGTAGGCGAGACTCTGAAAGAGTACTTGCGAGTCACTTCATCTTTTAGAAACTCAAACTACCTGTTCTTGTTACACACTGGCAGCAACAAAGGAAAGAGGGCTTCCTCCAGAACGATAGCGGCCTGGATCGTTCAATCAATTCAACAGGCCTACAGGGCAAAGGGCTTGGCTCCTCCAGAGGCGGTGATGGCTCCTTCCACCAGAGGCATGGCAGCCTCATGGGCAGCAGCTCGACACGTGGCTCCTGAAGTGATATGCAAGGCAGCTTCGTGGTCCTCTATTAATACATTTATGTCTCATTATTTTATTGAGCCTGCTTCCCTTTCCTCTGTTAATTTTGGTCGAAAAATCCTGTCAGTTGACGGGAAAGATTAAATATTTTTTGTTCAGCATACCCTCCCGTGTGGATTGGCTAGTTATTTCCCACACGTAGTCTGCCATGGAGTCTGTCAGGAAAACGGAAAATTTATTACCAAATACTTACCGTAATTTTCCTTTCCTGATAGACTCCATGGCAGACGGAGTTTCCACCCATGAAAATAATATGAGAGTTGAAATTTGAGTCGGCTAGTTACGGAACACCTGTCTGTGGAGGTGAGCTCAAATTTATGGGTAAGGGGTCCTATAGCTGTGGAGAGGAGGCGGGGTTAACCCACACGTAGTCTGCCATGGAGTCTATCAGGAAAGCAAAATTACGGTAAGTATTTGGTAATCAATTTTCCGTTTTCTCTTCTTATCAGCACACTTTTTGTTAGCACATGAACTTATTGTCTCCTTGTACTGCTTTTTCTTCCTCTCAAACTCCAGCCCTTCTGTACAGCAATTGATAGAGGCCGATACTAGGACAAATTGATGTACTTACACCGCTTGCTTTAAAAAAAACACATTTAATGCTGTATTAATCAGTAAATAGTTTAATTATTTGTGTTTTTTGTACCCGCTCATTCAGGCTCAATATCAATGTATCTCAAAATATTATTTGAAATATTACAATAGCATTTGACTTAATGCTTACACAAAGATATTGGGCCCGATAAACTATAAATGGTGCAGTGCTCTGCACTGACCCATGTATATTTGTGTGCACTCTGTATATCTCTGTGCCCCTATTAATCACAGATCCCACAGGGACCTGACACACTGTCCCTGTGCAGGAAATGAAACAAGTTATAGGAGTTAACTGTATCACTTGTTCTCCTCTCTCCCCCCACAATCAGGAAGTGATCACTGAGGGAGAGAGAAGTGCAGGCAGCAGAGCAGCACAGAGCTACTTTCTGCCTGCTCCATCTGTCGAGTATCCATAGGAACACTTATCAGAGGAAACCTCCTGGCTGCTTCCCTCCTTGTCCCCTCTGCTCAACGTGCCCCCATAACAAGCTGCTTGCTCTGGGGGCACTCGGCAGGGAGGGGCCTAGAGTAAGGTGACCAGATTTTTAAAATTAAATCCGGGGACATATTTTTTTTTTACTAGTAATGGCGGCAATCAGTGACTCTCTGCCTGTCACCGCCCGCCTCAAGCCTTTCAAGTCTTACTCTCTGGGCCCCGGCTACTTCTGGGTAGGGAGCGAAGGAAGATCACTCCGCCAGGGAAGGCAAGAAGATAAGCAGGCAGGCGGCTGGCTGGGACTTGAACCAAGGCAGAAGAACATGCGAGCGGAGCTAAATGGGCATGCACCCAAAACTGAAGAAATATTCCCTCCGCTCTGACCAGCACATAATCATCAGATAGGGGCACAGATAATGGAAAAAAAAAACCCCTAAGCTAGTAGGAGCGGGGGGGTGTAATTCAGATTTTTTTTTTTATTCTGCACTGACTGTCTTTGAAATTGGCCCAGTCCCTGTTCAAATCCAATCCGGGGACAAAACTGGGGACAGACTTGGTCCGGGGGCAGTGTTCTCAATCCGGGGACTGTCCCCTGAAACCGGGGATGTCTGGTCACTCTAGCCTAGAGCGCCAGAGGGGGGCCCGAGAAGAGGAGGATCAGGGCTGCTCTGTGCAAAACCACAGCACAGAGCTGGTAAAAATATAACATGCTTGTTATTATTTTTTTTTTTTATAATTGTCTTTAATATCACAGTAAAGGAAGTCATCCTTGTGTGCATTTTCAGACCACACTGTCACATTGTAGCACAAATTTTAGTTTATAGACACAGAAACTACAACATTAGTGCGACAAATCACAATATGCGATTTTGTAGTTTATAGTGCACATGTCGCAAACCCTCTTCAGTATAGGTGTTCTGTTTTTTGTTTTTTTTTGGCATATGTCAAGTGCGCATCACATGTGTGCCAAAACCTGTGGGAAAAACAATAGTTTATCAGGCCCATTGTCGTATTTGATAGCATGATTATTACAATGTATAATGTTTAATATCCCAACACAAGGATATCATCAATGATCTTGATTACAAATTATTGATACAAAGTCATTCATGCAGGAATGTGGTGGGTATTGCTGCAGCATAGTGCTGATATAAAATAACAGTTGCACATAATACAAAAAAATCTGAGATGGAGACAGGATCTAGGCTTTTACTCTTCTTCTGATGTATACTTTCCTCTTCACAGAGAAGGGACGGTTAGGAGGGTGAGTAAGTTTTTCTTGACGTTGTGGAAAAACACTTCTTGGGATTGTTGCAGGGTTTATAGGAGCCATGCGCAGCCTCTTTCTTAAGAAAGCCCTGTTAATACCATCAAGATGATCATTTAATTCACCAATCCGTTTTTTCAGAGAGTTTACATCTCTGAGAAGGTCATCGAGTGCTTCAGAAAGTGATCGGATACTGAAATCAAACAAAATAATTGATAATATGACTCAAGTGAATAAGTGTATGAACACTTGACTTGATTTCTTGGCAACATACATTATTATACTAAGCATATGCGAAATATTGTGAACTATTTAAACCATGTATCCCCACTCCCAGACACTCCTTCTCTATTTAAAGGTGACAATAGCCAGACATTAGGAGTAAAAGTACTTGTAGACTGTCCTAACTGGGCAGTCATCAGGCATGCATAGTAAAATATAAAAGAACAATCAATTTCCTGTTAATTTCTTTGTACCCATAGGCTGTAGCTGCTGTTAACCCAGTCACTTACAGTGAGGTCTTTTTTCACTTTAAAAATAATAAGGGGTGCCTGGAGGACACAGTTTATTTATCTTTATAATTAGGGATGGGCCGAACACCCCCGGTTCGGTTCGCATCCAGAACATGCGAACGGACCGAAAGTTTGCGTGAACATTCAAACACTGTTAAAGTCTATGGGACTCGAACGTGAGAAATCAAAAGTGCGAATTTTAAAGGCTAATATGCAAGTTATTGTCCTAAAAAGGGTTTGGGGACCTGGGTCCTGCCCCGGGGGACATGTATCAATGCAAAAAAAAGTTTTAAAAACTGAAGTTTTTTCTGGAGCAGTGATTTTAATAATGCTTAAAGTGAAAAAATAACAGTGAAATATTCCTTTAAATATCGTATCTGGGTGGTGTCTATAGTATGCCTGTAAAGTGGCGCTTGTTTCCTGTGTTTAGAACAGTCCCTGCACAAAATGACATTTCTAAAGGAATAAAAGTCATTTAAAACTGCTTATTTTAAATGTTGGGTCCCGACAATATGGATGAAAATTATTGAGAAAAACTGCATGGGTACCCCCCTCCCCCCCCCAGCCTATTACCATGCCCTTCGGGTCTTGTATGGATATTAAGGGGAACCCCACACCCAAATTAAAAAAAGAAAAGGCGTGGGGGCCCCTAGGCCCTATATACTCTGAACAGCAGTATACAGGCAGTCCCAAGAAAGACAGGGACTGTAGGTTTGTTCTTAAGTTGAATCTGTTTGTAATTTGGAACAGGTACATTTTGTAAGTGTAGCTCCAGCCAAAACATCTATTTTTAAGCTTTTTGGATATCATAGGGAAGGGTTATCATCACCCCTGTAACATTTGTTTTGCTGTCTGTGTCCCTGTTCAGAAGATTTCACCTCACTTTCTGGCCCAATGACTATTGGATTTAGAAAATTTGTTTTTTTTAGGGAAACAAGGATTGGGGATAAAGCATCAGTCATATTAACTCTTATGCCTTGTACACACGATCGGTTTTACCGATGAAAACAGTCCGATGGACTTTTTTCATCGGACAAACCGATCGGGTATGGGCCCCATCGGTCTTTTTTCCATCGGTGATTAAAAATAGAACATGTTTTAAATTTATCCGATGGAAAAAAAACGATAGCAAATTCCGATCGTCTGTGTGGAACTCCATCGGAGAAAAAACCCACGCATGCTCAGAATCAAGTCGACGCATGCTCAGAAGCATTGAACTTAATTTTTCTCGGCTCGTCGGAGTGTTTTACGTCATGGCGTTTGGGTTGGTTGGTTTTTTTGACTGATGGTGTGTAGGCAAGACTGATGGAAGTCAGCTTCATCGGATTTCCGATGGAAAAATCCATTGGATTAGAATCCATAGGAAATCGGATCACGTGTACAGGGCTTTACAGGAGAGAATTTCCCTTCCCAGGGGTAGATTTCCTCTCACTTCTGGTTGTCTCCCTCCCCTTGTAAGTAGGAGTCGTTTGTAAGTTGGATGTTTGAAAGTAGGGGACCACCTGTATATATATACTATACTGTACTATACTATACTGTGCAAGCTCTGGCCAGTGATCCATCCTCAAGACCCAGTAACCCAGTGTATTTTCGGTTGGAAAGGTCTCCAAGTCTGATCTTGTCCCTAGGTATTCCTGCACCATGTAAATCACACGCTGGCGATGGTTGCTGGAACCGATCAAACCTTGGGGCTTCGGACTAAAAAATTGTCTGAACGCATCAGCGGAGTCAGCAGCGCCCTGCACATGCGGAGCTCTGCAGTGTGATGCAGTCGGTTGGCTGCCCTTAAGCTGGCCCCTGGAGGGCATCCTGCCTCGTTGAAGATGAGCCTCCTCCTCCTCCTCTCTTCTATCAGGCACACCTGTAGAGTCAGTGACCTCATTATCCCCTCCCTCCTTGCCACTGGAGCAAACCTGGCAGTATGCTGCAGCTGGGGGAACATGACTGCCAGTTTCTTGTCCTTCATGGGCACCCCCCTGTCTGGCTCACATTACTGCCTTCATCCTCAACCTGGGTACCATCATCAGAGCCTTCAAAATGCTGCGCATCCTGCTGTGGTCGAACAGTTCGGGGGACTCCTCAGGGCATGATGGTGGGGCTAGGGAAGGCGTGAGTGATGACATTGAGACGATGGAAGAGGTCGCTTTGGCAGCTGCATTGGCAGACAAAGTACCCTGAGCCTGGGTGACAGAGGATGAGGAGGATGAGGATGGCTTGGTCATCCACTCTACCAACTCTTCTGCATGTTGTGGCTAAACACGGCCAGCTGCCGAAAAAAAGGCCAAGCGTGCCCCACGGCCACGTGCTGAGGTAGCACAGTGTCCACGACCAACACTGTTGGCTGTAGACACAGAGCCTGCTTGCCTTCTTTTAGTGGCCTGTGAGCGTCTGCCTCTCGTTCATGGCCTTCCAGACATACTGTACAATTAGATTAGCAAAACAATGCCTGAAGTTTCCTAAAAACAGTACACCAGGAATGGCCTACAGTCAGGTATAGGCTTGGCTGGACTACAATGCAGTGGATATATATTTTATAAACTGCAGCTCACTGACTCACCTGCCTGCCTGAAAGTGTCTTTGAACACGTACACTAGGAATGGCCTACAGTCAGGTATAGGCTTGGCTGGACTAAATATATACAAGCCTGTGTATATATATATATATATATTTATTAAATACACTGCAGCTAACTGAATCAACTGCCTGCCTGAAGTATTTTAGAAACAGTACACCAGGAACGGTCTGCAGTGAGATCTAGCTGCACAGGATACAGTGTGTGTGTGTGTATATATATATATATATATATATATATATATATACAAAACCGGGATGCATATATATACTAAATACACTGGAGCTAACTGAATCAACTGCCTGCCTGAAGTATTTTAGAAACCGTACATCAGGAACGGTCTGCAGTGAGATCTAGCTGCACAGGATACAGTGTGTGTGTGTGTGTATATATATATATATATATATACAAAACCGGGATGCATATATATACTAAATTCACTGGAGCTAACTGAATCAACTGCCTGCCTGAAGTATTTTAGAACCAGTACACCAGGGACGGTCTGCAACGAGATCTAGCTAAACGGGATACAGTGTGTGTATATATATATATATATATATATATATATATATATATATATATATTGTAACAGCAGGCAGGTAAAATAACCAGGTTGCATCCAGGATGGGAGATATATATGTCCTAGATTCAGGCTTTATGCCAGTTTATACCACTAGAGGGAGTGCTGGGAGTCTTGCAGGGGAAGAGTTAATGAGCCCAGCTGAAGCAAGTGGGCTCATTGGGGTCTCTACAAGAACTCCCAGCATGCTAAGGGAGATGCTCCAACCTGGAACCAGATCTGTGTGGATAGTCTGGGGAGTGTGATCTCTGTGCGGTGAGCCAAAGCCTGTGTGGTTATTGCTAAGAACTTCAAAAAAGCAGGGAGCTAGGGACTGGGACAGCACAAGGCTGTACCCAGTTGTTAGTTAGGGACACCAACGTGTGTAGTGAGCGGTCAAGTTGACCAGGATTTATTTTCCTGTTTCTTTTGTTTTTGCTGTATTTTTTTGTCTGGTTTTTGTGTGGTGAACCCATCCAGGGGGTCACACACACCTGCTGCTGAGTATACCCCCTCACAGTTGGTGGAGAATGCGGGCAGTTTTTTTTAAAAGGCCAGCATGGAGGAGATACTGAAACAGCTGGCTCTAGCAAATGCCAATCAGCAGCAGACAAATGCAGGTTTGCAAAAGAGCCTTGTGGCTCAACAACAGAGCCTCGCAGCCCAGCAGCAAGCTCATCAACAGAGTCTGGCAGCCCAGCAACAAGCCCAGCAGCAATCTGAGGCCTGCTTCATAGACCTGTTGCAGAATCAAGAACAGAGACTACAGCAACAAATGGAGACATTAATGCAGCAACGTCCGCAGACCAGTGAGGCAAGTAGTTCCGCTAATACTGCGTCCTTTGGGGTGAGTCGTTTACTGACAAAAATGACTGGAGAGGATGATCCAGAGGTGTTTTTGACCACATTTGAAAGGACTGCTGAAAGGGAAAAGTGGCCTAAGGAGCAGTGGGCCGGACTGGTGGCCCCTCTGTTAACTGGTGAATCGCAGAAAGCTTACTATGACCTAGAGCCTGACCAAGCAAAAGACTATGTGATGCTAAAAAATGAAATATTGGCACGGCTGGGTGTCACCCTGGCCGTCCGGGCTCAGCGTGTGCATAACTGGACTTTCCGGCTTGGAAAACCCCCCAGGTCTCAAATGTATGATCTCATTCACCTGAGCAGGAAGTGGCTACAGCCAGAGACTTTGTCCGCACCAAAGATTGTGGAACGTGTTGTGATGGATCGTTTCTTGAGAGCTCTTCCTACTGCCATCCAAAAGTGGGTAAGCCATGGAGACCCAGAAACGGCTGATAATCTTGTGGATCGTGTAGAGAAGTACTTGGCTATGGAAAACCTGACTGCCTCTTCCAGAGACTCACGGACTTTCCACCCTAGGACCAGACCATTCCCAGTGGCGGGTAAGATGATTCCAAGGGGTGAGGGTGGAGAGAATGAGAGGGTGAGAGTTATACCTAATGTCTGGCGAGAACAGCCTGGGAAGTCAGGGGCTCAAGAGGCAGCAAAAAGGATTGTTTGCTACCGCTGCCGGCAAGAGGGACATATTGCAGCAAATTGCCCAGTTGTGGATGAACCCATGCAATGTGACTTTCTAAGGGACAGACGTCAGTCGTTGTTTGCGACTGTTGCATGCACTGCCATTCGGGGAACTGAGAAACATTTATGCAAAATGTGTATTAATGGTAAAAATGTTGTTGTGTTGCTGGATCCAGGTAGCCTGGTGACACTGATAAAAGCTGAATTAGTCACTACAGAGGTCTCTGGGAATAACAAGGTAGCTGTTATTTGTGTGCATGGGGACACCCAAGAGTATCCTGTGACTACAGTGTGTTTTGAGACCTCCAAAGGTAACCTCTCTCATCAGGTGGGGTAAGTGTCTCAGTTACCACATAATGCCATTGTGGGAAGGGATTTTCCAAAGTTTTGGGAACTCTGGGATCGTCCTGAGCCCCCCACTGGTGCCCCTATATACCAGGAATGTGATAGCCAGAATTTCTCTGAGAGTGGTGAGGACTCTCCAGAATTCCCCTTGTCAGTATTGGCAGGGGAGATTCGAGAAACTGGGGAGGAGCCAACATCCTTAGACGAAAACGTGCCGTCTGTGGAGTTTTCTGATTTCGAGGTTCACAAGGAAAATTTTGCCACAGAACAGTTAAAAGACCCCACCCTAATAAAGGCACGGGAAAACGTAGTGAAAATAGATGGCGAGTTAGTGAACCCAGATGAGACCTGCACTTACCCGTACTTCATCGTGGAAAAGGACCTACTGTATCGGGTGGCTAAAAGGGCAGAAGAAACAATTGAGCAGCTTATGGTCCCCAAACCTTACAGGAAGTTGGTGTTAGAGTTGGCCCATGGGCACATTCTTGGAGGTCATCTGGGGACAGAGAAAACCCGAGAGAGAGTATTGCAAAGATTCTATTGGCCTGGGGTCATGAAGGAAACAGAAAATTATTGTTCCTCCTGCCCTGTGTGTCAGGTCGGCACCAATGCCACATTTCTGTAACCCGCTGGTCCCTCTCCCCATCATTGAGGTCCCCTTTGAGAGGATCGCAATGGATTTGGTAGGTCCGATAATGAAGTCCGCTAGGGGGCATCAGTACATTTTGGTTATATTGGACTATGCCACCCGGTATCCGGAAGCGATTCCGCTCCGAAATACCTCGGCCAAAACCATAGCCAAAGAGCTATCTCTTGTTCTTAGCCGTGTGGGTATTTGTAAGAAACTGCTTACGGACCAAGGTACACCCTTTATGTCCCGGGTTATGAAAGAGCTGTGCAAGTTATTCAAAGTGTCACAATTGCGTACATCTGTGTATCACCCCCAAACAGATGGGTTGGTTGAAAGATTCAACAAAACCCTAAAACAAATGTTAAAGAAGGTGGTGGATAGAGATGGAAAGGATTGGGACTGTCTAATTCCCTATTTAATGTTTGCCATTAGGGAGGTACCCCAATCCTCTACGGGTTTCTCACCCTTTGAGTTACTCTATGGGAGACACCCAAGAGGGCTGTTGGATATCGCCAAGGAAACTTGGGAGAGTGAGAGTTCTCCCCACAGGAGTGTGATTGAGCATGTCGCCCTGATGCAAGATAGAATTGCACAGGTAATGCCAATCGTAAAGGAACATTTGGCCCAAGCGCAGTTGGCACAGCAGAGAGTGTACAACCGTGGGGCCAAGACCCGTACCTTTTCCCCGGGGGATAGGGTATTGGTACTTGTCCCTACGGTTGAAAGCAAATTCCTCGCCAAATGGCAAGGCCCCTACGAGATAATGGAAAAAGTGAGCGAAGTGAATTACAAGGTCAGACAACCAGGAAGGCGAAAGCCCGAACAGATCTATCACATTAATCTGTTGAAAGCCTGGAGGGATAGGGAATCCCTAGTCGCAGAAACTTGGTCACTAGCTCAGTCTGATTGCGTGATTCCTGAGGTTGGAATAGCAGTCACCTTGTCAAAACCTCAACAACAGGAGGTTAAGGAGTTTGTGCTTCGCAACAAGGAGGTTTTCTCTGAGCTGCCGGGACAAACGTCTGGGGTAGAGCATGATATTATTACCCCGCCCGGTGAAAGGGTGAAGCTAAAACCCTATCGGATCCCAGAGGCCCAACGGGAGGCAATACGTGAGGAAGTACAGAAAATTCTTAAGTTGGGGGTGATAGAGGAATCCCAAAGTGATTGGTCCAGTCCCATAGTGTTAGTGCCTAAACCGGATGGGAGCTGGCGATTTTGTAACGATTTTCGACAACTGAACAAAGTTACAAAATTTGACACCTACCCCATGCCACGTATAGATGAGTTGATCGACCGGCTGGGAACAGCCCGATACATGACAACCCTTGATCTCACAAAAGGGTATTGGCAAATTCCCCTGGCCAAATCGGCCAAGGAGAAAACTGCGTTTGTAACCCCAGATGGAGCGTTCCAATATAAAAGAATGCCGTTTGGATTACAGAATGCACCGGCAACATTCCAGCGGAAAATGGACCAGATACTGAGGCCCCATCAGAAGTATGCCGCGGCTTACCTGGATGATGTAATTATCTATAGCACAGATTGGGCCTCACATCTGCCAAAAGTGCAAGCAGTCCTAGACTCTATCCGGGAAGCTGGGTTTACGGCCAACCCCAAGAAGTGTACCATTGGACAGGAGGAGGCCAAATATCTTGGGTACACCATTGGGAGGGGGTAATAAAACCCCAGGTCAATAAAGTCAAGGCCATACAGAATTGGCCACGTCCCAACAGCAAGAAGCAGGTACGAGCCTTTCTGGGAATCGCTGGTTATTATCGGCGATTCATTCCCCACTTTGCTTCTCAGGCTGTGCCCCTAACCATCCTGACAAAAGGGAAAGAGTCTGTCATGGTTAAATGGACCCCAGAGGCTGAGGCAGCATTCCAATTCTTAAAAAAAGCCTTATGTAGCCAGCCAGTGTTGCACTCACCAGACTTCTCTAGGGACTTTGTCGTACAAAGTGATGCATCAGACGTTGGGTTAGGAGCAGTATTGTCCCAGGTCTGGAACGGGGAAGAGCACCCAGTCATTTACCTCAGCAGGAAATTGAAGTCCCATGAGGTAAATTACGTCACAATTGAGAAGGAGTGTTTAGCGGTGAAGTGGGCTCTAGATTCCCTTCGGTACTATCTGTTAGGTAGGCACTTTGACACGATTACTGATCATGCTCCTTTAAAGTGGATGGCTCAAAACAAAGAGACAAATAGAAGAGTAAATAGGTGGTTCCTGGCCCTACAGGAATTCAACTTTGCAGTAAAGCATCGCCCTGGCGTTCAAATGGGGAATGTAGATGCTTTGTCTCGAGTACATGCATGCCTGATTGCTTGTGTTCCAACCCCAAGGTTAAAACAAGAGGGGGGGGGGTATGTAACAGCAGGCAGGTAAAATCACCAGGTTGCATCCAGGATGGGAGATATATATGTCCTAGATTCAGGCTTTATGCCAGTTTATACCACTAGGGGGAGTGCTGGGAGTCTTGCAGGGGAAGAGTTAATGAGCCCAGCTGAAGCAAGTGGGCTCATTGGGGTCTCTACAAGAACTCCCAGCATGCTAAGGGAGATGCTCCAACCTGGAACCAGATCTGTGTGGATAGTCTGGGGAGTGTGATCTCTGTGCGGTGAGCCAAAGCCTGTGTGGTTATTGCTAAGAACTTCAAAAAATCAGGGAGCTAGGGACTGGGACAGCACAAGGCTGTACCCAGTTGTTAGTTAGGGACACCAACGTGTGTAGTGAGCGGTCAAGTTGACCAGGATTTATTTTCCTGTTTCTTTTGTTTTTGCTGTATTTTTTTGTCTGTATATAGTTTAAATAAAACCACACCCTTTTGTTTTCTCCTACCACAGTCTGCTGTGCCGGTTTTTGTGTGGTGAACCCATCCAGGGGGTCACACACACCCGCTGCTGAGTTAACCCCCTCATTATATATATATATATATATATATATATATATATATATATATATTGTGACAGCAGGAAGGTAAAGTTACCTGGTTGCATCCAGGGGGGTAGGTATATTTCTCCCAGATTCAGGCTTTATGCCGACTTATACAACTAGGGAGAAAGTTGATGAAGCCCAGCTGAGGCTAGTGGGCTCATTGATGACTCATACCTCTAGGGAGAGTGCTGGGCGTCGTGCAGGCAGGGAGTTGATGAGACCAGCTGAAGCTTGTCAGCTCGTTTAAGGCCTCTATAAAAACTCCCAGATTCATTAGGTGTTTGCTCATGCCTGGAACCAGACCTGTGTGGACTGTCTAGGGAGAGTGAACCCCTGTGCGGTGAGACAAAGCCTGTGTGGCTATTTGTTTGGACATTTACTAAACCAGGGACTTAGGGACTAGGACAGCACCAGGCTGATCCCAGTTGTTAGTTAGGGAAACCTGCATGTTTAGTCAGAGGTCAAGCTGACCAGGATTTATTTTGTTTATGTTTCTTTTTGCTTTGCTGTGTTTTTTTCACTGTAAATAGAGAAATAAACCGCACCTTTTGATCTTGAAAACCACAACCTCCGTCTGCTGGGCCTGTTTTTGTGTGGGGAGCCCATCCAGGGGGTCACACACACCCGCTACCGAGCTAACCCCCCCACAGTTGGTGGAGAACCAGTGGCAGTTTTTTTTTAAGCCAGCATGGAGGAGATACTGAAACAGCTGGCTCTAGCAAATGCCAATCAACAGCAGACAAATGCAGGTTTGCAAAAGAGCCTTGCAGCTCAACAACAGAGCTTCGCAGCCCAGCAACAAGCCCAGCAGCAATCTGAGGCCCGCTTCATAGACCTGTTGCAGAAGCAAGAGCAGAGACTACAACAACAGATGGAAGCAGTAATGCAGCAACGTCCGCAGACCAGTGAGGAAAGCCGTCCCACTAATACCGCGTCCTTTGGGGTGAGTCGTTTATTGACAAAAATGACTGGAGAGGATGATCCAGAGGTATTTTTGACCACATTTGAAAGGACTGCTGAAAGAGAAAAGTGGCCTGAGGAGCAGTGGGCTGGACTGGTGGCTCCTCTGTTAACTGGTGAATCGCAGAAAGCTTACTATGACCTAGAGCCTGACCAAGCAAAAGACTATGTGATGCTAAAAGCTGAAATATTGGCAAGGCTGGGTGTCACCCTGGCTGTCCGGGCTCAGCGTGTGCATAACTGGACTTTCCAGCTTGGAAAACCCCCCAGGTCTCAAATGTATGATCTCATTCACCTGAGCAGGAAGTGGCTACAGCCAGAGACTTTGTCCGCACCGGAGATTGTGGAACGTGTTGTGATGGATCGTTTCTTGAGAGCTCTTCCTACCACCATTCAAAAGTGGGTAAGCCATGGAGACCCAGAAATGGCCGGTAAACTTGTGGATCGTGTAGAGAGATACTTGGCTGCAGAGAACCTGACGGCCTCTTCCAGAGACTCTCGGACTTTCCACCCTAAGACCAGACCATCCCCAGGGGCGGATAAGATGATTCCAAGGGGTGAGGGTGGAGAGAGTGAGAGGGTGGGAGCTCTGCCCAGGGTTTGGCGAGAACAGCCTGGGAAGTCGGGGGCTCAAGAGGCAGCCAAAAGGATTGTTTGCTACCGCTGCCGGCAAGCGGGACATATTGCAGCAAATTGCCCGGTTGTGGAGGAACCCATGCAATGTGACTTTCTGACGGACAGACGTCAGTCGCTGTGTGCGACAGTCGCATGCACTGCCATTCGGGGAACTGAGAAACATTTATGCAAAATGTGTATTAATGGTAGAAATGTTGTGGTATTACTGGATTCATGTAGCCTTGTGACCCTGATAAAGGCTGAATTAGTTAAAACAGAGGTCTCTGGGAATAGCAAGGTAGCTGTTATTTGTGTGCATGGGGACACCCGAGAGTATCCAGTGACTACAGTGTGTTTCAAGACCCCCAAAGGTACCCTCTCTCATCCAGTGGGGTTAGTATCTCAATTACCGCATGATGCCATTGTGGGAAGGGATTTTCCGAAGTTCTGGGAACTGTGGGATGATCCTGAGCCCCCCACTGGTGCCCCTATGTACCAGGAAGGTGATAGCCAGAACTCCTCTGAGAGTGGTGAGAACTCTCCAGAATTTCCCTTGTCAGTATTGGCAGGCGAGACTCAAGAAACTGGAGAGGAGCCCACCTCCTCAGACGAAAACCTACCGTCTGTGGAGTTTTCTGATCTTGAGGTTCACAGGGAAAATTTTGCCACAGAACAGTTAAAAGACCCCGCCCTAATAAAGGCACGGGAAAACGTAGTGGAAATAGATGGCGAGTTAGTGAACCCAGATAATACCTGCACTTACCCATACTTCAGCGTAGAGAAGGACCTACTGTATCGGGTGGCAAAAAGGGCAGAAGAAACCGTTGAGCAGCTTGTGGTGCCCAAACCTTACAGGAAGTTGGTGTTGGAGTTGGCCCATGGGCACATTCTTGGAGGTCATCTGGGGACAGAGAAAACCCGAGAGAGGGTATTACAGAGATTCTATTGGCCTGGGGTGATGAAGGACATAGAAAATTATTGTTCCTCCTGCCCTGTGTGTCAGAGGTCGGCCCCGATGCCACATTTCCGTAGCCCGCTGGTCCCTCTACCCATCATTGAGGTCCCGTTTGAGAGGATCGCAATGGATTTGGTAGGTCCTATAATCAAGTCCGCTAGGGGGCACCAGTACATATTAGTTATAATGGACTATGCCACCCGTTATCCAGAAGCGATCCCTCTCCGAAATACCTCGGCCAAAACCATAGCCAAAGAGCTATCTCTTGTTTTTAGCCGGGTGGGTATTTGTAAAGAACTGCTTACGGACCAAGGTACACCCTTTATGTCCCGGGTTATGAAAGAGCTGTGTAAATTGTTCAAAGTGACGCAATTGCGTACGTCTGTGTATCACCCCCAAACCGATGGGCTGGTTGAAAGATTCAACAAAACCCTAAAACAAATGTTGAAGAAAGTGGTGGATAGAGATGGAAAGGATTGGGACTGTCTACTTCCTTATTTGATGTTTGCTATTAGGGAGGTGCCCCAATCCTCTACGGGATTCTCCCCCTTTGAGTTACTGTATGGGAGACACCCAAGAGGGCTGTTGGATATTGCCAAGGAAACTTGGGAAAGTGAGAGTTCTCCCCACAGGAGTGTGATTGAGCATGTCGCCCTGATGCAAGATCGAATTGCACAGGTAATGCCCATCGTGAAGGAACATTTGGCCCAAGCGCAGTTGGCACAGCAGAGAGTGTACAACCGTGGAGCCAAGACCCGTACCTTTTCCCCGGGGGATAGGATATTGGTACTTGTCCCTACGGTTGAAAGTAAATTCCTTGCCAAATGGCAAGGCCCCTACGAGATAATGGAAAAAGTGAGCGAAGTGAATTACAAGGTCAGACAACCAGGAAGGCGAAAGCCCGAACAGATCTATCACGTTAATCTGTTGAAAGCCTGGAGGGATAGAGAGTCCCTAGTCACAGAAACTTGGTCGCCAGCTCAAACTGGTTGCATGATTCCGGAGGTTGGAATAGCAGCCACCTTGTCACAACCCCAACAACAGGAGGTTAAGGAGTTTGTGCTTCGCAACAAGGAGGTGTTCTCTGAGCTGCCGGGACAAACATCTGGGGTAGAGCATGATATTATTACCCCGCCCGGTGAAAGGGTGAAGTTAAAACCCTATCGGATCCCAGAGGCCCGACGGGAGGCAATACGGGAGGAAGTACAGAAAATGCTGAACTTAGGGGTGATAGAGGAGTCCCAAAGTGATTGGTCTAGTCCCATTGTGTTGGTGCCTAAACCGGATGGGAGCTGGCGATTTTGTAACGATTTTCGTCAGTTGAACAAAGTTACAAAATTTGACACCTACCCCATGCCACGTATAGATGAGTTGATCGACCGGCTGGGAACAGCCCGATACATGACGACTCTTGACCTCACAAAAGGGTATTGGCAAATTCCCCTGGCCAAGTCGGCCAAAGAGAAAACCGCATTTGTAACCCCAGACGGGGCGTTCCAATATAAGAGAATGCCGTTCGGGTTACAGAATGCGCCGGCCACATTCCAGCGGAAAATGGACCAGATACTGAGGCCCCATCGGAAGTATGCTGCGGCTTACCTGGATGACGTAATTGTCCATAGCACAGATTGGGCCTCACATCTGCCAAAAGTGCAAGCAGTCCTAGACTCTATCCGGGAAGCGGGGTTTACGGCTAACCCCAAGAAGTGTACCATTGGGCAGGAGGAGGCCAAATATCTTGGGTACACCATTGGCAGGGGAGTAATAAAACCCCAACTCAACAAAGTCGAGGCCATCCAGAGTTGGCCACGTCCCAACAGCAAGAAGCAGGTACGAGCCTTTCTGGGAATCGCGGGTTATTATCGGCGCTTCATTCCCCACTTTGCTTCTAAGGCTGTGCCCCTAACCAACCTGACGAAAGGGAAAGGGTCGGTCATGATTAAATGGACCCCCGAGGCTGAGGCAGCATTCCAATTCTTGAAACAAGCCTTATGTAGCCAGCCAGTGTTGTACTCACCCGACTTCTCTAAAGACTTTGTCGTACAAAGTGATGCGTCAGATGTGGGGTTAGGAGCAGTATTGTCCCAGGTCTGGAACGGGGAAGAGCACCCAGTCATTTACCTCAGCAGGAAGTTGAAGTCCCATGAGGTAAATTACGCCACGGTTGAAAAGGAGTGTTTAGCGGTGAAGTGGGCTCTAGATTCCCTTCGGTACTATCTGCTAGGTAGGCACTTTGACATGGTTACGGATCACGCTCCGTTAAAGTGGATGGCTCAAAACAAGGAGACAAATAGAAGAGTAAATAGGTGGTTCCTGGCCCTACAGGAATTCAACTTCACAGTAAAGCATCGCCCTGGCGTTCAAATGGGGAATGTGGATGCTTTGTCTCGAGTACATGAATGCCTGATTGCTGGTGTTCCAACCCCAAGGTTAAAACAAGAGGGGGGGGGTATGTGACAGCAGGAAGGTAAAGTCACCTGGTTGCATCCAGGGGGGTAGGTATATTTCTCCCAGATTCAGGCTTTATGCCGACTTATACAACTAGGGAGAAAGTTGATGAAGCCCAGCTGAGGCTAGTGGGCTCATTGATGACTCATACCTCTAGGGAGAGTGCTGGGCGTCGTGCAGGCAGGGAGTTGATGAGACCAGCTGAAGCTTGTCAGCTCGTTTAAGGCCTCTATAAAAACTCCCAGATTCATTAGGTGTTTGCTCATGCCTGGAACCAGACCTGTGTGGACTGTCTAGGGAGAGTGAACCCCTGTGCGGTGAGACAAAGCCTGTGTGGCTATTTGTTTGGACATTTACTAAACCAGGGACTTAGGGACTAGGACAGCACCAGGCTGATCCCAGTTGTTAGTTAGGGAAACCTGCATGTTTAGTCAGAGGTCAAGCTGACCAGGATTTATTTTGTTTATGTTTCTTTTTGCTTTGCTGTGTTTTTGTCACTGTAAATAGAGAAATAAACCGCACCTTTTGATCTTGAAAACCACAACCTCCGTCTGCTGGGCCTGTTTTTGTGTGGGGAGCCCATCCAGGGGGTCACACACACCCGCTACCGAGCTAACCCCCCCACAATATATATATATACAAAACTGGGATGCATATATAGCGCACCCACCCCAGACTTTACCTGCTTTTCTTAACTTGGCTCCTCCGCAGGAAAGACTGAGGCACACCGCACTACATGCCCGTACCCTCCTGGATGGGGAGGTTGAGTGGTGTTAGTTTTCTCGGGCCTGCCTGTGGCTGGTGTTTGAATCCTCCCGAGCTGATCTCACCTCTGGCTTGGCCAGAGACAAGTCTTTAATTCTCCCCAGTAAAGCCACTGTCCACACCAACTGAAAGTCCAACTTCTGTATTTATTTCACATGGATAATAAATAGTCCCTTTAAGAGCAGACAGGTTGAGACGAGACACCGGTCAGATAAGGTGGGAGAGAGGTCCAGGCACAAACTCAAATCTTGGTTCTCTTACTGTTCTGATATGCACGAACAGGTTTGGTGTGCGATCTTTATCACAGACCTAATGAATATGAAAGTCACTGCCACTGACTTGTTGAAGATGGTCACTGCCACTGACTGGGTGAATAGGGCCTTGCCCTATTTGGTCACTGCCACTGACCTGGTGTGCGTAGAGTCACTGCCACTATGACCTACAGAACATGCACTGCCTTCTTGGAGAACTTGGCCCATGTCAAAGAGAAAAACATCCCTCCGGAGAGTTACCAGAGGCCCTCACTGTCACCACGACTCTGCGCTGGGTCTTCAGAAAGGGTCACCTCCCTGGCCTCCTCGATCCAAGATGCGGGTCCCCTCGCAAGGCGGCACCCTGGGAGCTCTCGATCCCCAGCGGACCCCAGCGGAAGGCCGCTGGGCCCCGGGCTTCCCATCTAGTACCTCACCCCAGACTGAAGGTGTCTGGGATGGAACAGCAACTCCGCCTCCGGGCCTAGGGCACCCGGAGGCGACACACACACCACCCAGGCTGAAGGTGCCTGGGCGCGACCCCCACTGGAAGATGGCCGCCCCTTTTTATACCCTCTCCTGACAGGCACAGCAGGTTCCCCGCCGCACTGCTGTCAAGAGGAGACAAGAAAAGGCACAACCCTGTACTGCGGTTTATCCCGGGGCTATGGCAACAGTGCCACCTATAGACCCCAGGGAACTGCACATCAGTACTATCTCCCAGGGACAGCAATGGTCTATGAACCCTAACAATTTGTGTATCTGAGCCTTATTACCACTCAGATACTTCCCTTAAATATAGCACACCGCTACACATATATATTCTAAATACACTGAAGCTAACTGAATCAACTGCCTGCCTGCTCAAAGTAAATGAAATGAAATTACACTCTCTCTCTCTCTCAACGCCAGCAACACACTACACAGAGCCAACGTGCAGGAGGCCTTTTATAGTGTGGGGCGTGGGCACCCTGCCTTTGGCCAATTATGGCTCTCTTCGCTGACGGCGCTGTGATTGGCCAAAGCATGCGGGTCATAGTGCATGCTTAGACAATTATCAGCCAGCAATGCACTGCGATGACGCAGTGCATTATGGGCCGTGACGCGCCGCTCGAATTTGGCGTGAACGGCCCATAATGTTCGAACTTCGTCGAACGATCGACCAGCCGATGTTCGAGTCGAACTCATGTTTGACTCGAACAGATAGCCCATCCCTATTTATAATACTACAATGTATTATACTACATTTGTCATTTACCAAACTACCAAACATCCTCTGGAACTCCCTGCCCTGGTATGTTCGATCAGCCCCTACCCTGTCCAGCTTTAGGAGATCCCTGAAAACTAATTTATTCAGGGAGGGCCCATCCCACACCCACCTAAAAACTGTACCCGAGCCACCCCCCATCAAATCATCCCCTGCAGCTATTACCTTTTGTACCACCACCCCCCTCCCTTTACAATGTAAGCTCTACGAGCAAGGCCCACCTGTCCCTTCTGTATTGAACTGTATTTTAATTGTGTTGTCCCCCTTTTACATTGCAAAGCGCTGAGCAAACTGTTGGCACTATATAAATCGTGTATAGTAATAATAATATTACTGAAGAGAGGCACAGCAAATCTAAATTTCCCATGTATATGCATGGAAGTGAGTTTCATTAGCATTTCAGAAGCATCATGCATGTGTAGAGATCTGCTGCTCTCTGCTGTTACATTTTAATATCACAGTGTTATGCATAATTATGTATTAGCACTTCCTGTCTTTGGGGGGGGGGGGGCGGGTGGCTTAAAAACCCTAGAAGGAGAAAGTGGAGAGAGAGAGAAGGAGAGAGGGAGAGAGAGGGAGTGAGAGGTGCTGACACCATGGAGTTGATTTACTAAAGGCAAATAGAATGCGCACTTTGCAAAGTTGCACTCTACAAAAAAAAACTGAATTTTTGCTTGCACGTGATTGGATGATGGAAGTCAGCAGAGCTCCTCCTCATTTACTAAGCTCTGGAGCAACTTTGCAAAGTGCACAGTTTATTTGCCTTTAGTAAATCAACCCCCACATGTCCACATACAGGAGCTACATTGCTGCAATACGGTATTTTATCCAAACCAGAAGCATTGATTGTTCTGTCCATCAGATGTCTATATTTTGATTATCTGCATTTGTGTGATTAAAATTACATTTAAAGTTGTAATTTACATAGACAATTATATGCAGAGCGCAGGCGCCATCCAGCGTCCTTTTTTGGTACTGCTTTAGTTTGTTTATTATTTCATGCATTGTATGTGTAAGCCAGGAAGTAGTTAGTAAGCAAGGTATTCTGGGTAGAATCTTCACTGGAAGTGAAGCAGATTCACCATGCTTTGAAAAGACACTGCAGGAGGCAGGACATGTCTTGTTCAATCTATCACCATCACCCCTTAGAGAACTTAAAAAGTATGTTTTTACTATCTCATCTTGTATTGTGTATCGTTGTTTCTGCAATGTATGCTGTATTGTATGAGATATTGTATTTATTGAGGTTTATTTTTGTTATTTGTAGTTTCACCTGGCTTGTTCTAATAAAGTTGAGATCAAAGAAATATGGTATCTGAAGTTTAGGGTACAAGAAGGTTTAAGCTATATGTCCTCGAGACAAAACAGTAAAAATTTTAAGCTGACCTCTGAAAGGAAGATAAGCTGACTTCTGAAGTCTGTACAGCCTGGGGCTACGCAGTACCCATACAGTCAGAAGCCTTAAAGATACAGGCCTGCAGCAGGCGAAGTAAGCAGCCACGCTACACAGAGACAAGCAGCACCGACACTAGAACGGTCTCTATACAGCAGGACAGCTTCTTCCCCGCAGCCATGTCTCACAGTGGAACATCTTCTTACAAAACACGATCACGAGCAAGCTCATCTAGGTCATCTGTCGCAAATGCAGCAGCTATCACCCATTCAAAAGCTGAAGCAGCAAGACCCAGGGCCGCATTCGCAGACCAAGAGCTACAGATGAAAAAAGAAAAGACCCACCTTGAAGCAGAAAGGGTGACACAGGAACAAGAGAGAGAGAAGGAAAGAGTACGCATAGAGCAAGAGAAGGAACAAAGAATACGCCTGGAACAAGAGAGAGAGAAAGAAAGAGAGTATGCATGGAAGACGAGCTAGCTCAGCAAGAGGCATCTCTGAAATTGCAGCAAGCTATCCTAGAAGCTAACATGGAGTAGCTGGCAGTGGACCGAGACGCTGCCGCCACCATTGCAGAGGTTTTAGAAGCTACGATGAGCCAAGAGCAGGTAGCAGCATACCGGGCCTAGAGGAGGACCACCAAGATTCTTCGCAACGCACTTCAGATTATGTCTTCCAGCACTGTGACCCAAGCAGCATCCCACAACAAGAAATTAAACATGACGTCAGTGAGTCACATCAAATAAAGCAGCAACAAGCCGACCATGGACCCCAGTGCTACAAGCAAGAAAAATCTGACAGAGTTCCAGTACCAATCAAACTTTCTACTCCACGAGGTACCCAGCCTTCATACAAACATTAAACACCTGTCTTCACTCCAAAGGTGTATGCAACAAGCCGGTATGAACTGCCAACCTTATTCAAGTTTGAGCCCAGCGCGCCTAAAGAAGAGACTTCTACCAGGTACGCCTATGCACCGCACCACAATACACCAGCAGCCTACCCCAATGCCAATCAGGCTACTGTAGACTTTGCCAAGTTCCTGGCTAAACGTGAGTTAGTTACTTAAGGACTTGTCAAATTTAGTGATCGCCCTCAACACTACAGGGCATGGCGATCCTCTTTCCAGAGTGTCATTCAAGGTCTAGATCTATCCTGCAGGCAACGGATGGAACTTCTCGTAAAGTGGGAGAGAGTTACCGCTCAGATGTGACTGGTGACTCATTCACAAGATCCAGAGCCGTGGGTGCAGGCAATGCATATGACAATGCAAAATATCTGAGGAAAACGCTTGGACAACCGCACTCCAAAAAAAGGTTCTTTTATTTAAAACAAAAGCACAAACAACATGCCACAGCAAAAAAACAGCAAGTATGAGCTGACGTTTCGCACTGCGATTCAGTGCTTAATCATAGCTAATCGTAAAGTGGCTTGTCAATGATTCTGCTGAACATGCCAGAAGGATCAGAGACATTAATATAAACCACCCTGAGATAGGCCTTGCAAACATCTGGAACAGACTGGATAGATGTTATGGCTCACCAGAGGCTATAGAGAGTACACTGTTTAAAAGGATAGAGGACTTCCCAAAAATACCTAGCAGAGGTTACCAAAGACTCAAGAGAGAATTCAATGACCTGTGTATGGAGTTACAAGTTGCTAAAGCAGAAGGGGACTTACCTGGCCTTTCTTATCTTGACTCTGCTAGAGGTATTAACTCCTTAGCACAAAAACTTCCTTATGAGTTACACAAAAGATGGATTGCTCATGGCTGTAACTACAAACGGAAACACAATGTGCCCTTTCCACCCTTTTAGTGAGTTTGTGGACTTTGCAGACAGACAAGCAGGAACAAAAGTTGACCCCAGCTTCATTTTCCAGTGTCTTATACCACTTCTTCTGGCCCTAAGTAACTCAGAGCTCCAGTAGCAGTGCACAAAACTAACATTTCTTCCCACAGATTTGCAGAGTCTCAGCCAGAGGATCAAGACAACGACCCTACTAAGTTCTGCCCTCTGCATAAGATGCCGCATCCTCTTCTGAAATGCAGAGCCTTCAGGACAAAGACCATCCAAGATCGCAAAGCTTTCCTCAAAGAGAACAACATCTGTTATAAGTGCTGCTCTTCGTCCACACACTTTGCCAAGGACTGTAAGGTCAGTGTCAAATGTACAGAATGTGACAGCACATAGCACAACACAGTTTTACACCCAAGGTCTACTCCAAGAACCTTCCCACCTGTCCATGGTGACAAGGAGCAAGGCAGGGAGACCAAGGACTCTAGTACAGATGCCACAGCAATCACTTCACAGTGCACTGAATTCTGCAAAGGAAGTACAGGTGGCAGATCCTGCTCTAAAATCTGTCTAGTGAAAGTTTACGCAAAAGGACGCAGAGACAAAGCAGTCAAGCTCTACGTCATCTTGGATGATCAGAGTAATAAGTCACTAGCTAGATCTGTGTTTTTTGACATTCTAAACCTTAAAGGCCCCAGCAGCCCTTACTCCCTTAGGATTTGTGCAGGTACAGTGGAAACGGCGGGGAGAAGAGCTGACGGCCTACAAATTGAATCTATGGATGGTAAGACATGCCTATCCTTACCGACCATAATAGAGTGCAACCAGATGCCAGATAACAGGTCGGAGATTTGCACACCAGACGCAGCAGCTCACCAGACCCACTTGAATCACATAGCACATCTCATACCAGAACTTGATGATCAGGCTCAGATAATCTTACTCCTAGGGAGGGATATCTTGCAAGTCCACAAAGTAAGGAAACTGATCAACGGTCCTAAAAACGCTCCATATGCCCAAAAACTGGATCTTGGGTGGGTCATTATAGGTGATGTTTGCCTGGGAGGTGCACACAAACCGGCATCTGTTAATAACCTGCTCACTAGTACCCTCGAGAATGGTCGTCCTTCTCTTTTCCAATTCCAACCCTGTCAAAATCAAATTCTCATAAAGGAGCTACCACACAACAACCCTGTACCTCTTTCTTTCCTAAGTCCCCTCTGTGACAGCAATACCTATGACGAAGACCAAAGCGACTTAGGACACTCAGTGTTCAGGAGAACAAAGGATGACAACCAGGTAGCAATGTCCATTGAGGATACTCTCTTCCTAGAGGTTATGGAAAGCAGTATGGAAAAAGACGTGACTAATAGCACCTCTTCCCTTTAGGCCACAAAGACAACGTTTGCCTAACAACCGAGAACTAGCATATAAATGCCTCACTTCCCTAAGACACAATCTTCAAAGGAAACCAGAGATGAGAGAACATTTCTTTTCCTTCATGGACAAAATATTCCTGAATGGTCATGCTGAGACTCAGAGGAATGTTGGTACTTACCCATATTTGTGGCCTATCACCCTAAGAAGCCAGGGCAGATTAGAGTGGTGTTCGATTCCAGCGCCAAGCATGAGGGTGACTCTCTAAATGATGTCCTTCTCTCTGGCCCTGACCTGTACAACAGACTATTAGGAGTACTTCTCCGCTTCTGCAAGGATTCAGTTGCATTCATGGCAGATATACAACAAATGTTCTATTGCTTTCTTGTTAAAGAAGAACACCAAAACTTTCTGAGGATTCTCTGGTTCAGGGACAACAACCCCTCTGGAGACATCACAGAATACCGCATGAGGGTGCACATATTTGGCAACAGCTCTTCCCCTGCAGTTGCTATATATGGCCTCAGACACTCGGCCAGAGTGGGAAAGTCAGAGTATGGGTCAGATGTCAGACAATTTGTGGACAAGGATTTCTACGTAGACGATTGCTTGAAATCACTACCCACAAATGAAGCCGCAATCATTCTCCTCAAAAGAACTCAGGCAATGCTTGCTTGTTCCAACTTAAGACTCCACAAGATTGCTTTCAACAGTAGAGAAGTTTTAAAAGCCTTTCCTGTCCAAGATCATTCCAACGAGTTAAAGGACTTAGATCTAGGCACAGACTCACTTCTCGTGCAACGCAGCCTTGGTTTGCTTTGGGACTTAAGATCTCACACCTTTACTTTCCAAGTAAACACAGAAGAAAACCCCTTTACCCGTAGAGGTATCCTGTCTACCATAAACAGCCTGTATGATCCTTTAGGCTTTGTAGCACCTGTCACCATCCAGGGTAAGGCACTAATTAGAGACTTAACCTATTCGTCGCTAGATTGGTACCACTCTCTTCCCACCGACAGGAAGAACTTATGGCTAGAGTGGAAGGACTCAGTAACAGTTCTATTCAACCTTAAAATTCCACGCCCATATGCTCCTCTGTCATCTGCAGACCTTCAGATGCAAAGACTCTGTTAAAGCAATTGCTGCTGTAGCTTACCTGAAAACCATAGACACTAAAGGACAATGCCACATAGGATTTGTAATGGGGAAAGCAAAACTTGCACCACTTCCCGAACACACCATACCCAGGCTGGAACTTTGTGCTGCAGTATTGGCTACAGAGCTAGCTGAACTAATTGCAACAGAGACAAACCTAGAAATTCAAAAAGCTGAGTCAATGGACACTTCAAGTTTTATTAATGCTCTTATGCGGCGTACACACAATCGTTTTTCATGCCATTTTTTAAACCAACCTTTTTCTCGTCGTTTTTTTTTCATGTTTCCTCTCAAGCCTGTCTTGCGTACACACGATCATTAAAAAAAAACGTTCAAGCAAAGCGCAGTGGCGTACAACACGTACGACGGCACTATAAAGAGGAAGTTCCGTTCTAATGACGCCACCCTTTGGGACGCTTTTGCTAATTTTGTGTTACCGCGTGTTAGTAAAAGTTTGGTGAGAGACGATTCGCGCTTTTCAGTCTTCGTGCTTTGAAGATCGTTTTGTGGAGTTCAGTTTGTGCCTGTGGGTTCGTATCTGTCTTGCAGTGCTTGTAGTCAGTTCGTATCTGTTTATTCAGTGCGTTCTTGTCTGCTCGTTCCTGTTTTTCAGCTTGTTCTTCATAGGCCTTGCTGTTCTTCCTTTCGTTCTTCTAGTTCGTTCTGAGCTGCCGACCGTTATCTAGCCATGTTGCGGCTACGTACTCGTCGTAGAGTTCGTGCTGTAGTTGGTGCCGGGGTTCATGCTGTATCCCGACTCCAGGCCATGAACAGGGTGAGGAGGAGTTCATGGACCAAGAATTGGTTGCTCCAGCGGCACCAGTTCTGTCATATGCCTTTGTTGCGACTACAGGAATTTTCTCAGGATGTCTGACCCCGTATTTCAGCATCTGTTGGCTTTGGTGTCCCCCTACATTACCAGGCAGGACACCGTTATGCGTGAAACCATCAGTGCTTAGCAGAGGCTCATTGCCACGTTGCGATACCTGGCGACTGGGAGAAGCCTGCAGGACCTAAAGTTCTCCACAGGCATATCCCCCCAGGCTCTGGGTATCATTATACCAGAGACGTGTTCTGCCATCCTTCAAGTTTTGCAGGAGGACTATATTAAGGTAAGTGTTCTTATTTCAAACCTCACATTGTATGTATTTCTTTGTTAATATTTTTTTTTTGGTTTATTAACAGTCCCTAATTCCCATGATTCTTAGCTGCAGGGAATGTCCCCTTTCTCCACATGGTTATTTATTTTTGGGAATGTTTTTATTAGGCCTACATTTAAATTTGCCTTACCTAACCTCTCCAGCATGCTATGCTGGGGCCATACCCACCTTGCCTAGTCATTTCCATGGATTTTATTCTATGCTCCATCGTAGTGCTTTACCCTAAATGCACCCTAAAAATTGCCTAGGAAGGTTACATTTATTTAAACTTCATACAGAGTGCTACAGCCTTCATTAGTGATCTCCCCAACTCATCTTCAACCCCCCCCCCCACAGTTTTTATTTTGGGTTTGTTTTTGGTTTGTTGTTGCTTACTAATAATGTTTTAATTTTTCTGTTTCTCCTAATGTTGGCCATGAATGCTTTTCTTAAATCTGCTTTCAATGTTTCTGTCTCAAAGTATTAATTTTTATTTATTTTTTTCATAAATCTCTTTATTAAATTTTCACTTTTTTCCTTCACATATTGTTCCATACAAAATATTATACATCTTGTTATCTTAAATCAAATTAATTTATATATCATTTATCCTTCATCATACATTATTTTAGACTATAACAAAAAAAAAAAAAAAAAAGAGAAATTTAATCCATCAATCAAATTCACCCTTTCATCCCTTGGTGTAATTCATCCCAATTCCGCCCCCCTCTCCCCTGTAGCTGTCGTAGGGTTTTCTAGCCAATTTGCCCAGATTTTCTCATATTTCTCTTCTTTTCCTCTATTATAATATGTCTCTTTATACAGTGCTAGATTGTTATTTATTAAGTTTTTCCATTGTGCCAATGGGGGAGCTTCGGCCTTCTTCCAATTCAATACTATTACCTTTCTTGCATAGAAAAGAAGGAGGCCGATCTGTGTTCTTTTTTCTATAGACAGTGTGCTTTTCCCGACTAGCCCGAGTATACAGATTTCTGCCTCTAAGTCCAGTTTAACTGACGTCACTTCATCAATTATTCTCAGGATTTCTCTCCAAAATATCACTATCTTTGGACAAGTCCAGAAGATATGCATAAAGTTTCCAGGGATATCTGCACATCTCCAGCAGTTTTGAGAATTGGATGGTGATATTTTAAATAATTTATACGGTGTAAAGTAACTTCTATGTGTTATTTTAAATTGAATTAGTTTATCCCTAAGTGAAATTAGAATTTGAAATGGAAATTTGTATATCTTTTCCCAGTTTTCTGCGGATAGTCCTGGGATATCTCTTAACCAGCACTCATTTAATTTATTCATATCTGATTGTTCTATCTTTAATAAGTGGTTATATAATTTTGAAATCACCCGCCTTTCTCTTTTTTTTTGCATCATCTTTTCTAAGCCTGTCTCTTTTAGCTGAGGGATGCCCTGTGAGAACTGGGCTGACAGTGCATGTGTTAACTGAATATATCTAAATAGATAGCTCTCAGGGATGTTACAGTTTTTTCTCATATCTACAAATGAAATTATTTTCCCCTCATGTATTACCTGAGATATTTTCTTGATTTAAAATTTTATCCATACTCCCGCATCTGGAATAGAAGCTAAGTGCCTAAGCTGCGGATTTCTCCACAATGCGGTATTTGGAGATATATCTATTTTTGAATTACTCTCCCTTATCATGCCTGCCTTCCATGCTTTTACTGTCGTTGTCATAGATGGAGTTAGATCTCGGCTACTTTTTATCCCACGAAATGGCAATGCCTGCAATGTCTCCAAAGACTGTACCACCGCAGCCTCTACTACTGTAGCAGGATCGTGTCCGTCAGGGCTCAGCCACCTTCCTACTGTTACCAGCTGTGCTGCTAGGTAGTACCTATATAAATCTGGGAAGGCCAACCCTCCTTGTGACACCGGGCGCATAAGTGTATTTAATTTTATTCTAGCCGATTTATTTTGCCATATAAATGAAGATAATTCACCATGTATCTGTGTAAAGAAACTTTTTGGTAACCATTGTGGTGAGTTTCTAAACAGGTATAACAACTGGGGGAGAATCTTCATTTTTACCAAATTTATACGTCCTAGTAAGGATAGAGGTAGTTTTTCCCACATTTTTAATTTTTTCCTATTTTCCTGTAATACTGGATCCAAATTTAAACTTTTAAATTTATCAACCTGTCGTGATATAACTATACCTAAATATTTAAATTCTGCTACCCATTTTAGTGGGATATTTGGGATCGCTGTGTCTTGTGCTCTTGGGTCTATAGCAAATAGTAGTGATTTACCCCAGTTTACCTTAAGTCCTGTATATAGTGAGAAGATATTTAATAACTTCAATGCCCCATTCAGTGACGGACCTGCGTCCTTTAGAAATAGCAGCATATCATCCGCATATAGGGCTACCCTCTCTTCCAGCTCTCCTATTCGGAGTCCCTGAATCTCTTGCGACATCCTCAGAGCCTCTGCCACTGGCTCTATTGCTATCGCAAATAGTGTTGGAGAGAGAGGGCATCCCTGTCTTGTACCCCTGTACAACTCAAAGTACGTTGATAGCTTTCCTTTAAGTTTAACTGCTGATGTAGGTTTCCTGTATATTGTTTGAATCCAACTAATACATTTTGAGGGAAACCCCATTCTCCTAAGTATTTCCCATAGAAAGGGCCATTCTATAGTGTCAATGGCCTTTTCTATGTCTAAGGAGACTATCGTCCTAGACCCTTCGCAGTTATGGTGCGCATGTATATTCGTAAATAATCTACGCAGATTTACATCTGTCGTCCTTTGCGGCATAAATCCCGTCTGGTCTGGGTCTATTATAGTTTTTTACAGGGGTTGTAGTCTAGTGGTTAATATTTTTGTTAATATTTTTACATCTGTATTTAGTATTGCTATCGGCCTATATGAGGGGCACAGTTTTGGATCTTTGCCCTCTTTATATATCAGAGTTATATGTGCTTTTCTCATTGAGTCCGGCAACATCTCCTTCAGCAATCCTTCAGAATATACCTTTTCTAATTTTGAAGCTAATATATCTTTATATTTTTTATAGAATTCAATTGGAATTCCATCTGGCCCTGGTGTTTTTTCCCCTGGGAATGTATTTATGGCTTTTTTTATTTCCTCACTTGTAATTGGTTTAACCAGTGCCTCCCTCTCCCTGTCTGGCAACCACCCTAGGGCTATCCGGTCCAGTAGGTCCGACATAGCCCCTGGATGGGAGCCAGAGGGGAGAGAGGAGGTATATAACCTTCCATAGTAATCGCTGAAGGCCTTCAATATTTCATCTGGTTCATTTATTCTTATTCCTTCTGATGTTTCTATTTCTGCTATGTTTGTTAGTTGGTATTCCTGTTGTGCCAATCTTGCTAGGAACCTCCCGCTTTTATCTCCCATTTCAAAAATATTTTGTTTCTTTTTATGTACGTCTAGTCTTGTTATCTCCTCCATATGTAATTGTAGTTCTCTTTGTGCAGCCATCACTAAATCGAAGTTACTTGGGTCTCGGCTGTATTGTTCTTTACTACCCTCTATCTGTATCTGTAACTGCTGCACCTTAAACTTCTGCTTTTTATTTATTGCTACAATATTTGATATATATAAATATGCTTTAAATGCATCCCACACTATATCTACTGAGGATGTTCCCTCATTGTTTTCCCAATATTCATTTATTATGGTTACCATTTTTTCTGATAGTTCTGTGTACATCACCCATTGTGGGGACAGCCTCCACATTGTTGTGTCTTTCGAGGTATGGATACGTATTACCACCTGTAGGGGAGCATGGTCTGATAGTCCACTTGGCAGATATTTAGCATCAACTATATCTGTTAACATTGCAGAATCTGCAAATGCCAGATCTATCCTGGATGCTGTTTTATATGATGTAGAATAACAGGAGTACATTTTTTTTTCTGGATTTTTCCATCTCCATATTTCCGTTACCCCCATGGTTTGTGCCCAATTATATAAATCGTCTGAATGATTTTTTGTAAGCTTCGGCCTGTCCAGTTCAGCGGACATTACTGAGTTGAAATCTCCAATGAGCATCAATTTTGCTGAGGGGTACTGCATAGTTTTTTCCATTATCTCATTTAAGATTTCAACTGAGAATGGAGGCGGAATGTATATCGCTACTACAATATATCTCTGTTGCCCAATCTTGTACGACAAGATCACATATTTTCCCTGTACATCTATATAAGCTTTTTCCACCTTTCCAGGAAAGGACTTATTTATTAGCACTGAAACACCTCTGGCATAGGTTGAGTAGGTAGCATGATACTCTTTTTGTATCCAAGTTTTTTTTAGTGTAGTTGTTTTTTTTCCCATTAGATGTGTCTCCTGTAGTATAATTAATTGCGGATTGTATTTTTTTATATACTGGAACATTAGTGCTCGCTTGAATCTAGAGTTCAGTCCTCTAACATTCCACGATATTATTGAATAAATATTATCGTTACTTTTTTTTCCTGACATTGTACTTTAACATCGGGGGCTGTCTATTACCCTTTCCATCTTGGGGAGGCAGTCTCTTCTGGGCTTTTATATTACACCTCTGGGCATTTATACATCTCATTCTTACCCTACCCTTCCCTCCCACCTCCCCTCCCACCCTATCCCTCCCCATCTCCTCCTTAGATCTAGAACTCCATTCATACTTGGACGAGAATGGAGAGGCATTTTGACCAATCCCTATTTTACCGACCTTGGTATCTATTCCATAGTCAGTACCCAACATTTCTCAACTCAACCCTCCCAACACACAAAAAACAAAATCTAACAACACTTTCCTTTCATACAGACATATGGCGGGTTCATCATTAATTGCAGTATACCGTCATTATTACCCAAATAGACACAGATTTCCTCATAAAGTAGCAAATGTAGAAATATATAAAACAAGACAGACAAGACAGAGAGATGTCACTGCTATGCAGTGAAATCCGCAAAAGAAAAAAGAAAAAAAAATATAGGTTGTTTTCTCTTCCCCTCCCACACCCTCCCCTCCTCCCCCCCCTCCCCTTCTCCCTCCTCCCTCCCCCCATCCCATCTCTTACACAAAAACCCCTTTCCTTCCCTCCCCCCTTGTTTAGGTGTATTTAATATGTTTAGTGTTTAATGTACCGTGAATGTACAGTGAATGTTTAATATGTTTGATATGTTTAATGTGCATTGTACTTCCGTCCCTTATGTGAGAGAGGGAAAAAAAACAAACAAAAAAAAACAGCAACTATAAAAATTTATTGTGGTTTAATTTCCCCATCTCTTTCTTCTCTTCCATTATTTAGTGCCCCTATTTCTTCCCTCCAAATTATGTATTTGTGTATAAATTGTGAGAATTTATTTTACTTTACTTATTTTACTTTAATTCCTTATCTCTTATCGTGTTCACTTTGTTTAATCTAACCACTTAGCAATCTCTATTTACCCCCTCCACCCCCTCCCCTTAAACAGCCCGCAAAAAAAGAAAAAAAAAAAGAAAGGGGGAATCCCGAAAAAAACATATCCTAATCATTAACACGCATCTGCACAATGGGAGAAAAATGGGAGAAAAGAAAAAAAAAAAGAGAAAAAAAAAAAATTTAATTTCAAAAGAGAAAAAAAAAATCAAGAAAAATATCTATTGAATTTCATACATGGGGCTATCTAGTGTCTAGCCACTCCGCTACTGCATCGGGCGTCTCAAAAAAGAATGTTTGCTTTTCATCATACACTCTTAGTTTACTGGGATATAGAAGACTATATTTTAACCCCTTCTCCCTGAGTCTTTTTCGGGCTTCGCTATATGCTCTTCTCCTTTCCTGTATTTCTGGGGGGTAGTCTGGGAAAAACATCAGTTTCACATTTTGATATTGTATGTCCTCTTTCATCCTGGCTGTTGAAAGAATTCTATCTCGGTCTTGGAAATTTAGCAATCGTAACAGAAAGGGTCTAGGGAACTCTCCTGGCTTAGGGGTACGGGAGGATATCCTATGCGCCCTCTCTATTATAAACGTTGGAGTTTTTTCTATCAGGCCTAAAATGTCTGTCAATAGTTCCTCTGCAAATTTTACTGGACTGTCTCCCTCTGCTCGCTCTGGTATTCCCAAAATCCGGACATTATTTCTCCTTAGTCGACTCTCTGTATCGATTGCTCTCTCTTGCAATGTTGTAATTTGCTTTTTCATTGTATCCCACTCTCTCTTCTCCATTTTTTGTTTTTTCTCTATTTTTGAGACTCGGGCTTCAATTACCGCAGTTCTTTGCTGTACTTTATCGAATTCATGCCTCATTATAGTAACGTCTATAGCCAGGGCATCTATTTTTGCTGTAAGGGTCTCACTGCTTTTTCTAATAGCCTCCATAATGTCCTTAGCAAAAGGGGGTTGCTCTGCTGTCATCTTACCCTTGGTCTCTTCCTGTGTCTCGGTAGCTTTAAGTGACTTTAGCGGGGATTTTTCCGTTGATTTTACGGTTCCTTTTATAAATTTGACTAGAGGAGAAGAACATGGGGTGACCGTCTGGATTTTACCTCTAGTTTTTCCAGGAGCCATTCAGGCTCTTATTAATCTACCCGATTTTTCTGGGAGGATAGAGTCTATATGTATGTTTTTTTTTCCTCTCTGCCTCCTCAATACCAGTATACAAGAGCTCTCAGGTTCGTGCCTTCACACTTGGCTTCACACTTTGTACCTTCACACTTGCTAGCATTAAATTACTTTCGTTTGCTATTTACTTAATTCACCAGGCACCAAAGGAAGAAATAGAGGAGATGCAGAGGTACATATATATCTAATAAAAAGATATTATATGGATGCTTCCCATTTATTTAGCTTGATTTCTTGCTTTTTAGATTAGATAAAAAGTGGTTAGGGAACTATACAAGTGTAATATACTAGCAGCCACCGGGGGGAGAGGAGACAATCTATAGCAATCTATAGCAGTCTATAGCAGAGTCTATTAACAGCTGTTATGTTTTTTTTTACCTCCATCCGAAGACTCTGTTTAGAAGAAGAAGTTGAGCTCATCCATTTACTATTTACTGCAGTCTGCAAGTCTATAGCCAGCGATGGAGGGTAGTGAATTCACTACCCCACGCTTCCTTCTGTTCACCGAGACACCGGTCCTGTCTGTAATGCGGTGGTATATAGCAGGGAGCTCAGTAATGCTCAATGGTATAGCGGACCCCTCCGGTTTGTTCGTTTCTGCTGGGATTTCGGCCGGCGTCTCACTGTGCCTCTCAAAGCGTGTCTCACTCTATGTCCAGTGCTGGGGAAGACTGCAGGCACTGAGCGTACTCACATGCTACGGCTACGGCGGCTCCAGCTGCGGCAATGTGTCTCCGGTATCTACGGCGTCTTGTCTCGTATTGGAGTCGGCGTCTCACAGAGACATCACTCGCTGTATCTCAGGCTGTTTTCGCAGGCTGCAGCGGCATCTTCTCACCGCTCATGGCACACGCTGGGACCTCTGCAGGAACCTGCCCACACGTCCAATCAATCAATAAATCATGCTCCTCCACATGAATGGCAGAATGTGGCATCTAAGTTTGCCCAACGATGGAACTTTCCGAACTGTGGAGGGGCCATCGACGGCAAGCATGTTCGGGTCATCCCACCACCCCATTCGGGATCCTTTTATTATAATTATAAGGGGTTCCACAGCATCGTCATGATGGCAGTGGTGTCGGCCACCTACGAATTCCTGTATGTGGACGTTGGCAAGAATGGCAGGATGTCAGATGGAGGAGTCTTTTCACAGACTGAGTTTGGGGAACGGCTCCTATTGGATCAGCTGGCCTTGCCACCAGTGGAGCAGAATGTGGAGGGACTCCCATTTGTTTTTGTGGCGAATGAGGCGTTTGGCCTGGGTCCCCATTTGATGAGGCCATTCCCGCAACGCACCCTCACCCCTGAGAGGAGGGTGTTCAACTAACGGCTGGCCAGACCAAGAAGGGTGGTGGAAAATGCCTTTGGCATCATGGCCAGCCGATTCCGCCTGTTCCTCACCTCCATCCACCTTGCCCCTTATAAATGGAACAATGTAGTAATGACTTGTTGCGTGCTCCATAATTTTCTGAGGGTGCATTCCTCCAATTATATGACTTTGAGTGGGCCTGAGGCCTCATTATTGGAAGCAGATAATTTATTGGCCCTGGAAGCTGGCCGTCCAGGCTTGGCCCCCCAAACCGGACTTGATGTCCGACAAAAATATGTTGACTATTTTGTGGGTAGGGGGGCCATTGATATGCCTGAGGATGTTTAACAATATTTGTTAAAATAAAACTTTTTATTGAGAAAATATTGGTATTGTGTTTTAATTTAATATTCTTTTAGGTTTCTCGTAGGTTTACCTAGTGCACTTGTAGTGCCATGTGTATTTTGCATTCTTAATTAGCCTTCATTGTCAGTGTAAACACAAAACATTGATTAGTTCAATTTGCACAACATTTACATAATGAAGCCACAAATTCTTTGTCTGAAAATACCTTTTTTTATTTTGTTTTAGTAAACTTCCTTTTAAATGTAGATGTCTTAAAAATATTTTTGGGGGTAAAACGCATGAACAGCCATGCATACAAAAACAATATTAAAAATTTTCGTGTAAATGTAAACATGTACTATTCATTAAAGCTTAATAGCAAAAAATACCTGCAAAAACACAGCAAGTTCAACGTTCTTTTGTGTTAAAACATTATACACGCCCAAGCACAGCCATGATATTTTGTAGCCTTTCCTCAACCCTCTTGGTATTTTCCCTGATCTCTATCAAGTCTCCCTTTATTTTTTTAAGGTCACGACAGCAGACCATGAGGTATTGTATCAGGATCTGGGCACTGTGATGTGTAAACTTTTCGGGGTCTTCGGCCAGAACTGCACCTAAATAAAAAAAAAACATGTAGTATAGAATATGTAGGCCTACATCTATTAACCTGCATCTGTCTGGTTTGACACTGACCTGTTGTGGTGCCACTTTCCACTTCCTCAACTTCACGTTCCTCTCCATCATGTGGTTCTGGGGGTATTGTTGAAGGTGTTGGATTTCTAGGCTCACCTGACGTAGCTTTTTGAAGCCCTATGGAGATTGAAATAAAAGGTATAGTTTCATTAGTAACTAATAATTATTTTCCAACAAAAACCCTGAAAAGTAAATTTTTAAAGAATATTTGGAATTGTGGTCCATTTTTAAATGCACCCCCAGTGACAACCTGAACACATGATTGGATACATAGCCAAAACCAGAGCATATACTTTTTTAAATAAAGTTTGACACATTGTAACACCCCAAAGTATATACACAGGATCACCTGTGTGTGACACCCTAAAAATTTGGGGGTTTTGGCCCACACTTTTACTACTGCGTTCAGATGTTTAATCAGCTGCTGAGCATTCTCTCCCTTAACATTACAATGCATAGCCTTTTAATTTTTTAAAAATGTCATTTGGATTATAAAAATAAAGCAACTTGTTTACAAAATTAGCTCCCCAAAAAAAAGTTAGAAATTTGGGTGTTCACACTGGATGATCCAAAAACATCGTTTTATGAACTGTACGGAGAAAGAGGTTTACTACGTCCGTTTACTGTGCGGACGAACATGAAAGTTGGTATCTTTCACTGTACTATATCAAAGTCAAATATACACGACTTAATACAAGTAATAATCTTTAGCAGGGAAAATGAAGAAAAAGTACTTACTTTTTCCTAAAACTTTCTTGATTCTTTTGTATTGGTCGGGCTCCCGCAACTTTAGATCAGACCATCGTTTTCTGAGCTGTTCCTTCGTTCTGCACACCCCGAATTTTTGGTGAAGAGTTTTGACCACTTTGCCCATAATTTTTGTCTTGACAAGATTAGGCCTTTTATACGGCCCATGCTTGGCATCATAATCCTCCCTCCTCAAAATGGCGACCATCTCCACCATTTCCTCGAATGACATGTTGGGTGCCTTATATCTCCGGGATCGGGATTTGGGCTCCTCAGGAATTTCCTCCTCTGTAGAGGTAATCTCAGCTACCTGTGTCTCCGCCATGTTGTTAAGCACTACGACAAGCGAGAAGGGGCGGGGAAAGTACAATATCGGATGTCAGGGGCGGGGAATGCGTGCAGAGTTTCACGCATGCGCAGTGTATATCAAGTGAAGATCCAAAATACGTTCTTTTGCCGGGAGAGGGAGTTCGCAACGAACGTGTTGACCAAGGTACATAACATTTTAAGGATTTGGGTTTCATCAGAGGAGGAGATTTGGGGCTTTTATATCTGTCCAAAATGCTGATTTGATGAATGTTGCCTGAAACATATGTATTTTCTTGGTTCTTGATTTTACAGCGAGAATGAATACTTTCAAAAATCCGGAGTTTATGGGGGAGTTCATAGATAAATGGAAGGAACTCCCTATCCTGTGGCAGACCAAAAGTGGTGTGAATAAAAATAAAACGGCCAGGACAGCAGCACTGGAGAGCCTGCTTGCATTTGTCCAAACCCAGATACCCACAACAACTCTCCAAGATGTGAAAACCAAAATTGCTACCATCAGGGGGACATACAGGACCCAGAGGAATATGGTCCTGAAGTCCCAGAGGTCAGGTGCTGCAGCAAGGTTTATAGTGTATAGAAAATAATACCGCGCTACTAAACAAATCCAAGTGTGAGGGTCATCTGCTACAAAGCACTGAAAGGTAAATTTCCGTGTGCCTTAAAGTGAATTTGGTATATGGGAGAAGTGCTGAGCTGATGTGTATAGTGTGCTGTGTTTCTGTGCTAGACCTCTATATTTGTTTTATATACCATCCATAAGTTATTGCTGAGGTAACGTGCACATAAACATACAAAGAAATACTTGCATTAATAAATTACTAATTTACCAACAAATGGTGATAAAGTGCAAAAGGTGCAAATAATCTGTGACACAGTAAATAAATAAATAAATTAAGACAGATAAAATTAATATATAATATAAAGTGCAAGTGTCTGTGATGGTACTAAGCAGTGCCTATCTATTATGGTGCAAATGTGCAAAAGTTATGTTACTAAGCAGTAACAATAAAGTCCTTGATGGGTCCAGTAAAATGACTGTCCTTCTTAAAGGTGAAAAAAGGAAAAAAATAAGTGATATTGATCGTGCTACAAATAACAGATATAATCCGGGGGTGGGGAAAAAATCCCTGATTGACGTGCTGTGATTGGTGCTGGGTGATGGGTGATACAGATAGCTTTGTGCTTTTCATACTGTGGCTCCTTAAGCTTATGGGTGGCCCCTTACCTCACTGCTGTGAGGTTACAGCATTTGTGTATAATAGGGCCTTTTATCCGACCTCCTCCTGTTCGAACGATCCTTATACAGCCTGGGTTGGGGTCCTGCCTGGTTCTATGTAGGGTGTTGGAGGGAGGGGGGATCTCGATTCCTCTAGAGGCTCCACAGGTTGGTAGGTATATAATAATGGGGAAGAGCGAAGGAATCCCAAATAGTGTGATATTGTTTTTTGTAAAAGCACATTTATTCACATAATAAAAAGCACTCACATTTAAAATTTCAGAGCAGTGTACATCAGATACGAGCGCCGAGCTCGTCTGCGTCACCTCCGGTGCTTGCACTTCCCTACGCGTGTCGTCACTGGTCACGTGACTTCATCGGGGGATAAGGAACAAGCTATGGAGATGTCTTTTATATCGCTGTTGTAATTGCATTGCGGCGGCCATTTTCCCTGGGAAAGATCACAGGAAGTCTATGGCAGCCATTTTCTTGTGGATATATTTACTACTATGGGCGCCGCCATTTTCTTGGATTGGTATAAAAGATATGCAAGGATAAAACTCAAAGGGTAGTAACAACCTTTGTTATATACAGGGTGGAACGAAACTGATGTCTGGCTAAAATTATTAAAATAATATTAAAAAAACACAATGTAGAGCATAAAGGACCTGATTGATTAAAATATGAGCTAAAAAATTGTTTGAAATAAGAGAAATTAAATAGTCCCAGTACCGGAAGTGGCGCGGATGGAAAAAAATTGGCATATTTTATAAAACAGATAAATACAGACAAGAAATATTGTTGATCAAATTGTGTGTAGACAGAGAGGATTAAGAACCTATTAAAGTAGGCTATATGATGCAGGTAATAAAAATTATTATATTCCGGGGGGGGCTGTCCGGATGCGAGCGGAGATAGACGTGCTTTGGAGGAGCTCCGCTAGGCCCGACGGAATCAATAGCCATCCTAAGCCAGCGCCCTACAACCAGTCCACCAAATCCTCCATCCCGACTCCTGGGCTTCCCCTCAGCAGATCCCTACCTGACTTGGGTCTCTGGGTGAGCCGAATACTCTGCATTCCGAGCCGGGCCGGCTCCATCCCCTGGTGATCCGCCGCCATCTTGCGGCCTGCGAGGCCTCCGAGGCCTCTGAATCCACCGCGCTAAAGTACCTCGGCCGCGGGACGAACGGCGACCCTTCCGGAACCCATCCAAGGCAGCCTTCCAAGCCCGGAGGAGAACGGAGAGGAGTCGACAGCCGGCGGAGGCACCCTGCTGAAGACGGCGCTCTGTGTAAAGAGGTGAGCGGCGGCCATCTTGATCCACCCAAAGCCCCTTAATAGCCTTAGTAGCCTTACCATCCTTCCTGGGCAAGGATCAACCACCACATCCTCCGTCCCAGCCCTCAGTGTGTGCTCCGGACCCTAACCGCAGACTGATAGTCACCCCCGACGGCCTGCAGGGTATCTGGTGGTTCCTGGCCTACTGTACGGCGGCCATCTTGCTCCACCCTACTGAGGCTCCACGGCCTGTTTCTAGCCCTCGGGTCTCGCCACGCACCTAATTCCTCAGCTTACAGCCACTGGTGCTTACCCACATGCTACCCGCTGTCCGCAGTGCTTAGCGGTACCCCCTGTTTGAGTACTGTGGACCAGATTTAGCCCTGTGCTAGGCGGCCATCTTGCTGCACCCTAGAGTCCATCCTAAAGACTCTCCTCCATCAAATTGCCTCTGGAAGCCTAGGTGCTTTGGCTGGCCGGGCAATGGCCCCTGAACTAGAATGCTGCATATGCTGACTCTTTCTATGTACTAAACCCACAGCCCAGGGGGGCAGTCACGCAGAGTCGGGGATGATTACAGCTTGATCTCCCTGCTTTGCGCCGTCGGACCACACAAACTCGGCGAATAAGGCACATCTTGCTTCCTGACGCCACCACTCCAGCTCTCTGAACGACGAACAGTACCTGATATTACCTATGTACAATACACCCCGGAGCCGGCAGCGCTACCGCTCACAGCAGAAGGCCTCTCCTGCAGGGGGGAAAGGGAAGGGGAAGGGCAAAATGGCGCCCGAACCTCCGGAGCCAGATGACTCCACTCAGCATTCTGAGGACAGCCTACACCAGTTCCCCTCCAACTTGGTAAGCCCCACTGACGCTGGCTCTGATGCCTTGCTCCAGAAGTTCCGCGGTATAGTCCGAGACGAAATAAATTCTGCCTCCCGTAAGCTCTCAGCGGAACTGGTGAGGGGGCTTAAGGAAATAGGCCACCGCACTAATCAATTGGAGCAGCGGATGGACTTGACAACAACAGTCCTGGAGGGTCACGAGGACGAGGTCGAGAGGCTGAATGCTGAATTGTTGAGCCTACAGGATAAATTAGAGGACTCTGAGAATAGAGCTCGCAGGGATAACCTCCGCATCCGTGGGCTCCCAGAGACCATCACTGACTTGCAGGGGACGGCCACGGCTTTCTTTCAGGAGCTGGCGCCTGATGTCCCTCCGGAGCGCTTGGAATTTGACCGCATACACAGGTCCCTTGCTCCCAAACCCACAGAAGGTCCCCCCAGAGACGTCATCATTAAATTTCACTTTTACAGGACTAAGGAGCGGCTCCTGCAGGCTGCACGAGATCTCCCTAACCTCTCCCACCAGGGTAATCCCCTCCAATTATTTGCAGACCTCTCTCCGGTCACCATAGCCAAGAGGCGGAGTCTGAAGCCTTATCTGCAGATTCTACAAGCTCGGGGCATCCGTTATAGATGGGGGTTCCCCTTTAAGCTCTCCTTCTACCACCTTGGCCGCCAGTTTCATGCCTCCTCTTTGCCTGACTTACGGCGACATTTTCAGGATCTGCAGTTTGATCTCCCTCCCTCCCAACCGGAGTCTTCCTCGGCCCAACCAAGGCCATCCCGGTCACCTCACGGATCCTCGCAGAGGTCTCAGCAGGGCTCCCAGGCTCTTCGATCACTGCAAGCACAGCGATTCCAGGATGTCCCTAAGGGAGGACAGCATTAATTCTCTTTCGACGCTCCAAAGAGGAAACCTGCCCGTTATTCTGAACTGATGGATATGTCTTACCTTGAACACCAAGTATGAATCTAAATTTCACTCTTGATTATTCATTGCATAGACCCAGTTGCAACGCATGGGCATTCCTGTCTCTAGGCCAATAAGACATCTGGACCCTCTCCCCTTCCCCTTTTTTATATATATTTTTTTTTTTTTACCCAGGTGAAGACTTTTATGATTTGATGCTCTAGGGAACTATCCTTGTGCTGCTCTGCACATTCCCACTAGTGTCGTGGATGTGTGCTGTTCATCACAGACTGCAGTTATGGCCCTGGCGTGCGGGTCATGGGCAATGCATTTGCTGTGGACCGGCTTCGTGTCCTGGACTCCCCGTACTCTCACTGGGAGCTCCGGAGCGCGAGGTTGGCCATAGCCTACAGTTTACCGTTTACAGGTTAAGTTGATATGCTATATAAATTTGGTTAAGATTGCTTTAATCTTTGTTTCGGTGGGGTTTATGGGACATGTTTTGTTATACCCTGTGCCGTAGTTGATCTCAATATTCAGACTACATTGAAATCCAGCCGAGTGGTTTCCGACGGACCACTGCTCCCCCTCGGCTCGGAAGTTGACCGGAACAAGAGTTTTGGCTAACTTCCGACCCTCCAGTGGGATTCCAGTCCCACTACCAATTGCAACCTTGATGATTGGAATGTTTTTACTCCGAGCTCTACTCGGACTTTTTGTTTTTCTTGATCTAATTTTTTTAACTTTCTCTCTTTTTGACTCTCAGGTCTTTTATCCTTTTTTTTCCTCCACTAGGTTCGCGGGGTGTGTGCTTTGGGGAATGGTCTTCTATTTCTTGTTAGTTCTACTATGACGTTTAATTGGCTATCCCTGAATGTTCAGGGTATGAATTCTCCTCAGAAAAGGGTGAAGGTCTTCAAGTATCTTAGAAAGCAACAGATTGACATTGCCTGCTTACAGGAAACCCATTTTTCGGCAACTTCCTGCCCTAAATACTTTGACGCACAGTTTCCTCAGGTGTTTTTGGCTACTGCTCCAACCAAGCAAAAGGGGGTGCTCATAGCTTTCCACAAGTCGGTCTCATTTAGTTGCATCAGACAGATCGCAGACCCCGAGGGCAGATATTTATTGCTACAAGGCACTATCCAAGGAAAGGAGGTCACCATTATGACCTACTATGCACCAAATTCTAATCCAGGACCCTTCTTGTCTCACGTCTGCACCCTGCTAGCATCCCACCACAAGGGTACTCTCTTTCTTGCGGGTGATTCGAATTTAGTTTTGAATCCCTCGTTTGATAAATACCCCTCGGAGCACATTGCACCCTCCCCTGACGCAAAAAAATTTGCTCGCTCTCTACAATCACATGATCTGGTCGACCTTTGGAGGGAATGCCATCCTCAGGGTAAGGACTATACGTTTTACTCCCACCCTCATCATTCTCACTCCAGAATCGATCATATGTTCATGCTACGTCGCCACCTTCCCATGGTGGTTAGGGCCTCTATCCTGGCTGTTCCGTGGTCTGATCACGACCCTGTTTTGGTGGTCTGCCACTCTGTTTTGGACAGACCCCAGTTCTCGCCCTGGGTGATGAACGATTCGCTTTTATCGCTTAAAGAGGTCCGGGAAGATATTTTCAAGGCCTCAGAGGACTACTTCCGCGAAAATCTAGGCTCGGTAGAGTCACCTGTAACGCTTTGGGAGGCTTATAAGGCGGTACTCCGTGGCCACATTATCAGGGTGGCGTCGACCCGTAAGCGAGAACGGGGTCTGAAACAAAGGGCCCTGGAGACACGCCTGGAGGCGTTATCAGGGCTTTTCAAACAATCCCCCACCTCTAGCAACCGCAAACTCTTGGAGCAGGCCCGTTCGGAGCTAGATCTTAGTCTCACCGAGGGGGCTGAACGTATCTTACGGTGGTCCCGCCAGAGATGGTATACCAGGGCGAACAAGCCAAATCGAACGCTGGCCAACAGACTCCGGACTTTCGCTCCTAAACCCGCCCCCATCACATTGCGCAACCGGCACAATGTCCTTACGGGTAACCCATTGCGCGTATTGGAGGAGTTTAGTTTCCGCCTTACTAAATTATACTCAGACCCAGAGCAGTTTAATGCTCACGACACTGCTGATTTCCTCAGCCGTCTCCCTCTCCCGACCTTGACGGACGCGCATGTTGCCCTTATGGACCGGGACATACAAGTCTCGGAGGTCCTCCAAGGTATAAAAGATCTAAAAGTAGGAAAGCGACCGGGGCCGGATGGATTTACGGCACTTTACTACAGGAAGCTGGCCGCTGTGGTAGCTCCGCATTTAACGGCCATGTATAACTCTGTTAAAAATGGTCGCTCCCTTACCCCGGACCTCCTAAAGGCTAACATAGTGATGATTCCTAAGCCGGATCGAGACCACTCCTCTTGGGCCAACTTTAGGCCTATCTCCCTAATCAATATCGATATGAAAATTTTGACCAAAATTCTGGCTAATCGCCTAAACTCTTTTCTCCCTCTGTTAATCTGGAAAGACCAGGTCGGTTTCATACCTCAGAGGCAGGCTGGTGATGCTATTCGACGTATATTGCAACTCCAACACATAGCCCATACCCGCTCGCTGGAAACTATGTTTTTGTCCCTGGACGTCCACAAGGCCTTTGACACTCTGTCGTGGCCTTACCTCATGTCAGTTCTTCGGCATTATGGCTTCGGGTCTTCGTTTATGCACTGGATGTCTGCCTTATATGACTCCCCCCGGGCAAAAATCAAGTATTATGGGTTCGAGTCTCCTCTTTTTAATATCAAGAGGGGCACCCGCCAAGGATGCCCCCTATCGCCTCTTCTTTTTGTATTGGCTCTGGAACCCCTGGCGGAGGCGATTCGTTCGCATCCCAACATACAAGGCATCGAAATAGCGGGTTGCCCCCATAAAGTTTCCCTATTTGCCGATGATATCCTTCTTACTTTGACCTCCCCCAGAATTTCTTTACCAAATTTACAATCCCTTTTGGACACCTTTGCTGCCCTTTCGGGGCTCCGGGTTAATCCCTCCAAATCAAAAGCATTGTCGGTTAACCTCTCTCCTGGTTTGTTGGAGGATCTACAGTCAGCGTTCTCCTTCCAGTGGGTCTCCTCGCTACCCTACTTGGGAATCCACCTCACCCCTACGTACTCCGGATTGTACCAGGCTAACTTTCCGCCCTTGTTCAAAAGCCTAACGGATAAGCTGTTGTCTTGGTCTCATTTGCCTTTGTCTTGGTTCGGCAGAATAACAGCTGTTCGTATGTCCTATCTCCCGAAACTACTGTACTTTTTTCGTGTTTTGCCTGTTCGGGTTCCCCCACATATCCTCCGCATACATCAGCGAAGAATTATGCAATTTATATGGGGTTCGACCCACCCCCGAATCAGCAAACAGGTTTTATTTGCTAAGCGAATTAATGGTGGTCTTTCGGTACCCAATTTACGGGCTTATTACATAGCCGCTAACATAGCCCCACTTTCGTGTCTTCATAAGACCTATCAGCTTCCGCTTTGGGCTATGCTTGACCTGGTCGACATCGACCCTATTCCAATCTCCTCATTGCCCTGGCTTCCTCCTGTGCACCGTCCGGCGGTTATGGGGCCTTGCTTAGCCCACTCCCTGCGAATATGGGACTCGGTAAAATACTCTGCGGGGTTGATCTCTTCTCACCTCCCACTCTTGCGACTCTTGCACTGCCCGCTATTCCCTCCAGGTTGTGACAATGCCTCCCAGTTCTCATGGTGGACCACGAATGGGTTCACAGATGTGCACTCACTGTTGCGGCCAACTAGGATTTTGGCATTTGACGCCTTACGCTCCTCTCACGATATTCCCTTGCGAGAGCACTATCGTTATTTACAACTTCGCCATTTTCTTCAGAGTCTTATTAAGTCTCAATCTACCCCTTATACCTTGACCCCCTTTGAGAGCCGTTGTAGAGCCAGGCCCCACTCACCGGGCCTAATTTCACTGATATATTCGGCTGTGATATCTACTAGGAGGCCCCTATTGAGGCCTTACCACCTACAATGGGAGAAAGAGTTGGGGAAGCAGTTGGACCCTGCGGATTGGCAGGCAATGACACTAACTCTGTCCAAATGCTCACGTAACGTGTTAATCTTGGAAAATGCCTATAAGGTATTGTATAGGTGGTACTACACACCGGCGAGACTGGCTCGCTTTATTCCAAATTATTCCCCGCTTTGTTTTAGAGGGTGTTCTCAGGAGGGCTCTATGGCACACATTTGGTGGTTATGCCCGCGGGCGTGCAGACTGTGGATTAGGGTATTTACTCTCATCCGCAATCTATTTCAGATTAATATCAAGAGGGACCCTTATGTAGCTCTCCTTGGTAAGCCCATCGTGGAACTACTGCGTCCAGAAAGGCAACTAGCCCAGCATCTTTTTACTGCAACTAGGATGACAATTGCGAGAGCATGGAAAACCCCCGCACTCAGCTTTGAGGCAGTCAAAAATCGCCTGAACGATGTCATGGTTAATGAGAAACTGACGGCAATCCTTTTGGATACGCATGACAAGTTTCTTGAGGTCTGGCAACCCTGGGTCACATACTACCACCCTTCTAGGTTTGACGCTACATTACTATCACTTTAGGACTCCCCTTGCGCACACCCCGTGGACCTCCTACTTCCCTCTTCTTTCTCTCCTTCTTCACATCCTATTGCTCTTCTTGTTCTGCTCCATCTCCCTTTTTTTATTTCTCTTCCTCTCTTTCTATTCCTTTTTAGGCTCTTATTTTACTGTTAACCCTGCATATCCTTTCTTGAGGATGCTAGCTATCAGGTTCTATTGTTGTGTGTTGTTCACTCACTCTACAGGTTTGCAGACAGCCGGGCATGACCCGGGTCCCGGACCATTAGGTCCTAATGATTGTTTACATTTCTCCTTTATATTTGTGTATAGCATAAGATCACGACTCATGCCTCCTCTCTGCAGGTGAGGACTTCAAGCCCGGATTTGCCATGTATGATACATGCTATAACACTCTATTGTAAACCTGTACTGTTGATTTATATGACAATAAAACTTTTTGTAAAAAAAAAAAAAAATTATTATATTCCAGGTGGTAAAAAAAGGGGGGGGGGTCGGGGGGCGGTAAAAACTGCAATTGTAAATTGATTCAAAAAATGACTGAGAGTCAGTTAAATATAATGAAAATAATATAAAAGGAGAAGGGAGGGCGGTAAAAGGAGGAAAAAAATGGGGGCGGTAAAATTACGGATTATCAAATTATTTAAAAATCACTCAAAAAACAATTTAAATCAAATTCTACATTAAGCCCCCTGGGTACAAAAGTATCTAAAAGGAATATCCATTTGGATTCCATTTGACTGAGTGTTCTTACTTTGTGTCCCCCTCTCCAGTGTTTCTTGTAAGGTTCAAGTCCCCAAAATTTTAGATGTGTTGGGTCTTTGTTATGGTGTAACAGGAAGTGTTTGGACACGTTGTGCTTGTCAAAACCATTTTGAATGTTTTGTACGTGTTCTTTTATTCTAATTCTTAACAGTCTTTTTGTGCGTCCTACGTACTGCAATCCGCAGCTACACTCAAGCATGTATACAGCCCCCTCTGTGTTGCAGCATACAAATTCTTTTATATCGTATGTACTTCCTGTGCTATTTGCAGTAAACTTAAATTTTTTCTCGTTAGGTTTCTTCGTTCTTGTGCAGGCATAACAACGTTTGCACGGAAAGAACCCTTTTCCTGTAAAAAAAGTGAAGCTTTTGTTTGGAGGGTCTGGTATGTTTTTTACGAGTTTGTCCCGAAGGGTTGGGACTCTTCTATATATGAAGTTTGGATTCTTTGGTAATATTTCATATAGTTGGGTGTCTGTTAGTAGAACGCTCCAATGTTTTTTTATGATTTGTTCCACTTTTTTGTACTGTGTGTTGTAATCCAGGATGATGGGAACTCTATCCATAGTCTGCTCTGGTTTATTCTTTTCTTTTAATAAGTCACCCCGGTTCATTTCTGCCACTGTTTTTATGTTTTCTTCAATTGCTTTGGCATTATAACCCTTCTTGATAAATCTCTTTCCTATGTGATTTGCCTGGACTTCAAATATATCTGTTTGTGTACAATTACGTCTTAATCTCATTAGTTGTCCTTTTGGTATGTTGCACAGCCAGTTTTTATGGTGGCAGCTTTCGATGGGTAGGTAGCTGTTTCTATCTACTTTTTTGAAGTGCGTTTTTGTTTTGATAAGGTTTATAAACCCAGTCTGTGGTACTACAGCAAGTTATCTTCCCTGGATGACCAGCTGGAAGTGCGGGAATCTCTGTCCACCCTTCCCCCCAGAGGCCAATCCAGCCTTCCTTGTAGCCAAACCTCCAGCCTTCCTTGCAGCCAGCCCTCCAGCCTTCCTTGCAGCCAGCCCTCCAGCCTTCCTAGAAACCCGGCTTTGGCTTCCTCTGAGGATCAAGATGAGGTCCTTGAGGAGGCAGATTTGGATATATGGAGCCAGGTAAAGTATTGATATCTACATTTATATGTTACAAAAGTGATGATTTTAAATTGATGTTATTATTGTTAGGTATTTAAGGCTCGAAAAAAATAGGATTTACAGAGCAACAGATAGTAGTGGTCAAATTTGATGGGGACAAGGCAACAATATCATGAGGCGGAATCTATGGAAATGTAATCCCTTTTGACATTCAATTAAAAAATGTCTGGAGGTGAACAATGTGTGTGATTGATGGAGGCAAAAAATAAAGAATGTCCCTTTATTTTTTTACAGCCAGAGCAGAGCCAGGAAGAGGGTGATGTTGGGGCCCAGGAGGAGGCAGGGCCTAGTGGCACACAGGAGGAGGCTGGGCCCAGCACAAGAGCCCAGATGCCTCCCCTGAAATTTATCCAACGAGGGCCAAGGAGAGCTAGGAAGGTGGAGGAGGAAACAAGAGCCTTCCTAAAAGAGGCTACTGCGGCCCTCAGAGAGGCACCCTCGGCTGAAGAGGGCTATGCCGCAGTCCTGGCCCATAAGTTAAGCCAAATGGACTTAAGGCAATGCCTATATAGTGAGAACCTGATGCTGAAGGTCATTAACAGGGGGTTGCTCTGGGAACTGACCAAGTTCACAGACCTCACTGAGGTTGTCCCTCCTCCTCCACCTCCTCCTCCTCCTACTACTCCTCCTGCCACCTCCTCTCCTCCTGATCCCCAGCCTCCGAGGAAGCAAGCAACAAAGGCTGCAGGGAAGGCTGCAGGGAAGGCTGCAGAGAAGGCTGGAGAGAAGGCTACAAGGAAGAGGTAAAAATAATGCCTGCTGTAGTACCACAGACTGGGGACATATCTGACTTATCTGCTGCTGTTCCTGACCTCTGGGAGTTCAAGCCAAGATTGGGCTCCTTTTTGTTTTAGGAATTCCAGAGTTTGGTTTTCACATCTTGGATGGTTGTTGTGGGGTCCAAAGGATGCACAAATGCAAGCAGGCTCTCCAGTGCTGCCTTCCCCTTTAATTTGTAATGTACCTAAATAAAGGATTCTTTTTTTTGGCTTAAAATACTTGACTATGTGATTTCTATTTTAAAAGAGAGTTTGATAGGGAGTAGGCAGGGACATTTCAAAATATATTATGTTATTAACAAGGGACACAAATCTCCTTGAGGCAAAATGCTAAAAAATTAGAAGGTTGGTGTGATAACTTTACACACAAAGAATTGTTTCTAAATCAACCAAAAAAATAAATAAAAAAAAAACATACATATATCAAAGAGGCACAAAAAAAAAATTAATAAAGCTAACGTAATTACAAAAATAAACAATAAAAAAACAAAAACAAAAATTAAAAAGATTTTGTGAGCTGGACATTTAGTTATGAATTTATGAGGGAGATGTGGCTTAACAAGAATATTTTACAATCATTAGATCAATTAGGAATTACTTAAGGAACAAGTTTGTCATAACTCTGAATATCATTAGCAAAAGAAGGTAATTATTTAAGCATTATCAAAAGAAGAACGGAATGCGCAGCATTAAAACGATGCTATTAATTCCACCGTCACGAATGTGCCATCTCCATTTCCAACGCTAGCTTTACCAGAACGAGCGCTCCCGTCTCATACTTGATTCTGAGCATGCGCGTTTTTTTTTCACGTCGTTAAAGCATACACACTATCGTTTTTTTACGTCGTTAAAAAAACTACATGAAAAACTACGTGAAAAAATAGAGCATGTTCGAAATTTTTAATGCCCGTTTTTCACGCCGTTAAAAATGCTCTGGAGCATACACACGATCGGTTTTAATGCCCATTTTTAAAAATTGAATTTTTAACGGCATGAAAAACGATCGTGTGTATGGGGCATAAGACGTTTCATTGCAATCAGACGTCCAGTGAAACTCATTCGCTCTGACAGAGGGTCTAACTTTGTAGGAGCAGAAAAAGAACTTCAAATTCCTTCCAACTTGGACGTTCTCAGTGTAGAAAGATACTTGAGTAAGCAAGACTGCACGTGGATCTTCAACCCACCTCACTCTTCTCACATGGGAGGTGTTTTGGAGAGGATGATAGGCATAGCCCGCAGAATTCTTGACTCTTATCTTCCTACAAGTAGGAACTGCAAGGCTTACTCATGAATGTTTAGTGACATTTATGGCACAGGTTACAGCTATCATTACCGCCAGACCCTTGACTTCAATTTCAAGTAATTCTGAAGATCCAGTGGTTCTCACACCTGCCATGTTGCTCACGCAAAAGACTGGTCTTGTAGATACTCCATCTGGAGAGTTTTGTGAGAAAGACCTTTACAAACGTCAATGGAGACTAGTACAAACCCTTGCCAATACCTTCTGGAGTTGGTGGAGGGAACAATATATATCTACTCTACAAGCGAGGAGAAAGTGGCACACTGAAAATCCTAATCTTAAACCTGGTGATGTTGTGCTCATGAAAGATTGCCAGACACTAAGGAATATGTGGCCTTTAGGTCTGGTCACCAAAGTACTCCCAAGCAAGGACAATCGTGTCCATAAGGTCGAGATCAAGACCTTTCAACAGAATGAGGCCAAAGTTTTCTTAAGACCAGTGACTGAACTTGTTCTGTTTCTTTCTACGGAGGACTCTGTTAGTGACGTCACTTGACGTCAGACGGGGAGTGTTCTGTCCATCAGATGTCTATATTTTGATTATCTGAATTTGTGTGATTAAAATGACATTTAAAGTTGTAATTCACATAGACAATTGTATGCAGAGCGCAGGCGCCATCTAGCGTCCTTTTTTGGTATTGCTTCAGTTTGTTTATTATTTCATGCATTGTATGTGTAACCCAGGAAGTAGTTAGTAGAGAACTTAAAAAGTACGTTTTTACTCTCTCATCTTGTATTGTGTATCGTTGTTTCTGCAATGTATGCTGTATTGTATGAGATATTGTATTTATTGAGGTTTATTTTTGTTATTTGTAGTTTCACCTGGCTTGTTCTAATAAAGTTGAGATCAAAGAAATATGGTATCTGAAGTTTATGGGATAATAAGGTTTAAGCTATATGTCCTTGAGACAGAACAGTGACTATTAGGTAATTGTTCCTATGTTCTGTCTGTTTAACTGTAGTCTGTTACCCATTGTTACTATCTTATGTGGATAGTGCCAAATAGCTAGGTCTGTGCTTCTGTATGTATGTAGACTTCACCTTCCAGTATATTAGTAGAAAAACCTGTTTATTGTAATAGTTTATTTTTAGAACCTCTTATTTTAGTTATATGTAGCTCCTGTTGTTTTAGTTAACCCTGTCCCTTCTGGACTGGGATTCTATAGCCAATTTTAGTTTAGGGCTCAATAACCAGCATAGGCTAGAACCAGGTTAGGCATCCAATGGACACTTTTGTAAGTTAGAAATCCAGTTGCATGTAAGATTAGAAACTACTAGGGAGGGACTAAAGTGCAGAGTAGATAGGCTGACTCTGAGTTTCAGTGCTAGACCACAGTTTCTGTGTGTGAGAAGCTGCGTTTTAGGCTGGTTGGACAAAAGTTGGACAAAAGTCCCATCACTGCAGATCATGTCTCCTCATCGCCACAGATCTTGTTTTCAGGTCTCCCAACACAAAGACAGCCTCATTGTGATCATCCTGAGGTGACCCTGGAACTAGACTTTGCTGCAACATTCATCTGGAGCTATCTTTGTTAATACCTTTACCCGGGTACATGTGCACAATTCCACCAGGACTAATATCGAGACCTTTACTGATAACACCTGTTTGCACATTGGATGTACGTACTATTATTAATCTTTTCTTATGGTAATGTTATATGCTGGTTGCAGTAGCTCCTCTGCGCCCAATTACTTTGATTAGATTACTGGTTAATTTCCCAGGAAGGTAATCCCCTTTGTTCCCAGTGTCCCTGTCCTGAGTGGAGACACTGACAACTTTATTATCAAACCCAAGTAAGATTTTACCCTTTGTTTTATTAAATTGATCTGGTAAGCTGATATATTGCGCAACGAGGTTCTTTTTGTTCCTTTGAACTACTTTTGGAGGAAAAGTGTTCAAATGTAAAGAAAGACACAGATGAAAGTTTGCATTGAGACAAAGTCCTCCTCATGTGTCAGTTACCCTGTCTCTATTAGGGGCACAGGCTGATCGAGAACCCCAGTCTGATCTGTACTAATCAGACTCACCGTACAACTACACCAGACTCAGCATTTCCTTTTACCTGTTATCCAGGGTCTTATATGCACTGGCGTTGCAAGGCAGGTGCGGGGGGTGCGGGTCGCACCCGGGTGACACCCGCCAGAGGGGTGACACCATCACGGCGCTGGATTGAGAGAGGCACCTTTTCCTACTTCCCCTGCGCACTCCAGTGTCTCCTTCGCTCCCCGCAATGTTCGGGGAGGGAGGAGGAATTGTGTTGTGAGGCAGACAGTGCCATAGTCCAGTGCACAGCGCCCGGCACTGCAATCCGCCTATTGACGCTCAGGCAGGTGGGGAGAGGTGCCGGCTCACAACAAATACATTCCTCAGACCGACGGAGCCTAGTCTCCTCCTCCTCCACACTGACAGTATATTCACAACAGGAGGAGGAACGTCCATGTGGACAGAGCGCGCTGATCTGAGGTCTGTGACTGTAGGGAGAGAGGAGATATAGGGGGGGGGGGGGGGTTACATTAGGGAGATTGCAGGGGGGGGTTACATTAGGAGGAATACAGGGGGGGGTTACATTAGGAGGAATTGCACAGGGGGGGTTACATTAGGAGGAATACAGGGGGGGGGGGTTACATTAGGAGGAATACAGGGGGGTTACATTAGGGAGATTGCAGGGAGGGTTACATTAGGAGGAATACAGGGGGGGGGGTTAAATTAGGAGGAATTGCACAGGGGGGGTTACATTAGGGGGAATACAGGGGGGTTACATTAGGAGGAATACAGGGGGGTTACATTAAGGGGATTGCACAGGGGGGTTACATTAGGGGGAATACAGGGGTGTTACATTAAGGGGATTACATTAGGGGATTGCACAGGGGGGTTACATTAGGGGATTGCACAGGGGGGTTACATTAGGGGGATTGCACGGGGGGGTCACATTAGGGGGATTGCACGGGGGGGTCACATTAGGGGGATTGCACGGGGGGGTGTTACATTAAGGGGATTACATTAGGGGATTGCACAGGGATGTTACATTAGGGGGAATACAGGGGTGTTACATTAAGGGGATTACATTAGGGGATTGCACAGGGATGTTACATTAGGGGGAACACAGGGGTGTTACATTAAGGGGATTACATTAGGGGATTGCACAGGGGTGTTACATTAGGGGGAATACAGGGGTGTTACATTAAGGGGATTGCACAGGGGGGTTACATTAGGGGGAATACAGGGGGGTTACATTAAGGGGATTGCACAGGGATGTTACATTAGGGGGAATACAGGGGTGTTACATTAAGGGGATTACATTAGGGGATTGCACAGGGGGGTTACATTAAGGGGATTACAGGGGTGTTACATTAAGGGGATTACATTAGGGGATTGCACAGGGATGTTACATTACGGGGATTACATTGGGGGATTACATTAGGGGATTGCACAGGGGGGTTACATTAGGGGATTGCACAGGGGGGTTACATTAGGGGGATTGCACGGGGGGGTCACATTAGGGGGATTGCACGGGGGGGGTCACATTAGGGGGATTGCACGGGGGGGTCACATTAGGGGGATTGCACGGGGGGGTGTTACATTAAGGGGATTACATTAGGGGATTGCACAGGGATGTTACATTAGGGGGAATACAGGGGTGTTACTTTAAGGGGATTACATTAGGGGATTGCACAGGGATGTTACATTAGGGGGAATACAGGGGTGTTACATTAAGGGGATTACATTAGGGGATTGCACAGGGGGGTTACATTAGGGGATTGCACAGGGGGGTTACATTAGGGGGATTGCATGGGGGGGTCACATTAGGGGGATTGCACGGGGGGGTCACATTAGGGGGATTGCACGGGGGGGTTACATTAGGGGGAATACAGGGGGTTACATTAGGGGGAATGAACAGGAGGGTTACATTAAGGGGATTGCATTGGGGGGGTTAAGTTAGGGGGATTACATTAGGGGGATTGCAGGGGGCTTACATTAGGGAGGTTGTACGGGGGGGAACGTGACATTAGGGGGATTACAGGGGGGGTTCCATTAGGGGAATTACACAGGGGTTCCATTAGGGGGATTACACGGGGGGAGAGCTGTGCTCATGTGCTAGAATGCTCAGTGCCCCGGGTGGCTCAATGAACTGGGGGAGGGGGGGGGGTGACACCAAATTTTATCGCACCAGGTGACACCAACCCTAGTGACGCCACTGCTTATATGTGTGGTTTGTGTTGAAGGAGTGAAGGGCTCTTTCACTTGGGACATTAATATTTCGGAGCAATATCCCTTAAGAATATATGAAGATAAAGTCCACCTTTCATCAGAGACCAGTGATAGATTGTTTGAGGTGGGGTTGGGGTTGCTATGTGTTTAAGTGCCTGTATCCCATTGTTCTATTGTGTCTGTCTGCCTTGGGAGAAAAGTATTATGGGATTATGTGTATGTGGATTAGCTGTGAGGAGGGAGGGGGAATTTCTTCAACAACTTTCTCTGCTGATAGGACAGTCTACTGATGATAAGTTTGAATGCACCTGTGTGTCTGTTACTGAATGTAGTTTACCCCGCCCGGTGTCATTATGCAAATAAGGGGGAATGTCCCCTGAGTGTATATCTATGTACCTGTGTTCAAATAAACAGTTCAAGTTCCAGCTTTGCAGCCAAACAAGTCCTAGTTCTTGGTTGGCAGTACTTGGTTGTAATATGCGGCAATAATATTGAATATCTATATTCAGACTGGAGGAAGCGGTATACTGACAGAAACACTCAGGCAGAGTGTGGGACGTTCCATTACAGCCTGTTTGAATGGTAGAAGAAGCACTCTGTGGTGGTGATTTATTTAGAATATTCACTGGTGCACGTTTCATTTTTTATGGACTCAAATTGAGCCTGGAAGAAAAAGGAGATGGACTATTAAAATATATATATACTGTGTATATATACAGTCCTCAAAATGTCCACCCGCCTGCTCGCATTAGATGAGCGGAAATAAGCTGAGGGCAAGTGTGGAGCATGGGCGGACTGGGCCGGGGGGGGCGGGGGGACAGGGAGGCCATTCTGATGCCCTGTAAAAAGGTTGCACCACTTCTGCCAAAAGCGATGAGGCAGGAAACTACCGGATCACACAGAGAGAGAGGATCTTCTGCTGTGACACAGCTTGGAACTAAAATTCCGGCTGCTGTCAAACAAAGTTCTGCCTCCTGGACCTGCTCCTATGATAAATAGCATACTGGTTCGATGCCAGGAAACTGATGGGCACTGATAGGCTGCACTGATGAGGCTGCACCGATGGGCACTGATTAGGGGCGGCACTGAGGGGCACTGAGGAGGCGGGACTGATGAGCACTGATGAGGCAGCAATGATGAGCACTGATAAGCTGCACTGATGAGGCTGCACTGATAAGACAGCACTGATATGCTGCACTAATGGGCACTGCTGAGGCTGCACTAATGAGGCAGCAATGATGGGGACTGATGAGGCTGCACTGATAAGGCAGTACTGATATGCTGAATGGATGGGCACTGCTGAGGTTGCACTGATGAGGCAGCAATGATAGGCAATGATAAGCTGCACTGATGAGGCTGCACTGATAAGGCAGTGCTGATATGCTGCACTGATGGGCACTGCTGATGCTGCACCGATGGGCACTAATGAGACGGCAATGATGGGCACTGATAAGCTTCACTGATGGGCACTGATCAGGCTGCACTGATAAGGCAGTACTGATATGCTGCATTGATGGGGCTGTACTGATGGGCATTGATAGGCGGCACTGATGGGTACTGATGAGCCTTCACTGATGGGCTGTGATAAGGCTGCACTGATGGGCACGGATGAGGCTGCATTGATGTGCACTGATGATGCTGCACTGATGGGCACTGATAGGCTGCACTGATGGGCACTGATAGGCTGCATGGATTGGTACTGATGAGGCTGCACTGATGGGCCCTGATAAGGCTGCATTGATGCTAACTGATAGGCTGCACTGATGAGGCTGCACTGATGGGTACTGATATGATTTATGGTAATATTGTTAAAGTTGTTGTTTTTTTATTTATTTTTGTAACTTAATTCTGCATAAAACATTTAACAGTGTAATTTCATGAGATAATTTATGAGGGCGTGTATAGGGGCGGAATTAGGGGCAGTGCAGGGTAGGGGTTGGGTGGGGTAACTGGTGGCAAGTAACTGTATATATACAGTGGCAAAAATAATTATTTGATCTCCTGAAGATTTTGTAAGTTTGCCCACTTACAAAGAAATAAAGGGTCTATAATTGTTATCATAGGTGTATTTTAAATGATAGAGACAAAATATCAACCAAAAATCCAGAAAAAACACATGATACAAATGTTATAAATTCAGTTGCTGTTCAGTGAGCAAAATAAGTGGAGCACCCTGGTGTCTAGGCAGGGTTGCTAACAAATTTAGTTTGCCAGGTGGTAATTATCCTGGTTAATTGTTAGAGATCAATTGATTCCTCTCTAAATTCTGGAATTGCTGCACCTTTTCTCTTCTGTCACTAGGTGGCACTGTGGTTGGTGACATTAGAATGACAGGGGCTTAGCAAGGTCAGATCATGAATGGATGAGGTGTCTCAGTCAATTGGCAGGGGTTTCTTTAGTCCCTTTGCCTGATGGGAGAGCCTATTTATTAGGGTGGAGTCAGGTGATCGGGGTTCTGTGCCACCTGGACGGCTGTCTGAGTGGACGTGTGTTATGTCGACCCAGGTTGCTAGGCTGGAAGCCTGAGGCCTATCCCCGGGACACCTGGCTGCTAGGCTGCCTGAGCCCTATCCAGGAGCAGGAGAAGCAGCGTAGGGTTGGGACTGCAGGACTGGAGTTCAACTGAGTTGAGAAGGTTCAGCCAGACGGGGAACTAGTTGTGGTCGGAGGTGGAAGGGAGGCTGTTGCCACTAGGGGCCCATCCATCTTACTGCCGGAGACTACTGTGAGTAAGCTTGAACAAGTACCAGAGCAGTCTTCTCACCAGCCGGGCATGGTGAAGAAGTGGGAAAGCTTTAGCGAGTGACAAGCCAGGGACCCAGTAGGATAGCAGGGGTGATGCTTGAGGAGTATAGAGCGGGATAGCTGTGGAAGAGCTCAGGGGATTCAGTGACGACTGGGATCAGGAAGTCTAACGAGAGACTGGGAGCTCAGTGAGTGAAAATCTACAGTGGGACACTGTGAGATAAGTAAAGGACTGTTCTGTATTACCAAGAGTTATGTAAAACTACCTTTAGTGACTGTTGCAAGATTAGTTGCCATAGGAGACAGCGGTCCTACCTTTACAGAAGTGTTGTCCAACTCGAGGCCTTCCACTGTATAGCTGTCTACCTATAGAAGTCTCGAAGTCTGCCAATTAGCATTGCATCTACTCAAGGGTGTCCTGGCCCTACCCACTCTCCCACAGTTCTGATAAGAGACATTAAATCTCTTGTTAGTATTCAAAAAGTGACTGGCGCCCATCATTTCTTCTTGCATCACACCCACCATGCCTGGTAACCCATTCTACAAGGAAGGATGTCAGCTTTCCCTGACTCTGGAGGTCACCATTAGGCCTCTAGGGGTCGGGCCAGTGCTACATTTGGCACCCAGCGTAGGGGAAGAGACTTATTCCTGCAGCAGTCGCCCCTAGCAACCGGCTACAGCTACATTGGGATTTCGTCTGGCTCCGTGGGAAGGTGGCAAGTAACATCTTTACTGGGTATAGACTGTGTTATTGTGCATTCCACCAATGTGGGGAAGAACCAACATGTCTCATTGCTCATGGGAGAGTGTCAGTCTGTTTTTTTGTCACTATGCCAGTGCTGCAGGGTTTAAAATGGACTCTATTAAAGTTTTGGTGTGCTGCGAAGAGAAAGAGGTGGGCGCTGAAGTTTCCCACGAGTGTGGGGGAGGAGATATCACTCTACAGAGGAGGATAAGGAAGTGCTGCTACGTGCATCTAATTGTTGGGTGGAAAAGATGGCGCAGCTTGGAGATACCCTGTCGGATTGGAAGGTTTTGGCCCTGGTCTGAGCAAGTCTAAGGGAATCCTGACTGACACCGGAGTACGGTACACACCTATGGGTAGCCTTGCCCTGTATACGACTGGAAACTATGAAGCTTTGGGACTGATCTGTGGGAAGTGTTCCGGCTTGGCCACGCATCTGTGGCCTTGGATCGTCTGTGGACGCTGCGGGGAACCCCTGCTTGTGGTAGTCTCACCAGCCCAACCTCCGCGAACACTATAGACAGATTGGGACAATAGTGTCGCCATCCCAGCGGTAGAACGCATCGAGAGTCCCCCTGCTATCACCCGGCTTGTGCAAGAAGCTGCTCCTATCATCTCTGTGGCTGCTCTAGGGCCCAACGCTCCTGTTATCTCTCGAGGCCGCAGTCGGGCCCATCTGTGTTCCTTAACGGTGGAACCTCCAAAGGGACGGACATCGGAGTTCGGTAAGCCTGAAATGGGTGAAAGTAGTGTGCCAGTGGGGGCTGTGATACCTGTGGCCAGTAAGGGGATGTGACAGGGGTCACTTTGGGCACAGGGTGAGCAAGAAAATAATGGACATTAAGAATATGTCTTGGATTGCTTTAAAATGGGACAGTGATATTTTTCCACAATATTCCCCAGGATATCTGTAAAGAGCTATTTCCTGTTTGATTATGAACTCAACAGGTTAACTGAAAAGTGACTCCTTCATGATGTTGGGACACATACTGTTAGATGCTAATGTCACCACATATAGCCCCCACCTGTGTCTGCTAAGATGTCAGATGTGTATTGGGAGACAGTGAGGCTAGCCTAAAGGTCATGTGTCTGAGTCATCACTGTAGTTAATTAGCTCATGTAAATTAGGTCTGGTCAAAGGTGTATTGTCTGAGGAGAATGTAAGAACCTCCTCTCTGTGTGTATAAAACTGGGAGTTTGTCATTAAAGATTGTCAGTCCAGTTGGAAACTTCATACAGAGTGTTTGTCTCGTATGTTTGGAAGGATTAATCCTATGGGAAGCGGTCGCCTGACTGTGGAGGATCGGCAGTGGATGTGTGTCCAGAGAGGGAATATCCTAAACGGCGTTAACCCCTTTCATACTTGGGGTGCCGTTACAGGGGATAAGGTTGCTTTGCCAGTTGATGTTAGCTCAAAGTGCAACCTGCTCCTGGCTGAAGAGTGCTCCACTATATCCGATTCAGATATACAATCTGATCGGATTTCTGAACTGTTCTCAGACACTTTATCATGGACTGGAAAGTGGACTGACAGTGAAGAGTAGCAGCCATGTGATTTAGAGGAATATGAGATTCCTCCTATGCAAACTACTTGCTGGAAGATTGAACTGTCTGCCAGTGCAGCGCCACACCTGTGTCTTACTAATTCCTTTGAGGAAGATCGTTGGGCGAGTTGGGTTCCTAAAGTCCTTGTTTCTAAGCCAACTCAAGTGACCAAGTTCGGATGCAAACACAATGTTGTTGCTGGGCAAAAGGTCCAACGTGCTTCTGATGCATGGGTTCTGCCCGGGTGCATAGACCCTAAAACACTGCCTAGGCTGTTCAAGTTACAGCGCATTATTATCAAGAAAGTGGCTGAAGATTATGGCTATTTGTATCCATATGTTCCGGTTCAGTTGGAGGAGGAGATCCAGGAGAAGAAAGCACAGTGGGTGGATGTGGCCGTTCTAAGCTTTCTTAACCACTTGCCTACCCACCCATAGTCATCTGATGTGGGATCTCCCATTCTGGGCAGGCGTCATATGATGTCCATGGCTTCCCGGCGGTAAAGGGATCACGCGCGTGCCTGGCGGCCACGATGTCCGGCAGGCATCGGCGATTTCTCGCCACAGAGCAGGGACGTAGATCTGTGTGTGTAAACACGTCCTGTCAGGGAAGAGGAGACTGATCGTGTGTTCCTAGTATAAAGGAACACCGATCAGTCTCCTCCCCAAATCAGTCCCCTCCCCCACACAGTTAGAATCACTTACTAGGACACACAGTTAACCCCTTGATCGCCCCATAGTGTTAACCCATTCCTTGCCAGTGAGATTTATACAGTAATCAGTGCATATTTATAGCACTGATCGCTGTAATAATGTCACTGATCCTGAAAAAGCGTCAAAAGTGTCCGATCTGTCCCCGGCAAAGTCACAGTCATGATAAAAATCGCAGATCGCAGCCATTACTAGTAAAAAAAAAAAAAAAAGGCATAAATCTATCCCCTATTTTGTAGACGCAATAACTTTTGCGCAAACCAATCAATATACACTTATTGCATTTCATTTTTTTTTACCAAAATATGTAGAAGAATACATATTGGCCTAAACTGAGGAAAAAAATTGTTAAAAAAAAATTTGGGATATTTATTATAGCAAAAAGTAAAAAATATTGTGTTTTTTTTTAAACTTGTCGCTCTTCTTTTGTTTATAGCGCAAAAAATAAAAACAGCAAAGGTGATAAAATACCACCAAAAGAAAGCTCTATTTGTGGGGAGAAAAAAATGATAAAAATGTAATTTGGGTACAGCGTAGCATGACTGCACAATTGTCATTCAAAATGTTACACCGCTGAAAGCTGAAATATGCCTGGGAAGGAAGGGAGTGAAATGCCCTGTATTGAAGTGGTTAAGATCTCTCTGAACCTGGATATTAAAAAGATATCTCCAAGATATGCTTAAAGGTACTCTTCTGTTTCACAAACTTGGGACTATGGCCGGCATATTACTTACTCCAGACTGTGTGATCACTAGGGATGAGCTTCGTGTTCGAGTCGAACATACGTTCGACTCGAACATCGGCTGTTCGATCGTTCGACGAAGATCGAACGATTTGGGCCGTTCGCGCCAAATTCGAGTGACGCGAACGGCCCACAATGCACTACGCCATCGCAGTGTCATCCAGGCGCTGTGATTGGCCAAGCATGCACTGTGACCCCGCATGCTTGGCCAATCACAGCGCCGGCAGCGAGGAGAGCAATGATTGGCCACAGGCAGGATGCCTGTGGCCAATTATTGCTGAGGGTGTTTAGTACACGCCCCACACTATAAAAGGCCGCCAGCACGGCGGCCTAGTGTAGTGTGTTCCGGAGCAGGGATAGAGCAGCATAGGCAGGGACAGTGACTGTTATTTCTTTCTTGCTTAACCTGGATTCCTTTAGTTTAGGGAAAGAGAAGGATAGGTAGGGAGAGTGTCAGTGTGTTTTGTGCTTGTGCTATAGTGTGCTTAAAAAAAACATTTATTCTAGGGACAGAAAACTGTAGGTAGGGACAGTGTCAGTTTCTTTCACTCTGCAAGTCCTTGTTTCCAGGGACCTGGAAGGACAGTGAGTGAATTGTCCTTGTGCTATATTGTGCTTAAAAAAACATTTATTCTAAGGACAGAAAACTGTAGGTAGGGAGAGTGTCAGTTTCTTTCACTCTGCAAGTCCTTGTTTCCAGGGACCTGGAAGGACAGTGAGTGAATTGTCCTTGTGCTATATTGTGCTTAAAAAAACATTTATTCTAGGGACAGAAAACTGTAGGTAGGGAGAGTGTCAGTTTCTTTCACTCTGCAAGTCCTTGTTTCCAGGGACCTGGAAGGACAGTGAGTGAATTGTCCTTGTGCTATATTGTGATTAAAAAAAACATTTTTTCTAGGGACAGAAAACTGTAGGTAGGGAGAGTGTTTTTTTCCTTTCACTCTGCAAGTCCTTGTTTCCAGGGACCTGTAAGGACAGTGAGTGAATTTTTCTTGTGCTATATTGTGATTAAAAAAAACATTTTTTCTAGGGACAGAAAACTGTAGGTAGGGAGAGTGTTTTTTTCCTTTCACTCTGCAAGTCCTTGTTTCCAGGGACCTGTAAGGACAGTGAGTGAATTTTTCTTGTGCTATATTGTGATTAAAAAAAACATTTTTTCTAGGGACAGAAAACTGTAGGTAGGGAGAGTGTTTTTTTTCTTTCACTCTGCAAGTCCTTGTTTCCAGGGACCTGTAAGGACAGTGAGTGAATTGTTCTTGTGCTATATTGTGATTAAAAAAAACATTTTTTCTAGGGACAGAAAACTGTAGGTAGGGAGAGTGTTTTTTTTCTTTCACTCTGCAAGTCCTTGTTTCCAGGGACCTGTAAGGACAGTGAGTGAATTTTTCTTGTGCTATATTGTGATTAAAAAAAACATTTTTTCTAGGGACAGAAAACTGTAGGTAGGGAGAGTGTTTTTTTTCTTTCACTCTGCAAGTCCTTGTTTCCAGGGACCTGTAAGGACAGTGAGTGAATTTTTCTTGTGCTATATTGTGATTAAAAAAAACATTTTTTCTAGGGACAGAAAACTGTAGGTAGGGAGAGTGTTTTTTTTCTTTCACTCTGCAAGTCCTTGTTTCCAGGGACCTGTAAGGACAGTGAGTGAATTTTTCTTGTGCTATATTGTGATTAAAAAAAACATTTTTTCTAGGGACAGAAAACTGTAGGTAGGGAGAGTGTTTTTTTTCTTTCACTCTGCAAGTCCTTGTTTCCAGGGACCTGTAAGGACAGTGAGTGAATTTTTCTTGTGCTATATTGTGATTAAAAAAAACATTTTTTCTAGGGACAGAAAACTGTAGGTAGGGAGAGTGTTTTTTTCCTTTCACTCTGCAAGTCCTTGTTTCCAGGGACCTGTAAGGACAGTGAGTGAATTTTTCTTGTGCTATATTGTGATTAAAAAAAACATTTTTTCTAGGGACAGAAAACTGTAGGTAGGGAGAGTGTTTTTTTCCTTTCACTCTGCAAGTCCTTGTTTCCAGGGACCTGTAAGGACAGTGAGTGAATTTTTCTTGTGCTATATTGTGATTAAAAAAAACATTTTTTCTAGGGACAGAAAACTGTAGGTAGGGAGAGTGTTTTTTTTCTTTCACTCTGCAAGTCCTTGTTTCCAGGGACCTGTAAGGACAGTGAGTGAATTTTTCTTGTGCTATATTGTGATTAAAAAAAACATTTTTTCTAGGGACAGAAAACTGTAGGTAGGGAGAGTGTTTTTTTTCTTTCACTCTGCAAGTCCTTGTTTCCAGGGACCTGTAAGGACAGTGAGTGAATTTTTCTTGTGCTATATTGTGATTAAAAAAAACATTTTTTCTAGGGACAGAAAACTGTAGGTAGGGAGAGTGTTTTTTTCCTTTCACTCTGCAAGTCCTTGTTTCCAGGGACCTGTAAGGACAGTGAGTGAATTTTTCTTGTGCTATATTGTGATTAAAAAAAACATTTTTTCTAGGGACAGAAAACTGTAGGTAGGGAGAGTGTTTTTTTCCTTTCACTCTGCAAGTCCTTGTTTCCAGGGACCTGTAAGGACAGTGAGTGAATTTTTCTTGTGCTATATTGTGATTAAAAAAAACATTTTTTCTAGGGACAGAAAACTGTAGGTAGGGAGAGTGTTTTTTTTCTTTCACTCTGCAAGTCCTTGTTTCCAGGGACCTGTAAGGACAGTGAGTGAATTGTTCTTGTGCTATATTGTGATTAAAAAAAACATTTTTTCTAGGGACAGAAAACTGTAGGTAGGGAGAGTGTTTTTTTTCTTTCACTCTGCAAGTCCTTGTTTCCAGGGACCTGTAAGGACAGTGAGTGAATTTTTCTTGTGCTATATTGTGATTAAAAAAAACATTTTTTCTAGGGACAGAAAACTGTAGGTAGGGAGAGTGTTTTTTTTCTTTCACTCTGCAAGTCCTTGTTTCCAGGGACCTGTAAGGACAGTGAGTGAATTTTTCTTGTGCTATATTGTGATTAAAAAAAACATTTTTTCTAGGGACAGAAAACTGTAGGTAGGGAGAGTGTTTTTTTTCTTTCACTCTGCAAGTCCTTGTTTCCAGGGACCTGTAAGGACAGTGAGTGAATTTTTCTTGTGCTATATTGTGATTAAAAAAAACATTTTTTCTAGGGACAGAAAACTGTAGGTAGGGAGAGTGTTTTTTTTCTTTCACTCTGCAAGTCCTTGTTTCCAGGGACCTGTAAGGACAGTGAGTGAATTTTTCTTGTGCTATATTGTGATTAAAAAAAACATTTTTTCTAGGGACAGAAAACTGTAGGTAGGGAGAGTGTTTTTTTCCTTTCACTCTGCAAGTCCTTGTTTCCAGGGACCTGTAAGGACAGTGAGTGAATTTTTCTTGTGCTATATTGTGATTAAAAAAAACATTTTTTCTAGGGACAGAAAACTGTAGGTAGGGAGAGTGTTTTTTTCCTTTCACTCTGCAAGTCCTTGTTTCCAGGGACCTGTAAGGACAGTGAGTGAATTTTTCTTGTGCTATATTGTGATTAAAAAAAACATTTTTTCTAGGGACAGAAAACTGTAGGTAGGGAGAGTGTTTTTTTTCTTTCACTCTGCAAGTCCTTGTTTCCAGGGACCTGTAAGGACAGTGAGTGAATTTTTCTTGTGCTATATTGTGATTAAAAAAAACATTTTTTCTAGGGACAGAAAACTGTAGGTAGGGAGAGTGTTTTTTTTCTTTCACTCTGCAAGTCCTTGTTTCCAGGGACCTGTAAGGACAGTGAGTGAATTTTTCTTGTGCTATATTGTGATTAAAAAAAACATTTTTTCTAGGGACAGAAAACTGTAGGTAGGGAGAGTGTTTTTTTTCTTTCACTCTGCAAGTCCTTGTTTCCAGGGACCTGTAAGGACAGTGAGTGAATTTTTCTTGTGCTATATTGTGATTAAAAAAAACATTTTTTCTAGGGACAGAAAACTGTAGGTAGGGAGAGTGTTTTTTTTCTTTCACTCTGCAAGTCCTTGTTTCCAGGGACCTGTAAGGACAGTGAGTGAATTTTTCTTGTGCTATATTGTGATTAAAAAAAACATTTTTTCTAGGGACAGAAAACTGTAGGTAGGGAGAGTGTTTTTTTTCTTTCACTCTGCAAGTCCTTGTTTCCAGGGACCTGTAAGGACAGTGAGTGAATTTTTCTTGTGCTATATTGTGATTAAAAAAAACATTTTTTCTAGGGACAGAAAACTGTAGGTAGGGAGAGTGTTTTTTTTCTTTCACTCTGCAAGTCCTTGTTTCCAGGGACCTGTAAGGACAGTGAGTGAATTTTTCTTGTGCTATATTGTGATTAAAAAAAACATTTTTTCTAGGGACAGAAAACTGTAGGTAGGGAGAGTGTCAGTTTCTTTCACTGTGAAAGTCCTTGTTTCAAGGGACAGAGAAGGACACCTGAAGGTAGCCCTTATTGCTTTTTTCCCATCTCCGTGCAGGCCATCTATTAGAATGTCTGGAAGGCAAACAAGGAGAGGCAGACAGTCAGGAGGCAATAAAAGAGGGCAAGCAGGCTCTGTGTCTGGGGGCAACAGTGCTGGTCGTGGACGCGGTGCATTGTCATCAGCACATGGCCATGGGACACGCTTGTCCTTCTTTTCGGCAGCTGGACATGTTGAGCCACATCATGCCGAAGACTTGGTAGAGTGGATGACCAAGCCCTCCTCCTCCTCCTCATCCTCTCTCACCCAGGCTCAGGGTACTGGAAAAGCAGCTGCCAAAGCGTCGTCTTCCCTGGTATCAATGTCAGACAAATCATCAGTCACTCCTTCCCTAGACCCACCATGTCCTCCTCCTGAGGAGTCCCCCGAACTGTTTCAGCACAGTGTTGGGTACATGCTCCAGGAGGATGCCCAGCGTTTCGAAGGGTCTGATGATGAAACCCAGCTAGAGGAAGGCAGTAGCGTGAGAGCAGACAGAGGGGATGCTCAAGAAGGACACCAATCTGGCAGTCATGTTCCAGCAGCTGCAGCATACTGCCAGATTGGCTCCAGTGATGAGGAGGGAGGGGATGATGAGGTCACTGACTCCACGTGGGTGCCTAATAGGAGAGAGGAGGAGGAGGAGGATGAGGAGGAGGCACATCTCCAACGAGGCAGGATGCCCTTTGGTGGCCAGCGTAAGGGCAGTACACCGACGGAATCACACCGCAGAGCTCCGCCTGTGCAGGGCGCTGCCTCTGCCCGTCATTCAAAAAGTTCTTTGGTGTGGGCCTTTTTTGAGGCTAGTGCATCAGATCGCACAGCTGCTGTTTGCAACATATGTCTCAAGCGTATATCGCGTGGCCAAAACATCAGCCGCTTGGGTACCACATGCCTGACCAGACATATGTTGACCTGCCATGCAGCTCGTTGGCAAGCCTACCTCAAAGACCCACACCAAAGAACAAAGCGGACCTCTCCTTGCACCGCATCAGCTGGGATCTCCAACCCCACTATAACTTCAGTCCTCTCTGAAACATGCACTGAGAGGAATGAAGGTGTAGAATTAGGTGTGTCACAGCCAAGTACTTGCGCCCACTCTGCTAGCAGTACACCGACGTCCGATTCTAGCAGGCAAATTTCCCTGCCCCAGCTGCTGGACCGTCGAAAGAAGTTCACTCCCAGCCATCCACATGCCCAGCGGTTGAATGCTAGCTTGGCTAAATTGCTAGCGCTTCAACTGCTGCCTTTTCAGTTGGTAGACTCGGCCCCCTTCCGTGAGTTTGTGCAATGTGCGGTTCCTCAGTGGCAGGTTCCCAAACGCCACTTTTTCGCACGGAAGGCTATTCCGGCTCTCTACCGGCATGTGGAAGGCAATGTCTTGGCCTCGCTGGACAGGGCGGTCAGCGGTAAGGTGCATATTACCGCTGACTCATGGTCCAGCAGGCATGGACAGGGACGTTACCTTTCTTTCACGGCCCATTGGGTCACTCTTTTGGCAGCTGGGAAGGATTCAGGACAAGGTGCAGTAGTGTTGGAGGTTGTCCCACCGCCACGCCTCCAAAATGCTACTACTGGTTGTGACACACCTCTCTCCTCCACCCCCTCCTCTTCTTCTTCCTCCATGGCCTCTTCCTGTGGTTTGTCCTATGAACCAGCGGTGCTCCGTAGCCGTTCACGGGGCTACGCAAGTACGCAGGCAAAAAGATGCCATGCCGTGCTTGCGCTGGTGTGTTTGGGGGACAGAAGCCACACTGGGGCAGAGGTCCTGTCTGCTCTGCAGGGCCAGGCCGAGAGGTGGTTGACGCCACGCCAGCTTAAGCCAGGAATGGTGGTTTGCGACAATGGCACCAACCTCCTCTCCGCCCTCCGACAGGGACAACTGACCCATGTGCCCTGTGTGGCTCACGTCCTTAACCTGGTGGTGCAGCGCTTCTTGGGCAGGTACCCGGGCTTACAGGATGTCCTGAGGCAGGCCAGGAAAGTCTGTGTGCATTTCCGCAGATCTTATAATGCCAGTGCTCGCCTGGCTGAGCTGCAAAAGGAGTTGAACCTGCCCAAGAACCGCCTTATATGTGACATGCCCACCAGGTGGAACTCAACGTTGGCCATGCTGCAGCGGCTGCACACGCAGCAGAGGGCCATCAATGAGTACCTGTGCGACTACGGCACCAGGACAGGGTCAGGGGAGCTTGGTTTTTTTTCTCCACGCCAGTGGGGCATGATCAGGGATGCATGCACTGTCCTGGCACCATTTGAGGAGGCCACGAGGATGGTGAGCAGTGACAGTGCATGCATCAGTGACACTGTACCTCTTGTCCACCTGTTGGAGCACACGCTGCGTGGAATAATGGACAGGGCACTTGAGGCAGAACAGAGGCAGGAAGAGGAGGACTTCCTTGCCTCTCAAGGCCCCCTTTACCCAGACAGTGTTACTTCTGTCCCACCCATCGCACAGGAAGAGGAGGAGGAGGAGGAGGAGGAGGAGGAGGATTGTGTCAGCATGGAGGTGGAGGCTGGCACTCAGCATCATCAGCAGCAGTCTTTTAGGGATGATTTACAGTCCCAAGAAACCAGTGGACTTGTACGTGGCTGGGAGGAGGTGGCTGCGGATCATGTCGTCCTTAGTGACCCAGAGGACTCCGGAGCGAATGCCTCAGCAAACCTACGCTGCATGGCCTCCCTGATCCTGCAAAGTCTGCGGAAGGATCCTCGTATTCTTCGGATCAAGGAGAGGGACCATTACTGGCTGGCCACTCTCCTTGATCCACGGTACAAGGGTAAGGTTGCGGACCTTATGTTACCGTCGCAGAGGGAGCAGAGGATGAGACAACTCCGGGAGGCCTTGCAGAAAGGTCTGTGCAACGCGTTCCCAGAGACTGGGAGGTTGCAAACTCCTGGTCCTGGACAACGAGTTGCTGAGGCTTCGGCCAGTCAAAGAAGGAGCGGTGGGGAAGGTGGCCGTCTGACCGATGCGTTCAGACAATTCTTTAGTCCGCAGCCCCAAAGTATGATCGGTTCCAGCAACCATCGCCAGCGTCTGATAAACATGGTGCAGGAATATCTAGGGGCAAGGTCAGACTTGGACACCTTCCCCACCGAAAATCCTCTGGCTTACTGGGTCTTGAGGATGGATCACTGGCCAGAGCTTGCACAGTATGCAATTGAGCTACTGGCCTGTCCTGCATCCAGCGTTCTTTCGGAACGCACATTCAGTGCTGCTGGAGGATTTGTCACGGATCACAGGGTGCGCCTGTCCACCGACTCGGTTGATCGACTGACTTTCATCAAGATGAACCAGTCTTGGATCACCACCAGCTACCACACACCTGATGCTGATATAACAGACTAATTGATTTTAACATGTCACATCCCTTCAAGACTGATGCTGATGCTGAGTGCCTGTGCTGTTATGTTGACTGGCTATCCTCCTCCTCCGAGTCCTCAATGATACGATTGATGATGATAGCTTGGAAGATCATTTTTGTTTATGGGTGCCGCCACCAGTGCCTAACGCCCAATTTTTCAGCCCCTGTTTAACAGGGGCGTGTAATTACAATTTTTGAAGCAATACTTTGCAACAGGGCTCATTGCTGTACTCCAAGTACAGTATCTGTGAGGAGTTGCAGTGTTGTGCCACCAGTGCCTAAGGCCCAATTTTTCAGCCCCTGTTTAACAGGGGCGTGTCATTACAATTTTTGAAGCAATACTTTGCAACAGGGCTCATTGCTGTGCTCCAAGTACAGTATCTGTGAGGGGTTGCAGTGTTGTGCCACCAGTGCCTAAGGCCCAATTTTTCAGCCCCTGTTCAACAGGGGCATGTAATTACAATTCTTGATCTAATAATTCACAGCAGGGCCCATTGCTGCACCCACCAAGAGTAACTGTCAGGGCTTACAGTGTTGTGGCACCAGCACCACCATCAAAGGCCCAATTTTTACTACCACTGTTCAACAATTATATGTAATTAAAATTCCTGATATAATAGTTGACAGCAGGGCGTTCCAGCACCAACCAAGAGTAACTGTGAGTGCTTACAGTGTTGTGCCAACACCAACAACTAAGGGGCCTATTTCTGCAGAGTATATACGGCAGGTCCCTACTTTCAAACATCCAACTTACAAACGACTCCTACTTGCAAACGCAAGAAGACAACAGGAAGTGAGAGGAAATCTACCACTAGGAAGGAAAATTCTCTCCTGTAAGAATAAATATGGGAGAAAGGTGTCTCCTCTGTACTGATGCTTTATCAGCAATCCTTGTTTCAAGAAAAACACCACATTTCAAAAACAGTTGTCATTGGGACGGAAAGTGAGGTGAAATGTTCTGAACAGGGGCACAGACAGCAAAACAAATGTTACAGGGGTGATAACCCTTACCTATGTTTTCCAAAAAGTTTAAAAATAGATTTTTGGTCTGGAGCTACACTTCAACAATGTACCTGTTCAAAATTACAAACAGATTCTACATAAGAACAAACCTACAGTCCCTGTCTTGTATGCACCGCCTGTATAGGGCTGTTCAGAGTATATAGGGCCTTTTTTATTTTATGTGCGGGGTTCCCCTTAATATCCATACAAGACCCAAAGGGGCTGGTAATGGGCTGGGGTAGGGGGGGGGGTCATGGGGTAGCTATGCCATTTTTCTTAAAGAATTTCATCCATATTACCGGGACCAGACATTACATTAAAGCCGCAAGCAGTTTTAAATGGCTTTTTTTTCCTTTAGAAGTGTCATTTTGTGCAGGGACAGTTCTAAACACGGGAAACACGTGGCACTTCACAGGCATACTTTAGACACCCCCCAGGTACGATATTTAAAGGAATATTTGACTTTTTTTTTCACTTTATGCATCATTAAAATGACTGCTCCCGAAAAACGACCGTTTTTAAAACTTCTTTTTGCATTGATACATGTCCCCTGGTGCAGAACCCGGGTTCCCAAACCCTTTTTAGGACAATAACATGCATAATAGTTGTTATAATTAGCACTTTAGAATTCGAACGTTCGCATCCATTCTATTTAATAGGGTTCTAATGTTCGTTCGAACTTTCGGTCCGTTCGCGGGTTCTGGTGCGAACCGAACAGGGGGGTGTTCGGCTCATCACTAGTGATCACCCGCAGGCCTAATAAGAAGGATCTTCAGCACTACATCACTACCACTGATACAAGTGGGAAACCTGTACAGCTGCCAGATCCCAGGGATTACTGGTAAATACTACTGAATTGTGTCAAGTTACAGAAATCATTATGGATTACAAATGCTTGCTTTGTGGAGTTGAGTTGTGACCCATCAATAGGGGGCGCAGGGGCGCCGCCCCCTCCCCCAAAGCTACTTATTAAAAAATTTAAAAAAATGAAAAGTGTCCCTTTTAAGTGGGTGTGTTAAGGGCGCCGGACACGGGGTACTATTGGAGGCATGACCCGTGTGTAAACACGTGATTGGGGCTAAGAAGCTCTATTGGCGTAGTTTAGAGTGTGTTCGGGGCGCAAAGCTTGTAGCCACAAAAACTCCACCTCTAGCATTAGGTTTCCAGTGCTTGTAATTGATTGGGGCCATAGGGTTGGGATTTAATCAGACCTGCAGCGTCATTGGCTCCTTCAGTAAGTGAGGGGGAAATCACCAGCAGAAGAACTGCTCAGGGCAGACAGGGAGCGATGTGCAGAGGCAGCTCCATTCATCTCCCTGTGATACAGACTCTGCATCCAGCAGTGCACACAGAAATCTTCAGGTACACTTCTACATGCCAGGACTGGAGGGGCCAGAAGGGGCTATTATCACTGTGTCCTGAGTGACTGTACAGCAGCATTTTCATCTCCAACTTTACTTCACCTCTCTCCATGTAATGCACATCTGTACACCTTCCCTATCACACTGATCCCCCTCCCCCCTTCACTATCTCCATTTGCATAGATTAGATATCCTGCAGCGTTCTGGTCTCAGATCTGACCATTCCAATCACTAGGCTTGTGCAATTCGTTTCGTAACGAATTGAAATTCGTCCGAATTTAGCAACTTTCGGACATTCGGAAGCATTCGAATTTCCGAACAAAGCAATTACGAATAAGACCGAATCCGAAATAAATTATACCGCAAATAGCGAATGCCCGAATGTCTTCGGCATAATTCGTTATGAAAAAGTTACGAATGTACGAATCCATACGAAGCACAATAACACTCACTCTGCTCTGCTCTCTGCTTCTCCCACACCGTGCTGAACTCCCTCTCAAAATGGTGTACAGGGGCGGAGGTTATAGCCGCATGTAAAAAACGAAAGTAAAATACGAGATTTCGAATCCATTCGAAGCACAATAACACTCTGCTCTGCTCTCTGCTTCTCCCTCACCGTGCTGAACCCTCTCAAAATGGTGTACAGGGGCGGAGCCTATAGCCGCATGTTAAAAACGAAAGTAAAATACGAGATTTCGAATCGTTACAAATAACCGCAATGTATTTAGAAAAGTACAAATCCATTCGAAGCACATTAGGCATAATAGGCAGCGTCGTTGTGAGAGAGACACGGAAAATTACGAATCAACGAACCCAAAAAAAGTTACGAAAGTAGGAGTTGTGTCCAGAATCAACGAAAAACAACGTACTCTACCGAAAGTACGAACCCAAAAAAAGTTACGAAAGTAGGAGTTGTGTCCAGAATCAACGAAAAACAACGTACTCTACCGAAAGTACGAATTATAAAGCAACAAAAAATTCAACAAAAAATGTCGCTTGCAAAAATACGAATGAGTCCGAACACGAAAAATCCCGTCTAGCAAAATTACGAATGATTACGAATCAACAGGACCGGAAAGAAACGAACCGAAACGGAACGAATTTTTCCGTTGTGCACAAGTCTACCAATCACTGCCTGACAGTGACCCTTTCCAGAATACTTTTTATCTCTTCCAAACTGTTTAGCAGATCAGAACATTCTCTGCAGTGCAATCATTTAAGGTGGCTGCAGGAATGACATTAAGAAGGAATCCTCTATTCTATGAGTGCAGAATGTACTGATCTGCTCAACAGTTTGGAAGAGATAAAAAGTAATGTGGAATGGAGAGGGTGTCCGTCAGTGATTGGACCCCTAAAGAGGAATGCCCAGATCTGAGACCACACTTGTAAAGAAGAACTCAGCATAGGGATGGTGGGAACCCCTCATAATGGGCACATCAGCTTACAGACTCAGGAACTCTTTACAGGGATGGTGGGAACCCCCATAAAGGGCACATCAGGTTACAGACCCAGGAACTTGCCACAGGGATGGTGGGAATCTCTCATAATGAGCACAGTAGGTGTACAGACCCAGGAACTCAGCACAGGGATGATGGGAACCCCTCATAATGGGCACAGCAGGTGTACAGACCCAGGAACTCAGCACAGGGATGGTGGGAACCCCTCATAATGGGCACAGCAGGTGTACAGACTCAGGAACTCAGCACAGGGATGGTGGGAACCCCTCATAATGGGCACAGCAGGTGTACAGACCCAGGAACTCATTACAGGGATGGTGGGAACCCCTCATAATGGGCACAGTAGGTGTACAGACCCAGGAACTCAGTACAGGGATGGTGGGAACCCCTCATAATAGGCACAGTAGGTGTACAGGGATGGTGGGAGGAATCTTCATAATGGGCACAGCAGGTGTACAGACCTGGGAACTCAGCACAGGGATGGTGGGAACTCCTCATAATGGGCACCTCAGGTGTACAGACCCAGGAACTCTGCACAGGGATGGTGGGAACCCCGTATAATGGGCACAGTAGGTCTACAGACCTGGGAACTCAGCACAGGGATGGTGGGAACTCCTCATAATGGGCACCTCAGGTGTAGACCCAGGGACTCTGCACAGGGATGGTGGGAACCCCGCATAATGGGCACAGTAGGCGTACAGACCCAGGAACTCAGCACAGGGATGATGGGAACCCCTCATAATGGGCATAGCAGGTGTACAGACCCAGGAACTCAACACAAGGATGGTGGGGACCCCTCATAATGGGCACAGCAGGTGTAACCAGGAACTCGTTACAGGGATGGTGGGAACCCCTCATAATGGGCACAGTACAGTGTACAGACCTGGAAACTCAGCACAGGGATGGTGGGAACCCCTCATAATAGGCACAGTAGGTGTACAGGGATGGTGGGAGGAACCCTCATAATGGGCACAGCGGGTGTACAGACCTGGGAACTTATCACACGGATGGTGGCAACTCCTCATAATGGGCACCTCAGGTGTACAGACCCAGGAACTCAGTACATGGATGGTGGGAACCCTTCATAATGGGCACCGTAGGTGTACAGACCCGGGAACTCAGTACAGCCTTTCCTTATACATTTACTTGAGATCACTTAGACCCGGTGGGTCTCTATAGTGGGAGGTAGCGCCAATACCCCATTCTTTTTTATTATATCCTATTCTCCATAGGGAGTTTTCAGGGGGGCTGCAACCTCTGTCTGGTGTTTTCCTGAGCACGGATTCCCTACTTCTTTAACCACTTGCCGCCCGCCCTATTGAAAAACGACGGCGGCAAAGTGGTTTCAATATCCTGACTGGACATCATATGACGTCTCCAGGATATTGAGCCGCTGCGCGCCCCCGGGGGCACGCATCGCGGCGATCATTGTTACGGGATGTCAGTCTGACACCCCGCAACACTGATCTACGTAAAGAGTCCCCGACAGAGACTCTGTACCACGTGATCAGCCGTGTCCAATCACGGCTGATCACGATGTAAACAGGAAAAGCCTATGATCGGCTTTTCCTCACTCGCGTCTGCCTATGATCGGCTGCTCCTCTGACAGGGGGGGTTTGTGCTGATCGATTATCAGCGCAGCCCCCCCGAGGATGCCCACACTGGACCACCAGGGATGCCACCAGACAACCAGGAATGCCCACCATAAGGTATGCCACCCTAGACCACCAGGGATGCCAATTAGAAATGCCTAATGGATGCCAATCAGTGCCCACAATGGATGCCAATCAGTGCCCACAATGGGCACCACTGATTGGCAGGCATTATTGTTTGGCACTGATTGGCAACCTATTAGTACAACACATTACAGTACAGTGCCACCTATCAGTGCCCATCCATGCCCATCCATGCCACCTATCAGTGCCCACCCATGCCGCCTATCAGTGCCCATCTGTGTTGCCTATCCGTGCCGCCTATCCGTGCCCATCCTATCTGTGCCCATCTGTGCCGCCTATCTGTGCCCATCCATGCCGCCTATCTGTGCCTACCAGTGCCCATCCGTGCCGCCTACCAGTGCCCATCCGTGCCGCCTACCGGCGCCCATCCGTGCCGCCTATCGGTGCCCATCCGTGCCACCTCATCGGTGCCCATCAGTGCCGCCTCATCAGTGCCCGTCAGTGCAGCCCCATCAGTGCCCGTCAGTGCAGCCCCATCAGTGCCCATCAGTGAAGGAGAAAACTTACTTATTTACAAAGTTTAGTAACTGACACAAAAAAACACGTTTTTTTTTCAAAATTTTCGGTCTTTGTTTATTTTTTTTAGCAGAAAATAAAAATCGCAGAGGTGATCAAATACCACCAAAAGAAAGCTCTATTTGTGGGAACAAAATGATAAAAATTTAGTTTGGGTACAGTGTAGCATGACCGCACAATTGTCATTCAAAGTGCAACAGCGCAGAAAGCTGAAAATTGGTCTGGGCAGGAAGGCGTATAAGTGCCCTGTATGGAAGTGGTTAATAATAGTCTAATGTCCATAAAATTTCATAATCTACCCAATAGACCTCATGCACACAGGGTTTGCTTTGCTCCTCTAAACGTCAGAACTCCTGGCAGGAGAAAAACCCACTGCAGGCGCGTCATGCGTTTTATTGTAAATGTATCCTATTGGCCAAAATATTTATTTGTTCTGGCCATTTAAATGCATTACCTCTCAAATGCGCCTAAATGCGTCTAGCGTTTCAGTGTGTTTAGCTTTTTTCTGCGCTTCACCTCCTCTCCTAAATGTGCTTTCCATGGGGGTTTTTATCAGACTGTAATTGCTCTGCTTCTAATATGTCTGTAAACGCCTGTGTGCACATGAACACATAAGCTAACATACAGGTGCTTTTACAGGCTGAGAAAAAAAAATTCAAATGCCAGTATTTTTTAAGCTTTAATCTGAGCCCTTTGTAATCTCATGTAGCCATATTCCTAAGCGATCATCACAAGTCTTTTTCTGTGCTTGATATACCATCAGTTCCGATTCATGCTTCAGAGTAAAGCCTAGTACACATGACCGAGAATCTCGTCAGGAAAAAACCCGTTGTTTTTCCCTGACGAGATTCTTGACAAGAATCTTGTCCCGGCCGAGTGTACACACGCTCGATTCAAAAGAACCACTGTTCTTTAGAATGGAACGAACACGGTGACGTCATCGACTACGACGAGCGCGTGCTCGTCACATTTGATGCAGTCGCTGCCATCTTGCTACACCCTACCTATGCCTAGGAAGCCACCGTGCATGTGTCAAAGTCATTTCGAGCATGTGCAGGTTTCCACGGCGACAGGTAAGCGTACACACTCTCGGGTTTCTCGTTGGGAAACAGGCCGACGAGAATCCCAACGAGAAAATAGAGAGAATGTTCTCTATTTTTCTCGTCAAGATTCTTGCCAGTTCTCTTGACGAGAAACCTGAAAGCCTCGTACACACACACGGTTTACTCGGCAAGTAAGCTCTGCCAGTAATTTTCTTGCTGGTTCTTGCAGAGAAAACTGGTCGTGTGTACGAGGTTTTAGTTTAAGGTAAGGTGACCAGATTTTTTAAATGAAATCCAGGGACATATTTTTTTTTTACTAGTAATGGCGGCAATCAGCGACTCTCAGCCTCTCAAGTCTCATTCTCCGGGTCCCCGGCTACTACTGGGTGGGGAGCGGAGGAAGATCACTCTGCCAGGGAAGGCAAGGAGATAAGCAGGCAGGTGGCTGGCCGGGACTTGAGCCAAGGCAGAAGAACATGAGAGCAGAGTTTAATGGGCATGCACCCAAAACTGAAGAAATATTCCCTCCGCTCTGACCAGCACATGATCATCAGAAAGGGGCACAGATAATGGAAAAAATACACCCCCCTAAGCTAGTAGGAGCGGCGAAGCGGGGTGTGTGTAATTCAGATTTTTTTTGTTCATTCTGAACTGACTGTCTTTGAAATTGCCCCTGCCCCTGTTCAAATCCAATCTGGGGGAAAAACCGGGGACAGACTTGGTCCGGGGACAGTGTCCTCAATCCGGGGACTGTCCCCGTAAACCGGGGATGTCTGGTCACCCTAGTTTAAGGCCCCGTTCAGGATAGATTCACACTGTTGTGCAGAGAGGCTCACAGCAGGGGTCCGGTGCGTCCCTGTTCTCCATTTCAGGGATGAATCGGGCCCGAATTTTTGCCTGCATTTGGACCTAAAACGAAGCATATTTCCAGGTTGTAAGTTGGCAAATGTTATTGCCGATCCCTACTTGTTATTGCTTGTATTAAGACTTACTGTATATACTTGAGTATAAGCCGACCCGAATATAAGCGGAGGCACCTAATTTTACCACAAAAAACTGGGAAAACATATTGATTCGAGTATAAGCCTAGGGTGTCCACCTGTATGCCTCACTGTGCCTCACTTTGCCTCACTGTGTCCATGTGCATGCCTCACTGTGCCCATTCCTCACTGTGTCCATGACTGACGTTTAACATGGGAGTCTACGGAAGGGGTGCCCGGATTTGAAAAATCGGTGCTCCCCGGCCCTAGGTCCCCCAGACATAAAACTTTGCACACTTATAGAGGAGAAATGGGGCTATGTGTGTGCCAAGTTTGGGTCCCCAAAATCACCAGAGAAATTACAGTTTAACATGGAAGTCTATAGAAGGGGCGCCCGGCTTTGAAAAATCGGTGCTCCCCGGCCATAGGTCCCCCGGACAACAAACCTTGCACACTTGTAGAGGAGGAGTGAGGCTACATGTGGGCCAAATACCAGGTCCCCAAAGTCTGGGAGATCAGGCGCAAAAAGGTAACTCGAATACAAGCCGAGGGGGGCATTTTCAGCAAAAAAATGTGCTGAAAAACTCGGCTTATACTCGAGTATATACAGTACATAACACAGTTGGTGTTCTGTACATTGACCGTGTACAAAACACCACCCTACATGTACACCATGTTTAAACATTTACCAGTTTTATGAGTCATAGCGGGCTGCAGATGAAACTACATAGGTAATTGTAAAAATACAAAAGGTAGTGTAGTACTTACATTTTTTTCTTATCAAAAGCGAAATTACCTTTTAAATGTGTAGCGATACCTCCAACTAAGAAGGCCGCAGATTTCGTTTGGGCCCTGAAAGACAGCTCCGCCAACCCCCGGCAAAGTACTCGACCCCCTACTGGCACAGTTAGTTACGGCAGCAATAAACTCTTATACTGTATGAGTAATTCAACATCGAGACGATTATAGTATAAAAAGAGTATATGATTTACTTAAGGTTTATATAAGAAAGTGGTTAACATTTATAACAGTTCACAGACAGTATATATATATATATGGCAGAGCCCTGCAGCACTAACACACTATGCATATGAAGTGAACAGTAACAAGTGAGCCAAGTGGGCGACCGTTAACTAGGCGCCCTGTGGTGCAGTAACCAAACAAATTAGCAAGCTGACCAGGCCTGGTTCAGATATCTACAACTTAGTCTATTGGGGATAAGGTTCTTTTCTTCACCGGCAGGTCTTTAACGGTGGTGCACATTAACAGAGTATGATTTGTAATTCAGTGGGAAATGTAAAGATGGGGTGAACACTGTATTATATAAAGTGTTAGTACCGCTCCTTTGAGGTCCTCTAATGAGAGTATCAAGAACAACTTGCGGGCCACGGCAGTCTATAGGCCTATTCGCAACAACAGTATATAGTTTGGGCATACGCCCTCTCACCCGCCCGGACAGGGTCCCAGTCCAGGGAACTTCCACCGACTGTATCCCCCACACACACACACAGTGTCCCCAACGATGGGGTCCTCGATCCGGTCCTGGCTGTAGACAAACGAGGTCCGGAGCCACCCAGGCTCGCAGTGGGGTGGAAGGCTCTTTGGTGCTGCGCAAGGTCTCAGGCTTCAGGCCTTGCACTCCGACACATCCGCACAGGAGGATCAGTCTCTGAAGTCTCGTGTCCCAAAGAGGCCGAGCGCAGCCGCGCCTCCTCCTTATATAACCCCTCCCATGCGTCTCTGTGGTGAACACTACCGAATGGGTTTCTGGGTGATGTAGTCTCCGGGAAGTAAAAGGGGAACACCCCGCTACAAATGCAACCCCTGTCATCTAACTAATGTTTAATGTTGTAGAGAGGCTATGCAATGGGTTAATGAAATCAGAACTTAAAATGCAAGTTTAAACCATTTCCTAGTCTGTGATCTCCAGATACCGTCTGGGTTTTAAAACAAATTGAAGCTTCGTCGGTGTATAATGTGCAGCCTGGTATATGATGTGCAGAGCCCTGTGTATAATGTGCAGCCTGGTATATGATGTGTAGGGATGAGCTCTGGTGTGTTTTCGCATACTCCACGTGCAGAGCCCGCCAGGAAGTCGGCACGGCACTGCGCTAATCACAGGCAGGGAGACATTGTCACGATGCTCGGCTGCAGAGATCGGGAAATGTCTCCCTGCCTGTGATTAGCGCAGCACCGTGCCAACTTCCTGGCGGGCTCTGCATGTGGAGTATGTGAACATGCCAGAGCTCATCCTTAATGATGTGCAGAGCCCTGTGTATAATGTGCAGCCTGGTATATGATGTGCAGAGCCCGGTGTATAATGTACAGCCTGGTATATGATGTGCAGAGCCCTGTGTATAATGTGCAGCCTGGTATATGATGTGCAGAGCCCTGTGTATAATGTGCAGCCTGGTATATGATGTGCAGAGCCCGGTGTATAATCTGCAGCCTGGTATATGATGTGCAGAGCCTGGTGTATAATGTGCAGCATGGTATATGATGTGCAGAGCCCTGTGTATAATGTGCAGCCTGGTATATGATGTGTAGAGCCCGGTGTATAATGTGCAGCCTGGTATATGATGTGCAGAGCCCTGTGTATAATGTACAGCCTGGTATATGATGTGCAGAGCCCTGTCTATAATGTGCAGCCTGGTATATGATGTGCAGAGCCCTGTGTATAATGTGCAGCCTGGTATATGATGTGCAGAACCCTGTGTATAATGTGCAGCTTGGTATATGATGTGCAGAGCCCTGTGTATAATGTACAGCCTGGCATATGATGTGCAGAGCCCTGTGTATAATGTGCAGCCTGGTATATGATGTGCAGAGCCTGGTGTATAATGCTGACACTATGAGTGGAAGCAAGTGGAATACAGGGGAGTGGGTGGATTCTATAAGGGGTGTGACTTATGAGAAGTGGGATGGGCCAACTGTGGAGGGGCGGGGTCTTGCACCCCCCCATCCTAAAACTTCACCAGCCGCCACTGGTGGAGTCAAGATGCTTAAAGTGGAGTTCCACCCTGAAAAAAAATACACGAAAATGCAGCAAAAAAATTGAAAAAAAAATAAAATATTTTTTTTTTTACTCACGATATCGGTTGCTATGCGGATGTTCCTAATCTGCCTCTTCCTTATCCAAGGTGGATCTTCTTCATCCCTCCTACTCGCGGTGTCTTCTGGTGAATGGGCGTGCTGCCTTCTGGGAACTGTGAGTAATCACAGAGAGCAGCTGCCCATTCACAAATCGGCGTGAGACTCGCGCATGCGCAGTAGGAAACGGACAGTGAAGCCGTAAGGCTTCACTGGCTGTTTCCCTTAGTGAGGATGGCGGCGCGGGACCTGCAATGATTGAGAGATGAGCATCAGGGGGGGGCATCATCGCGGGCGAGTAGGACAGGTAAGTGTCCTTATTAAAAGTCAGCAGCTACAGTGTTTGTAGCTGCTGACTTTAAAAAAAAAAAATAGCGGGTGGAGCTCCGCTTTAACAGAAGCTACTCCATCTTCAAAAGAAAGATGATGTTGGGACATTCCTGTTTAGCCCTGCAACTGTTCTGCCGGCAGTTGCAGAGAGTGCCCCAATAAGTCATGCTGGCCTGTGTTATGAAATCGCCAGTGTACCTCCCGCTGAGAGTGACATGTTGATTTGCAGTTGAGAGACTTCAACGTTTGCTATTCTTTGTTAATGAGGAAAAATTATTCTCAGTCCCCGCCTGAGCAGGCCCGGACTGGGACAAGAAATAGGCCCGGGCATTTTAAACTGGGCAGCCCAGTCCCTGGGGGGAGCAGGTCAGAGATGTGGGGCGTAGAGTGACTACATTTCCAAACTACCATTCTGGGACACCCTCTCTTCCCAAAAATCAACTTGTGCTGTAACGAATCACAGCACAGTGATTGGACACAAGAGGCGGGATTTATGATTTCTTCAATCACAAGCAGGGGGTGGGGATTGTGCTCCTTCAGGCATTCCCGGCCAGGACAAGTACTGTCAGTGAGTAAAGCGGTGATGTGGTGGCCTTTTTTGGGGGCATCAGATTGGCCCGGGAGGGTGGCTGTGTCAGTTTCATTCCGGGACACTGTATTGTCCTTGAATGAAGGTGCCCGGGACAGACCTGCAAAATGGGGGACTGTCCCGGGCAATCCGGGACACGTGGTCACCCTAGTGGGGCGGGCGTTCGCGGGGGTGGTTGGTGACCAGATTGTCATCCCGAGAACCATCCCAATACAGCAAAGAGACATCCCCAGACCAGCAAAGAGACATCTGCAGACCAGCAAAGAGACATCTGCAGACCAGCAAAGAGACATCTGCAGACCAGCAAAGAGACACATCCCCAGACGAGCAAAGAGACATTACCAGACCAGTAAAGAGACATCCCCAGACCAGCAAAGAGACGGCCCCAGACCAGCAAAGAGACGGCCCCAGACCAGCAAATAGACGGCCCCAGACCAGCAAAGAGACGGCCTCAAACCAGGAAAGAGACGGCCTCAAACCAGCAAAGCGACGGCCCCAGCCAGCAAAGAAACATCCCCAGACCAGTAAAAAAACATCCCCAGATCAGCAAATAGACGGCCCCAGACCAGCAAAGAGACGGCCCCAGACCAGCAAAGAGACGGCCTCAGTCCAGCAAAGAGACGGCCTCAGACCAGCAAAGAGACGGCCTCAGACCAGTAAATAGACAGCCCAATACCAGCAAATAGACAGCCTCATACCTGTAAAGAGACAGCCCCATACAGACAGCCCCATACCAGTTAAGAGACAGCCCCAAACCAGTTAAGAGACAGCCCCATACCAGTAAATAGACAGCCCCATACCAGCAAAGAGACATCCCCATACAGACAGCCCCATACCAGTTAAGAGACAGCCCCATACCAGTTAAGAGACAGCCCCATACCAGTAAATAGAAAGCCCCATACCAGTTAAGAGACAGCCCCATACCAGTTAAGAGACAGCCCCATACCAGTAAATAGACAGCCCCATACCAGCAAAGAGACATCCCCAGACCAGCAAAGAGACATCCCCAGACCAGCAAAGAGACATCCCCAGACCAACAAAGAGACATCCCCAGACCAACAAAGAGACACATCCCCAGACGAGCAAAGAGACATCCCCAGACCAGTAAAGAGACATCCCCAGACCAGCAAAGAGATGGCCCCAGACCAGCAAAGAGACGGCCCCAGACCAGCAAAGAGACGGCCTCAAACCAGCAAAGAGACACCCTCAAACAGCAAAGAGACAGCCCCAACCAGCAAAGAAACATCCCCAGACCAGTAAAGAAACATCCCCAGACCAGCAAAAAGACGGCTCCAGACCAGCAAAGAGACGGCCCTAGACCAGCAAAGAGACGGCCTCAGTCCAGCAAAGAGACGGCCCCAGACCAGTAAAGAGACAGCCCCAGACCAGTAAAGAGACAACCCCAGACCAGTAAATAGACAGCCCCATACCAGCAAATAGACAGCCCCATACCTGTAAAGAGACAGCCCCATACAGACAGCCCGATACAGACAGCCCCATACCAGTAAAGAGACAGCCCCATACCAGTAAAGAGACAGCCCCATACCAGTAAAGAGACAGCCCCATACCAGTAAAAAGACAGCCCCATACCAGTAAAAAGACAGCCCCATACCAGTAACGAGACAGCCCCATAACAGTAAAGAGACAGCCCCAATCCACTCCCTTTCCCTGCCACTACAGAGCGGGACTTTAGATGTAATGCACATTTGTTTTTTTCCACTGCACTCACCCTCCGAGTCCTCCCTGTGCAGCCATCACAGTGTCCCAGCCGGCCGGTGTTGGGAGAGAGGCTGCTGTCTCCTTCAGTGTCGCTAGCTATACCTTCAGCGCGGCCGGCCTGCGCATTGTCTGTCCCCTGCATGCGCTTCCTGCATGTCACAGGAGCCTTCTCTCCCGCCTCCTTCTGCACCTGTAAGTGTGCTGGCACCGGCCCTGCTTTAGAAATGCCCATATAGAGGGAGGTGAGCGGCGGCCACGGTCTGTGTTTACCCTGTCCTGACCCCGGTCACTGCTTACCTCCTGCTGTGCGGCCCAGTCATCAAGAGGCCGCTCTTCCTGCAACATTCAGCCCAGGGACCGTGGCCCCCCGGGAAAAACACCTGGTGTGCCCTATGGCTAGGGATGAGCCGAACACCCCCCCGGTTCGGTTCGTACCAGAACCTGCGAACGGACCGAAAGTTCGCGCGAACTATAGAACACTATTAAATACAATGGACGTGAACGTTTGAAATCAAAAGTGCTAATTTTCAAGTCTAATATGCAAGTTATTGTCCTAAAAAGTGTTTGGGGACCCGGGTCCTGCCCCAGGGGACATGTATCAATGCAAAAAAAAGTTTTAAAAATGGCAGTTTTTTCAAAAGCAGTGATTTTAATGGTGCTTAAAGTGTAAAAAAGTGAAATATTCCTTTAAATATCGTACCTGGGGGGTGTCTAAAGTATGCCTGTGAAGTGGCACGTGTTTCCCGTGTTTAGAACTGTCCCTGCACAAAATTAAATTTCTAAAGGAAAAAAAGGCATTTAAAACTGCTTGCGGCTTTAATGTAATGTCTGGTCCCGGCAATATGGATGAAAATCATTGAGAAAAATGGCATGGGCATGGGCACCCCCCCCCAGCCCCTTTGGGTGTTGTATGGATATTAAGGGGAACCTCGCACCCAAATTTAAAAAATGCCCTATATACTCTGAACAGCAGTATACAGGCAGTGCAAACAAGACAGGGACTGTAGGTTTGTTCTTAAGTAGAATCTGTTTGTAATTTAGTGTAAATTTAGTGTAGCTCCAGCCCAAAAAGCTTTTGAAAAACATAGGGAAGGGTTATCACCCCTGTAACATTTGTTTTGCTGTCTGTGCACCTGTTCAGAACATTTCACCTCAATTTCCCTCCCAATGACAAATGTTTTTTGAAAATTTGGGGTTATTATTGAAACAAGGATTGGTGATAAAGCATCAGTGGAGAGGAGACACTTTTTTCCCATATTAACTCTTACAGAAGAGAATTTGCCTTCCTAGGGGTAGATTTCCTCTCACTTCCTGTTGTCTCCTTCCGTTTGCAAGTAGGAGTCGTTTGTAAGTTGGATGTTTGAAAGTAGGGGCCTGCCGTATATACTGTGCAGAAATTTGGCCCTTAAGCCTCGTACACACAAACGAGTTTCTCGGCAAAAACCAGCAAGAAACTTGCTGGCAGAGATTTTTTGCCGAGAAATTTGTTCGTGTGTATGGTTTCGCGTCAAGAAAAGCAACAAGAATCTCGACGAGAAAATAGAGAACCTGCTCTCTATTTTCTCGTCGAGATTCTCGTCAGCCTGTTTCTCGATGAGAAAATTGTGTGTGTGTACACTTACCTTTTCGCCGGGAAGCCCGCGCATGCTCGAAATGACTTTGACGCATGCGCGGTAGCTTCCTAGGCATAGGTAGGGTGAACCAAGATGGCGGCGACGGCATCGAATGTGACGAGCGCATGCTCGTCGTATTCGATGACGTCACCGCGTTCGCTCCATTCAAAGAACCGCGGGTTCTTTGAATCGAGCGTGTGTACACTCGGCCGGGACAAGTTTCTTGTCCAAGAATCTCGTCGAAAAAAACGACATGTTTTTTTCGACGAGAATCTCGGCCGTGTGTACGAGGCTTAAGTTACTCTTGGTGGGTGCTGGAACGCCCTGCTGTGAACTATTATATCAAGAATTGTAATTACATGCCATTGTTGAACAGTGGTAGGAAAAATTGGGCCTTTGGTGGGGGTGCTGGTGCCACAACACTGTAAGCCCTCACAGTTACTCTTGATGGGCACAGGAATGGGCCCAGCTGTGAAATATTAGATCAAGAATTGTAATTACATGCCCCTGTTGAACAGGGGCAGAAAAATTGGTGCCTTTGGTGGTGGTGGTGTTGCAACAACACTGTAAACCCTCATAGTTACTCTTGATGGGCACAGGAATGGTCCCTGCTTATTAGATCAAGAATTGTAATTACATGCCCCTGTTAAACAGGGGCTTAAAAATTGGGCCTTGGGCCTCGTACACACGACTGGTTTTCTCTGCAAGAAACGACAAGAAAACTGCTGGCAGAGCTTGCTTGCCGAGAAAACTGTGCATGTCTACGAGGCTTTCAGGTTTCTTGTCAAGAAAACTGCCCAGAATCTCGACGAGAAAAATAGAGAACCTGCTCTCTATTTTCTCGTCGGGATTCTTGTCGGCCTGTTTCCCCATGAGAAACCCGAGAGTGTGTATACTTACCTGTCGCCGAGGAAACCCACGCATGCTCGAAATGACTTTGACGCATGCGCGGTAGCTTCCTAGGCATAGGTAGGGTGTAGCAAGATGGCGGCGATGGCATTGAATGTGACGAGCGCATGCTCGTCGTAGTCGATGACGTCACCGCGTTCGTTCCATTCAAAAGAACAGCGTTTCTTTTGAATGGAGTGTGTGTACACTCGGCCGGGACAAGACTCTTGTCAAGAATCTCATTAGGAAAAACTACGGGTTTTTTCCTGATGAGAATCTCGGCCGTGTGTACTAGGCTTTAGGCACTGGTGCCACAACACTACAACCCCTCACAGATACTGTACTTGGAGCGCAGCAATGAGCCCTGCAGCAAAAAATTGCATCAAAAATTGTAATTACACCCCCCTGTTAAATAGGGGCTGAAAAATTGGGCCTTAGGCACTGGTGCTGGTGCCACAACACTGCAACACCTCACAGATACTGTAGTTGGAGCGCAGCAATGAGCCCTGCTGCAAAGTATTGCATCAAAAATTGTAATTACACGCACAATCCTCCTCCTCCTCCTCCTCTTCCTGTTTGATAGCCGGGCCAGCAGGAACACTGTCTGGATAAAGGGGGCCTTGAAAGGTAAGGAAGTCCTCCTCCTCCTGCCTCTGTTCTGCCTCAAGTGCCCTGTCCATTATTTCCTACGCTGTGTGTGCTCCAACAGGTGGACAAGATGCATGCACTGTCACTGCTCACCATCCTTGTGGCCTCCTCAAATGGTGCCAGGACAGTGCATGCATCCCTGATCATGGCATGGGGAAAAAAATCCAAGCTCCTCTGACCCTGTCCTGGTGCCATATTGCAACAGATACTTATTGATTGCCCTCTGCTGCGTGTGCAGCTGCTTCAGCATGGCCAACGTAGAGTTCCACCTGGTGGGCATGTCACAGATTAGGCGGTTCTTGGGCAGGTTAAATTCCTTTGCAGGTCATCCAGCCGAGCACTGGCATTATTTGACCATCAGAAATGCCCACAGAGTTTCCTGGCCTGCTTCAGGACCTCCTGTAAGCCCGGGTACCTGCCCAAGAACCGCTGCATCACCAAGTTAAGGACGTGAGCCAAATAGGGCACATGGGTCAGTTGTCCCTGTCGGAGGGCGGAGAGGAGGTTGGTGCCATTGTCGCAAACAACCTTTCCTGGCTTAAGCTAGCGTGGCGTCAACCACCTCTGAGCCTGCCCCTGCAGAGCTGACAGAATCCCTGCCCCAGTGTGGCTCCTGTCCCCCAAGCACACCAGCTCAAGCACCGCATGGCATCTTTTTGCCTGCATACTTGCATAGCTCATTGAATGCCTACAGAGCACCGCTGGTTCCGAGGGCAAAGCACAGGTAGAGGCCATGGAGGAAGAAGAAGAGGAGGGGGTAGAGGAGAGAGGTGTGTCAGAATCACCAGTAGTAACATTTTGGAGGCGTGGTGGCGGAACAACCTCCAACACTACTGCAACCTGTCCTGCATCCTTCCCAGCTGCCAGCAGAGTCACCCAATGCGCCGTGAAAGATAGGTAACGTCCCTGTCCATGCCTGCTGGACCATGAGTCAGCGGTAATATGCACCTTACTGCTGACCACCCTGTCCAGCGAGGCCAAGACATTGCCTTCCACATGCTGGTAGAGAGCCGGAATCGCCTTCCGTGAGAAAAAGTGGCATTTAGGAACCTGCCACTGAGGAATCGCACATTCCACAAACTCACGGAAGGGGGCAGAGTCTACCAACTGAAAAGGCAGCAGTTGAAGTGCTATCAATTTAGCCAAGCTAGCATTCAACCTCTGGGCATGTGGATGGCTGGGAACTTATTTCAGCGGTGCAGCAGCTGGGGCAGGGAAATTTGCCTGGTACAATCTGACGTCGGTGTACCAATAGCAGATTGCCTGCAAGTACTTGGCTGTGACACACCTAATTCTACACCTTCATTCCTCTCAGTGCAGGTTTCAGAGAGGACTGAAGGTATAGTGGGGTTGGAGATCCCAGCTGATGAGGAGCAAGGAGAGGTCCGCTTTGTTCTTTGGTGTGGGTCTTTTAGGCTGATGTTTTGGCCACGCGAGATACGCCTGAGACATATGTTGCAAATGGCAACGGTGCGATCTGCTGCACATGTCTGAAAAAAGGCCCACACCAAAGAACTTTTGGAATAACGCGCAGAGACAGCAGCGCCCTGCACATGCGGAGCTCTGCGGTGTGATGCAGTCGGTGTGCTGCCCTTAAGCTGGCCCCTGGAGGGCATCCTGCCTCGTTGGAGATGTGCCTCCTCCTCCTCCTTCTCCTCCTCCTCCTCTCTCCTATCAGGCACCCACATGGAGTCAGTGACCTCATCACACCCTCCCTCCTCATCACTGGAGCAAATCTGGCAGTATGCTGCAGCTGGGGGAACATGACTGCCAGATAGCTGTCCTTGTTGGGCACCCCCTCTCTCTGGGCTCACGTTACTACCCCCTCTCTCTGGGCTCACGTTACTGCCTTCCTCTAGCTGGGTTCCATCATCGGAGCCTTCAAAGCGCTGGGCATCCTCCTGGAGCATGTACCCAACACTGTAATCAAACAGTTCGGGGGACTCCTCAGGAGGACATGGTGGGGGTAGGGAAGGAGTGACTGATGCCATTGAGCCGAGGGAAGAGCCTGCTTTGGCAGCTGCTTTGCTAGACAAAGTACCCTGAGCCTGGGTGAGAGAGGATGAGGAGGAGGAGGACGGCTTGGTCATCCACTCTACCAAGTCTTGGGCTTGTTGCAGCTCAAAATGGCCAGCTGCTGAAAAGAAGGACAAGCGTGTCCCACGGCCACGTGCTGATGAGGATGCACCGTGTCCACGACCAGCACTGTTGCCTCTAGGCACAGAGCCTGCTTGCCCTCTTTTATTGCCTCGTGACTGTCTGCCTCTCCTTGTTTGCCTTCCAGACATACTAATGGCCTGCAGTGAGATGTAGCTGCACAAAGGTGGGATGTGTATATATATATATATCTGTACTGATAATGCAGCTATCAGAATCAACTGCCTGCTGTGGTATTAGTATGGGAAAAGCAGCAATTGTCTTCAGTTAGTTTTAGGTGAAAACTGTGCAGAGGCCACAGTACACTAACTGAAAATACTTGCAGCTCTCTGCCTGTGGTTTAATTATGAGAACACCACTATTAGTCACTAACTGTATTCAGGTAAGCGTTAGGTGAACACTATGCAAAGCACACAGTACACTAAGTGAAACACTGACTGCAGCTAGCACAATCACCTGCCTGCCTGTCACAGTATAGAGAATAACAGGAACGAATCTAGCTAAACTGAATACAGTGTATAAATATATATACAACACCTAGGATGCATATATATCCTCTACACACTGTAACTGCAGCTAACTGACTCGCCTGCCTGCTCTATCTAACTCAATATAAATGACACTGTCTCTCTCTCTCTGTAAGCTCTCTCTTTAACCAACACCGTCCGCAACACACCACACAAGGCCGCCACAGAGGCGGCCTTATATAGTGTGGGGCGTGTACTAAACCCCCTGAGCCAATTACGGCTCTCTGTTCAGACGGCGCTGTAATTGGCCAAGCATGCGGGGCATAGTGCATGCTTGGTCAATTATCAGCCAGCAATGCACTGCGATGCCGCAGTGAATTATGGGCCATGACTCGCCACTCGAATTTGCCGCGAATGGCCCAAAATGTTCGCAATTCGACGAACAACTGAACAGGCGATGTTCGAGTCGAACATGGGTTCAACTCGAACTCGAAGCTCATCCCTACCTATGGCCAGTCCGAGCCTGGACCATAGGATGGACTTCACCTTTGGGAAGTGCGGTCCCTTGCACTAAGGCATGGCCTACTGCTGTTTGATCCCTAAGAAGAAAGGAAACTGCTGGCAAAATGTTGTTGATATGTGATTGTACCCTGAGTGAAATATTGATGGACTTTGGGGCTCCAAGGACACTGGGGTGTTTAGCTAAATACAGTGGGGCAAAAAAGTATTTAGTCAGCCACCAATTGTGCAAGTTCTCCCAGTTAAAAAGATGAGAGAGGCCTGTAATTGTCATCATAGGTATACCTCAACTATGAGAGACAAAATGTGGAAACAAATCCAGACAATCACATTGTCTGATTTGGAAAGATTTTTTTTTGCAAATTATGGTGGAAAATAAGTATTTGGTCAATATCAAAAGTTCATCTCAATACTTTGTTATATATCCTTTGTTGGCAAAGACAGAGGTCAAACGTTTTCTGTAAGTCTTCACAAGGTTGTCACACACTGTTGCTGGTATGTTGGCCTATTCCTTCATGCAGATCTCCTCTAGAGCAGTGATGTTTTGGGGCTGTCGCTGGGCAACATGGACTTTCAACTCCCTCCAAAAGTTTTTTATGGGGTTGAGATCTGGAGACTGGCTAGGCCACTCCAGGACCTTGAAATGCTTCTTACGAAGCCACTCTTTCGTTGCCCGGGCAGTGTGTTTGGGATCATTGTCATGCTGAAAGACCCAGCCACATTTCATCTTCAATGCCCTTGCTGAAGGGAGGAGGTTTGCACTCAAAATCTCACGATACATGACCCCATTCATTTTTTCATGTACACGGATCAGTCGTCCTGTTCCCTTTGCAGAGAAACAGCCCCAAAGCATGATGTTGCCACCCCCATGCTTCACAGTAGGTATGGTGTTCTTTGGTTGCAACTCAGCATTCTCTGTCCTCCAAACACGACGAGTTGTGTTTCTACCAAACAGTTCTACTTTGGTTTTATCTGACCATATGACATTCTCCCAATCCTCTTCTGGATCATCCAAATGCTCTCTAGCAAACCTCAGATGGGCCCGGACATGTACTGGCTTAAGCAGGGGGACACGTCTGGCACTGCAGGATCTGAGTCCCTGGTGGCGTAGTGTGTTACTGATGGTAGCCTTTGTTACGTTGGTCCCAGCTCTATGCAGGTCATTCACTAGGTCCCCCCGTGTGGTTCTGGGATTTTTGCTCACCATTCTTGTGATCATTTTGACCCCACGGGGGGAGATCTTCCGTGGAGCCCCAGATTAAGGGAGATTATCAGTGGTCTTGTATGTCTTGCATTTTCTAGTTATTGCTCCCACAGTTGATGTCTTCACACCAAGCTGCTTGCCTATTGCAGATTCAGTCTTCCCAGCCTGGTGCAGGTCTACAATTTTGTTTCTGGTGTCCTTCGACAGCTCTTTGGTCTTCACCATAGTGGAGTTTGGAGTGTGACTGTTTGAGGTTGTGTTACAGGTGTCTTTTATACTGATAACAAGTTCAAACAGGTGCCATTATTACAGGTAATGAGTGGAGGACAGAGGAGCCTCTTAAAGAAGAAAATACAGGTCTGTGAGAGCCAGAAATCTTGCTTGTTTGTAGGTGGCCAAATACTTATTTTCCACCATAATTTGCAAAAAAATTCTTTCCAAATCAGACAATGTGATTGTCTGGATTTGTTTCCACATTTTGTCTCTCATAGTGGAGGTATACCTATGATGACAATTACAGGCCTCTCTCATCTTTTTAAGTGGGAGAACTTGCACAATTGGTGGCTGACTAAATACTTTTTTACCCCACTGTAGGTAGACTAAGCTGTGGCAAAAAAAGGCAAGTTCTCACCTCAAACTCGAAAGGTGGACTGAAAAAAAAAAAAGAGAGAAATAATATACAGTATATATCTATACAAGGACTGTTTCTCTGATTTATTGACCGCCAGGTGGCGTGAGAGTGCCAACCTAAGTGAGTCCTGGTTTACATAATGTTAAAGTTGTTTCTTGAAAAAATAAAAATAAATTGTTTAATAGAAGTTGCTAAAAGTTACAGATCAAAGTCATTGAAAAAAACGGCAGGGGTCCCCCCCACAGTCCATTACCAGGCCCTTTGGGTCTGGTATGAATATTAAGGGGAACCCCGAACCAAAAAAAACAAAGCGTGGGGGTCCCCCCAAATTCCATATCAGGCCCTTCAGGTCTGGTATGGATATTAAGGAGGACCCTGCCACAAAATTTTAAAAAATAAATGGTGTGGGGTCCCCCCCAAAAATCCATACCAGACCCTTCAGGTCTGGTATGGATTTTAATGCCGCGTACACACGGTCATTTTTAATGACGAGAAAAATGCCATGTTTTAAAATGGTCATTAAAAATGATCGTGTGTGGGCTTTCCAGCATTTTTCCCGACGAGAAAAACGCAGAGAATAATGACGAGAAAAATTGGAACATGCTCTAATTTTTCACTTCGTTTTTTACATCGTTGTTTTTCTCGTCATGAAAAAACGGCCGTGTGTGGGCTTTACGACGTGAAAAAAAACACGCATGCTCAGAATCAAGTCTGAGACGGGAGCGCTCGTTCTGGTAAAACTAGCGTTCGTAATGGAGATAGGACATTCGTCACGCTGTAACGGACTGAAAAGCACGAGGCTGAAAAGCGCGAATCGTCTCTCAACAAACTTTACTAACATGAAGGGTGGCGCCATCCGAATGGAACTTCCCCTTCATAGTGCCGTCGTACGTGTTGTACATCACCGCGCTTTACTCGAACATTTTTTTCCACGATAGTGTCTAGGCAAGGCAGGCTTGTGAGGAAACACGAAAAATCACGTTGAGAAAAATTAAGTTTTTTTCAATGACATTAAAAACGATCATGTGTACACGGCATAAGGGGAACCCTGCACCAAATTTTTTTAAAGAATGGGGTCCAAAAATCCATACCAGACCCTTATCCGAGCCACAACCTGGCAGGCTGCAGGAAAAGAGGGGAGGACGAGAGAGCGCCCCCCTGAACTGTACCAGGCCACATGCCCTCAACATGGGGGGGATGTCCCCATGTTGATGGGGGCAAGGGCTTCATCCCCACAACCCTTGCCTGGTAGTTGTGGGGGTCTGCGGGCGGGGGGCTTATCGTGTTTGGCACATCCATACTCAAAATTAACTTATGTATATATTGCACTGTGTTATCAAAGGGATATGATGTATTTTTATGCTCTCTATTCTCTCTTTCAGGTGTTCCTGCAACCATAACGTCTTGCTTGGCTAAGTAGAGGCAGTGACTTCCGCTTGTACAACAATGCTAATATTTTCTATTTTTTAGATGTATATAGTAGATAGATAGGATATGAGGCTACTGTTATTGTATTTCTCCCTTGTTGTTTGGGTGGTACGCCACACATAAAACTGTAAATATTGTCTTCTATTTATCTGCCCTTGTGTGAACTGCCATTGCCTATGTACATATGCAATATATACCTACTTCATGTGGTACGCCACATGTATTGTTATTTTGTTTATCTTTTCCTGTTACCCCACCTATCCCAGTTTTTGCCAGGACATTCACTCTCAGGTTTGAGAGTTTCAATTTGTTTTTCTTGCAAACTCCGAGACGTAGTTTTCATAGGCAGGGTTTCGTAGGCCCTGGTGTTTAGACAGGGTTGCTAACAAATTTAGTTTGCCAGGTGGTAATTATCCTGGTTAATTGTTAGAGACCAATTGATTACTCTCTAAATTCTGGAATTGCTGCATCTTTTCTCTTTTGTCACTAGGTGTCACTGTGGCTGGTGACATTAGAATGACAGGGGCTTAGCAAGGTCATATCATGAATGGAGGAGGTGTCTCAGCCAATTGGCAGGGGTTTCTTTAGTCCCTTGGCCTGCTGGGAGAGCCTATTTATTTGGGTGGAGTCAGGTAATCAGGGTTCTGTCCCACCTGGATGGCTGTCTGGGTGGACGTGTGTTATGTCATCCTGGGTTGCTAGGCTGGAAGCCTAAGGCCTATTCCGGGGACACCTGGCTGTTAGGCTGCCTGAGGCCTATCCAAAAGTAGGAGAAGCAGCCTAGGGTTGGGACTGCAGGATTGGAGTCTAACCCAGTTGAAAAGGTTCAGCCAGATGGGGAACTAGTTGTGGTCGGAGGTAGAAGGGAAGCTGTCGTCACTAAGGGACCATCAATCTTACTACCGGAGACTACTGTGAGTAAGCTTGAGCAAGTACCAGAGCAATCTTCTCACCAGCCGGGGATGGTGAAGTGGGATAGCTTCAGCGAGTGCCAAGTCAGGGACCCAGCAGGATAGCGGGGGTGACGCTTGAGGACTAAACAGCGGGATAGCTGTGGAGGAGCTCAGGGGATCCAGGAAGTCTAGCGAGAGACTGGGAGCTCAGTGAGTGAAGATCTACAGTGGGACACTGTGAGATAAGTAAAGCACTGTTCTGTGTTACCAAGAGTTATGTACAACTACCTTTAGTGACTGTTGCAAAATTAGTTGCCATAGGAGACAGCGGTCCTACCTATACAGAAGTGTTATCCGGCTGGAGGCCTTCCACTTTATTGCTGTCTACCTATAGAAGTCTCAGAAGTCTCAGAGTCTGCCAATTAGCATTGCATCTACTCAAGAGTGTCCTGGCCCTAACCCCCTCTCCCATAGTTCTGTTAAGAGACAATAGATCTCTTGTTTGCATTCAAAAAGTGACTGGCGCCCAACATTTCTTCTTGCATCACACCCACCATGCCTGGTAACCCACTAGGAAGGATGTCAGCTTTTCCCAACTCTGGAGTTCACCATTAGTCCTCTAGGGGTCGGGGCCATTGCTACATAAGTATTTGATCCCCTACCAACTAACAATAATTCTGGCTCCCACAGACTGGCTACAGTATGTGGTACATAGATTAGTCCTGTCAATTTAAAAGGTGCCCCTAACAAAAACTCGTTATGTGTAAAAAAGACACCTGTCCACAGAATCTCTTTCTTCCATTCAAACCTCACTATCATGGGCAAGACCAAAGAGCTGTCAAAGGACATCAGGGACAAGATTGTAGACGTGCACAAGGCTGCAATGGGCTACAAGACCATCAGCAAGAAGCTCAGTGAGAAGGAAACAACTGCTGAAATAATTATTCGCAAATAGAAGAAATACAAAATAACCATCAATCGCCCTCTGTCTGGAGCTCCATGCAAAATTTCACCTCATGGGGTAACTATGATCATGAGAAAAGTGAGGGATCAGCCCAGAACTACACGGGAGAAGCTTGTGAATGATCTCAAGGCAGTTGGGACCACAGTCACCAAACAAACCATTGGTAACACAATACAACGCCATGGATTGAAATCTTGTAGTGCCCAAAAGGACCCCTTCCTCAAGAAGGCACATACAGGCCCATCAAAAGTTTTCCAATGAACATCTAAATGATTTGGAGAAGGATTGGGAGAAAGTGTTGTGGTCAGATATGACCAAAATTTAGCTCTTTGGTATTAATGCAACTTGCCGTGTTTGGAGGAAGAAAAATGCTGACTGTGACCCTAGGAACAGCATCCCTACAGTCAAGCATGGAGGTGGAAACATTATGCTTTGGGGCTGTTTCTCTGCTAAGATAGGGTGACCAGACATCCCCGGTTTCCGGGGACAGTCCCCGGATTGAGGACACTGTCCCCGGACCAAGTTTGTCCCCAGTTTTGTCCCCGGATTGGATTTAAACAGGGGCTGGGGCAATTTCAAAGACAGTCAGTGCAGAATAAAAAATAAATCAGAATTACACACCCCCGCTCTGCCGCTCCTACTAGCTTGGGGGCGGGGGGTGTATTTTTTTCATTATCTGTGCCCCTTTCTAATGATCAAGTGCTAGTCGGAGCGGAGGGAATATTTCTTCAGTTTTCGGGTGCATGCTTGTTCTGCTCCCTTGGCTCAAGGCCCAAGCCAGCCACCTGCCTATCTCCTTGGCTTCCCTGGCGGAGTGATCTTCCTCCGCTCCCCACCCAGTAGTAGTCGGGGCCCGGAGAGTAAGACTTGACAGGCTGTGAGGCAGAAAATGGTGGCGACGGGCAGAGAGTCGCTGATTTCCACCATTACTATTAAAAAAAAAATGCACAACCTGAACGATTCAAGCGGACACTATTAAATATGTTGGGGACATTGAGTAGTGGGAAGAAGCAGCACTGGGGCAAGCATGTGGCCGCCATTGTGCATGCATACAATAGTACGACTAGTGATGCTACTGGGTATTCTCCATACAGACTGATTTTTGGACAGGGAAGCAAGACTACCAGTAGATTTGGCTTTTGGCACTTCAATAGATCATACCTCAGCCGCTTCCCACAAGGGGTATGTGGATCGGTTGCGACAGAGCTTAAGACTGGCGTATGAGAAGGCCCAGGTGACTTCCAATCAAAGAGGAGCCAGGAATAAGCAGAGTTATGACCTCAAGGTCCGAATTCATGACTTACAGCCAGGAGAATGGGTGCTGTTGCGGAACTTAGGCATTCCAGGGAAGCTGTCATGGATATGCAGTAATGTTTGTCTGTCAGCTTACCTTCCTCCTCATGTGTTCACCTTAGAGGCCAGACTCTCCTCACCTGGCTGCTTTTATAATCTCTCCTCCCAGTCTGGCTCCACCCCAGGCCCTATCACAGAACTCTATATTAACCTGTGCACTGTAAGTCTGCCTTGCTGATCACAGTGTTTGTTTAAGCATTGTGTGTTTGGGTTCCTGCCTGCCGTGTGCTACGTCTGTCTCTCTGTTGCCGATATTAGCTTGTTCCCGACTATCTGCTTGTGACCTTGACCTTTGGCTTGTCCTTCGTTTATCCTTGTCTGCTTGTTGCCCTGACCTTGGCCTTTCCCCTCACCATTCTTGTATCCTGTGCTGCTGCTTCCCCTCTGTCCTCCTTACTCTACGGAGCGTGAGCTAGGGGACTCTAGGGCCCGCGACCTGGACCCAGCTGCAGCGTAACATCCTCACCACTAGAGGTTCTGGTGAAAACCTGCTGGGTCTTAGACTCCGCGCCCTGGGGAATCTTGGCTCTAGCTTCCTGTGGATCCCTGTTGTGCTCCACTGGTCCCGCTTTCCACAACCACCCAGTATCCCATCCGCAGCAGTCAGCCATAGGGTTCACTACCTTGTGGTGCACTCCTGACCCCCAACGGTGTGCATCTGTCATCTGGCCACAGGTGACCTGACAGAAGCATAAGCTGGCCAAACGGTGGAGATCACAGCCCTATGTAATCTGTAAACAATTGCCAGGTTTGCCAGTGTATCAACTCAAACCAGAAGGGAGTGTGGGGCCGTTGAAGACATGGCACAGGAATCACTTGCTGCCCCTCTCCGAAGCAGTTCGTTTGCCTCCCACCTCGGATCCTTCTGAGTCCCTTTCAGCCTCTAACACCCCTAGACCTGTCACCAGATCTCAAACAACTCTTTCAGGGGAAATGGATGCCCAAGATCTGAGTGAAGATGAGGAATTGGAACTCGATTGGCTATGGTCCTCCCAGGTACCTGAACCCATGACCATGGCCTCTTCATCATCTGAAGTTATCACTGGAGACTCTTTAAATGCTGAGGCTGCTGAGTTCATACCACTTGATACTCTTACTCTTACTGAAGAATGGGAGGATGCTCTGGACTCTTTTCCAGTAGAGGACCCCAGGGATTCCTTGTATCTCTCTGCACCTGAATTGGATGCTCCTGGACCAGTGGAGCCCAATACACCTGACTTAATAGAGGAAGAATTGGAAGGACCCATTGCAGTTGAGACCTTGGCTCCTAAGGAGCAAAGAGAGAGAATGACCATCCACCCCCCAAGAAGACTAACCTACACTCAAATGGGGGAGTGCTCGGAAGAGACTGTTGTTACAGCAAGAAGGACAGTAGATAAGCCTGGTCCCTCTACTGTGAATTTAGTAGAGGACAACCCTAGCTCACTCCCTGGCACAGTTAGATAGGCCACTTCTACTAATGTGACCTGTGGGCAGGACAACCTCTCTCCCAAAGCTTGGTGGGAGGTTCCTCTGCCAGGCTCCTTTGTAGCCGTGAACTGTATTTCATGTACATATGCTAACAATGATCTTTACTGCTTATCTTTGGGGACCAAAGATTTTAAGTGGGGGGAGTGTGTAGCGGGGTATCACTTTAAATGAGTACAAAGACTACCATACACAGTGTGCAGCGGGGCACCCACAGTGCATTGCCCGGCGCAAGGTCTGCTGGGGAAGGACTATTTAAGGAGGGAGGAGCAACACGCGGGTCTCTTCGGACACCGCCCACCTAGCAAGTGAAGCCTACGTTGAAGCCTACGTTGGGGCCTGTTGTTTTGGACTAGGCCGGAGAGCCTGGGCCTAGGGGATCTGGAGAGCTTGCCGACTGTCACTGGAGAACACAGAGTCGTCTCATCCATCAATCTCCCTCGGATGGTCGAGAGGATCGGAGACTACGGGTATCGTGAGATTGTGTTCCCGGGACACCAGCTACTGAAGTCGGTTGTACAGACTGGTCCGGTAGGGTGAGAGAGCACTTGCTCAGTATACTTTGACTACCTTTTAGGCCCAGTATTCTTTGGTCAGGGCCCACCGTTACCGGAGTGTTATACTGCACCCCAGAGAAACAGTCTGTTGTGCAGCCGTTGTTAAGTTGTCTTATTGCTTACTGAATAACCAACAGTTTAATACCATTGGATTACAAATAACCTACAAAGTGCACCACCATTGCTAGCGAAGAACCTTCTCAACGAACTAACTTTGTGTGAATTAGTCAGGCCTGACTGTTCAGTAGGGAGACATTGTTTGACCGTCATATTGGCCACGAGGGGAAGGCTCGCGAGCATAGTTTATTAAGAGACATTGAGTGTGCATAAGACTGTTAGAACATAATACTTGTTATTTGCTTGACTTTTGATATTGCAGGGCCCTGCATAGATAAATGTACCATTGTCTAACCTTACATTTCTATTCAGTAAAAGTATTTGTGGTTAAGCAAACAAGTGTGTGGCGTACTGTTTATCCCAGCTGAAGCAGTCAGCTCAGGTAATTTGATATTAACTATTGTGTATGCTTTATTGAGGAGTGGTGATTCCTATAGCCTAGTGGGTTTCACACTTCCATTTGTGCTAGGTGTGCCAAGGGAGGTTAGAGCTAGTTCCTGGGGGTTGACAGCAGTGTGTTACAGGCACAAAACTATACCTGCAGCCCTCTTAACTGGGGGTATTGCTATATATATATATATATATATATATATATATACATATATACATATATACATACATACACAGGGCCAGACTTACCATTGGGCTTGACTGGGCTCAAGCCCATGGGCCCCGCCCAATAGTGGGCCCCGCGCTTGCGCACATTAGCCCCTCTAAACCGGCATTTAAAGCTTGCCGGAATGCAGTCTGTGAGAACTTCCCCTCTGTCCGGCACAGAGGAGAAGTCTTGCAGTGTTTAGCTCCTTCCACTCTTCCTGATACTCCCCCGTGTGACTAAAGAAGACGTCACAAAAAGGAAGTGAAAGAAAACAGCAGCCGCAGACACAGCAACGAATGGTTATGGCGCAACGGCGCATGCGCAAGATTACCGACAGGGACACAGTAAGGGCGGAAGCGACATCATAATTTGAATCACATAACAGCAGTACGAATGGCGCTTGAGATACCCGGAAATACAGAGAACGAAACCATCCTAAAAAAGGTATTTGCAGGCCTCGTTTTTGGGGGACATATATATATGTATTGCATTGCGATTAGCTGTTTTAACTTAACAATTGAAAAACTGCAAAAATCGGCCGGGGTTTACTTCCTCTTTAATTTTTCATTGAATTGTTCTATTTGAAGTAATGTATAGAAGGTAGGGCCCGAAGTGACTCAAGCCCAGGGGCCCCCACAACCCTAAGTCCTGCCCTGTATATATATATATATATATATATATATATATACACAGTCAGGTCCATAAATATTGGGACCTCGACACAATTCTAATCTTTTTGGCTCTATACACCACCACAATGGATTTGAAATAAAACGAACAAGATGTGCTTTAACTGCAGACTTTCAGATTTAATTTGAGGGTATTTACATCCAAATCAGGTAAACCGTGTAGGAATTACAACAGTTTGTATATGTGCCTCCCTCTTTTTAAGGGACCAAAAGTAATGGGACTAATTAACAATCAGCAATCAAACTTTCACTTTTCAATACTTGGTTGCAAATCCTTTGCAGTCAATTACAGCCTGAAGTCTGGAACGCATAGCCATCACCAGACACTGGGTTTCATCCCTGGTGATGCTCTGCCAGGCCTCTACTGCAACTGTCTTCAGTTTCTGCTTGTTCTTGGGGCATTTTCCCTTCAGTTTTGTCTTCAGCAAGTGAAATGCATGCTCAATCGGATTCAGGTCAGGTAATTTACTTGGCCATTGCATAACATTCCACTTCTTTCCCTTAAAAAACTCTTTGGTTGCTTTCGCAGTATGCTTCGGGTCATTGCCCATCTGCACTGTGAAGCGCCGTCCAATGAGTTCTGAAGCATTTGGCTGAATATGAGCCGATAATATTGCCCGAAACACTTCAGAGTTCATCCTGCTGCTTTTGTCAGCAGTCACATCATCAATAAATACAAGAGAACAAGTTCCATTGGCAGCCATACATGCCCACGCCATGACACTACCACCACCATGCTTCACTGATGAGGTGGTATGCTTTGGATCATGAGCAGTTCCTTTCCTTCTCCATACTCTTCTCTTCCCATCACTCTGGTACAAGTTGATCTTGGTCTCATCTGTCCATAGGATGTTGTTCCAGAACTGTGAAGGCTTTTTTAGATGTTGTTTGGCAAACTCTAATCTGGCCTTCCTTTTTTTGAGGCTCACCAATGGTTTACATCTTGTGGTGAATCCTCTGTATTCACTCTGGTGAAGTCTTCCCTTGATTGTTGGCTTTGACACACATACACCTACCTCCTGGAGAGTGTTCTTCATCTGGCCAACTATTGTGAAGGGTGTTTTCTTCATCAGGGAAAGAATTCTTCGGTCATCCACCACAGTTGTTTTCCGTGGTCTTCCGGGTCTTTTGGTGTTGCTGAGCTCACCGGTGCATTCTTTCTTTTTAAGGATGTTCCAAACAGTTGATTTGGCCACACCTAATGTTTTTGCTATCTCTCTGATGGGTTTGTTTTGTTTTTTAAGCCTAATGATGGCTTGCTTCACTGATAGTGACAGCTCTTTGGATCTCACATTGAGAGTTGACAGCAACAGATTCCAAATGCAAATAGCACACTTGAATTTAACTCTGGACCTTTTATCTGCTCCTTGTAAATGGGATAATGAGGGAATAACACACACCTGGCCACGGAACAGCTGAGCAGCCAATTGTCCCATTAATTTTGGTCCCTTAAAAAGTGGGAGGCACATATACAAACTGTTGTAATTCCTACACCGTTCACCTGATTTGGATGTAAATACTCTCAAATTAAAGCTGAAAGTCTGCAGTTAAAGCACATCTTGTTCGTTTAATTTCAAATCCATTGTGGTGGTGCACAGAGCCAAAAAGATTAGAATTGTGTTGATGTCCCAATATTTATGGACCTGACTGTGTATGTATGTATGTATGTATGTATGTATGTATGTATGTATGTGAGGGGGTTAGCTCGGCAGCGGGTGTGTGTGACCCCCGGGATGGGCTCCCCACACAAAACAGGCCCAGCAAACGGAGGTTGTGGTTTTCAAAATCAAAAAGGTGCGGTTTATTTTCTATTTACAGTGACAAAACACAGCAAAGCAAAGCAAAAGAAACATAACCAAAATAAATCCTGGTCAAGTTGACCTCTGACTAAACATACAGGTTTCCTAACTAACGACTGGGATCAGCCTAGTGCTGTCCTAGTCCCTAAGTCCCTGGTTTTAAATGTCCAAGCAAATAGCCACACAGGCTTTGTCTCACCGCAGAGGGGTTCACTCTCCCTAGACAGTCCACACAGGTCTGGTTCCAGGCATGAGCAAACACCTAATGAATCTGGGAGTTTTTATAAAGGCCTTAAATGAGCTGACAAGCTTCAGCTGGTCTCATCAACTCCTTGTCTGCACGACGCCCCACACTCTCCCTAGAGGTATGAGTCATCCATGAGCCCACTAGCCTTATACAACTCTCCACCTAGTTGTATAAGTCGGCGTAAAGCCTGAATCTGGGCGAAATATATCTACCCCCCTGGATGCAACCAGGTGACTTTACCTTCCTGCTGTCACATACCCCCCCTCTTGTTTTAACCTCGGGGTTGGAACACCAGCAATCAGGCATTCATGTACTCGAGACAAAGCATCCACATTCCCCATTTGAACGCCAGGGCGATGCTTTACTGTGAAGTTGAATTCCTGGAGGGCCAGGAACCACCTATTCACTCTTCTATTTGTTTCCTTGTTTTGAGCCATCCACTTTAACGGAGCGTGATCCGTAACCATGTCAAAGTGCCTACCTAGCAGGTAGTACCGAAGGGAATCTAGAGCCCACTTCACCGCTAAACACTCCTTTTCAACGGTGGCGTAATTTACCTCATGGGACTTCAACTTCCTGCTGAGGTAAATGACTGGGTGCTCTTCCCCGTTCCAGACCTGGGACAATACTGCTCCTAACCCCACATCTGACGCATCACTTTGTACGACAAAGTCTTTAGAGAAGTCGGGTGAGTACAACACTGGCTGGCTACATAAGGCTTGTTTCAAGAATTGGAATGCTGCCTCAGCCTCGGGGGTCCATTTAATCATGACCGACCCTTTCCCCTTCGTCAGGTTGGTTAGGGGCACAGCCTTAGAAGCAAAGTGGGGAATGAATCGCCGATAATACCCAGCGATTCCCAGAAAGGCTCGTACCTGCTTCTTGCTGTTGGGACGTGGCCAACTCTGGATGGCCTCGACTTTGTTGAGTTGGGGTTTTATTACTCCCCTCCCAATGGTGTACCCAAGATATTTGGCCTCCTCCTGCCCAATGGTACACTTCTTGGGGTTAGCCGTAAACCCCGCTTCCCGAACAGAGTCTAGGACTGCTTGCACTTTTGGCAGATGTGAGGCCCAATCTGTGCTATGGACAATTACGTCATCCAGGTAAGCCGCAGCATACTTCCGATGGGGCCTCAGCATCTGGTCCATTTTCCGCTGGAATGTGGCCGGCGCATTCTGTAACCCGAACGGCATTCTTTTATATTGGAACGCCCCGTCTGGGGTTACAAATGCGGTTTTCTCTTTGGCCGACTTGGCCAGGGGGATTTGCCAATACCCTTTTGTGAGGTCAAGAGTCGTCATGTATCGGGCTGTTCCCAGCCGGTCGATCAACTCATCTATACGTGGCATGGGGTAGGTGTCAAATTTTGTAACTTTGTTCAACTGACGAAAATCGTTACAAAATCGCCAGCTCCCATCCGGTTTAGGCACCAACACGATGGGACTAGACCAATCACTTTGGGACTCCTCTATCACCCCTAAGTTCAGCATTTTCTGTACTTCCTCCCGTATTGCCTCCCGTCGAGCCTCTGGGATCCGATAGGGTTTTAACTTCACCCTTTCACCGGGCGGGGTAATGATGTCATGCTCTACCCCAGATGTTTGTCCCGGCAGCTCAGAGAATACCTCCTTGTTGCGAAGCACAAACTCCTTAACCTCCTGTTGTTGGGGTTGTGACAAGGTGGCTGCTATTCCAACCTCAGGAATCACGCAACCAGTTTGAGCTGGTGACCAAGTGTCTGCGACTAGGGACTCTCTATCCCTCCAGGCTTTCAACAGATTAACGTGATAGATCTGTTCGGGCTTTCGCCTTCCTGGTTGTCTGACCTTGTAATTCACTTCGCTCACTTTTTCCATTATCTCGTAGGGGCCTTGCCATTTGGCAAGGAATTTACTTTCAACCGTAGGGACAAGTACCAATATCCTATCCCCCGGGGAAAAGGTACGGGTCTTGGCTCCACGGTTGTACACTCTCTGCTGTGCCAACTGCGCTTGGGCCAAATGTTCCTTCACGATGGGCATTACCTGTGCAATTCGATCTTGCATCAGGGCGACATGCTCAATCACACTCCTGTGGGGAGAACTCTCACTTTCCCAAGTTTCCTTGGCAATATCCAACAGCCCTCTTGGGTGTCTCCCATACAGTAACTCAAAGGGGGAGAATCCCGTAGAGGATTGGGGCACCTCCCTAATAGCAAACATCAAATAAGGAAGTAAACAGTCCCAATCCTTTCCATCTCTATCCACCACTTTCTTCAACATTTGTTTTAGGGTTTTGTTGAATCTTTCAACCAGCCCATCGGTTTGGGGGTGATACACAGACGTACGCAATTGCGTCACTTTGAACAATTTACACAGCTCTTTCATAACCCGGGACATAAAGGGTGTACCTTGGTCCGTAAGCAGTTCTTTACAAATACCCACCCGGCTAAAAACAAGAGATAGCTCTTTGGCTATGGTTTTGGCCGAGGTATTTCGGAGAGGGATCGCTTCTGGATAACGGGTGGCATAGTCCATTATAACTAATATGTACTGGTGCCCCCTAGCGGACTTGATTATAGGACCTACCAAATCCATGGCGATCCTCTCAAACGGGACCTCAATGATGGGTAGAGGGACCAGCGGGCTACGGAAATGTGGCATCGGGGCCAACCTCTGACACACAGGGCAGGAGGAACAATAATTTTCTACGTCCTTCATCACCCCCGGCCAATAGAATCTCTGTAATACCCTCTCTCGGGTTTTCTCTGTCCCCAGATGACCTCCAAGAATGTGCCCATGGGCCAACTCCAACACCAACTTCCTGTAAGGTTTGGGCACCACAAGCTGCTCAACGGTTTCTTCTGCCCTTTTTGCCACCCGATACAGTAGGTCCTTCTCTACGCTGAAGTATGGGTAAGTGCAGGTATTATCTGGGTTCACTAACTCGCCATCTATTTTCACTACGTTTTCCCGTGCCTTTATTAGGGCGGGGTCTTTCAACTGTTCTGTGGCAAAGTTTTCCCTGTGAACCTCAAGATCAGAAAACTCCACAGACGGTAGGTTTTCGTCTGAGGAGGTGGGCTCCTCTCCAGTTTCTTGAGTCTCCCCTGCCAATACTGATAAGGGAAATTCCGGAGAGTCCTCACCACTCTCAGGGGAGTTCTGGCTATCACATTCCTGGTACCTAGGGGCACCAGTGAGGGGCTCAGGATCATCCCACAGTTCCCAGAACTTCGGAAAATCCCTTCCCACAATGGCGTCATGCGGTAACTGAGATACTAAGCCCACTGGATGAGAGAGGGTACCTTTGGGGGTCTCGAAACACACTGTAGTCACTGGATACTCTCGGGTGTCCCCATGCACACAAATAACAGCTACCTTGCTATTCCCAGAGACCTCTGTTTTAACTAACTCAGCCTTTATCAGGGTCACAAGGCTACCTGAATCCAGCAATACCACAACATTTCTACCATTAACACACATTTTGCATAAATGTTTCTCAGTTCCTCGAATGGCAGTGCATGCGACTGTCGCACACAGCGACTGACGTCTGCCCGTCAGAAAGTCACACTGCATGGGTTCCTCCACAACCGGGCAATTGGCTGCAATATGTCCCGCTTGCCGGCAGCGGTAGCAAACGATCCTTCTTGCCGCCTCTTGAGCCGCTGATTTCCCAGGCTGTTCTCGCCAAACTTGGGGTAGAGCTCCCACCCTCTCACTCTCTCCACCCTCACCCCTTGGAATCCTCTTATCCGCCCCTGGGGATGGTCTGGTCTTAGGGTGGAAAGTCCGAGTGTCTCTGGAAGAGGCCGTCAGGTTCTCTGTAGCCAAGTATTTCTCCACACGATCCACAAGACCATCGGCCGTCTCTGGGTCTCCATGGCTTACCCACTTTTGGATGGCAGTAGGAAGAGCTCTCAAAAACCGATCCATTACAACACGTTCCACAATCTTTGGTGCGGACAAAGTCTCTGGCTGTAGCCACTTTCTGCTCAGGTGAATGAGATCATACATTTGAGACCTGGGGGGTTTTCCAAGCTGGAAAGTCCAGTTATGCACACGCTGAGCCCGGACAGCCTGGGTGACACCCAGCCTTGCCAATATTTCAGCTTTTAGCATCACATAGTCTTTTGCTTGGTTAGGCTCTAGGTCATAGTAAGCTTTCTGCGATTCACCAGTTAACAGAGGAGCCACCAGTCCAGCCCACTGCTCCTCAGGCCACTTTTCTCTTTCAGCGATCCTTTCAAATGTGGTCAAAAATACCTCTGGATCATCCTCTCCAGTCATTTTTGTCAATAAACAACTCACCCCAAAGGACGCGGTATTAGTGGGACGGCTTTCCTCACTGGTCTGCGGACGTTGCTGCATTACTGCTTCCATCTGTTGTTGTAGTCTCTGCTCTTGCTTCTGCAACAGGTCTATGAAGCGGGCCTCAGATTGCTGCTGGGCTCGTTGCTGAGCCTCCAGACTCTGTTGCAAAGTTGCGTTTGTCTGCTGCTGGGCTGCAAGGCTCTGTTGATGAGCTTGCTGCTGGGCTGCGAAGTTCTGTTGTTGAGCTGCAAGGCTCTGTTGATGAGCTGCAAGGCTCTTTTGCAAACCTGCATTTGTCTGCTGTTGATTGGCATTTGCTAGAGCCAGCTGCTTCAGTATCTCCTCCATGCTGGCTTAAAAAAAAACTGCCCGCATTCTCCACCAACTGTGAGGGGGTTAGCTCGGCAGCGGGTGTGTGTGACCCCCGGGATGGGCTCCCCACACAAAACAGGCCCAGCAAACGGAGGTTGTGGTTTTCAAAATCAAAAAGGTGCGGTTTATTTTCTATTTACAGTGACAAAACACAGCAAAGCAAAAGAAACATAACCAAAATAAATCCTGGTCAAGTTGACCTCTGACTAAACATACAGGTTTCCTAACTAACGACTGGGATCAGCCTAGTGCTGTCCTAGTCCCTAAGTCCCTGGTTTTAAATGTCCAAGCAAATAACCACACAGGCTTTGTCTCACCGCACAGGGGTTCACTCTCCCTAGACAGTCCACACAGGTCTGGTTCCAGGCATGAGCAAACACCTAATGAATCTGGGAGTTTTTATAAAGGCCTTAAATGAGCTGACAAGCTTCAGCTGGTCTCATCAACTCCTTGTCTGCACGACGCCCCACACTCTCCCTAGAGGTATGAGTCATCCATGAGCCCACTAGCCTTATACAACTCTCCACCTAGTTGTATAAGTCGGCGTAAAGCCTGAATCTGGGCGAAATATATCTACCCCCCTGGATGCAACCAGGTGACTTTACCTTCCTGCTGTCACAATATATATATATATATATATATATATATATATACACACACAGTAGCTCACAAAAATTAGTACACCCCTCACATTTTTGTAATTATTTTAATATATCTCTTCATATGACAACACTGAAGAAATAATACTTTGCTATCCCCTCAAAATAACTCAACACACAGCCATTAATAAAAAAGAAAAAAAGTTGCGCAATGAATTGGTGAATGAAAAAAAGTGCCAAATGGTGAATGAGTGATAGCACTGATAATTAACCAACCAATCTGTGATAACGAAAATAAATAAATTCTAATACATAAGAGAAGGTGCCAATCACGGCAGCTCAAATAGTGTACCACATATAATGTCAAACAAATTGTGAAGACAAACAATAAGCTTGTAACATAAAGCCCAGTGAAGTCTCAAACAACCCTTTAATGCAGGGGCCCCCCTAAAAACCACTTGAGGCCTATCAGGTAAGATGGTTTTCAGATCTCTGTCATTCTTAAGGACATGCCAATGTTTTTTGACAATATGCTTAATGTGTGAATGTTGACAAGAGAAATTGGTGACAAAGAGGTTGCGAAATGAAGTACCCACATCCCCCTTATCTTTCTCCTTGAGTAGATCTGTGCGATCAACACAATTGACTAGATCAAGAGTGGTACTAAGGTACTGAGGAGAATAACCCTTATCAATGAATCTTTGTATCAAAATCTGTGCTTGTGCCAAAAAGGTAGTATGTTCCGAACAATTGCGCTTTAAACGTAAGTACTGACTCTTAGGCACAGAGTCCAGCCAAGGGGCATGATGACCACTGCCACTGGGGATAAAGGAATTTCTGTCGATGGGTTTGAAGAAGGTGGAAGTAATAAACCCATCTCCACCGACAGAAATGGTCAAATCTAGGAAATTGATCTTCTCCTGGCTGGCCTCGTAGCTCAAATTAATACCTCTAGAGTTGGCATTTAGAGAATCCATGAAGTGGGAGAGGTCAGTCTCACTACCCCTCCATAGGAGGAGGATGTTGTCTATGTAGCGGGCCCACAGGGCCACCTCAGGCCTAGTGTGGGCACAGACGGTATCCTCCTCCCATTTGGCCATAAAGAGGTTCGCCAGACTGGGGGCATACTTGGCCCCCATGGCGACTCCACTTTCCTGCCTGTAAAAACAACCATCAAACAAAAAAAAATTATGAGTAGCTGCATACTCTAACAACTCCATAATAAAAACAATCTGTTCTGACGGCTGTTTAGAATCACGATCCAAATAAAATTGTACAGCATCCAAACCCAACTGATGAGGAATCACGGTGTACAGTAATGTGACGTCCGCTGTAACCAACCAAATTCCTTCACCAGGTGTGTGTTCCGAAAGAAGGTTAATAACGTGACGAGTATCCTTCACAAAAGATGGTATCTTGCGTACCAGCGGTTGCAAAAAGAAGTATATGTACTTGCCCACCCAGGACATGATGGAATCTATCCCGCTGACAATGGGACGTCCCGGGGGGCAAGTGAGACTCTTATGCACTTTGGGCAAGTAATAAATAATAGGAATTCTAGGCGCCTTAGGCACTAGGAATAATCGTTCCTTCTTATTTAAGATTTGTAGGCTTGAACCCCTAGTGACAATATCTTCTAGAAGTCTCTTGTATTTCTCACCCGGATTAGAGGCCAGGGGGGTATATGTGGCTGTGTCACCCAAAATGTGGTGCATTTCTTGCATATAGTGGTCTTTATCCAAGACGACTATACTATAAGGGTTATTCTCCTCAGTCCCTTAGTACCACTCTTGATCTAGTCAATTGTGTTGATCGCACAGATCTACTCAAGGAGAAAGATAAGGGGGATGTGGGTACTTCATTTCGCAACCCCTTTGTCACCAATTTTTCTTGTCAACATTCACACATTAAGCATATTGTCAAAAAACATTGGCATATCCTTAAGAATGACAGAGTTCTGAAAACCATCTTACCTGATAGGCCTCAAGTGGTTTTTAGGGGGCCCCTGCATTAAAGGATAAATTGGCGCCCAACATCCGTAATCCGCCTACTCTCAGACTTACCTTCTTCTCTGATATTACTGGCTATTATCAATGTAGGAGGTGTTAAGTATGTTCAGTTCTAGTTGTACCAATAAAAGTTTTGACATTAAACCCTTCATCACCTGTTCCACGGTGGGTGTGGTCTACATTCTTCAGTGCCCATGTAGGCTGCAGTATGTAGGCAGGACCAAACGCCCACTACAGGTGCGTCTCAATGAACATATAGGGAACATCAGAAGGGTTTTTACTAAACAATCTGTGTCTAAACATTACCTAACCGCCCATAACAGGGACTCCACCAATACCATTTTTCTGGGCATTGATAAATATAGCCCCCACTGGAGGGGTAGTGGTTTGGTCAGAAGCATCACCAGGTTAGAGATGTCGTGGGTTCATAAGATCAAATGCTATACCCCTTTTGGCCTCAACATAGATGTTGACGTCAACTGTTTCATCGATAATTCTTATATATTTTTTTTTATTCCATATACTGTATATGCTGACTGGGTGCTAGTCTCAGAGAGACTGACCTAGTTGTGCATTCTTGTGGATTAACCTAGGGGCTTCTCTGAACCCCGTGTTCAATATGTGTTTTTTTATACTTTTATTTTATCTATTACACGATCCATTTATATATTTACCAATATCATTCATAATGATTTTTTGGGTATAATGCTGTTTTTGTAAACTTGATGTGAATCTTGGGACACTGCGGCTTTTTCATATTCATCCATGGTTTAATTACATGCCCTTAGTTCCTCTATTCATATCTACTCATTATTATATAACTACAATGACTTTTAAATTTATTTTCATATAGCGGTATTATTACCATTTCCTCATAGTGGTATTTATATTATTGGTCTTCTGATTTGGGGGACCATCCATTGTGACCTTGATTTAGTACACCAACTCATTTCCCTTTTTTACGTTTATGCATTGTGGTTTTTATATTTTTTTCAATGCCGTCTATTTTCCCTTTTGCCACTATATTCATCATTATGGCAATCTGTGTTTTTACCTCAACCAAGATGGTGGCGTCTAATGGTGTCCCGTGACTCACATTGAGGCTTGGTTGCTTGGTGTTGTGTATTTAATGCGGTACGTCAGAACGCCGGCCGTATCCTGTGAACACGTCCTGTAGTGACGCAACGCGTAGGGAGGAGCTACGCTCTGACGTCACCGCCCCCACGCCATCTCGGAACAGTACGGGCTGCATTCTCGAGAGCCGGCCGGCTCAATTTATGCTGATTTTTATCATCATTGCTGTAAGTGTCCATCTGCTTTTATATTGAATAAATGTGTGAAGGTTTTACACCATCCAGCTTTTTATTCTTTCTCGGTCATATTGGGATCATACCTCTTTCCATGTGAGTGACATCATCCCCGCTGGGATGTACATCTGTTCACGCCATATGCTGTATGCTGTTTAGACCCCAGGCTGGGTGTTAAGCCACAGGCATTCCATGATCCCCTATCATAAGGGATCATATAGTTGCGGTAAGCGGCAGTGTGTTTCCAGGTGGAGGCTTCCCTTCCTATCATCACTTTATCCATTGGTGTCTATTCATTTTGGGATTTTGAAGTCACAGTGGAAGATTGTTCTACATTTTGTTTATGGACTATTTTTTCATTAACATTTATACTGGGTTGTTTGAGACTTCACTGGGCTTTATGTTACAAGCTTATTGTTTTTCTTCACAATTTGTTTGACATTATATGTGATACACTATTTGAGCTGCCGTGATTGGCACCTTCTCTTATGTATTAGCATTTTTTGTTTTTTTGTTATCACAGATTGGTTGGTCAATTATCAGTGCTATCACTCATTCACCATTTGGCACTTTTTTTCATTCACCAATTCATAGCGCAACATTTTTTCTTTTTTATTATCTTATTGGTGTTGTATAACACTTATTGTTGCAGCTTCAGCTCACCTTTAATAGCGCAGTTTTTTACACTACACACAACCATTATTGTCTAAATATCTGGCAACAAAAGTGAGTACACTCCTAAGTGAAAATGTCCAAATTGGGCCCTATCAGCCATTTTCCCTCCCTGGTATTACAAGGTCTCAGGTGTGAATGGGGAGCAGATGTGTTAAATTTGGTGTTATCACTCTCACTCTTTTATACTGGTCACTGGAAGTTTAACATGGCACCTCATGGCAAAGATCTCTCTGAGGATCTCAAAAAAAGAATTGTTGCTCTACATAAAGATAGCCTAGGCTATAAGAAGATTGCCAAGACCCTGAAACTGAGCTGCAACACAGTCGCCAAGACCATACAGGTGTTTAACAGGACACGTTCCACTCAGAACAGGCCTTGCCATGGTCGACCAAAGAAGTTGAGTGCACGTGCTCAGCTTCATATCCAGAGGTTGTCTTTGGGAAATAGACATATGAGTGCTGCCAGCATTGCTGCAGATGTTGAAGGGATGGGGGGTCAGACTGTCAGTGCTCAGACCATACGCCAAACACTGCATCAAATTGGTCTGCATGGATGTCTTCCCAGAAGGAAGCCTCGTCTAAAGATGATGCACAAGTAAGTCCGCAAACAGTTTGCTGAAGACATGCAGACTAAGGACATGGATTACTGGAACTAGTAAAGTTAGACACAGAAGGGCATATCCACAAATACAAAGCCAGACCAGTTGCCAAGGGTTACTCCCAGAAATTCGGTGAAGATTACAATGAAACATTCGCTCCCGTCGTAAAACACTCCACCATCAGAGCACTTCTTAGTGTTGCAACTGAGAAGGGCATGCAAGTCAAACATTAAATATGTTAAAACTGCTTTCCTATATAGAGACATTAAGGAAGACCTCTACATGGAGCAACCACCAGGGTTTGAGAAAGGAGACAACCTTGTGTGTAAACTTCAGAAGAGCATCTACGGTCTTAAGCAATCTGCAAGGATGTGGAATGAGAAAGTGAACCAGAGAGGGATTCTCAAGAAGTAAAGCAGACCCCTGTCTCTACTCCAGGAATCAAGGAGACAGATGGATATACATCCTTATGTCAATGACATTCTAACCTGTTTTGAACAAGAAGGGGATTACAATCAGATAGTTCACAAGCTGAAAGAAACATTTAAAATCAAAGAGCTTGGTAACATTGGCTACTATCTGGGAATCCAAATAGAGAGAAAAGAAGATGGAAGTTATCTTCTCAACCAAGCTCAGAAAATCTCTAAAATCTTGGAAATATGCAAGATTCAAAGGAAATTAAAACTCCTATGGAACCTGGGCTATCAAAAGAGCAATGAAGCAGAAAACTTGCTACCCAACAATGACATGTATCGCAGAGCAATTGGTAAGCTGCTATATGTTGTCCCTGTGACAAGACCAGACATAGCTTCAGCAGTGGGCATACTATGCTGGAAAGTTTCAGCTCCCTGTCAGCATGACTGGAACGCAATAAAAAGAGTGATGCAAAACCTTGAAGGAACAATTCAGATGAAGTTACTGTTAGCAGCAACATCAAATCCAAAACTGGTTGGATATGTGGATGTTGATTGGGCTGGGGACTGTACAGACAGCAAATCCACAAGTGGATTCATCTTCCTGTATGTGGAAGGAACCATATGTTGGTCTAGTCAAAAACAAACAACTGTCGCTCTATCTTCAATTAAAGCAGAGTACATTGCAGCAGCACACGTGTGTGCAGAAGCGATATGGATTAGTCAACTTTTTGTAGACATTGGGATAGACATGTCAAAACCAATCCCCATTTTCGAAGACAATCAGGCATGTAAATCCATAATAGCTTTTTATTGGTATATTATTGGTATATTTCAGATGTTACACAGTCATAGACAAAAATATGGTAAGGTACCTTCCCATGAATCACGTCTATTCACGTAAAAACAAGAGCGTACAAAAAGAATATATTCAACAGTGTGCTGTCTGAGACCTCAGATAAACTGCGGTTGCAGCCGCAAAACAAAAATTACAATGATCAAAGTCTAGAAGGTGATGTATGTGTAGAGGGTAACTATATCTATGCATGCTATTCATGGTAGGGGAGGGCGATTCCACCCGAGCACCCCTTATAGGGAGCAAAGCTGTGCCCTTGTGGTTACGTCCCTCCCCCACCTCCTCCAGGCACCCTCTGCACCCACACATCAACATACATTGTACCAAACAAAGTTAAAGATTGAACGCTTTGGTAAGACCGGGAGAATCAACCCATTTGTTCCACAATTTCCATAGTTGGGTAATTTTTGATTTACTTTCTTGTCTTAGTGCTAGAGATGTCTCTAGCTTACGCAATCAGAAAAGGTCAATCCTAGAACCAAACACATCAATGTCAAGTATCACCTACTGAGACACAATTAAAAGCAAGGTGTTATTGACATTCAATACTGCCCACCAGAGGAGATGACTGCTGATGCACTCACCAAGCCTTTGTTGAAGGAACATTACATTTTATTTCCATAAGAAGCTAAATGTAATTTTCACAAGCACAGGCCGTTGAGAAGGGGTGTTGAAAGAACAACAGCAAGTAATGTGAAGTTGCTTTTGTACTGTGAACAATACGTTATGCATTGTACCTAGAAGGCACTGCAGTGGCTTTGGCAGTAGGTGGCACTGCAGTGTTATAATGTGTATTATATGGTAATGTATTTAGCCCCTTCCTTACTGGGCACATATACCCCCTTCCTGCCCAGGCGAAATTTCAGCTTTCAGCACTGTCACGCTTTGAATGACAATTGCGCGGTCGTGCGACGTGGCTCCCAAACAATATTGACGTCCTTTTTTTCGCACAAATAGAGCTTTCTTTTGGTGGTATTTGATCACCTCGGCGGTTTTTATTTTTTGCGCTATAAACAAAAATAGAGCGACAATTTTGAAAAAAAAGCAATATTTTTTGATTTTTGCTCTAATAAATATCCCAATTTTTTTTTTAAAAAAATATTTTTTTCCTCAGTATAGGCCGATACGTATTCTTCTACATATTCTTGGTAAAAAAAAATCGCTATCGGCGTTTATTGATTGGTTTGCGCAAAAGTTATAGTGTTTACAAAATAGGGGGTAGTTTTATGGCATTTTTATAATTTTTTTTTTTTATTAGTAATGGCGGCGATCAGTGATTTTTTTTGTGACTGCGACATTATGGCGGACACATCGGACACTTTTGACACTATTTTGGGACCATTCACATTTATACAGCGAACAGTGCTATAAATATGCACTGATTACTGTATAAATGTGACTGGCAGGGAAGGGGTTAACACTAGGGGGCGAGGAAGGGGTTAAATGTGTTCCCTGGAGTGATTGTTACTGTGGGGGGAGGGGAGTGACTGGGGGAGGAGACCGATCTGTGTCCCTATGTACAAGGGACACAGCATCAGTCTCCCCTCTCCCTGACAGGACGTGGATCTCTGTGTTTACACACAGAGATCCACGTCCTGCCTCTGTAACTGCCGATCGCGGGTGCATGGCGGACATCGCGGCCGCCAGGCACGCGCATCGGCATTGCAGTGACGCGCCGGGCACGTGCGCGCTCCCCCAGTGGCCAAATTAGAGGAGGCCGTATAATAACGGCCTCCCGGCAATTGACAACCACCTTGCGGCCGTATATACTCGTACGGCGGGCGCGAGGTGGTTAGAGGAAGTACCTTTGTTTCTAAGTGTGTGTAGTTGTATCCTCCTGTTTCCTGTTCCATGATAAAGACATATTCTGATATTTCTCCATGAAAGTAAAGTATTCTCTGCATACAAGAAGCTTCCAGAACATGATTCAATAAACTGCTAATAGTTTAAGGTGACCAGATTTTTTAAATGAAATATTTTTTTTTTCCCCTCTCCTGGAAGATCCCAAAGAGTGGTGAGGTAAAATGGCAGCGGGGGAGTGACCCACCCTATCCCCAAAGGGAAAGTGAATGTATGTAGTATGAAAAGGAATGTAAATGTTGTTTTTAATATCATGTAAACAAAATCTTTAATAAAAGTTTAATTATTAAAAAAAAAAAAAGTGAAATCCGGGGACATATTTATTTTTTACTAGTAATGCCGGCAATCAGCGACTCTCTGCCCGTCGCCGCCCGCCTCACAGCCTGTCAAGTCTCACTCTCCAGGTCCCCGGCTACTACTGGGTGAGGAGCGGAGGAAGATCACTCTGCCAGGGAAGGCAAGGAGATAAGCAGGCTGGTGGCTGGCCGGGACTTGAGCCAAGGCAGAAGAACATGCGAGCGGAGTTGAATGGGCATGCACCCAAAACTGAAGAAATATTCCCTCCGCTCCGACCAGCACATGATCATCAGAAAGGGGCACAGATAATGGTAAAAAACACACTCCTAAGCTAGTAAGAGATGAGGAGCGGGGTGTGTGTAATTCAGATTTTTTTTTCATTCTGAACTGACTGTCTTTGAAAATGCCCCTGCCCCTTTTCAAATCCAATCCGGGGACAAAACCGGGGACAGACTTGGTCCGAGGACAGTGTCCTCAATCCGGGGACTGTCCCCGGAAACCGGGGATGTCTGGTCACCCTATAATAGTTGGACTATCCCTATATTCCCTTCTCCTATCAAAGTTTAAACAATTAAAACCTGGATTGATTATTGGAAATGAGCAGATGAGAGTATGGGCGGTTTTGTGAAAAACTTCAGCACCAGGCTGCAAGACAAGAAGGGGAAAATCCCAGGGAAGTCTACACACAGCAATCCCTATAGGGGCAGTGCTACATGATCATGTCCAGTCAGGCACCTAGTCCTTCTACACAACCAGTGCCATCCCTTCCCTTGACTCATAGGCCTCGTACACACGGCCGAGATTCTCGTCGAAAAAAACATGTCGTTTTTTTTCGACGAGATTCTTGGACAAGAAAATTGTCCCGGCCGAGTGTACACACGCTCGATTCAAAGAACCCGCGGTTCTTTGAATGGAGCGTACGCGGTGACGTCATCAACTACGACGAGTATGCGCTCGTCACATTCGATGCTGTCGCCGCCATCTTGGTATACCCTACGTATGCCTAGGAAGCTACCGCGCATGCGTCGAATTCATTTCGAACATGCGCGGGCCTTCCGGGAGGACAGGTAAGTGTACACACACTCACTTTTCTCGTCGAGAAACATGCCGACGAGAATCTCGACGAGAAAATAGAGAGCAGGTTCTCTATTTTCTCGTCGAGATACTTGTCGCTTTTCTTGACGAGAAACCATACACACGAACGAGTTTCTCTGCAAAAAATCTCTGCCAGCAAGTTTCTTGCTGGTTTTTGCCGAGAAACTCGTTCGTGTGTACGAGGCCATAGTCTTAGTTCAGTGCCTGAAAACACAGAAATACCTCAGAGGAAAGTGCAGAGAGTCAGACATCCTCCACCCATTTTGACCTATGATAACTCAAGGGACCCAAGGTTTATCACTTAGCCACACTTGTATCATGCTTGGGTAGCAGCAGTCTCCAGTTTAGTCAACATGTTGCCTGCTTTTTGCTTCACCTGGCATGTATTGCTACTAACTTGTTGTTTTTCCTCAGCAAGCCATTGTAATAGGGAGAGGGCAACATTGTGTCTTAAATTTACGTTTATTATGCACGTTGTGTTTCCTTTGATGGAACATAAAGATTTCACCAGGAGGAGTGTGTAGGGATGTGCTGTCCTCTACTGTTAGCTGCTAATATCATAGTGTTATGTATAATTATGTAATATCAGCACATGCAAACTGCATACCTCCCAACTTTTCTAATGTCCACTGCGGGACGTTCATTCATATTTTTTTCCCCTCCCGTTGAAGTTGTTGAGTGGGGGGGCGCGGGACAGTTACTTATTTTTATAGGGACTTTTTTTTTTTTTTTGAGCAGGGGGGTCGCCGTGCCAAGGGGACCGCAAACATAACATAACTGACGAATTAGCCCCCTCCCGTCCAGCCGCCTGACATACCTGGTGATCGCAGCCGCTCTGGGTCCCGCCTCACCTCCCTGCCTGTCGCGCGCTGGCACGCTCAATCTTACCTCCTCCTCCCTCAGTGCAGGTTGGGAGGTATGAAACTGTGACCCTTGCTTTAATGCGTTGCCAGGTAATTTTTGCTTTAGAGTTTCTTCAGTCATTAAAAACAATATACTTCCTGGATAATTGATCTTCTGACTTCTTGTTGAACTCATTTGAACCTTTGTAATTTAACTAGAATTTTGTGCTTATAAGGAAAAGGAAGGAAGTGAAGATTATACTTGTGAGGAGTCACCCATGTAACTTTTACTAAGTATTAAATAGACATACATTTATAGCTTATATACAGATTTGCCTGACTTCTGTAAATAAACATAAAACATACATATGTAAAGCATAAAGTGGTAACATCCTTGATTTCACTTTCATGCATGTGACTGGAATTACATAGATTAAAAAAAAAAAAAAACATTTTTTTTTTAGAAGTCCTTCTACAATATAACAATAATATATTGTGCCTATCTGGATCCAGTCAAGCTTCTTGGGCTCATGGTAAATGCAACTCTTGTGCCTATTGTAATTCCAGTGCCTGTGATAATATTTAGGTCTGTTGAACCTCAAACTGTGTAGGGAGCATGGGGAAGTGGTAATAAACACAATGCCATCCTCATTTCCCCCAAATTCCAAAATTGGTAACAAAACAGTCAGACTAAAATCTCTTGACATAGAAGTTGGTACAGCTGCATTCACATCTGAGCGTCGTGGGTTTAAGAGTTTTTCTGGCATTTTTTCGAGAGTTTTTGTGCAGCGTTTTGAAAGCGTTTTTGAGCTTTGGCATTTTTTATTAGCCAATAGTAGGGATGAGCTCCGCGTTCGACTCGAACATACGTTCGACTCGAACATCGTGTGTTCGCTCGTTCGGCGAAGATCGAACGTTTTGGGTCGTTCGCGCCAAATTCAAGTGATGCGAATGGCCCAAAATCCCGGCGCTGTGATTGGCCAAGCATGCACTGTGACCCCGCATGCTTGGCCAATCACAGCGCCGGCAGCGAGGAGAGCCATAATTGGCCACAGGCAGGATGCCTGTGGCCAATTATAGCTCAGGGGGGTTTAGTACACGCCCCACACTATAAAAGGCCGCCATACGTACATAGGCAGGGACAGTGTTAGAGAAATTGTGTGTAGGGAGAGAGGATAGGTAGGGACAGTGTCAGTGATATTGTGTGTAGGGAGAGAGAAGGATAGGTAGGGACAGTGTCAGTGATATTGTGTGTAGGGAGAGAGAAGGATAGGTAGGGACAGTGTCAGTGATATTTTTGCTAAGCCTCCTGCACAGTATAAAACCGAAGCTAGCCCTTATTGCTGTGATTTCCTGTTGTGTAACACAGGCAGGCATCTGCAGCACTTAAAGCAGGCGTAGTGTGATTCCTGCAAAATATACACCCGAAGCTAGCCCTTATTGCTCGTAGTTTTTTATTTTTTTGTGTTACACTAAGTGCTCTTTCACACAGGACGGATCAGTAATGATCCGCCCCGTGAAGCTCCGCTTGCTCAGCGGGGATCGCTCCGTTGATCCCCGCTGAGGCGGCGGATGACTGGGCGGTTCCCGCACACTGTGCAGGGACCGCCCTGTCAGAGCGCCGCTCTCCCCTATGGGGGGATCGGATGATGACGGACCGTAGAGTCCGTTGTCATCCGATCCGCAGACGGAAGGAAAAATAGGGTTTTCCTCCGTCACACTTTTGCGGATCGGAGTGGGTCGGATGTCAGCGGACATGTCACCGCTGACATCCGTGGCTCCATAGGAGGACATGTAGCATCCATTCAGGTCCACCTAAAAAACTGACAGGCGGACCTGAACGGACCCTCCGTGTGAAAGAGCCCTAACAGGCATCTGCAGCACTTAAAGCAGGTGTAGTGTGATTCCTGCACATTATACACCTGAAGCTAGCCCTTATTGCTCGTAGTTTTTTTTCTTTTGTGTTACACTAACAGGCATCTGCAGTTGCATATAAAAAATATATAATGTGGCGCTTTGAGAGAAGTAGTAAAAAACCCTACTTTATGTATAGCACAATGGTGCACATAAAAATATGGTGTTAAACAAAATGTTTGCACACAATAGGTGTACACAAATGAATGTGATAAAAATTTAAGTGAATACTAACAGTGAAATAATTGGTATGGGGTATAGGTGCACAACAAAAACCAGCAATTAAACTGGAATATTGATCATACCCATAATAAACAAAAATAAAAATGAAAATATAATGTAGGTGGAGACAAACTCATATAAGGCATCACAGATGAGTATGTAGAATAATGTCCAATCTTATCACATATGAAAAGAAGTTCATAGGTCAAAATCCAACAAGGAGCTGCATCGTTTGAAAATAGGTTTGAAGGGTGCATCTATCACATTTTCTCTCACAGCGCCACATTATATATTTTTTATACGTTCTATATATCCTGTCTGATTTTATGTTTGGCTGCTTCATTTAGTATTTAGAGTTGGCGCAGTATTATTATTATTTAATCTGCAGGGGCATGTAATTACAATTATTGATCTAATAATTCACAGCAGGGCCCATTCCTGCACTCACCAAGAGTAACTGTGAGGGCTTAAAGTGTTGTGGCAACACCACCACCAAAGGCCCAATTTTTCAGCCCCTGTTCAACAGGGGCATGCAATTACAATTCTTGATCTAATAATTCACAGCAGGGCCCATTCATGCGCCCACCAAGAGTAACTGTGAGGGCTTACAGTGTTGTGGCACCAGCACCACCACCAAAGGCCCAATTTTTCCTACCACTGTTCAACAGGGGCATGTAAATATAATTCCTGATATAATAGTTCACAGCAGGGCGTTCCAGCGCCCACCAAGAGTAACTGTGACGGCTCACAGTGTTGTGGCAACACCAACATGTAAGGGGCAAATTTCAGCAGAGTATATACGGCAGGACCCTACTTTCAAACATCCAACTTACAAACGAGTCTTACTTGCAAACGGAAGGAGACAACAGGAAGTGAGAGGAAATCTACCCCTAGGAAGGGAAATTCTCTCCTGTAAGAGTTAATATGGGAAAAAGGTGTCTCCTCTCTACTGATGCTTTATCACCAATCCTTGTTTCACTAAAAACCCCACTTTTCAAAAACAGTTGTCATTGGGACGGAAAGTGAGGTGAAATGTTCTGAACAGGGGCACAGATAGCAAAACAAATGTTACAGGGCTGATAACCCTTCCCTATGTTTTCCAAAAAGCTTAAAAATAGATTTTTTTGGCTGGAGCTACACTTAAACAATGTACCTGTTCAAAATTAAAAAACAGATTCTACTTAAGAACAAACCTACAGTCCCTGTCTTGTTTGCACCGCCTGTATACTGCTGTTCAGAGTATATAGGGCCTTTTTTTATTTTGTGTGCGGGGTTCCCCTTAATATCCATACAAGACCCAAAGGGTCTGGTAATGGGCTGGGGTAGGGGGGTGGGGGTGTGATGGGGTAGCTATGCCATTTTTCTCAAAGATTTTCATCCATATTACCGGGACCAGACATGACATTAAAGCCGCAAGCAGTTTTAAATGGCTTTTTTTCCTTTAGAAATGTCATTTTGTGCAGGGACAGTTCTAAACACGGGAAACACGTGCCACTTCACAGGCATACTTTAGACACCCCCCAGGTACGATATTTAAAGGAATATTTCACTTTTTTTTTCACTTTATGCATCATTAAAATGACTGCTCCAGAAAAAACGTCAGTTTTTAAAACTTATTTTTGCATTGATACATGTCCCCTGGTGCAGAACCCGGGTTCCCAAACCCTTTTTAGGACAATAACATGCATAATAGTCGTTATAATTAGCACTTTAGATTTCAAACGTTTGCATCCATTGTATTTAATAGGGTTCTAACGTTCGTGCAAACTTTCGGTCCGTTCGCGGGTTCTGGTGCAAACCGAACCCGGGGGTGTTCGGCTCATCCCTAGCCAATAGTAAAAAATATCATCTTTTTCATCATTTGTTGCCATGCTGTTCAGCTTTTCACCCACTTTTATTTATAAATTATTTATAATTATTATTTTTTTTACTTTTTTTGTAAGGAGTTAAAATTACTAATTAACCCCTAACCTTTATTTATTATTTATTTACCTATAATTATTTTTTATTTATTTTGTGAGGTTAGTGTTTAGGAGTAGGGATTAATATTAGGGGTTAGGATTAGGGTTAGGGGTAAATATTAGTGTTAGACCCCTTTCACACTGGGGTGCTTTGCAGGGGCTATAACGCTAAAAATAGCGCCTGCAAAGCACCCTGAAACAGCCACTGCTGTCTCTCCAGTGCAGGGCCGATCCTAGGGTCACAGACGCCTGGGTGCAGAAATATTTCTGGCGCCCCCACATGGGCGTGGTCACCATCTTACCAACTCCTCCCCTTTACAAATGTTTCTAGGGCAACGACTCAAACACAGAGATGCTCCCCTAAGAAGTCTTCATTACCCTAGGATCCTCCCATGATCTTTTAACAATTAAGAAAATTCTGGAAGAGAGTACACTAATGAGACCTGGAGGGGAGTCTCTCTGATGAACACAGAGAGGGCTTCTATTAGAGAGTGCCCCAAGACATACTACAGGAGATGCTCAGAGACTGTAGACATGATGCAAGAGACGGTCAGAGACTGCAATCATAGTACAGGAGATGGTCAGAGAGTGCAGACATATTACAGGATACGGTCAGAGAGTGCAGACATATTACAGGAGATGGTCAGAGACTGCAGACATACTACAGGAGATGGTCAGAGACTGGAGATATAATACAGGAGATGGTCAGAGACTGCAGTTCCTATGGACGCTAGTAGATAATGGCCGATCGGCCCTCTCACCTGACCCAGCGATACAGCAACAACGGTTCCTCTGATCAGGAGTCAGCTCACTCTGAATTGCCCATAGCGACTCCGCTGGGTAGAGCCCAGGTCTGTATTCTGGCAATGACTCCATTCTTTTTTACACCAGGGATGGCGCCAGGCTGTGTGGCTTTCACTCTGGTGGCGCAGGGCAGCGGGGTTCTCTCTCTGATGGTGTTCTCTCAGCACTGTCCACTCCCTCTGGAGTCCTGGGTGCACTTCCCTGAAAGCTTTCCTGGGCTCCTGGCTCTCGCTCTCTCTCCCATTCAGCTGGGCATGCTGTGTGGGCTGCAGTTTCTTTGTTACAGTGGGGCTGCCAGTCCTCGAACTACATGTCCCGCAATCCTCTTCTCTGCTCCTTTTTCTATTCTATTTCTTCCCTGGCCGATATGAAGGTGGGGGGAAGAAACATAGTGGGCGGCTGTGCTGGCAAGCGCCGCTCACTAGTACAGCATTGCATGCGAGGAGGAGAGGGAGGGGGGAAAGAAGAGCCCGCAGCTGCAGTGGCGTCACTAGGGTTGGTGTCACCCGGTGTGGTAAAACATGGTGTCACCCCCCTTCCACCACCTATAGTCGCCCCTCAGTACAGACCCCCTCCACTAAGTATAGACCCCCTCCGTCAGTGCAGACTCCCCACTAAGTATAAACCCCTCCCTCAGTACAGACCCCCAAGGACAAACCACCCCCTCCATTAGTACAGACCCCCCCAGGACAAACCAATCCATCTCCATTAGTACAGACTCCCCAGGACAAACCCCCCCATTAGCACAGACCCCCAGGACAAACTCTCCCATTAGTAAAGACTCCCCCCCCCAAGACAAACCCCCCCTCCATTCGTACAGACCCCTCCAGGACAACCCCCCATAGTACAGACTCCCTTCAGGACAACCCCCCATAGTACAGACTCCCCCCAGGACAAACCCCCCCATTAGTACAGACTCCCCCCAGGAGAAACCCACCCCTCCATTAGTACAGACTGCCCCAGGACAAACCACCCCCCAACTTTAGTACAGACCCCTCCAGGACAACCCCCCCATTAGTACAGACTCTCCCCAGGACAAACCCTGCCTCCATTAGTACAGACCCCTCCAGGACAACCCCCCCATTAGTACAGACTCCCCCAGGACAACCCCCCCTCCATTAATACAGACCCCCCAGGACAAACCCCCCCTTAGCCCAGACCCCTCCAGGACAACCCCCCATTAGTAAAGACTCCCCCCAGGACAAACCCCCCTCCATTAGTACAGACCCCTCCAGGACAACCCCCCCATTAGTACAGACTCCCCCCATTAGTAAAGACTCCCCCAGGACAAACCCCCCTCCATTAGTACAGACCCCCCCAGGACAACCCCCCCATTAGTACAGACTCCCCCCAGGACAAACCCAGCCTCCGTTAGTACAGACCCCCCCAGGACAAACCCCCCTCCATTAATACAGACCCCCCAGGACAAACCCCCCCCCCCTTAGCCCAGACCCCTCCAGGACAACCCCCCCATTTGTAAAGACTCCCCCAGGACAAACCCCCCTCCATTAGTACAGACCCCTCCAGGACAACCCCCCCATTAGTACAGACTCCCCCCATTAGTAAACACTCCCCCCAGGACAAACCCCCCTCCATTAGTACAGACCCCCTAGGACAACCCCCCCATTAGTACAGACTCCCCCCAGGACAAACCCAGCCTCCATTAGTACAGACCCCCCCAGGACAAACCCCCCTCTCCATTAGTACAGACTCCCCCCAGGACAAACCCCCCTCTCTATTAGTACAGACCCCCCAGGACAACCCCCCCATTAGTACAGACTCCCCCCAAGACAAACCCCGCCTCCATTAGTACAGACCCCTCCAGGACAACCCCCCCATTAGTACAGACTCCCCCAGGACAAACCCCGCCTCCATTAGTACAGACTCCCCCCAGGACAAACCCCCCTCCATTAATACAGACCCCCCAGGAAGAACCCCCCCATTAGTCCAGACCCCTCCAAGACAACCCCCCCAGGACAAACCCCCCTATTAGTACAGACTCCCCCCAGGACAAACCCCCCCTCCGGCCCCCTCCATTAGTCCCCCCCCCATTACATACATAAAAACACCCGGCGGCAGCTGAAGAGGAGAGGACAATGTGCAGCCGCGCCGCCCGGGTGGAGCACAGATCGCAGCAGCAGAAGGCAGGAGCTAAGACACAGAGAGGAGGAGAAGGCACGGACCGCCCCCTCAGTGACGGCATTGCGCGGCTTGTCTCTCTCCACACAGAGAGAGCCGCTCTGAGCTCTGCTTCACTCTCCTCCTCTGACAGGAGAAAGGAGGAGGGAGGAGGGAGGGGGGGACGCCGGGCTTAGGTTTGAAAAACACATCGGCGGCGGCGACTGGCACGGACAAGGAGAGGAGGTGGAGAATAGAGGGGAGCACTCTGGCGCTTCAGCGCCCCCACCTCTGTGGCGCCTGGGTGAACTGCACCCCCGCACCATATCTAGGATCGGCCCTGCTCCAGTGTGAAAGCCCAGAGGGCTTTTACACTGGAGCGGTGTGCTAGCAGGACGGTAAAAAAAGTCCTGCTAGCAGCATCTTTGGAGCGGAGTGTATAACGCTCCTCCACCACTCCTGCCCATTGAAATCAATAGGCACCACGGCTATACCGCCGGCAAAGCGCCTATGCAGAATACTATGCTTTACCGCCGATGCACCCACCGCCCCAGTGTGAAAGGAGACTAAGGAGTTAGGGTTAGAGGCTATTATTAGGGGTTAATATTAGGGTTAGGTTGGGGTCATTTTATTTATTTATTTTTATTATTATTTATTTTTTATTTATTTATAGTTATTTTTTATTTATTTATTTATTTTATTATGTATTTTTTAATTATTATTATTTATTTTTATTTAATTATTGTATTTGAGTAGAAAATGCTCAGAAACGTGCAACAAAACACGCTAAAACACTCAAAAATGCGCAAAGCAAGCATTTCCATGAATTTCTATGGAACACGCCAATCTGCCCGATTTGACCTACAAAGTGATTACATTGTTGCAACATATCGATTGCTTAACTTACTGTACATATTTTACAACATTTGATGATAGCACATTTTAAAATATTGAGTGTGCTAATTTATGAAGCGCTGCCTACACAAATTTGTTTTCTGTGTTTTTTATAGATTGTTTTTTTTGCTTGCCATTGAGTAGGAATATATGGTAGCAGCTATAGCCTTAAATTGGTTATCTTGACGTATATTGCATCTATTGAGGTGAGTTTCACCTGCCCCTTAAGCGCTTAAGTTTGTAGAAGGAGGTCAGTTGAATCTACAATTTGGTTTATTATTAATGGCTGTGTGCTGAGATTACTACTTTGTTCAACCACTTTTGTGGTTCATATATCTGTGCCAGATGGCACAGAAAAAAGTGCAATATCACCTTTTATGCTACAGGATTAGGGATGCAGTAATATCACCTCTCTGCTTCCAGCCCGCTGACTGTACAATGATCAGCAACAAACTGGTAAGTCATTGGTTTTGCTCACTCACCTCCCACCTTTTTTTGAGCATGCTTCCTGTCAACACATAGAAATGCAGCAGAGCCTGATCAACTTTGTGCTGTCCTTTCTGCTCCCAGAGTTATGTTGTGCAATAGGTGACTGTAATTTAAGACTGATTTAGCTAAAATAAAATAAGCTGCGCTGTGTTGGTAGTGAGAAGAAAAATATGGTGACATATAAATCATATAACGTACATCAGAATCAGTGAGGGCTACAAACCCTCCTAATAAACTGGTGATATTTACAATACTAAAACATGTGAACTCATGGAAATGCATGTAAATCGCAAAAAAAGGGGACTAAGGTGCCCTCTGAGTGTTCAATTCACTCTAATGTGTTGCTAAAAAGAAAAATGTTCCACAACATGCAAGACTCAAAGCAACAGTTCATATGGAAGTTCCTCAACCGACTGATCCATGGTGACATGTGACGAAAACACCCAAGAAGATGTGACAGGGTATGATAGGAAAGGTCCTCCACCTTTAACCACTAGTCAACCACCCACCGTCAAATGACGGTGGGCGGAAGACCCTGTTGTTCTGGGCAGACGCCATATGACGTTGCGCCTTTAAAAGCCACTAGGGGGGGCGCGCGCGCCCGCCGTGTCACTGGGGACCCGATGCACGTGCCCAGTAACCAAGCAGGACCGTGGATCTGTGTATGTAAACAAACAGATCCACGTCCTGTCAGGGAGAGGAGACCGATGGTGTGTCCCTTGTACATAGGGACAACCATCGGTTACCTCCCCCAGTCAGTCCCCTCCCCCCACAGTAAGAATCACTAATAGGGAACACATTTAACCCCTTCCTCGCCCCCTAGTGTTAACCCCTTCCCTTCGAGTCACATTTATACAGTAATAAGCATTTTTATAGCACAGATCGCTGTATAAATGTGAACGGTCCCAAAAATGTGTCAAAAGTGTCCAATGTGTCCGCCGCAATATCGCAGTCACGATAAAAATCCCAATCCCAATCCATATACGCTTATTGTGATTTTTTTACCAAAAATATGTAGAAGAATACATATCGGCCTAAACTGAGGAATTAATTTTTATTTAATTTTTTAAATGGATATTTATTATAGCAAAAAGTTAAAAAATATTGTGTTTTTTTTCAAACTTGTCGCTCTTCTTTTGTTTATAGCGCAAAAAATAAAAATAAAAACCGCAGAGGTGATCAAATGCCACCAAAAGAAAGCTCTATTTGTGGGAAAAAAAGGACGCAAATTTCGTTTGGGTATAGCATCGCACGACCGCGCAATTGTCATTCAAATTGTGACAGCAGGAAGGGGGTTTAAGTGGATAGATCTCTTTTTGCTTTCAATATTTTTTTTTATTAATCAAATGACAAGACGATGTCTCAAAGAATACATTCAATAATCCACAATGTTTGCAAATGAGAAAGTAAGCGTAAGCCGCCAAATGTTCTTCCATCAGGATAAACAAAAATACACCACTTCAACACGATAAATTGAGAAATGCAATATAGAACACTATTGATGGAAATAGTGGTGAGATTGACAGAGTGAAATAACATAGAAATTTAAGAATTATTAATGATCAGATCATGAAGTATGCTTCAGATTTGTTGGGGACTAACTACATGAAGTCCCAATGAGTCATTTAGGCCTACCATATTAGGAAGGGATATAGCACAGGGAAAAGGTACAGTATAGGAAGCAAAGGAAAAAAAAAAATGTGGAGTGGGAAGGGAATGTGGAGTGGGAAGGGAATGGGGAGGGGGAGGGATAAAAAAAAAAGGGGGGGGTTCTCTTGTGTACCTTCTCTCGAGTATCCTGGAAGTATATGTATTATTAGGACATCCTGTATCTACAAAAATATATCTGATAAGCAGTAAATCTGAAAAAGAGGAGAAAAGGAAAGGAGAAGAAAGAAAAAAAAAAAAAAAGGAGAAAAAAAAGAAAAGAGAGAAGGAGAAGAGAAGAAAAGGGAGGAAAATAAAAATAAAAAAGAAAAGGGGGGGGGAGAAGAGAGAAGAAGAGAGGGTCAGCCAGAGGTGTATTAGGATGGAGAGATGTATCGTATCCACGGATCCTATATCAGATCAAATTTCTTAGTAGTGTTGCGGAGGATGCAGGTGAGTCTATCATTAACCATGATCCAGTTGAGCTTATTCTTCACCGAATCAAGAGGAACCATCGACTGCTTCCAATATTTAGCAATGGTTATTCTGGCAGCTAAAAGTATGTATATAATTAGCTTCCTCGATTTTTTAGGGACCCCTTCAGGAAGCCTTTGGAAAAGCGCCACCTCCGGGGATCTACGGATATTAATTCCAGTCACAAAGTATACCAGGTTGAATATCCGAATCCAGAATCTAGTGATGTTGGGGCACTTCCACCAAACGTGATACATTGTACCCATCTGGCCACATTTTCTAAAGCAGGTGGGGGATGCAGATGGATGCATCCTAGCGACCCTGGTTGGAACCAAATACCAGCGAAGGAGAGTTTTATAGTTAGCTTCAATTAATGTTGTATTAATTGATACTTTAGATAACGCATAAGCAATATCCTGCCATTCAGCCAAATCAAAAGTGATATCCAAATCCCGTTCCCATTGAATCATGTAAGGGAGTTTAGTATTTGGGTTAGTAAGGGTAGCATATACCGCAGAAATCCGTCCCCGTAGGAGGCCCCTCGTTTGGCAAGATAATTCAAAATTTGTAAGTGTAAAAGGTCTGTCTAACATTTTAAGTTTGGAACATATAAAGGAAATAATCTGATTGTACCTAAACAATTCACTAGAGGGCATCTGCAGCGTGTCTTTAAAATATTGCAAAGAGAGTGGTTGATCTCCATCAAGATAGTCTCCTATCCTAAGAAGTCCCTTATTAAGCCACCATTGAAATAACAATGGAGTCAGGCCGGGAGAAAACTCAGGATTACAGAACAAGGGGGCTAGTGGGGTATGTGGAGACGATAGGCATCTACGATGTCGCATCCTGTCCCAAACCGCTAGGGAGTGAGACAGGGTGGGGCACAAAATGGGCGGGCGGCGGCGGCCTGGGAGCCACATTAGTGATCCGATACTAAAAGGATGGCACGAAAGAGCCTCAATAGAAACCCACAGGGGTGGAGACCCCTTAGCTGTTGTGTAGGAAAGCTGTGTTATTTGAGCTGCTTGATAGTAAGCTTGTAAATCAGGGAGGCCAAGCCCACCACATGGTTTCGAAACAAATAACGTCAGTTTGTTTATGCAAGGTTTTTTATTACCCCAAATAAAATGGAGAACATCCGATTGTAGTTGTTGTAAATCTCCCCTCGGGACTGCAATTGGAAGAGTTCTAAAATAATAAAGTATCCTGGGTAGAAATGTCATCTTAATGGAATTGATTCTACCAAACCAGGATAAGGGATAGTCTGCCCATCGTTGAAGATCTTCTCGGAGACGGCGAAACAGTGGAGGATAGTTAGCCCGATATAGAGTGTTAATTGAAGGCGTCAGCTGAACACCTAGGTACGGAAGGGAGTGTGTCGCCCATTGAAAGTTATATGTAGTTCGTAGATTCCGTTCCATCGAGGGGGGTAAAGAGATATTAAGAGCCATAGTCTTCTGAGTATTTAAAGAAAGCCCTGAGAACTGGGAAAATTGACGAAATAGAGCTAGTAGATTAGGTAGAGTAACTTGAGGGTTAGTGACATACATGAGGACGTCGTCAGCAAAAAGGGAGCATTTATGCTCTTGTTGCCCACAGCATACTCCATGTATTTTGGGGTGGGATCGAATTGCCACAGCTAAGGGTTCAATTGCTAACGCAAAGAGCAATGGGGAAAGTGGACAACCCTGTCTTGTCCCTCGTCGGATAGGAAATGAAATTGATCTATAACCTCGAATGGAGACCTGGGCCGACGGATTGCTATATATTGATTGTAATAGGGTGATAAAGGTAGAACCAAATCCAAAGGTCTTTAAGGTGGCAAATAAGTAGTCCCAATTCAAGCTATCAAAGGCCTTATGAAGATCCAATGAAAGCAGCAGTAATTCCCTAGTCCATGGGGCATCCCATTTAGAGCGAACTGCAGAAATCAATGTTATAGATCGGCGAATCTGCTCTAGCGTTTGGCGTTGATTTATAAAGCCAGATTGGTCTTTATGTATATACTGTGGCAGAAAAGCACCAAGCCGCAAAGCTAATAATTTCGTCAGAATTTTGAGATCACAATTGATCAGCGATATAGGGCGGTAATTAAGAATATCAGTAGAGTCTCTATTTGGTTTCGGTATGACACTAATGTAAGCCCTATTTTCATCTAAAAGAACTTCTCCACCGCCTCGCAAGGAATTGAAACAGAGAACCATATGAGGAGCCAATTGTTCAGAAAACGTTTTATAATAATTATTAGGAAGACCGTCAGGGCCAGGCGATTTATGTAAAGACAACAATTTGATAGTGTTACATATTTCTTCACATGTAATGGGTTGATCCATACGTTCTCTATGAGATTCTGTGAGAGACGGCAGAGATAAGGTATGTAGGAAGTCACTAATAGAAAAAGACACATGACCCTGGGCCGGGGTATATAGGTTAGTATAGAAATCTTGAAATTCACTAAGAATCTTTTGAGGATTTTGGGAAAGATTGCCCCTTGAGAGTCTAATTTTCGGGAGAGCAGCCTGTGCATGTTTAGGGGTAAGTTTATGTGCCAGTAAGGAACCCGGCCGGTCACGCCAGGTAAAAAATTTATGATTAGTCCAGCGTAGGCTTTTTTCCGCTTTAGTAGTGAGGCAAATATTAAGTTCTGTACGGGCCTGTTCAAGTTTAAGCAACAAGTCCGGATGTGGGGAACGTTTATGTTGGGTAACTAAAGTTTCGTATTCCTTAGTTTTGACCAAAATCACTTCTTCGTGGGCTTTTTTAAGTCTGGATGCCAACTGAATCAAGAAACCCCGCACTAAAGCTTTGTGTGCTGCCCAGTTAATAGCAGGAGTAGTATCTTCTGCTTTATTAATAGCAAAGTAAGTTTTAAGGTGAGTAATAATATCTAGGCAATAAGATTCAATACTGAGTATAGATTTATTAAGCCTCCAGTGAAATTTAGCCAACTTGATCGTCAAGTTTGAAAACATAACCACCACAGGGTCATGGTCAGACCAGGGTGCCAACAAAATTTTGGCTGCTGTCAATTTAGGCAATAGTCCCGAATGGAGAAATACATGATCAATACGTGAATAACGATTATGAGCTCTAGAGAAATGGGAATTAATACCTAGTGGTAGGGTTAGCCTCCCTCCAAGCATCAACTAGGCCATGATGATGCAACAGCTGAGCAAGTTTTCGGCTTTGTTTAGGAGGGGACTGAAGTTGTGATAGATGAGATTTGTCTAGTATATGGTCTAACGCTAAATTAGAGTCACCAGCTAAGATTACATCTCCTTCAAACTTCGGTGCCAAAGATCGGAGTAAGGAATCAAAGAACGCTACCTGGTTCGTGTTGGGGGCATAATAGACCAAAAATGTCACTAAATTACCCCCCAAGTGTCCCTTCACCAATAAGTACCTCCCCTCCTGGTCCCTCAGTACTTCAGTTTCAGTAAACGAAAGACGTCGCGATAAGCATAACGCCACCCCTCGTTTTTTCTCCCTGGCATTAGCAAAATAACAAACGGGATAGTTTTTATGTATATAACGGGGAGTGAAGGAAGAAGCAAAATGTGTTTCCTGAAGAGCTACAACATCAGCACCCAGTGACTTATAATAATTAAACACCTTAATACGCTTAGATGGAGAGCCCAATCCCTGGACATTATGAGAAAGCAGTCGTATGGTTCCAGTGGGATCAGTCAACATGGACATGGTAAAAGACAAAAACGGCTGTAATAGACAAACTCACCAACCAACACCAATGTATAAGCATCTCAGGCAACCAAGGGAACCTCCGGCTGACCCTCAGGGAAGAAAAGGAATAAAGGTTAAAAGTAGAAAAAATAGAAAAAAGAAAAGAGAATAGTCGATACTTGGGCATAAAAACGCCCAGTATCAAGGAGTATAACATGAACAAAACAAATTAAACAATTGAAACAACTGAACAAAATATATTGTAACCACATAGTCCAGAATCCCGGTTCTGGAAGTGTGGGAGTCTCCACCAATAATAATGAATGGGGAGAGTCCGACAAGTAGGGAGAGCGCATAGCCGCCTCCCGGCACAAATATGGTATATCAAATAAAGTGCCCGTCTAAATTTTCCTGAGCAGACAATATAAAACAAGAAAACAAAATAAAAGAAAGCAAAAAAAGTATATGTATAATGGACCAGTAATAAGTAGAAGCATAGCAAATATTTTGCAAGACAAATAATAGGTCCCAAGGTCAACAAAACTAGAACGACTTAGAAGGTAAAAGATGCCAGATGTATGGTATTTAAAAAATGTTAACCAAACTTAGGCAATAGCTAATGTCCCATGAGGGGACCACTGAGAGGCTATTGCTATAAAAAAAGGGGGAAAAAGACAATATGTAACAGTCAGGAATCTTCAGGTATCTCGGCGTGAAGTTGCAGTTTTCCTTGAAGACGGAGAAGACCAAAGAGGTGAAAGCGGAGGAGGAGGGCCGTTGGATCGTAATGGGTCTCGGGATGAGGGATTATGAGAGATAAATCCCAACTTCAGTAGGATCTTTTCACCATCGGCGAACGTAGAGAAGGCATATGATCTATTGTTATATGTGAATTGCAAACGGAAAGGATAGTTCCAGCGATAGCGAATATCACGTTGAATCAGAGGGGATAACAGCGGTTTAAATGCTCTTCGTTTTTGAATGGTAGCTTGGGAAATATCCGCAAATATTTGGATTTTATATCCTTCAACTTCCAGATCTGGGTGGTCTCTAGCATATCTCATGACCGCTTCCTTGATCCTGAAAAAGTGAGGCTTCACAATCACATCTCGGGGAGGGCCGTCCGGTTTCAGAGAGACCAGGGCTCTGTGAATTCGATCGATCTCCATGTGTGCTTCGTCAATATCTGGAACAGCCGATTGCATCAGGGAAGAAGCTATAGAACTGAAATCTTTAACCGTTTCTGGCAACCCACGGATACGGAAATTATATCGCCTGGCACGATTTTCAAGGTCGTCAATTCTAGTGTAAGCGTCCTCCAAACGATCGTGGAGTTCAGTAATCATGGTAGAGTTCTGCGCCACTCTATGGACAGTGTCATCAACTTTGGATTCAATACTGTCTAAACGACATCCCAGATTCTGAAAATCTTGCTTAATGTCAGAAGCCAATTTAGAAGTGGCTTTCTCCAACTCTTTTTTCAACATGTCCGCAAAGCGAGCAAGGAGAATAGTATCTGGAGAATATGGTAATGGTGCAGGCAGGGGATCTGGAGATCTCTCAGGACTGTCAGGATCTATATCTTGGCCACTATCCTGGCTGAGGAAAACATCTGCCATATCTCTTTCCAGGGCAGAAGAGGTATGGGAAGCAGGGCTTGGAGATGGCAGGGAAGCCTGTGTCAGAGATCTGGCAGGGCTAGATGATGGACAGGGATGGTCTGTCTGCTCACCTGAGGATCGGATGGCTGCGGATGAGCCCATGCAGAGCAATCCGTTGGGAGATGGCTGTCCCTTCTTCTCCTGTAACTGAGGCTGCTGCTGTCCCTTTCCTGCCTGGATAGAACTCGCGCTGGACGCCATCTTGGATCCTTTGGCTGAACCACGAGGCGGGTAGGAACTGCCGCCGTAGGTCCTCCCCGACGATCGGGTATACATGTATTGTGTCCCCGCGATACGTGTCCGCCGTCCCAGTGCTGTGCTCGGACGAGCGGGATATGAGGGCTGCTGATGAAGGCTCTAAGTGCCGGGAGTGTGCGGAGCGATCTAAGCTTGCATCCGCTCCGGCCGCCCACGCATGCGCTCCGATAGATCTCTTTTTAAGGAGATTCGCCTGTGGCTTATCCCCCAGCCCCGGGTCTCTGTGCTTGGCAGCAAGATTTCCCAGATCCTCTACTCAGGATTTCCTCGGTGTTACCAACAGTCAATAGTTCCCTCCAGACAAACAAAAGCCCAGCAATTGAGATATCAATGGCCCTCTGTGCTCACACACCCATTTAATCCATATCATTTTTTAACTACTTGCTTACTGGGCACTTAAACCCCCTTCCTGCCCAGGCCAATTTTCAGCTTTCAGCGCTGTCACGATTTGAATGACAATTGCGCGGTCGTGCGACGTGGCTCCCAAACAAAATTGACTTCTTTTTTTCCTCACAAATAGAGCTTTCTTTTGGTGGTATTTGATCACCTCTGCAGTTTTTCTTTTTTGCGCTATAAATAAAAAAAGAGCGACGATTTTGAGAAAAACACAATATTTTTTATTTTTTGCTATAATAATATCCCATTTTTTTTTTTCCTCAGTTTAGTCCGATACGTATTTTTCTACATATTTTTGGTAAAAAAAATCGCAATAAGCGTTTATTGATTGGTTTGTGCAAAAGTTTTAGCGTCTACAAAATAGGGCATAGTTTTATTGCATTTTTATTAATATTTTTTTTTTTACTAGTAATGGCGGCGATCAGCGATTTTTATTGTGACTGCGACATTATGGCGGACACATCGGACACTTTTAACACCATTTTGGGACCATTGTCATTTTTACAGCGACCAGTGCTATGAAAATGCACTGGTTACTGTAAAAATGACACTGGCAGGGAAGGGGTTAACACTAGGGGGCGAGGAACTGGTTAAATGTGTAACCTGGGAGTGATTACTACTGTGTGGGGGAGGGGACTGACTGGGGGAGGTGACCGATCTGTGTCCCTATGTACAAGGGACACAGCATCGGTCTCCTCTCCCTGACAGGACGTGGATCTCTGTGTTTACACACAGAGATCCACATCCTTGTCTGTGTACACGCCGATCGCGGGTACCTGGCGGACATCGCGGCCGCCAGGCACGCGCATCGGCATCTCAGTGATGCGCCCCCCAGTGGCCGGAATAGCCGAGGCCGTATAATGACGGCCTCCCGGATTTCTAGATCCACCTTGAGGCCGTCATTTTTATATGGCCCGGCTATCAAGTGGTTAAAGGAATGCAGAACAGTAAATGTTTTTTCATAGCCACTGCAGACAGAAAGCCTCAATCCACTGATGTCACTTCTTTGTATAAACTTTATTAGGTCACAACCAGCATACAGCTTGTCCCTGCCTGAGAACTGCCCTTCTCTGACAGCCTTTTAACTGCAATAGTTCTAATCCTAAAGACGGTTGTGGCTGAATAAAGTTTTTAAAAGGAAGTGACATTACTGGAGTGGGACATTTTGTTTGCTGTGGTTACTGTACTAGAAATGGGGTCAGGTTGCCTCAGGTGCTATTTTGTTTAAATCTTCTAATGGTGTTTTTTTTCCTAATTTCCTTAAAGTGGAAACATTTTTGAACATTTGGAAACATTAAAAAAAAAAAAACCTGCAAGACAAAGGCATAATGAGCTGGTATGACTAGCATACCAGCTCATTATGAATTACTTACCTTAGATCGAAGCTCCCAAAGCAACCCTCAATCCTCTCCTCCGCCGCCGCCATGATACCCGGAGTGACTTCTGGGTATCGCCGCTCCGGCGCTGTGACTGGCCGGATCGGCGATGATGTCACTCCCGCGCATGCGCACGGAACCGGCACGATCCCCGCGCATGCGTGCGTATCCGTCACTTTCCCATTCAAGGTCCCGGCGTGCTCAGTGCGCCTGCGCCGTTGTCTACGGCGCGCATGTGCCGTAGACATCGGTGCCTGATTTTCTGCAAATATCTCCTTAACCATGTAGGTTAAGGAGATATTGCAAGCACCTACAGGTAAGCCTTAATGTAGGCTTACCTGTAGGTGCAAGTAGTATCAGAGGGTTTACAACCACTTTAAGTACATCTTTCTGACCCATTTGCACATTGTGGCAGCACATTTAGTTTGAATAGGCTCTAAATGCACCACAACACACGGCACATGAAACACACATCTGCACTTTTTTTGACAGTATAGTGCACTTTCTTTCTCGTACATCACGGGACACAGAGCGGCATAGTCATTACTATGTGGGTTATATAGATACCTTCAGGTGCTGGCACTGGCAACTTCCAAAACCGGAAGTACCCTCCCCTATATAAGCCCCTCCCATCCGGGAGCACCTCAGTTTTTTTGCCAGTATCTAAGGTGTTGGCCAAGAAGTAACATGTGTTTTTCACTGAGCTTGCGTACAGGTTCTTTTGGGCCTCAGTAAGCTATTCCGGATCCGACCAAAAAAGCTTCATAGCTAAACGGTCGGTACCCGGGCCTTGCAGAGAAGAGCAAGGTTTTGCCTGTAATGCTTCTCTTAGGAGAGCTAGACCCTGGGATCCAGAGCTCTGGTCATACCCACAACCAAGATGTTTTCTGTGCAGGGTGCTATACAGGTCCAGGGGAGTGGAATCCTTGGGAACCCGGTCCCTGAAGGTTTAATTACAATGCCTGCCGTGATAGGTGAAGTTTGGGCTTCTGTGGACCAAACAGAGTCCTGCGGCGGGGAAAAGGTAAGTGGGGGCCTCTCAGGAACTTGGTTCTATTGAGGGGACCCCCAAGCCTAATATGTCTTTCTGCCTGTTACCTAACGGTATTCCCGCTAAATATTTATGCATGCCTGTAACTACTAAAAAATGTAATAATTTTAATAGTGGTCAAGAAAAAAATAAAAAAATAATATAGACTGCGGTACCTGTGTTAATCCACTAGAGGCCGCTGTGGAACGTTTCTTGTCATGTGGACTAGTTTCTTTTCATCAGAGCAAGTCCAGGCAGATGGTGAGTTCTCTTGTGGGAAACTGCTTCCTCTGCCATGTTGCAATGCTCGTCCATCCCCCGGCCTGCGGCAAAAGGGGCCCTGGCTCTTGTCCCTAGTTTCCCTTTTCAAAAAAGAGCGCCGAAGGCGCACGTGGCCGCGCGCGTGCGCATGCACGCGCCTCTATATATAGAGGTGAGCTGGGAAAGGGGGCGGAGCTTGGGGGATGACGCTCTGTGCGCGCCGCAGCGCTTCTGCGCATGTGCGGGCGTCCCAGCATGTTAAAAAACACAATTATGTGTTGTGAGCTGGCTATGGAGTGCAGAGACAGAGCTGGCAACATTTAAAAAAGGCATACAGCAAGCGGTTGATGCAGGCATCCCCATAGAAAGGCACATTAGTAGACACCAACTGTTTTTATAGCAGCATTTGTGCTAGACTATTGTCAGTAAGTGGTGTATTTCGGCTGGAATACCTCAGCTTTGGGCTTAGGAATATGCTGTCTAAAAACTCCGGGACTAAAAATCCCAGGAAGCATAGGGGGTCTCCATCGGGCTCTGAGGATCTTGGGCATGTATCGGCTGCACCAATCTCCCCTGAAGAATCAGAGGTTAGTGACCGTAGAGCACCCTCAGGAGTACCTGGTACTGTGGCTGTCCTCAGTTCACCTGCTCCTGTGTATGTAACAGAGGAGGTTTTTTCCTCAGCTCTGGGAGGGCTGGAAGAGAGATTGTCAGCATTGATCGCTGCTTCCCTGTCACAGGAAAAAAGCGCTCGATCTCCGTCTCCTCCCTCAGAGAGCCTGTTAGCGGAGCAACAGTCCCATACAGGGATCGACCTACCTGAGGGGGATCAGGATGAGGTCGATTCTGTTGTAGAGGAATCAACAGTGGAAGAGCCATTCTCAGCATCACATGCTGAAAGATTATGGGTTCAGTCTCTGACTAACATGGTCCGATCAGCATTTAAAATGCCCCTTGCGGAGCCATCATCCACTTCTGTCTCCTCGTTGGGGTCGCTAAAAGCTCCCCAGACTGTTTGTTCCTTTCCGATCCATCCTTTACTGGAAGGGCTCATTTACCAGGATTGGGAGCATCCTGATAAAATATTTACTCCTCCCAAGAGATTTCAGGTGATCTATCCCATGGAGGATAAGTTCGTCAAAAAATGGAGGGTCCCTACAGTGGACACAGCCATCTCTTGTGTGAATAAATCACTGACATGTCCAGTGGATAATGTCCAAATGTTCAAGGACCCAATAGATAAAAAATTAGAGTCCTTATTAAAATCTGCTTTTGCTACAGCAGGCTTGGTGACACAACCAGCAGTGGCAGCTATTGGGGTCTGCCAAGCAGTGAAGGATCAGTTGAAACAGGTCTTAAGGGACTTGCCAGATCAGCAGGCTCTTGCCCTAGCTGATCTACCTAGAGCCTTATGCTTTGCGGTGGACGCTATAAAGGATTCAATCCATCAGGCCTCCCGCCTTACGCTGTCGGTAGTACATATGCGCAGGCTTCTATGGCTCAAAAACTGGTCTGCTGAAGCTCCCTGTAAAAAATTGCTGGTCAGCTTCCCATTTCATGGTGAACGCTTATTCGGGGAAGACCTGGACAAATATATCCAGAAAATTTCCAGCGGTAAAAGTACACTTTTGCCGGTTAAAAACAGAGTTAGATGTCCCTCTTTTAAGAGGCCTGCTTCTCCGGTCCCTAGGACATCGGCTGTGAAACAGTTCCGACGGCCTCCTCGGTCAAATCCCGGAGGTAAAAATCAGGGACAATTTTCAAGGTCGTCAATTCTAGTGTAAGCGTCCTCCAAACGATCGTGGAGTTCAGTAATCATGGTAGAGTTCTGCGCCACTCTATGGACAGTGTCATCAACTTTGGATTCAATACTGTCTAAACGACATCCCAGATTCTGAAAATCTTGCTTAATGTCAGAAGCCAATTTAGAAGTGGCTTTCTCCAACTCTTTTTTCAACATGTCCGCAAAGCGAGCAAGTAGAATAGTATCTGGAGAATATGGTAATGGTGCAGGCAGGGGATCTGGAGATCTCTCAGGACTGTCAGGATCTATATCTTGGCCACTATCCTGGCTGAGGAAAACATCTGCCATATCTCTTTCCAGGGCAGAAGAGGTATGGGAAGCAGGGCTTGGAGATGGCAGGGAAGCCTGTGTCAGAGATCTGTCAGGGCTAGATGATGGACAGGGATGGTCTGTCTGCTCACCTGAGGATCGGATGGCTGCGGATGAGCCCATGCAGAGCAATCCGTTGGGAGATGGCTGTCCCTTCTTCTCCTGTAACTGAGGCTGCTGCTGTCCCTTTCCTGCCTGGATAGAACTCGCGCTGGACGCCATCTTGGATCCTTTGGCTGAACCACGAGGCGGGTAGGAACTGCCGCCGTAGGTCCTCCCCGACGATCGGGTATACATGTATTGTGTCCCCGCGATACGTGTCCGCCGTCCCAGTGCTGTGCTCGGACGAGCGGGATATGAGGGCTGCTGATGAAGGCTCTAAGTGCCGGGAGTGTGCGGAGCGATCTAAGCTTGCATCCGCTCCGGCCGCCCACGCATGCGCTCCGATAGATCTCTTTTTAAGGAGATTCGCCTGTGGCTTATCCCCCAGCCCCGGGTCTCTGTGCTTGGCAGCAAGATTTCCCAGATCCTCTACTCAGGATTTCCTCGGTGTTACCAACAGTCAATAGTTCCCTCCAGACAAACAAAAGCCCAGCAATTGAGATATCAATGGCCCTCTGTGCTCACACACCCATTTAATCCATATCATTTTTTAACTACTTGCTTACTGGGCACTTAAACCCCCTTCCTGCCCAGGCCAATTTTCAGCTTTCAGCGCTGTCACGATTTGAATGACAATTGCGCGGTCGTGCGACGTGGCTCCCAAACAAAATTGACTTCTTTTTTTCCTCACAAATAGAGCTTTCTTTTGGTGGTATTTGATCACCTCTGCAGTTTTTCTTTTTTGCGCTATAAACAAAAAAAGAGCGACGATTTTGAGAAAAACACAATATTTTTTATTTTTTGCTATAATAATATCCCAATTTTTTTTTCCTCAGTTTAGTCAGATACGTATTTTTCTACATATTTTTGGTAAAAAAAATCGCAATAAGCGTTTATTGATTGGTTTGTGCAAAAGTTTTAGCGTCTACAAAATAGGGCATAGTTTTATTGCATTTTTATTAATATTTTTTTTTTTACTAGTAATGGCGGCGATCAGCGATTTTTATTGTGACTGCGACATTATGGCGGACACATCGGACACTTTTAACACCATTTTGGGACCATTGTCATTTTTACAGCAACCAGTGTTGGTTCTGGAAGTGTGGGAGTCTCCACCAATAATAATGAATGGGGAGAGTCCGACAAGTAGGGAGAGCGCATAGCCGCCTCCCGGCACAAATATGGTATATCAAATAAAGTGCCCGTCTAAATTTTCCTGAGCAGACAATATAAAACAAGAAAACAAAATAAAAGAAAGCAAAAAAAGTATATGTATAATGGACCAGTAATAAGTAGAAGCATAGCAAATATTTTGCAAGACAAATAATAGGTCCCAAGGTCAACAAAACTAGAACGACTTAGAAGGTAAAAGATGACAGATGTATGGTATTTAAAAAATGTTAACCAAACTTAGGCAATAGCTAATGTCCCGTGAGGGGACCACTGAGAGGCTATTGCTATAAAAAAAGGGGGAAAAAGACAATATGTAACAGTCAGGAATCTTCAGGTATCTCGGCGTGAAGTTGCAGTTTTCCTTGAAGACGGAGAAGACCAAAGAGGTGAAAGCGGAGGAGGAGGGCCGTTGGATCGTAATGGGTCTCGGGATGAGGGATTATGAGAGATAAATCCCAACTTCAGTAGGATCTTTTCACCATCGGCGAACGTAGAGAAGGCATATGATCTATTGTTATATGTGAATTGCAAACGGAAAGGATAGTTCCAGCGATAGCGAATATCACGTTGAATCAGAGGGGATAACAGCGGTTTAAATGCTCTTCGTTTTTGAATGGTAGCTTGGGAAATATCCGCAAATATTTGGATTTTATATCCTTCAACTTCCAGATCTGGGTGGTCTCTAGCATATCTCATGACCGCTTCCTTGATCCTGAAAAAGTGAGGCTTCACAATCACATCTCGGGGAGGGCCGTCCGGTTTCAGAGAGACCAGGGCTCTGTGAATTCGATCGATCTCCATGTGTGCTTCGTTAATATCTGGAACAGCCGATTGCATCAGGGAAGAAGCTATAGAACTGAAATCTTTAACCGTTTCTGGTAACCCACGGATACGGAAATTATATCGCCTGGCACGATTTTCAAGGTCGTCAATTCTAGTGTAAGCGTCCTCCAAACGATCGTGGAGTTCAGTAATCATGGTAGAGTTCTGCGCCACTCTATGGACAGTGTCATCAACTTTGGATTCAATACTGTCTAAACGACATCCCAGATTCTGAAAATCTTGCTTAATGTCAGAAGCCAATTTAGAAGTGGCTTTCTCCAACTCTTTTTTCAACATGTCCGCAAAGCGAGCAAGGAGAATAGTATCTGGAGAATATGGTAATGGTGCAGGCAGGGGATCTGGAGATCTCTCAGGACTGTCAGGATCTATATCTTGGCCACTATCCTGGCTGAGGAAAACATCTGCCATATCTCTTTCCAGGGCAGAAGAGGTATGGGAAGCAGGGCTTGGAGATGGCAGGGAAGCCTGTGTCAGAGATCTGTCAGGGCTAGATGATGGACAGGGATGGTCTGTCTGCTCACCTGAGGATCGGATGGCTGCGGATGAGCCCATGCAGAGCAATCCGTTGGGAGATGGCTGTCCCTTCTTCTCCTGTAACTGAGGCTGCTGCTGTCCCTTTCCTGCCTGGATAGAACTCGCGCTGGACGCCATCTTGGATCCTTTGGCTGAACCACGAGGCGGGTAGGAACTGCCGCCGTAGGTCCTCCCCGACGATCGGGTATACATGTATTGTGTCCCCGCGATACGTGTCCGCCGTCCCAGTGCTGTGCTCGGACGAGCGGGATATGAGGGCTGCTGATGAAGGCTCTAAGTGCCGGGAGTGTGCGGAGCGATCTAAGCTTGCATCCGCTCCGGCCGCCCACGCATGCGCTCCGATAGATCTCTTTTTAAGGAGATTCGCCTGTGGCTTATCCCCCAGCCCCGGGTCTCTGTGCTTGGCAGCAAGATTTCCCAGATCCTCTACTCAGGATTTCCTCGGTGTTACCAACAGTCAATAGTTCCCTCCAGACAAACAAAAGCCCAGCAATTGAGATATCAATGGCCCTCTGTGCTCACACACCCATTTAATCCATATCATTTTTTAACTACTTGCTTACTGGGCACTTAAACCCCCTTCCTGCCCAGGCCAATTTTCAGCTTTCAGCGCTGTCACGATTTGAATGACAATTGCGCAGTCGTGCGACGTGGCTCCCAAACAAAATTGACTTCTTTTTTTCCTCACAAATAGAGCTTTCTTTTGGTGGTATTTGATCACCTCTGCAGTTTTTCTTTTTTGCGCTATGAACAAAAAAAGAGCGACGATTTTGAGAAAAACACAATATTTTTTATTTTTTGCTATAATAATATCCCAATTTTTTTTTTCCTCAGTTTAGTCCGATACGTATTTTTCTACATATTTTTGGTAAAAAAAATCGCAATAAGCGTTTATTGATTGGTTTGTGCAAAAGTTTTAGCGTCTACAAAATAGGGCATAGTTTTATTGCATTTTTATTAATATTTTTTTTTTTACTAGTAATGGCGGCGATCAGCGATTTTTATTGTGACTGCGACATTATGGCGGACACATCGGACACTTTTAACACCATTTTGGGACCATTGTCATTTTTACAGCAACCAGTGTCGGTTCTGGAAGTGTGGGAGTCTCCACCAATAATAATGAATGGGGAGAGTCCGACAAGTAGGGAGAGCGCATAGCCGCCTCCCGGCACAAATATGGTATATCAAATAAAGTGCCCGTCTAAATTTTCCTGAGCAGACAATATAAAACAAGAAAACAAAATAAAAGAAAGCAAAAAAAGTATATGTATAATGGACCAGTAATAAGTAGAAGCATAGCAAATATTTTGCAAGACAAATAATAGGTCCCAAGGTCAACAAAACTAGAACGACTTAGAAGGTAAAAGATGACAGATGTATGGTATTTAAAAAATGTTAACCAAACTTAGGCAATAGCTAATGTCCCGTGAGGGGACCACTGAGAGGCTATTGCTATAAAAAAAGGGGGAAAAAGACAATATGTAACAGTCAGGAATCTTCAGGTATCTCGGCGTGAAGTTGCAGTTTTCCTTGAAGACGGAGAAGACCAAAGAGGTGAAAGCGGAGGAGGAGGGCCGTTGGATCGTAATGGGTCTCGGGATGAGGGATTATGAGAGATAAATCCCAACTTCAGTAGGATCTTTTCACCATCGGCGAACGTAGAGAAGGCATATGATCTATTGTTATATGTGAATTGCAAACGGAAAGGATAGTTCCAGCGATAGCGAATATCACGTTGAATCAGAGGGGATAACAGCGGTTTAAATGCTCTTCGTTTTTGAATGGTAGCTTGGGAAATATCCGCAAATATTTGGATTTTATATCCTTCAACTTCCAGATCTGGGTGGTCTCTAGCATATCTCATGACCGCTTCCTTGATCCTGAAAAAGTGAGGCTTCACAATCACATCTCGGGGAGGGCCGTCCGGTTTCAGAGAGACCAGGGCTCTGTGAATTCGATCGATCTCCATGTGTGCTTCGTCAATATCTGGAACAGCCGATTGCATCAGGGAAGAAGCTATAGAACTGAAATCTTTAATCGTTTCTGGTAACCCACGGATACGGAAATTATATCGCCTGGCACGATTTTCAAGGTCGTCAATTCTAGTGTAAGCGTCCTCCAAACGATCGTGGAGTTCAGTAATCATGGTAGAGTTCTGCGCCACTCTATGGACAGTGTCATCAACTTTGGATTCAATACTGTCTAAACGACATCCCAGATTCTGAAAATCTTGCTTAATGTCAGAAGCCAATTTAGAAGTGGCTTTCTCCAACTCTTTTTTCAACATGTCCGCAAAGCGAGCAAGGAGAATAGTATCTGGAGAATATGGTAATGGTGCAGGCAGGGGATCTGGAGATCTCTCAGGACTGTCAGGATCTATATCTTGGCCACTATCCTGGCTGAGGAAAACATCTGCCATATCTCTTTCCAGGGCAGAAGAGGTATGGGAAGCAGGGCTTGGAGATGGCAGGGAAGCCTGTGTCAGAGATCTGGCAGGGCTAGATGATGGACAGGGATGGTCTGTCTGCTCACCTGAGGATCGGATGGCTGCGGATGAGCCCATGCAGAGCAATCCGTTGGGAGATGGCTGTCCCTTCTTCTCCTGTAACTGAGGCTGCTGCTGTCCCTTTCCTGCCTGGATAGAACTCGCGCTGGACGCCATCTTGGATCCTTTGGCTGAACCACGAGGCGGGTAGGAACTGCCGCCGTAGGTCCTCCCCGACGATCGGGTATACATGTATTGTGTCCCCGCGATACGTGTCCGCCGTCCCAGTGCTGTGCTCGGACGAGCGGGATATGAGGGCTGCTGATGAAGGCTCTAAGTGCCGGGAGTGTGCGGAGCGATCTAAGCTTGCATCCGCTCCGGCCGCCCACGCATGCGCTCCGATAGATCTCTTTTTAAGGAGATTCGCCTGTGGCTTATCCCCCAGCCCCGGGTCTCTGTGCTTGGCAGCAAGATTTCCCAGATCCTCTACTCAGGATTTCCTCGGTGTTACCAACAGTCAATAGTTCCCTCCAGACAAACAAAAGCCCAGCAATTGAGATATCAATGGCCCTCTGTGCTCACACACCCATTTAATCCATATCATTTTTTAACTACTTGCTTACTGGGCACTTAAACCCCCTTCCTGCCCAGGCCAATTTTCAGCTTTCAGCGCTGTCACGATTTGAATGACAATTGCGCAGTCGTGCGACGTGGCTCCCAAACAAAATTGACTTCTTTTTTTCCTCACAAATAGAGCTTTCTTTTGGTGGTATTTGATCACCTCTGCAGTTTTTCTTTTTTGCGCTATAAACAAAAAAAGAGCGACGATTTTGAGAAAAACACAATATTTTTTATTTTTTGCTATAATAATATCCCAATTTTTTTTTTTCCTCAGTTTAGTCCGATACGTATTTTTCTACATATTTTTGGTAAAAAAAATCGCAATAAGCGTTTATTGATTGGTTTGTGCAAAAGTTTTAGCGTCTACAAAATAGGGCATAGTTTTATTGCATTTTTATTAATATTTTTTTTTTTACTAGTAATGGCGGCGATCAGCGATTTTTATTGTGACTGCGACATTATGGCGGACACATCGGACACTTTTAACACCATTTTGGGACCATTGTCATTTTTACAGCGACCAGTGCTATAAAAATGCACTGGTTACTGTAAAAATGACACTGGCAGGGAAGGGGTTAACACTAGGGGGCGAGGAACTGGTTAAATGTGTAACCTGGGAGTGATTACTACTGTGTGGGGGAGGGGACTGACTGGGGGAGGTGACGATCTGTGTCCCTATGTACAAGGGACACAGCATCGGTCTCCTCTCCCTGACAGGACGTGGATCTCTGTGTTTACACACAGAGATCCACATCCTTGTCTGTGTACACGCCGATCGCGGGTACCTGGCGGACATCGCGGCCGCCAGGCACGCGCATCAGCATCTCAGTGATGCGCCGGGCGCGTTCGCGCGCCCCCCAGTGGCCGGAATAGCCGAGGCCGTATAATGACGGCCTCCCGGATTTCTAGATCCACCTTGAGGCCGTCATTTGTATATGGCCCGGCTATCAAGTGGTTAAAGGAATGCAGAACAGTAAATGTTTTTTCATAGCCACTGCAGACAGAAAGCCTCAATCCACTGATGTCACTTCTTTGTATAAACTTTATTAGGTCACAACCAGCATACAGCTTGTCCCTGCCTGAGAACTGCCCTTCTCTGACAGCCTTTTAACTGCAATAGTTCTAATCCTAAAGACGGTTGTGGCTGAATAAAGTTTTTAAAAGGAAGTGACATTACTGGAGTGGGACATTTTGTTTGCTGTGGTTACTGTACTAGAAATGGGGTCAGGTTGCCTCAGGTGCTATTTTGTTTAAATCTTCTAATGGTGTTTTTTTTCCTAATTTCCTTAAAGTGGAAACATTTTTGAACATTTGGAAACATTAAAAAAAAAAAAACCTGCAAGACAAAGGCATAATGAGCTGGTATGACTAGCATACCAGCTCATTATGAATTACTTACCTTAGATCGAAGCTTCCAAAGCAACCCTCAATCCTCTCCTCCGCCACCGCCATGATACCCGGAGTGACTTCTGGGTATCGCCGCTCCGGCGCTGTGACTGGCCGGATCGGCGATGATGTCACTCCCGCGCATGCGCACGGAACCGGCACGATCCCCGCGCATGCGTGCGTATCCGGCACTTTCCCATTCAAGGTCCCGGCGCGCTCAGTGCGCCTGCGCCGTTGTCTACGGCGCGCATGTGCCGTAGACATCGGTGCCTGATTTTCTGCAAATATCTCCTTAACCATGTAGGTTAAGGAGATATTGCAAGCACCTACAGGTAAGCCTTAATGTAGGCTTACCTGTAGGTGCAAGTAGTATCAGAGGGTTTACAACCACTTTAAGTACATCTTTCTGACCCATTTGCACATTGTGGCAGCACATTTAGTTTGAATAGGCTCTAAATGCACCACAACACACGGCACATGAAACACACATCTGCACTTTTTTTGACAGTATAGTGCACTTTCTTTCTCGTACATCACGGGACACAGAGCGGCATAGTCATTACTATGTGGGTTATATAGATACCTTCAGTTGCTGGCACTGGCAACTTCCAAAACCGGAAGTACCCTCCCCTATATAAGCCCCTCCCATCCGGGAGCACCTCAGTTTTTTTGCCAGTGTCTAAGGTGTTGGCCAAGAAGTAACATGTGTTTTTCACTGAGCTTGCGTACAGGTTCTTTTGGGCCTCAGTAAGCTATTCCGGATCCGACCAAAAAAGCTTCATAGCTAAACGGTCGGTACCCGGGCCTTGCAGAGAAGAGCAAGGTTTTGCCTGTAATGCTTCTCTTAGGAGAGCTGGACCCTGGGATCCAGAGCTCTGGTCATACCCACGACCAAGATGTTTTCTGTGCAGGGTGCTATACAGGTCCAGGGGAGTGGAATCCTTGGGAACCCGGTCCCTGAAGGTTTAATTACAATGCCTGCCGTGATAGGTGAAGTTTGGGCTTCTGTGGACCAAACAGAGTCCTGCGGCGGGGAAAAGGTAAGTGGGGGCCCCTCAGGAACTTGGTTCTATTGAGGGGACCCCCAAGCCTAATATGTCTTTCTGCCTGTTACCTAACGGTATTCCCGCTAAATATTTATGCATGCCTGTAACTACTAAAAAATTTAATAATTTTAATAGTGGTCAAGAAAAAAAAATAAAATAATATAGACTGCGGTACCTGTGTTAATCCACTAGAGGCCGCTGTGGAACGTTTCTTGTCATGTGGACTAGTTTCTTTTCATCAGAGCAAGTCCAGGCAGATGGTGAGTTCTCTTGTGGGAAACTGCTTCCTCTGCCATGTTGCAATGCTCGTCCATCCCCCGGCCTGCGGCAAAAGGGGCCCTGGCTCTTGTCCCTAGTTTCCCTTTTCAAAAAAGAGCGCCGAAGGCGCACGTGGCCGCGCGCGTGCGCATGCACGCGCCTCTATATATAGAGGTGAGCTGGGAAAGGGGGCGGAGCTTGGGGGATGACGCTCTGTGCGCGCCGCAGCGCTTCTGCGCATGTGCGGGCGTCCCAGCATGTTAAAAAACACAATTATGTGTTGTGAGCTGGCTATGGAGTGCAGAGACAGAGCTGGCAACATTTAAAAAAGGCATACAGCAAGCGGTTGATGCAGGCATCCCCATAGAAAGGCACATTAGTAGACACCAACTGTTTTTATAGCAGCATTTGTGCTAGACTATTGTCAGTAAGTGGTGTATTTCGGCTGGAATACCTCAGCTTTGGGCTTAGGAATATGCCGTCTAAAAACTCCGGGACTAAAAATCCCAGGAAGCATAGGGGGTCTCCATCGGGCTCTGAGGATCTTGGGCATGCTTCGGCTGCACCAATCTCCCCTGAAGAATCAGAGGTTAGTGACCGTAGAGCACCCTCAGGAGTACCTGGTACTGTGGCTGTCCTCAGTTCACCTGCTCCTGTGTATGTAACAGAGGAGGTTTTTTCCTCAGCTCTGGGAGGGCTGGAAGAGAGATTGTCAGCATTGATCGCTGCTTCCCTGTCACAGGAAAAAAGCGCTCGATCTCCGTCTCCTCCCTCAGAGTGCCTGTTAGCGGAGCAACAGTCCCATACAGGGATCGGCCTACCTGAGGGGGATCAGGATGAGGTCGATTCTGTTGTAGAGGAATCAACAGTGGAAGAGCCATTCTCAGCATCACATGCTGAAAGATTATGGGTTCAGTCTCTGACTAACATGGTCCGATCAGCATTTAAAATGCCCCTTGCGGAGCCATCATCCACTTCTGTCTCCTCGTTGGGGTCGCTAAAAGCTCCCCAGACTGTTTGTTCCTTTCCGATCCATCCTTTACTGGAAGGGCTCATTTACCAGGATTGGGAGCATCCTGATAAAATATTTACTCCTCCCAAGAGATTTCAGGTGATCTATCCCATGGAGGATAAGTTCGTCAAAAAATGGAGGGTCCCTACAGTGGACGCAGCCATCTCTTGTGTGAATAAATCACTGACATGTCCAGTGGATAATGTCCAAATGTTCAAGGACCCAATAGATAAAAAATTAGAGTCCTTATTAAAATCTGCTTTTGCTACAGCAGGCTTGGTGACACAACCAGCAGTGGCAGCTATTGGGGTCTGCCAAGCAGTGAAGGATCAGTTGAAACAGGTCTTAAGGGACTTGCCAGATCAGCAGGCTCTTGCCCTAGCTGATCTACCTAGAGCCTTATGCTTTGCGGTGGACGCTATAAAGGATTCAATCCATCAGGCCTCCCGCCTTACGCTGTCGGTAGTACATATGCACAGGCTTCTATGGCTCAAAAACTGGTCTGCTGAAGCTCCCTGTAAAAAATTGCTGGTCAGCTTCCCATTTCATGGTGAACGCTTATTCGGGGAAGACCTGGACAAATATATCCAGAAAATTTCCAGCGGTAAAAGTACACTTTTGCCGGTTAAAAACAGAGTTAGATGTCCCTCTTTTAAGAGGCCTGCTTCTCCAGTCCCTAGGACATCGGCTGTGAAACAGTTCCGACGGCCTCCTCGGTCAAATCCCGGAGGTAAAAATCAGGGACAATTGCAGGGTAACAAGAAGCCCTGGAGCAGGAGAGGTACAAAACCTCCCCCAAAGTCAAATGCATGAAGGGTTGCCCCCACTCAATCGGGTGGGGGGAAGACTTCAGTTGTTCACAGAGACCTGGCGGGACACGATCAGAGACAGATGGGTGCTCTCCGCAGTAAGTCTGGGATACAAATTGGAGTTAAAAGACTCCCCTCCTTCCCACTTTATAAGGTCAAACGTGCCAAGGGATCCGCAGAAGAGAGGATCCCTCCTGTTGGCACTAGAACAATTATTGCTTCAAGCAGTAATTATAGAGGTTCCCCTGGAAGAATGGGGGTTCGGGTTTTACTCAAACCTCTTTACAGTCCCGAAGCCAAACGGGGACGTGAGGCCCATATTAAATCTAAAAGGGCTAAACAAATTCCTACATATCAGGACTTTCCGGATGGAGTCGATCCGATCGGTGGCCGCTGCCCTACAAGGGGAGGAATGGTTAGCCTCAATCGACATCAAAGATGCTTATTTGCACATTCCCATCTTTCCAGCCCACCAAAAATTTCTACGCTTTGCAGTAGAAGGGCGCCATTTTCAGTTCAGAGCCTTACCCTTCGGTCTGGCCACAGCACCACGAGTGTTCACAAAAATTCTGGCCCCATTATTGGCCAATCTAAGAACACGAGGTGTAACGATAATGGCATATCTAGACGACTTATTGCTGATAGACCACTCAGTGGAAAAACTAGAAGTGGTTGTTCACGAGACAATCGAGTATCTGGAATATCACGGTTGGATTATCAACCGAGACAAGTCAGCCCTAAAACCAGTCAAAAGTCTGGAATACTTGGGGCTAAGGCTGGATTCAGACCAGAGAAAAATTTTCTTGCCTCAAGAGATTTGATCCACCTAGTGGGTACAAAAAGACAGCCATCCATACGCCTGTGCATGAGGCTGCTGGGAAAAATGGTGGCATCATTCGAAGCAGTACCCTACGGTCAATTCCATTCAAGGAATTTGCAAAGGGCCATACTGTCAGCCTGGAACAAAAAAGTTCAGGCCCTAGACTTACCAATGTCCTTGTCCCCTTCCGTTCGCAAGAGCCTCCGTTGGTGGTTGGTTCCCCAGAATCTGGAAAGAGGGAAATCCTTCAGTCCGATTTCTTGGAAGGTGGTCACTACAGATGCCAGCCTTATAGGCTGGGGAGCAGTACTGGAGCAATGGTCTCTCCAGGGCAGATGGTCGGATGCAGAAAAGGCCCTGCCCATCAATCTCTTAGAGATACGAGTGGCCCGGTATGCCCTAGTAGCATGGACATCCAAACTCCAAGGGTCCCCTGTCAGAATTCAATCGGACAATGCCACGGCAGTGGCATATATCAATCATCAGGGGGCACCAGGAGTCGTGCAGCCCAGAGGGAAGTAAATTGCATCCTGAAATGGGCAGAAAGATATGTCCCAGCCATATCTGCGGTATTCATTCCAGGTGTGGAGAATTGGAAGGCGGACTTTCTAAGTCGCCAACAATTATGCCCAGGGGAATGGTCCCTTCACCCCGAGGTTTTCCGGACAATATGTCAGCTGTGGGGAACACCAGATGTAGATCTGCTAGCATCCAGATTCAACGCAAAAGTGGACAGGTTTGTCTCTTGGACAAGGGATCCCCTAGCTTGCGGCTCGGATGCCCTAGTGTTCCCTTGGGATCAGTTCAAGCTGATATATGCATTCCCACCGCCACAATTGTTACCTCGATTACTCCGCAGAATCAGGGTAGAAAAGAAACCAGTGATTCTGGTGGCTCCAGCGTGGCCCCGAAGAGCATGGTACGCGGAGATTGTAAAGATGTCTGTGGGGAGTCCTTGGACCCTCCCACATCGTCCGGACCTGCTTTCGCAAGGACCGATATACCACCCTTCCTTACCAGCCCTAGGTTTGACGGCCTGGCTATTGAAGCCCACATTCTAAAAAAGAGAGGGCTCTCTAATTCTGTGGTATCTACCATGATCAATGCCAGGAAGCCGGTATCCAGGCAGATATACTATAGAATCTGGAAGGCGTACATCGCCTGGTGTGAGGCCAAGAAATGGCATCCACGTAAGTACGTAATAGGTAGGATTCTGGACTTCCTACAGTGGGCTGTAGATAGGAAGCTTGCCTTGAGTACTATCAAGGGTCAGATTTCGGCCTTGTCAATATTTTTTCAAAGGCCCTTGGCTTCGCATTCACTAGTCAAAGCCTTTATACAAGGAGTGATGCGTATTAGTCCTCCGGTTAATATTCCCATATGTCCATGGGACTTAAACCTGGTTCTGTCGGTTCTACAGAAACAACCATTCGAACCATTACAGCATATTTCCCTGGTTCTTCTCACCAGGAAATTGATTTTTCTAGTAGCCATTTGTTTGGCTAAAAGAGTGTCGGAATTAGCCGCTATGTCCTGTAGGGAGCCATATCTGGTTATCCATAAGGACAGAGTAGTACAGCTTATGTATGGTGTACCCCCCCTCATTGGGCATTGCTTTAGGACATCCCACATAGTAATGACTATGCCGCTCTGTGTCCCGTGATGTACGAGAAAGAAAATAGGATTTTTATAACAGCTTACCTGTAAAATCCTTTTCTTGGAGTACATCACGGGACACAGAGCTCCCACCCCTCTTTGGGGACACTTATTGCTTTGCTACAAAACTGAGGTGCTCCCGGATGGGAGGGGCTTATATAGGGGAGGGTACTTCCGGTTTTGGAAGTTGCCAGTGCCAGCACCTGAAGGTATCTATATAACCCACATAGTAATGACTATGCCGCTCTGTGTCCCGTGATGTACTCCAAGAAAAGGATTTTACAGGTAAGCTGTTATAAAAATCCTATTATTTGTGTGTTGTGGTACACCATAGTGCTGTTGCATTTTGTTCTGTATATGTGCAATGGGCTGCATTAAGGCAGAAATACGTGTACCTTAAGATGCACTGTAGTAATGCGCAGTAAAACATGTGTGCCATACATTGCTTCAATGCACAGTTATAAATGTCTCCTGTCACTTGTCAGTGAAAACAAATAAAATGTGTTGACTGTAGTTCATATAGTTAAACATCTTGGCATTGAATCCGTTTCTCATTGAATGCATTTGGACCGTCTTTTCTATTACATTTTGTATATTTTGTTTTTCATATAGTGATCATTTGGAATAAAGATTGATACCCCGTGTAATCTGGAAGTAGGATTTGGGGCTGGTACATGAGAATATCTTTCCCTTCATTGAAGATCTCATTTCCCCATTTCTCTAATGTCCCTGTGATGCTGCGGGTTCCTAGGATATTTACTTTCCCTGCTGAAAAAGCAGAAAAGAACACCTTAGAATAGAAATATTCAAAAAATCTTTTACTCAGCATTGTATTTTTCTGTATTAACTACAATAAATAAGATATGGGGATATGGACATATAACTTTGGGCAGTACATTGGTTCTAAACACAAGGAATCCATCACTGTTTTCAGCATTGGGCTCTTGAATTTAAAGCTGCCAACTAACTTGTAAAGTGTCCTCTACCCTAAAGCACCTCCTATAAAGTGATATTAATCCCTACATTTTAAAGCAGATGTCCGTCCAAAAAAAAACAGCAGCTACATATACTGTAGCTGCTGGCTTTTAATAATAGGACACTTACCTGTCCTGGAGTCCAGCGATGTCGAGTGCTGCCGCCGATATTGCGGGTAAGGGAACCCTACTACGCATGCTCGAGGCCCCGCTCCTCTCTCCTACTTTCAGGGAGGAGGGAGGAGGCATCCCCGCGGTGACGTCATGGGCCGTGGAGCAGACTCCCTGTCAAAGACAGGTATCCTGTCCCCACCTTCTCCCGAAAGGTGCCAATTGTGGCACCGGAGGGGGGAGGAGACAAATGAGCGGAAGTTCCACTTTTGGGTGGAACTCCGCTTTAAATAACTTTAGCAGCTGATTTAATCACTTATCCAGTATGCAGTTTCTTAAAAACTATTCATACCCCTTGAAACTTTCCACATGTTACATTTTTTCATGTTACAACCAAAAAGGTAAATGTATTTCATTGGGATTTTATGTGATAGACCAACACAAAGGGGCACATAATTGTGAAGTGGAAGGAAAATGAAAAATGATTTTCATTTTTTTTTTTACAAATAAATATGTGAAAAGTTAGGCGTGCATTTATATTCAGCCCTCCTGAGTCAATACTTTGTAGAACCACCTTTTGCTGCAATTACAGCTGCAGGTCTTTTTGGGGATGTCTCTACCAGCTTTGAACATCTAGAGAGTGATATTTTTGCCCATTCTTCTTTGCAAAAAAAAAAAGCTCAAGCTCTGTCAGATTGGATGGAGAGCGTCTGTGAACAGCAATTTTCAAGTCTTGCCACAGATTCTCAATTGGATTTAGGTCTGGACTTTGACTGGCTCATTCTAACACATGAATATGCCTTGATAAACCATTCCATTGTAGCTCTAGCTATAGGTTTAGGGTCGTTGTCCTGCTGGAAGGGGAACCTCCACCACAGTCTCAAGTCTTTTGCAGACTCTAACAGATTTTCTTCTAATGCCGCGTACGCATGATCGGAATTTCCGACAACAAATGTTCGATTTGAGCTTTTGGTCGGAAATTCCGACCACGTGTAGGCTCCATTGGACATTTGCTGTTGGAATTTCCGACAACAAATGTTTGAGAGCAGGTTCTCAATTTTTCCAACGGCAAAAGTTCTTCCGATCGTGTGTAGCCATTTCCGACGCACAAAAGTGCTGCGCATGCTCGGAACCAATTTGACGCATGCTCGGAATCATTGTACTTAATTTTTCTCGGCTCGTCATAGTGTTGTACGTCTCTGCGTTCTTGACCATCGGAATTTACGAGCAATATTTGTGCGACCGTGTGTATGCAAGACAAGTTTGAGCCAACATCCGTCGAAAAAAAACCCACGGTTTTCTTGTCGGAAATTCCGATCGTGTGTACGCGGCATAAGATTGCCCTGTATTTGTCTCCATCCATTTTCCATCAACTCTGACCAGCTTCCCTGTCCCTGCTAAATAACAGCATTGCCACAATATGATGCTGCCACCACCGTGTTTCACAGTGGGGGTGGTGTGTTCAGGGTGATGTACAGTGTTAGTTTTCCGACACAAAGAGCGTTTTGCTTTTAGGCCAAAAAGTTCAATTTTGGTCACATCTGACCAGAGCACATTCTTCCACATGTTTGCTGTGTCCCCCACATGGCTTCTCACAAACTGCAAACAGGAATTCTTATGGTTTTTTTTCAATAATGGCTTTCTTCTTGCCACTCTTCCATAAAGGCCAGATTTGTGGAGTGCACAAATAATAGTTGTCCTGTGGACAGATTCTCCCACCTGGGATGTGGATTCCTGCAGCTCCTCCAGAGTTACCATGGGCCTCTTGGCTGCTTCTCTGATTACTGCTCTCCTTGCTCGACCTGTCAGTTTAGGTGGACGGCCATGTCTTGGTAGGTTTGCAGTTGTGCCATACTATTTCCATTTTCAGATGATGGGTTGAAAAGCGCTCCGTGAGATGTTCAAAGTTTGGGATATTTTTTTATAACCTAACGATGCATAAAACTTCTCCAACTTTATCCCTGACCTGTCTGGTGTGTTCCTTGGCCTTCATGATGCTTTTTGTTCACTAAGGTTCTCTAACAAATCTCTGAGGACTTCACAGAACCGCTGTATTTTTACTGAGATAAAATTACACACAGGTGGACTAATTAGGTGACTTCTGAAGGCAATTGGTTCCACTAGATTTCAGTTAGGGGTATCAGAGTAAAGGGGGCTGAATACAAATGCACGCCACAAATTTTTCAGATATTTGGTAAAAAAGTTTTAAAACCATTTATCATTTTCCTTTCACTTCACAATTATGTGCCACTTTGTGTTGGTCTATCACATAAAATCCCAATAAAAATACATTTACGTTTTTGGTTGTAATATGACAAAATTTGGAAAATCTCAATGGGTATGAATACTTTTTCAAGGAACTGTATACTGTTTAAGCTGGTGCCAAAACTGCTGCCCCAGTTTTCCTGTTTCAAGGTGTCTCCTTTCTCTTGAAGCATCCTATGTAGCCACCCTTAGAAGCAGGAGCTAGAGTTGTGTCTCCCTACACTGTGTGCATCAATAGAAACACATAGCTCTTCAGCCAACGATGGCAAGGAACTCCTTTCTAACCCCTGCCACCCCCTTTCTTCATGTTAATTGTTGATACAGGAAATATCCAATTTTCTCCTGGAGGATCAGGAAGGATTTTTTTCCTCCATTGGAGAAAACTGGACCATGCTTCATAGGGTTTTTGGCCTTCCTTTGGATTAATGGGAGGTCTAGGATTGTGTATATGGAGGTTTTCTATTTGTTTTTTCTATTGGTTGAACGACATGAGCTTGTGTCTTTTTTTTCAATGTGACTAACCATGTAACAGGCTGGTTTGAGACTGCACTATCCACTGTTAAGCCTCGTACACACGGCCGAGATTCTCGTCAGGAAAAAAACGTTGTTTTTCCTGACGAGAATCTTGACAAGAAACTTGTCCCGGCCGAGTGTACACGCGTACGATTCAAAAGAACCGCCGTTCTTTTGAATGACACGAATGCGGTGACGTCATCGACTACGACGAGCGTGCGCTCGTCACATTTGATGCCGTCGCCGCCATCTTGCTACACCCTATGCCTATGCCTAGGAAGCTACCGCGCATGCGTCAAAGTCATTTTGAGCATGCGCGGGTTTCCACGGCGACAGATAAGTGTACACACGCTCGGGTTTCTCGTCGAGAAACAGGCCGACGAGATTCTCGACGAGAAAAAAGACCGCAGGTCGTCTTTTTTCTCGTCGGGGAATCTGGGCAGTTTTCTTGACGAGAAAACTGAAACCCGCGTACACACAGCCAGTTTTCTCGGCAAGAAAGCTCTCCCGGCAGTTTTCTTGTCGTTTTTTGCAGCGAGAAAACCGGTCGTGTGTACGCGGCCTAACTCTTTCCTGTAAAGAGTTCAGGAAAACTGCACTGAGAGAGCAAGAGTCAACAACATTGAAAGTTGTAAACTGCAAGTGCTGGAGGAAGAATTTTAACAGTTTACTGAGAAATTTTTATTTTATTGTGCTCAATGTGTTAAATTAAGAAATGCTGAGGGTTTGTTACTAATTTTGTTAACCTATTATTACCTAAAAATGTAATCCCTAAAACCATTAACACTTGAATCCCCCAACACAAAACCCTTAAAGTGTTTGTTACCCTAAAAAAAAAAAAAAATCCTGTTCCTTTAAAGCATGTTATACAGCACAGTGCTTGTGCTTTGTATTTTGGTCTTGACCCCCTGTATATCCTAAAAAACCTGGCTGATCCTGCCTGGTTCTGCCCTCCCCTCTGTAAACTGACCACGGTTTATCATGGCTGCTGAGCCCTGACAGCTTGATCGGTTTATGTGCCTCCCTCATCTGTAGCTCTCCTGTCCTCCTCTGTCCTCTCTCCCCTCTCCCTCACTGCCTGTATTCCTAATTTCAGAGCGCCGCTCCGCGCTCACGTGACCGGCCAGCTCTCTCCGTCTTCTCCTCTCGTCCCGACTGACGTCAGCGGGGGAATCTCAGCTCTGCCCACTGCAGCTGTCAGATGGGTAGAGGAGAGAGTCGGCCAGTCACGTGAGTGCCTAGCGGTGCACTGAAATCAGGTATAGACTGCATTTCTTTTATAAAACACAGAGAGAGGAGCACCTATCATTAAGAAACTCACAGGATTATATGAAGTTAGCTGTGTGGGTTAACAACCACTTTAACCTAAGACGTAAAGCTGAATTCCAGGTATGCATAATTTTCGTTTTGGAAGCTGTTACACATACCAATCAGATTGTGTTTGCTATAATGCAGCTTAGTATGCTGAATGGCGTAAAAAATCCGAAAAAAACTCTGACTATATAGCAGTACATCACATCTCATGTCTTGCAGCAGTAGGGTCCTCGGTTTGAATCACAACCAAGAAACTACCTGCATGGAATTTGCACGTTTTCCCTATGTTTGTGTGGGTTTCCTCCAGGTACTTTGGTTTTCGCCACCACTCCAAAGTTATACTGATAAATTAATTGTCTCTTGTCTAAATTAGCCTTAGTATGTGCATGTATGCATGGTCCAAATCATTTGGTGGAGAGGGGATTATGGTGTGGGGTTTGCTTTTTCAGGGGTTGGGCTTGGCCCCTTAGTTCCAGTTAAGGTGTCAGCATACTAAGACATTTTGGACAATTTCATGCTCCCAACTTTGTGGGAACAGTTTGGAGATGGACCCCTCCCTGTTCCAACATGAATGCCCACCAGTGCACAAAGCAAGATCCATAAAGACATGGATGAGTGAGTTTGGGGTGGAGGAACTTAACTGACCTGCACAGAGTCCTGACTTAAACCCGATAGAACACCTTTGGGATGAATTAGAGCGGAGACTGCAAGCCAGGCATTCTCGTCCACATCAGTGCCTAACCTCACAAATGGGCTTCTGGAAGAATAGTAAAACATTCCCATAGACACACTCCTAAACCTTGTGGACAGCATTCCGAGAAGAGTTGAAGCTGTTATAGCTGCAAAGGGTGGGCCAACTCAATATTGAACCTTACGGACTAAGACTGGGATGCCATTAACCACTTGAGCACTGGGCACTTAAACCCCCTTCCTAACCAGACCAATTTTCAGCTTTCAGTGCTCTCACATTTTGAATGACAATTACTCAGTCATGCAACACGGTACCCACCCATATGACATTTTTGTCTTTTTTTTAACACAAATAGAGCTTTCTTTTGGTGGTATTTAATCACCGCAAGGTATTTTATTTTTTGCGCTATAAATGAAAAAAGACGGAAAATTTTGTAGAATAATTGCATTTTTCTTTGTTTCTGTTATAAAATTTAGCAAATTAGTAATTTCCCTTCATACATTTTGGCCATAATTTATACTGCTACATATCTTTGGTAAAAATAACCCAAATTGGTGTATATTATTTGATCTTTGTGAAAGTTACAGAGTCCACAAGCTATGGTGCCAATCACTGAAAATTGTTCACACCTGAAATACTGACGGCCTATCTCATTTCTTGAGACCCTAACATGCCAGGACAACACAAGTACCCCCCAAATGACCCCTTTTTGGAAAGAAGACATTCCAATGTATTTAGTAAGAGGCATGGTAAGTTTTTTGAAGTTGTAATTTTTTTCCCACAATTCTTTGCAAAATCAAGATTTTTTCTTTCTTTCTTTTTTTTTTTTTTACAAAATTGTCATATTAGCAGGTTAATTCTCACGCACCTCATATGCATACCACAAATTACACCCCAAAACACATTCTGCTATTCCTCCTGAGTATGGCGATACCACATGTGTGAGACTTTTACACAGCGTGGCCACATACAGAGCCCAACATGCAGGGAGCATCTTCAGGCGTTCTAGGAGCATAAATTACACATCTAATTTCCTGACTACGTCTTGCACTTTTGAAGGCCCTGGAGCACCAGGACAATGGAAATGCTCCAAAAATGACCCCATTTTGGAAAGAAAACACCCCAATGTATAATCTATGAGGCATAATGAGTCTTTGGAACTGTTCATTTTTTTCTGCAAGATTTTGGAAAATGTGGAAAGAAAATGAAAACGCATTTTTTTTTCTCACAAAGTTGTCCATTTATACAATATTTCTAACACATAGCATGCACATAGCAAAAATTACACCCCGGAATAGATATGGCGATACCACATGTGGGAGACTTTTCCACAGCCTGGCCACATACAGAGGCCCAACATGCAGGGAGCACCATCAGGTGTTCTAGGGGCATACATTTCTCAAATCTAATTTGACTACCAATTACACTTTTGTGAGGCACTGTAGTGGAATGGATCAGAACTGATGTGGCATGGATGAGCATGAATGGGGATTGGTGAGCCGTGGATGGAAATGGCTGAGCATGGTTGAGCCATAAATGTGGATTGCTGAGTACGGCTGGGTACGGCTGGGTACGGCTGGGTATTGCCGAGTATGGCTGGGTATTGCTGAGTATGGCTGGGTATTGCTGGGTATGGCTGGGTATTGCTGAGTAGGGCTGGGTATTGCTGAGTAGGGCTGGGTATTGCTGAGTAGGGCTGGGTACGGCTGAGTATGACTGGGTACGGCTGAGTATGTCTGGATACGGCTGAGTATGACTGGGTACTGCTGGGTATGGCAAAATAGTATGGCCGAGTATGGCTACGTACTGCTGGGTATGGCTGAGTATGGCTGAGTATTGCTGAGTATTGCTGGGTATGGCTGGGTATTGCTGAGTAGGGCTGGGTATTGCTGAGTAGGGCTGGGTATTGCTGAGTAGGGCTGGGTACGGCTGAGTAGGGCTGGGTACGGCTGAGTATGACTGGGTACGGCTGAGTATGTCTGGATACGGCTGAGTATGACTGGGTACTGCTGGGTATGGCGAAATAGTATGGCCGAGTATGGCTACGTACTGCTGGGTATGGCTGAGTATGGCTGAGTATTGCTGAGTATTGCTGGGTATGGCTGGGTATTGCTGAGTAGGGCTGGGTATTGCTGAGTAGGGCTGGGTATTGCTGAGTAGGGCTGGGTACGGCTGAGTATGACTGGGTACGGCTGAGTATGTCTGCATACGGCTGAGTATGACTGGGTACTGCTGGGTATGGTGAAATATGGCTGAGTATGGCTGGGTACGGCTGAGTATGGCTGAGTATGGCTGGGTATGGCTGGGTACGGCTGGGTACGGCTGAGGACGGCTGGGTACTGCTGAGTATGGCTGGGTGTGTATGGGATGGCTGAGCATGGATGGATGAGTAATGGTTAGTGTGGATGGCTGTATGGGGCCCCAATAATTGCTAACAGCAGCCCTGTGAGTGAGTGCACCAGTTCGGATGTGTCCTGAATCCTGTGTCTTGCCGACACACTTCTCCTCAAGGCTCCCCACACAATGGAAGGAAGGAAAACAGCACTACAGTAAACGAGCTCCACTCCCAAACTCCAGCTCCCACACTTCCTGGCTTGAAGCGGCTCTCGGTAAGGCAGTCTAATGGGGGTCTTCCGGGGCAGGGGACACTGATGGGTGGGTTCCCTGATCTAACCAAGGGGGGACCGATATAAAGGAAGGGGAGTCTGTGGGGAGGGTGGTGGACGGTGTCAGTAGGGCAGTGAACGGTGTCAGTAGGGCAGTGGACGGTGTCAGTAGAGCAGTGGACGGTGTCAGTAGAGCAGTGGTTGGTGTCAGTAGGGCAGTGGACGGTATCAGTAGGGCAGTGGACGGTACCAGTTGTTACCATCCACGCTAAGCGTGACGCATTATTGCTCTCCTCCAGGTCTTTAAAATCCTATAGTGTATACCACAAAAAAATTTGCCATACGCCTCTAAAGTGTTCGGGTTTGGCTTGAGGAAAAGGTGGCAACCCTACCCAGCTACTACTTCGTACACTCAGGACTGTATTCCTTTTGAGGAATTCCTGTTTGGTACTGTTCAGCTATACCCACCACCTCAAATTCCCAAAGACTTTCCTAAGCTTTTCTCGGAAATCAGCAGTTGCTGTTTGTACACCCAGGAATACATTCCTGTTGAGGAGTTTATGTTTTGTGCTGTTCATCTTTACACTTCTAAGGAGGGTTCCTATATATATATATATATATATATATATATATATATATATATATATATATATTTCTAAAGACTGGTGATAGGAGTGTATCTATCCCCTTGTTGTTTTCCCACATGCACTATTTCAGATAGTCTGTGATATGATGCCCGTATGTAGTGGTCACTTTTCTGTATGTTAGTAGGTGAACCTGTATATTGCATTAGAGTTTATATACAGCTCCTGTTATTCTAGTTAACTTGGGCCTTTTGGCCTGATTTCTATAGCTAGTTTTAGATCAGGGCTCAATAACCAGCATATGCTAGAGCCAGGATAGGCATCCAACGGCCACTTTTGGCAGTTAGAGGTCCAGTTTCATGTCAGATTAAAAACTACTAGGGAAGGACTAGGGCAGACGTTTTCTGCGAGTGAGAAGCTGCGTTCCAGGCTGGTTGAACAACGGTAGAAGGATCTCCCCATCATCGCTGCTCTTCTTTTAAGGTCTTTGTCATCAAGGCAAATGCTGCATCGCAATCAGCCTTAGGTTACCATGCAATTGGACTTTGCGGCAACAATCATCTGGAGGTATCTTTATTAACCACTTGCTGACCAGCCGCCGTCTTTATAAGGTGGCAGGTCGGCTCTCCTGCGCAAATCGCCGTCGCTGTACAGCAGCTCGCACAGGCACGATAGTGGCCCGCATGCTTGCGCCCGCGGCACGCTGCTAGAGCGTGCCTGCGGGTCAGGCGGACTCGATGTCCGCCGGCGACTTGCGATCGACTAGTACAGAGGCAGAATGGGGATCTACCTTTGTAAACAAGGCGGATCCCTATTCTGACAGGAGACATGACTGAGATCTACTGTTTATCTTTATTAACCACTTGCTGACCAGCCGCCGTCTTTATAAGGTGGCAGGTCGGCTCTCCTGCGCAAATCGGCGTCGCTGTACAGCAGCTCGCACAGGCACGATAGTGGCCCGCATGCTTGCGCCCGCGGCACGCTGCTAGAGCGTGCCTGCGGGTCAGGCGGACTCGATGTCCGCCGGCGACTTACGATCGACTAGTACAGAGGCAGAATGGGGATCTACCTTTGTAAACAAGGCGGATCCCTATTCTGACAGGAGACATGACTGAGATCTACTGTTCCCAGTGATTGGGAATAGGGATGAGCCGAACATCCCCCGGTTCGGTTCGCACCAGAACCTGCGAACGAACCGAAAGTTTGCGCAAACTTTAGAACCCTATTAAATACAATGGGGTTCGAAATCAAAAGTGCTAATTATCAAGGCTAATATGTAAGTTATTGTCCTAAAAAGGGTTTGGGGACCCGGGTCCTGCCCCAGGGGACATGTATCAATGCAAAACAAAGTTTTAAAAACGGCCGTTTTTTCGGGAGCAGTGATTTTATTGATGCCTAAATTGAAAAAAAAGGGAAATATTCCTTTAAATATCGTACCTGGGGGGTGTCTATAGTATGCTTGTGAAGTGGCACGTGTTTCCCGTGTTTAGAACTGTCCCTGCACAAAATGACATTTCTAAAAGGAAAAAAAGTCATTTAAAACTGCTTGCAGCTTTAATGTAATGTCTGGTCCCGGCAATATGGATGAAAATCATTGAGAAAAATGGCATGGTTACCCCCCCCAGCCCAATACCAGCCCCTTTGGGTCTTGTATGGATATTAAGGGGAACCCCGCACCCAAATTAAAAAAAGAAAAGGCGTGGGGGCCCCTAGGCCCTATATACTCTGAACAGCAGTATACAGGCGGTTCCAAGAAAGACAGGGACTGTAGGTTTGTTCTTAAGTTGATTCTGTTTGTAATTTGGAACAGGTACATTTTTAAAGTGTAGCTCCAGCCAAAAAAATCTATTTTTAAGCTTTTTGGAAAACATAGGGAAGGATTATCACCCCTGTAACATTTGTTTTGATGTCTGTGCACCTGTTCAGAACATTTCACCTCACTTTCCGTCCCAATGACAAATGTTTTCTTGAAAATTTGTTTTTTTTAGTGAAACAAGGATTGGTGATAAAGCATCAGTGGAGAGGAGAAACGTTTGTTCCATATTAACTCTTACAGGAGAGAATTTCTCTTCCTTGGGGTAGATTTCCTCTCACTTCCTGTTGTCTCCTTTCGTTTGCAAATAGGAGTCGTTTGTAAGTTGGATGTTTGAAAGTAGGGGCCTGCCGTATATACTCTGCAGAAATTTGGCCCTTAGGTGTTGCCACAACACTGTAAGCCCTCACAGTTACTCTTGGTGGGCGCTGGAACACCCTGCTGTGAACTATTATATCAAGAATTGTAATTATATTCCATTGTTGAACAGTGGTAGGAAAAATTGGGCCTTTGGTGGTGGTGCTGGTGCCACAACACTGTAAGTCCTCATAGTTACTCTTGGTGGGCGCAGGAATGGGCCCAGCTGTGAAATATTGAAATATTAGATCAAGAATTGTAATTACATGCCCTGTTGAACAGGGGCAGAAAAATTGGGCCTTTGGTGGTGGTGGTGTTGCCACAACACTGTAAGCCCTCACACACAGTTACTCCTGGTGGGCACAGGAATGAGCCCTGCTGTGAATTATTAGATCAAGAATTGTAATTACATGCCCCTGTTGAACAGGGGCATAAAAATTGTGCCTAAGGCACTGGTGCCACAACACTGCAACCCCTCACAGATACTCTAGTTGGAGCGCAGGAATGAGCCCTGCTGCAAAGTATTGCATCAAAAATTGTAGTTACACGCCCCTGTTAAACAGGGGCAGAAAAATTGGGCCTTAGGCACTGGTGCTACAACACTGCAACCCCTCACAGATACTCTAGTTGGAGTGCAGGAATGAGCCCTGCTGCAAAGTATTGCATTAAAAATTGTAATTACACGCCCCTGTTAAACAGGGGCTGAAAAATTGGGCCTTAGGCACTGGTGCTGGTGCCACAACACTGCAACCCCTCACAGATACTCTAGTTGGAGTGCAGGAATGAGCCCTGCTGCAAAGTTTTGTATTCAAAATTGTAATTACACGCCCCTGTTAAACAGGGGATGAAAAATTGGGCCTTAGCCACTGGTGGCGATGCCCAGAAACAAAAATTTTCTTACATGCTATCAGCATGATCATTGAGGAGGAAGAGGATAGTCACTCAGCATAACAGGATAGTCACTCTGCATCAGCATAGGCAGTCTTGAAGGGATCTGACATTTCAAAGAAAATTATTCTGTTACATCAGCATCAGGTGCTTGGTAGCTGGTGGTGATCCAAGACTGATTCATGCAGGACGGGCCAGTAGCTCAATTGCATACTGTGCAAGCTCTGGCCAGTGATCCATCCTCAAGAGCCAGTAACCCAGAGGATTTTCGGTGGGAAAGGTCTCCAAGTCTGATCTTGCCCCTAGGTATTCCTGCATCATGTAAATCAGATGCTGGCGATGGTTGCTGGAACCGATCATACCTTGGGGCTGCGGACTAAAAAATTGCCTGAACGCATCGGTCAGACGGCCACCTTCTCCACCGCTCCTTTGACTGACCCAAGCCTCAGCAACACGTTGTCCAGGACTAGGAATTTGTAACCTCCCAGTCTCTGGGAACGCGTTGCACAGACCTTTCTGCAAGGCCTCCTGAAGATGCTTCATCCTCTGCTCCCTCTGTGACGGCAAGATAAGGTCCGCAACCTTACCCTTGTACCATGGATCAAGGAGGGTTGCCAGCCAGTAATGATCCCTTTCCTTGATAGCACGAATACGAGGATCCTTCCGCAGGCTTTGCAGGATCAGGGAGGCCATGCAGCGTAGGTTTGCTGAGGCATTCGGTCCAGAGTCCTCTGGGTCACTCAGGACGACATGATACGCAGCCACCTCCTCCCAGCCACGTACAAGTCCATAGGTGTCTTGGGAAAGTAATTGATCCCTTGAAGACTGCTGCTGATGATGAGTGCTAGGCTCCACCTCCATGCTGACACAATCCTCCTCCTCCTCCTCCTCCTCTTCCTGTGTGATAAGCGGGCCAGCAGGAACACTGTCTGGATAAAGGGGGCCTTGAGAGGTAAGGAAGTCCTCCTCTTCCTGCCTCTGTTCTGCCTCAAGTGCCCTTTCCATTATTCAACGCAGCGTGTGCTCCAACAGGTAGACAAGAGGGACAGTGTCACTGATGCATGCACTGTCACTGCTCACCATCCTTGTGGCCTCCTCAAATGGTGCCAGGACAGTGCATGCATCCCTGATCATGGCCCACTGGCGTGGGGAAAAAATCCAAGCTCCCCTGACCCTATCCTGGTGCCATATTGCAACAGATACTCATTGATGGCCCTCTGCTGCGTGTGCAGCCGCTGTAGTATGGCCAATGTAGAGTTCCACCTGGTGGGCATGTCACAGATTAGGCGGTTCTTGGGCAGGTTGTTTTCCTTTTGCAGGTCAGCCAGCCGAGCACTGGCATTATATGACCAGCGGAAATGCCCACAGAGTTTCCTGCCTTGCTTCAGGTCCTCCTGTAAGCCCGGGTACCTGCCCAAGAACCGCTGCATCAGCAAGTTAAGGACGTGAGCCAAACAGGGCACATGGGTCAGTTGTCCCTTTCAGAGGGCGGAGAGGAGGTTGGTGCCATTGTCGGAAACCACCATTCCTGGCTTAAGCTGGCATGACGTCAACCACCTCTGAGCCTGCCCCTGCAGAGCTGACAGAATCTCTGCCCCAGTGTGGCTCCTGTCCCCCAAGCCCCACAGCTCAAGCACCGCATGGCATCTTTTTGCCTGCGTACTTGCGTAGCCCCTTGAACGGCTACGGAGCGCCGCTGGTTCCGAGGACAAATCAGCACAGGAAGAGGCCATGGAGGAAGAAGAAGAGGAGGGGGTGGAGGAGAGAGGTGTGTCAGAATCACCACTAGTAGCATTTTGGAGGCGTGGTGGCAGAACAACCTCCAACACTACTGCACCCTGTCCTGCATCCTTCCCAGCTGCCAGCAGAGTCACCCAATGTGCCGTGAAAGATAAGTAATGCCCCTGTCTATGCCTGCTGGACCATGAGTCAGCGGTAATATGCACCTTACCGCTGACCTCCCTGTCCAGCGAGGCCAAGACATTGCCTTCCACATGCCGGTAGAGAGTCGGAATCGCCTTCCGTGAGAAAAAGTGGCGTTTGGGAACCTGCCACTGAGGAACCGCACATTCCACAAACTCACGGAAGGGGGCAGAGTCTACCAACTGAAAAGGTAGCAGTTGAAGTGCTAGCAATTTAGCCAAGCTAGCATTCAACTGCTGGGCATGTGGATGGCTGGGAGCGAACTTCTTTCGGCGGTGCAGCAGCTGGGTCAGGGAAATTTGCCTGGTACAATCTGACGTCGGTGTACCGATAGCAGATTGCCCGCAAGTACTTGGCTGTGACACACTTAATTCTACACTTCATTCCTCTCAGTGCAGGTTTCAGAGAGGACTGAAGGTATAGTGGGGTTGGAGATCCCAGCTGATGAGGAGCAAGAAGAGGTCCGCTTTGTTCTTTGGTGTGGGTCTTTTTTGTATGCTTGCCAATAGACTGCATGGCAGGTCGACATATGTCTGGTCAAGCACGTGGTGCCCAAGCGGCTCATGTTTTGGCCACGCGAGATACGCTTCAGACATATGTTGCAAATAGCAATGGTGCGATCTGCTGCACACGTCTCAAAAAAGGCCCAAAGAACTTTTGGAATAACTCGCAGAGACAGCAGCGCCCTGAACATGTGGAACACTGCGGTGTGATGCAGTCGGTTGGCTGCCCTTAAGCTGGCCCCTGGAGGGCATCCTGCCTTGTTGGAGATGTGCCTCCTCCTCCTCTCTCCTATCAGGCACCCATGTGGAGTCAGTGACCTCATCATCCCCTCCCTCCTCATCACTTTAGCAAATCTGGCAGTATGCTGCAGCTGGGGGAACATGACTGTCAGATTGCTGTCCTTGTTGGGCACCCTCTCTCTCTGGGCTCACGTTACTGCCTTCCTCTAGCTGGGTACCATCATCGGAGCTTTCAAAACGCTGGGCATCCTCCTGGAGCATGTACCCAACACTGTGGTCAAACAGTTCGGGGGACTCCTCAGGAAGACATGGTCGGGCTACGGAAGGAGTGACTGATGCCATTGAGCCGAGGGAAGAGGCCGCTTTGGCAGCTGCTTTGCCAAGCAAAGTACCCTGAGCCTGGGTGAGAGAGGATGAGGAGGATGAGGACTGCTTGGTCATCCACTCTACCAAGGCTTCGGCATGTTGCGGCTCAACATGGCCAGCTGCCGAAAAGAAGGACAAGTGTGTCCCACGGCCACGTGCTGATGAGGATGCACCGTGTCCACGACCAGCACTGTTGCCTCTAGACACAGAGCCTGCTTGCCCTCTTTTATTGGTTCGTGACTGCCTGCCTCTCCTTGCTCACCTTCCAGACATACTAATGTCCTGCAGGGAGATGTAGCTGCACAAAGCTCGGATGTATGTATATACTGATTACTGCAGCTAGCAGAATCAACTGCCTGCCTGTAGTATTATTAGTATGAGAACACAAGCAATTGTCTTCAGTTAGCTTTAGTTGCACACTGTGCAGAGGACACAGTACACTAACTGAAAATACTGCAGCTCCCTGCCTGTGGTATTAGTATGAGAACACCAGCAATTGTATTGAGGAAAGCTTTAGGTGCACACTGTGCAAAGGACACTAAAGCAAAATACTGCAGCTCCCTGCCTGTATTTGTATCAGAAAAGCAGCAATAGTAGAGGTAAGCTTTGGGTACACACTGTGCAAAGGACACAAAAGCAAAATACTGCAGATCCCTGCCTGTATTTGTATCAGAACACCAGCAATTGTAGAGGTAAGCTTTAGGTGCACACTGTGCAAAGGACACTAAAGCAAAATACTGCAGCTCCATGCCTGTATTTGTATCAGAACAGCAGCAATAGTAGAGGTACATTTTAGGTGCACACTGTGCAAAGGACACTAAAGCAAAATACTGCAGATCCCTGCATGTATTCGTATCAGAACAGCAGCGATAGTAGAGGTAAGCTTTAGGTTCACACTGTGCAAAGGACACTAAAGCAAAATACTGCAGATCCCTGCCTGTATTTGTATCAGAACAGCAGCAATAGTAGAGGTAAGCTTTAGGTGCACACTGTGCAAAGGACACTAATGCAAAATACTGCAGATCCCTGCCTGTATTTGTATCAGAACAGCAGCAATAGTAGAGGTAAGCTTTAGGTGCACACTGTGCAAAGGACACTAAAGCAAAATACTGCAGATCCCTGCCTGTATTTGTATCAGAACACCAGCAATAGTAGAGGTAAGCTTTAGGTGCACACTGTGCAAAGGACACTAAAGCAAAATACTGCAGATCCCTGCCTGTATATGTATCAGAACACCAGCAATTGTAGAGGTAAGCTTTAGGTGCACACTGTGCTAAGGACACTAAAGTAAAATACTGCAGATCCCTGCCTGTATTTGTATCAGAACACCAGCAATTGTAGAGGTAAGCTTTAGGTGCACACTGTGCAAAGGACACTAAAGCAAAATACTGCAGCTCCCTGCCTGTATTTGTATCAGAACAGCAGCAATAGTAGAGGTAAGCTTTAGGTGCACACTGTGCAAAGGACACTAAAGCAAAATACTGCAGATCCCTGCCTGTATTTGTATCAGAACAGCAGCAATTGTATTCAGGTAAGCTTTTGGTGCACACTGTGCAAAGGACACTAAAGCAAAATACTGCAGCTTCCTGCCTGTATTTGTATGAGAACACCAACAATTGTATTCAGGTAAGCTTTTGGTGCACACTGTGCAAAGGACACAGTACACTAAGTGAAACACTGCAGCCAGCATAATCACCTGCCTGCCTGTCAGTATAGAGAATAACAGGAACGGATCTAGCTAAACTGAATACAGTGTATAAATATATATACAACACCTAGGATGCATATATATCCTCTACACACTGTAACTGCAGCTAACTGACTCGCCTGCCTGCTCTATCTATCTCAAAATAAATTACACTGTCTCTCTCTCTCTCTCTCTTAAACCTCTCTCTTTAACCACCACAACACACTACGCAAGGCCGCCACGGAAGTGGCCTTATATAGTGTGAGGCGTGTACTAAACCCCCTGAGACATAATTGGCCAAAGCCACCCTGGCTTTGGCCAATTATGGCTCTCTGTTTTTTGCGCGCTGTGATTGGCCAAAGCATGCGGGTCATAGTGCATGCTTGGCCAATCATCAGCCAGCAATGCACTGCGATGCTGCAGTGAATTATGGGCCGTGACGCGCCACTCGAATTTTGCACGAACGGCCCATAATGTTCGAAATTCGGCGAACAGCCGAACAGGCGATGTTCGAGTCGAACATGGGTTCGACTAGAAACTCATCCCTAATCGGGAACAGTGATCTCTGTCATGTCCCTGCCAGCCCATCCCCCTTACAGTTAGAACACGCTGAGGTAACACAATTAACCCCTTGATCGCCCCCTATTGTTAACCCCTTCCCTGCCAGTGTCATTTTTACATTGATCACTGCATTTTTATAGCACTGATCAATGTAATGTAGCGCCCCTTTAATTTTCAGGGTGCTATGTGTCTAAATTTAGGGGTTGGTCTGAGCTAGTAGCCAGGCTCAGACCGCTTTGATTGTCAGGTATTTGCTTCTGCCTATGTGATGCTGCCTGGTTTATGGTTCCCTGCGGCCTGTAGGTGGCGCTGCCATATCAGGTCAGGGTTGAACCGTGGGTGACATTGCTACGCCTTGGGGTGTCCTCTCTCGGCAGCGGTACAGTGGGCGTGGTTAACCTGCTGTGCATGCTGGTACTTAAAGGGCAGACGCCATTTTTTAGAGGGGAGTCGAGGGGTGAAGAAGGAGAGGAGTAGGAGCAGGAGTGAGACACGTACCCCACCTTCCGTGGCCCTCATGGCCAGGGGTACGTGTGGGTGTGATCAGGCCCAGGCACCTTTAGCCTGGGGCTGCAACTGTACTAGTAGGCCCAGCACCTTTAGCTAGGGCCTACCCTCGAAAGAAGAGTCCCAGGGTGCCCAGGTGAGGGTACCCACTCTGACCGAAGGGAAGTCAGGGGAGGATCGGTCCCATTAAGGAGATGAGTGATGGAAGATCGCTGTCTCGGGAGAGGCCTGGTGACCTGTCAGAGGGAAGGATTCTTTACTCCGCAAAGCTAACCTTGTAGAGGGCCCATTGGCATTGTTCTGCCCTCAAATTCTACAGAGGTTAAAGGATTTCCTGAACCCGTTCCTTGAAGGGGATAGGGTGGCAGAACTGTTCGAGCATCACTCCGGCTCCTAGGACTGTGAGAGAGGACTATCCGGGTGAGCTAAACCCATTCGGGATCGAGTGGTGACAAAGTTACTAGTTGTGCTTGGATCTAATCCCTCAAACCTATTCTTTCTCTCATCATCTTTCCCTGTCTTATACGCAGCAATAGAAAATAAACTCTCTGTTGGAGTTAAAGTGTTTCTGGACATTGGCCTTCTTGGGCGGAGAAATAGAGACTTATCCCCATACACTGGGGACGAGAACCAGTGGAGGAAGGTAACTGGCTGCAGGACCCAAAATTTGTGAACACTGCTTAACCTCTTCAAACAGGAGGGTACGGGCATATAGCACGGTGTGCCTTAACTTGCGAGTGAGCCAGGCAGGAAAAAGGTCCATGTGCTACAGTAATAATGTCACTGGTCTCCAAAAAGTGTCATTTGGGGTCAAATTTGTCCCCCGCAATGTTGCAGTGTCGCTAAAAATCGTAGATCGTCGCCATTACTAGTAAAAACAAAAAAATAAATAAAAATCCCTAAATCTATCCCATAGTTTGCAGATGTGATAAGTTTTATGCAAATCAATCAATATATGCCTATTGCGATTTTTTTTACTAAAAATACGTAGAAGAATATATATTGGCCTAAACTGATAAATACATTTTTTATTTTTTTTGGATATGTATTATAGCAAAAATATATATATTTTTTTACATTTTATTTTAACCGCTTCCCGCCCGGTCAATAGCCGATTGACGTCCAGGAAGTGGTTCTGTTATCCTGACTGGACATCTATTGACGTCCAGCAGGATAACATGCTGGCGCGCGCCCGCGAGGCGATCACGAGTGCGGCGTGTCAGTCTGACACCCCGCAGCTACGATCGTGATAAGAAGCCTCTGTCAGAGGCTTCTTACCACGTGATCAGCTGTGACCAATCACAGCTGATCATCGCGTGAACCAGGAAGAGCTGGTAAACGGCATTTCTCGGTTCACGCTGACAGGGAGAGCCAATCGGCGGCTCTCCCTGTCAGAGGGGGGGGGGGGGGGTCTGTGCTCATAATCAGCACATTGATTATCAGCACAGCCTCCTCAAATGTAAAAATGACATGCCCAGCAGTGCCCAATATAATAAACTCTGCAAGTGCCAATCCCTGCTCACCACAGTGCAAATCACTGCCCACCACAATGCCAATCACTGCCCACCACAGTGCCAATCACTGCCCAGCAGTAACACCTGTCAGTACCTCATCATCAGTGCTGCCCATCAGTGCCACCTGTCAGTGCCAATCAGTACCGCCTATCAGTGCCAATCAGTGTCGTCTGTCAGTGCCCATCACAGCCGCCTGTCAGTACCCATCAGTGCCGCCTATCAGTGCCGCCTGTATGTGCCCATCAGTGCCACCTATCAGTGCCCATCAGTGCCGCCTATCAGTGCATATCAGTTCTGCATATCAATGCCGCCCATTGGTGCCCATCAGTGCTTCATATCAGTGCCGCCTATCATTGCCGCCTATCAGTGCCCATCAATTCTACATATCAGTGCCTCCTCATCAGTGCCCATCAATGCCACTTTATCAGTGCCAACTCTTCAGTGCCCATCAGTGCCCATCAGTGCCGCCTCATCAGTGCCCGTCAGTGAAGGGGAAAACAAAATTTTATGACAGAAACGAAAATTTTTTTTAAAAAATCTGAAATTTTGTTCTTTTTTTAGTTTGTTTAGCAAAAAATAAAAACTGCAGAGGTGATCAAATACCACCAAAAGAAAGCTCCATTTGTGGGAAGAAAATGATAAAAATTTAGTTTGGTTACAGTGTTGGATGACCGCGCAATTGTCATTCAAAATGCGTCAGCGCTGAAAGCTGAAAATTGTCCTGAGCAGGAAGGGGCGTATGTGCCTGGTATTGAAGTGGTTAAATTGACGCTCTTTGTTTGTTTAAAGCGCAAAAAATAAAAACCGCAGAGGTGATCAAAGACCACCAAAAGAAAGCTCCATTTGTGGGAAAAAAAGGACGTCAATTTTGTTTGGATACAGCGTCGCACGACGGACAGTTACAGACGCAGTGCCGTATCGCAAAAATGGCTTGGTCATTAAGGGGGTAAATACTTCCGGGGCTGAAGTGGTTAATAACTATATAAACCTGGGTACATAGGTTGCTGGTTAATTTCCCAAGAAGTGAATCCCCTTTCTTCACAGAGGCCCTGTCCTGGGAGGAGGCAAAGCCAATTTACAAGTAAAGTATTGAATACATTTTCAGAGCTCTCTAAATACCTATAATAAATACGTATTTAAATGTGCAACAGTGCATTTACCTCCTTCTCTGTAATTCCACTTCTCAAGTTGGTCAATCAACTCTTTGTTCCCATTAGAAGCTCTGACAAATGTGAAGATGGTTAACATGGAGAAAAGGAGGTGACAATTCGACATTATGGGCAATCCTGTGTGATAAAAGATAGAAAAGAATTGTGAAATTTAATTCAACTAAATAGACTAAAGCATCCTAGTTAAAGTTCTTAAAGATTACACAAGTTTTGCAATCTTTTTCTAATAAAATACTTGTTTTTACTGTAGCAAGGTCTACGGCCTCCTTAAGTCTAATGAGGACCTCCAGCACCAGAGATAGCTGACATCATTCTGTATATGGTGGGTTGTGAGGCATAGTGGGTGCAAGGTGGAAGTTATTGGGCGCCAGACACTTCTTGAATGCAAAAGAGATGTTTATCTCTCTTACAAACTTTTTTGGGGGAAAGAGGGTTAGGGCCAGGACACCCTTGAGTAGTTGCAAGTTCAATTAGCAGACTCCGAGACTTTAATAGGAGGGCAGTCGTGCAGGGAAAGGCCTCCAGCAAGAAGCCACATCTGCACGTGCAGGAATGATGTCTCCTTTGGTAATTGTCTTTAACAGTTCCTAACACAAAGCGTAACAGTTCATTCACCTTCACTACAACTTCTCCTTGTAGTTCCTTGTAGTTCTTCAATACACTGAGCTCCCGGTCTCACTGGGCCCTCTGATTTACTGCCACTGAATCCCTTGAGCTCCTCCAATCCTCACATGGTATCTTCCTCAAGTGTCACCCCACCTCTCTGCTGGGTCCCTAGCTTTGCACTCCTGATACTTCTCAAGTTTCACTCCACTGGCCTGCTCGATCCCTGGCTTGACACACAAGGCTGCTCTGCAAGCGTCACCTCCGCTGGCTGGGTCCCTGAATTGATCATCCCCTGAAGTTTTCCGATTCACATTATTATTATGTCAGATTTAAATGCAGACATCTCATAACACATACGTCACTTCCTATGTCTGGTTTCATTTTCAACACAAGACCCATTTATATAACAACACATTTTTCTACTTAATCAGCAAAAGGATAACTTTTTTTTTTTTTTTTTTAACAAACAGGGGTTCTTTATTGAGCAAAAATCAATACAGAAGAACAAAAAAAAAATACCACAAAGATTTGGTTGACACAACCACTATTATGACAGTACAATGAGATTACAGGCAAACAAATAACAATCACATCAAATTATCCCAGGGCACATCAAAGTAGATAGGAACATTATGACCTACAGGAATCAGGATGGCTCAAGTGACCCATGAAGCTAGGTGCACAAAAACATAGCATACACCCCCGGGATGGGAGGCACACTCCTTCACCCCCAAGACCACGACACCCCCCCAGGACCACAAAACCCAAGGGCGGGGATCCCTCACATAGAGAGCCACAACTGCCACACTTTGTCAAACTTCCAGGAACAACCTCTACTAATATATGTCAACCTGTAGAGTGGCAGGGCAGCATTGATCATAGCCAACCAGGAGGACACAGTTGGAGGATCAGGAGACAACCATTTACAAATAATAGCCTTCTTAGCATAGTACAGCAGGTATCCTATGAGCAATCTACTATGGTGCGATCTCTGGTCATCATCTGGAACACCTAGGAGTGCTAGCTCTGGCGACAAGGGGAGCAAAAGTTCCAGCTTAAGATTCACTAACTCAAACACCTCCCTCCAGAAATCCTGTAATTTGGGGCAAGCCCAGAGCATATGCAGTAAATCCCCCGGCTGGACCAGGCACCGAGGGCAATTAGGGTCCCTATCCGGATAGATTCTGTGAAGCCTAGCGGGCGTGAGATAGACCCTGTGCAGAAGTTTAACTTGCAGCAGTTTATCTCAGGAAGAGATAACCAGTTTAGGGCAGCTTTCCAGTGCATCTTCCCAATCCTCCCTATCGAGGGCTGGTATATCCGCCCTCCATTGATCCCAGAGCCTCTCGATCTTCGGTGAGTCAGTCCTCAGCAGGGTACCATACAGAACCGAAAGTGGTTTCCGCAGATCCTCCCGCGAAAGGACCTCCTCAACAGGATCCAGCTGGATTAAAGGCGTGACAGGGAACTGGGCCCTGGCCGCATGTCGGAGCTGGAGGTACCGAAAGAACATCCAGCTCGGCAAGCGAAACTGCAGACGAAGCTGTGCGAACTGCAGCAGCACCCCAGCCGGCATGATATCCCGTAAGGTTCTCACCCCATACCTTGCCCAGATCTGCGGGTCAGGGATCATTCGAAAGTGGGGCAGGGCTGGATTCCCCCATAGAGGCTGCACCGGGGACCACCTATTCTCCCGAGAGAAACGCTTCCTAGCCGCACCCAAACTTTACAGGTAGCAGTAGTAGGAGTCGGCACCGACTCATATGCCCTGGGGCCCCTATATGCCAAGTTACGTAGGTCCAGCAGCGAACCTAGGCAAGCGGCTTCCAGACACAAAGCCGCATTGGAACGAGCCCCCTCAAACCACCAGTAAACGGTCACCAAAACAGCAGCCCAGTAATACACTTGTAGGTTAGGCAGAGCCAGGCCCCCCAACTGCGTAGGGAGATGAAGAGTGGATCTAGCAAGCCTAGGGACCGTCCCGCCCCAAATAAAGGAGCTAATACTCTTATCTACTTCTCTAAAAAAGGAGACCGGAATCCACACCGGGCAGTTACGAAACAGATAGAGAAATTTGGGCAGCAGGACCATCTTAAAAATGTTGATGCGGCCGAGGAGATTCAAAGGAAGGCTAGACCATGATGCACACTTCTCCCGCAGGACAGATAATAAGGGAAGAATATTCCGTGCATAGTATTGGGCCGCATCCCTCATCACAACCACCCCAAGGTACCTGAATTCAGTGACCCAACTCAAGGAAGATGGGCTGGCAAGGGCAGAAGCCTGGTCATCCAGTGGAAATACTACCGATTTAGACCAGTTTATCTTAACCCTCGAATACCTTCCAAACTCCTCAAACACGTCCAGGGCAGCCAAGAGAGAAGACCCCACATCGTTCAGGTACAACAGAGCATCGTTAGCATATAGTGAAATCCTCTCCTCCAGTCCCCCCACCACCAGCCCCCGAATCCTCCGGGACTCCCGGACTGAAATTGCCAGGGGTTCCAAAGCCAGGGCAAAGAGACTGGGAGAGAGGGGACACCCCTGATGAGTGCCTCTGAACAACGAAAATTGATCCGAGACCCAACCGTTAGTACGGACCCGCGCCCTCGGACTGCCATATAGCATCTGCACCAAATGAATAAAATTAGGACCAAATCCGAAACCATGCAGAACCTCCCAAATGTATTCCCACTCAACCGAGTCAAAAGCCTTTTCGGCATCAAGGGAGGCTACTACGCGGGACCCGACCGAGTCGTGCGCCAGCGAGAGATTCAAAAATAAGCACCTAATATTAATGTCAGTGCCCTTGCCCGGCATAAACCCAGTCTGATCCACATGGACCAAATCCGAAATGACCGCAGACAGACGCATGGCAAGGATTTTGGCAAGGATCTTGGCGTCTACATTCAATAAGGAAATAGGCCTGTAGGAGGCACATTCCAGAAGGTCCTTACCGGGCTTGGGCACCAACACTATAACAGCCTCCGCCATAGAGTCAGGCAGAGCACCCCTTTTTTTGCAGTCAGAAAAAAGTGAAGTCAACCGCGGTGCTAGCAGATCCATATGCTGCGAGTAGAATTCTGTTGGGAGACCATCTACACCTGGCGTTTTACCCCCCTTTAGCCCCCCAATGGCTTTCTGTACCTCCTCCAGAGTAATCTCTCCCTCCAGAGAACCCCTAGAGTCACCCAACAACACAGGGAAGTCAACCGAGCCCAGGAATTCCCGGAGTTCGGAAGAAGTGTATCCGACCTTAGAGGAATAGACCCCCCGGAAAAACTGGGAAAACCTAGCATTAATATGTTCTGGGGAGGAGAGGACAGTCCCACCCTCATCCCGAATTCCTGCTATGTGCACAGAGGGGGCCTGTCCCCGATCCAGCCATGCCAGCAGTCGACCATTTTTGTCCCCAAACTCAAACACCCTCTGGGCCGAGTGTAACATGGCTTTCTTGGTTTGGTCAACACGACATAAGGAGAGTTCCCTAAGGACCCGCTGCCATTCGTAGTAATTAGCATCTGATGGGGAGGTCACAAATTCCTGCTCCCACTTCCCAGCTTCCTCCTTCTTATCCTTCAGTAATTTAGCCCTTACCTTCTGTGCCAAGGAAATCCGGGAGATGTAGGTCCCCCTAACAAAGGCCTTAAAGGCATCCCATTGAACGCCAGAGCCAGCCGAATCCTGATTGAGGGTCCAGTAGTTACAGACAGACTCCACCATATCCACTTGAATACCCTCATCCAATGCCCAGTACCTGGACAGGCGCCATAGTCTAGCACCTCCAGCCACCGAGAGGGTCACAGTAAGACAGACGGGGGCGTGGTCAGAGATACCCCTAGATAGGTGGCCCGCTTCGCAAACCCAATTGAGGGCCGACGCAGAAGCAAAGACCAGGTCAATGCGGGACAGGGTCTTGTATGTGGCAGAGTGGCATATATATTCTCGTGTGCAGGGATGAAAATGCCTCCATACATCAGGCAGACTGTACGTCTCAGCCCACCTGGGAAGGTCCATAGAGAACCTGACCGAGGGGTGCAGTCTGTCCAGATCCCAAGAGGGCACCATATTAAAATCCCCAAAGATATAAAACTCAGGCATGTCAAATGCCAGGATATGCACCATCAGGTCATGTAGTAGTTGTATTGAAGCAGGCGGAGGTAAATACACTCCAGCTAGCACCAATCGCTTATCATATATATTAACATGCATGACCACATATCTACCCCCGGGGTCCGTGCGCACCTCCAACAGATGGAAAGGCAGCGACCTCCTAACGAGAACGCTGACTCCGCGAGCATAGCATGAGTAGGTAGAGTGATAGGCTGACCCAATCCAAGCCCTTTGCAAGGCTCGGACTCTGGACCCTGTCAAATGGGTTTCCAATAAGATACAAACATGTGGGGCGGCCTTCTGCAAGTATTGAAACACGAGGGACCTCTTAACCGCTGAGTTAAGGCCCCGAGTGTTCCAGGAGATAATCTTTAACTGAGCCATAATGATCTAGAAGGTATGAACCGTAGCAATACAGTAGTGACGGGAGAGACACAATAAGATCCGGGGCAGGACCCCCCTCCCCGCAAGACACCAGTCAAAATACCTGTAACATAGATAAAAGGTTATGCATGCCATGACAGAACCACTTAAATTAGAACCCCATAGAAGCCGCAACGGTGGCAGAATAACCAAAACCCCCCTCCCCCCACCCCGCAGCCCCATCCCAATCATGGAGAGCATAAATCCCAAACAACAGACAACGGGTCCGTTAGAACAAGTCAAACGTAAAGAGGGCAGTGAACCAGTGGAATCTGCACTCAAGCACAAGTGCTGAACCAGCACCGGAGATGCTGACCACCACATAACTGTACAGGAGAAAAAAGGTACCCTATAGCTCAGAAAGTCTTATGCAGCTACAACAAAAGTGAGTGAGGGCGAACCTCAACATCAGAGGCAGTCCGACATACCGCAAAGAGAGTTGGAAAGTTCAAAGAGGGGGGGAGGGGGGAAGTTCAAGCAGGGGAGGGGGGGGAAATTCAGAGAGGGCAGCTCCGGATCAAAAGGTGGTGATATTATCAACTTCACCTGCAAGCAGGGGCACAAACTTAGAACGTTACAGTACCTGAGAGATCAGTCAGGGCAAGTGACCAGTAGGACCGGGCTCCCGAGATCCATGCGATGCATATCAGCACCAAAGCAGGTTGAGAAGAATAGGGGGGGGAAGCCCGAGAGCCATCCCGATCCAGGGGACACCTCTTCCTCATCAGCGGTGCGGTGGCAAGGTGTCAATCCAGGAGGAGGCTTCTCGCGGAGAGGTAAAGAACCGTGTCGACTCCCCATCCTGCACACGGAGACGAGCAGGGAACAGCATGCTGTAGCGAATACCACGGGCCCGGAGCAGGGCCTTCACTTGGTCGAATGACTTCCTCTGCTTCTGAGTCTCCAGGGAATAGTCGGGGAAGACAAGGAGCTTGGCATTCTGATATCGAAGTTCCCCCTTCACTCGCGCCGCTTTCAGCACTTCATCCCGGTCCCGAAAATTCAAGAACCGTAGAATAAAAGTGTGGGGGGGACCCCCCGCTGGGTTCGGTTGCGGCGGAACCTGATGAGCCCTCTCCACGGCGTAAAAAGGGGAAAAGTGAGCGTCAGGCAATAGTTCACGCAAGAGATCCTCCACGAACACCGCCGGGTTCCGACCCTCCGCTCCTTCCGCCCTACCCACAATCCGAAGGTTGTTCCTTCGATTCTGGTTCTCGGCATCGTCAACTTTATACTCCAGGGCTCTCACTTTCTGCTGGATGACACGGATAGCTGAGGAGTGCTCATTCACATTATCCTCCACTCCGCTCACCCGTTCCTCCGTCTCTGTAACTCGGGAGCGGAGCTTATCCATATCTTGCCTCATGTGTCCCATCTCAAGTTGCACTGCCTCGATCTTAGTCGTCAGCGTGGCCTGGCAGTTAGCAATAGCAGCCATAATGTCCGCCACATAGCTGGGTTGCGATGTCGCTTCATCTGGCGGCGGTCGATCAGCCAGGAAATCCGTCTGAGACGCCATGTTATTGCCCTTCCCATCACGAGGCTGCACACAGGCCGCAGGGGGTTCAGGCTGAATCTCTTCAATTGGCGGAAAGCGAATCGGTTGTCCCCTATTACAGCCTCCCTTACGAGTCCGGCGTCTCATCAGTGTAAAACCCGGCCAGCTAAGACACGAATCGCAGCCAGGGAACGGAGAAATTCACAGGCAGTCAGCAGAGCTCTGTGAAGTGCGACTTCTCAGGTCTCCATCTTGGCCATGCCCCCAAAAGGATAACTTTAAAAGGAACAGTCGTGTATTGGATTAGAAAACACAAGGGGGCTGTCATGATCAGTGTCATTGCCTGGGTCACCTGCTGGTGGTGCTATTGCTTTCAGCACCAAAGAGTGCAGTTCTGGTGACCACCAGCGGGTGTCTCCCATTTGTCTGGAGCCGAAATCATCTCCTGCAATCAGGTGTCACCTGAGACTGATTGCAGGAGGTGTGTATAAATACCCAGCAGACACTAAGGCCCCTTTCACATGGGGCGGATCCGTGCAGATCCGCCCCGTGAAGCTCCGCTTGCTCAGCGGGGATCGCTCCGTTGATCCCCGCTGAGCCGACGGATGACTGGGCGGTCCCCGCACACTGTGCAGGGACCGCCCTGTCAGAGCGCCGCTCTCCCCTATGGGGAATCGGATGACGACGGACCGTAGAGTCCGTTGTCATCCGATCCGCTCCGCCGACGGAAGGAAAAATAGGGTTTTCCTCCGTCACACTTTGGCGGAGCGGATGTCAGCGGACATGTCTCCGCTGACATCCGTGCTTCCATAGGGGTACATGGAGGATCCGTTTCAGGTCCGCCTAAAAAACTGACAGGCGGACCTGAACGGACCTCCGTGTGAAAGAGCCCTAAAGCATTTTGCTCTGGTATTGTCTTGGAACCCAGACCTGTATGCCTGAACCTGAACCTGAACCTGAACCTTGTGACCTGTTATCTGTTACCTTGTATCCTGTGTTCCTGAACCCTGCATCCATCCCTGGACCCCTGCCTCTGTACCTTGTATCCTGTGTTCCTGAACCCTGCATCCATCCCTGGACCCCTGTCTTGCAGACTCATCCCTTCCTCCTGTTGTCCCTTCCGGCTCCCTGTTCAATCGGACTGATCTCTCGTGTATGACCCTGGCTTGATTACATTTACGCTTTAATCTCTAAACTGTATTCACGTTGGTGTAGGGAGTTGTTTTGTGTGTCACTGTGGTTGTTTGCTGGTTGCCTTTATTGTTTTAGGAATTATCCTTTCAATAAACTCATATATATATTTACTTACCTTGTGCCTAGTTCCTTTAGTGCAGCCCACTGATCTGCGTACCCTGTGCTGGATGCCGTGTTAGGCACCCGTGACAGAATACCAGAGCCATTCAAGCAGATCGGCTGCACTTGGGAATTGGGTCTGGGCACTGCTATTGCTTTAAAAATGCAGCTTGACGATATTCTGTATTTTTCGCTACTAGCAACAGAGGACAGGGAGTTTTGTTCTCAAACATTAAGTGAACACACTAGAGAGCAGTTGTTGTAATGCATCCGCATAGCCCATGTTTTTGTGGATCTGGGCAGTTTTGTGTTTGAGGATGTGCAAGATCTGATCTGTATCTGTACAGAGTTGGCCCTGTCTGATGCCTCCAGTGGAGACGATGACTATACACCCCCTTTTAGTGCAGCTCAGGTAGAGTCCTTGGTGTGGCTGTTGGAAGATGACTCAGGCCTCGTACACACGACCGATTTTCTCGTCGTAAAAAACACGTCGTTTTTTTCGACGAGATTCTTGTTAAGCTTGTCGATTTTCTCGTCAAGCTTTCTATGCGTACACACTGTCATTTTCCAATTTCCTCGTGGTTCTCTGCGCTCACGTCCAGCACGTACGACGGCACTATAAAGGGGAAGATCTTTTTTCTTGGCGCCACCCCTTGGGCTGCTTTTGCTGATCTCGTGTTACCGCGTGTGAAGTAAAAGTTTGGGAAGAGACGATTCGCGCTTTTCAGTCTTCGTACTTTTCAGATCGTTTTCTGCGGTTCAGTTTGTGCTTGTGGGTTCGTATCTTGACTTTCAGGGCGTCTAGGCAGGTCGTATCTGTTTTACAGTGCGTTATTGCCTGTTCGTTTCTGAATTTCAGTTCGTTATTCATAGGCCTTGCTGTTCTAAAGTGCGTTCTGTTCTGTACGTTCTGATTAGACGACCGTTTCCTAGCCATGTCGCCTGGACGTTCTCGTCGCCGAGTTCGTGCTGTGCGTGCGCTTGGTGTTGGTCTGCTTGTTTTGGACCAAGACCAGTCCATGAATGGTGTGAGGAGGAGTTCATGGACCAAGAATTGGTTGCTCCAGCGGGACCAATTCTGCCACATGCCTCTGCTGCGGGAGATCGTCGAGAATAATCCTGAGGACTACAGGAATTTTCTGAGGATGTCTGACCCCGTTTTTCAGGAACTGTTGGCTTTGGTGTCCCCCTATATTACCAGGAAGGGCACCGTTATGCGGGAAGCCATCAGTGCTGAGCAGAGGCTCATCGCCACGTTGCGTTACCTGGCGACAGGGAGAAGTCTTCAGGACTTGAAGTTCACCACAGGCATCTCCCCCCAGGCTCTGGGCCTCATAATCCCAGACACCTGTTCTGCTATTATACAAGTCCTGCAGGAGGACTATATTAGGGTAAGTTTTCTCCCTTAACATCACATTTTATGTATTACATGTATGCTAATGTATTGTATTTCTTTCATCCTTCCCTAATTACCATGATTGTAATATGCTGAGAATGTCCCCTTTGTCCCCATGCATGTTGGAAGCTTTAGATTGCCCCTTTTTTATCCTCCCTAAATATTTCCCCTCACTAACTTTTCCAGCAGGGGCGCCTGTTGCTCCAAATGTTGGGGGGTTCCAACCCCAATTTCGGAAATAAACTTCCTCCTTTTTTGCTCTGTTGCCTAATAAACGCCCCCAGTTGTCCCCTCCAATGCAGCCATTTAGTCCCCTCTAATGCAGCCAGTTTCCCCCCAGCCCTGCACTTACCTTCTTGTGGTCAGCGCCATCCTTCTTCTGTCCTTGATGTCTTCTCCTTCCCTTCATGTTGCATCAGCCAATCATGTTACCATTAAACAGACTTGGTGAACATGATTGCCAGAGCAGCCTGTCAGTGTTTACACAAGGAATGCCCCCTCCTTGCGTCCCCGATTTTTCTTTGAGGAAGCCAATTACATCCCTCAGGTTGTAATTTGCAAGACTTTTTTAATACCTGTTTCTGCTCTGCAATTTTAACCCCCTAAATGACGCAATTATTCATATGTCGGTCGCTTTACAAGAGGCCATCCACCTGAATAGTGTGCGGCATAGACAATACATAGGTTCATGCAACGCATGAACCTATGTATTGTTCTGAGTGATGGGCACAGGAGGGAGGGGACAGTGCTCCAGCGCCCACTCTGGACGCACCGCCACTGCAATGCTATCCTGTGGCCAAACACATCTCCCCCCCCCCAAAATAATTTAGTAATGGCCCATCAGAGGTGGTGATGAATATGATAAATGAGCCTTCCATTATACTTTTTTTACACACCTTAATAAACGTATAATTAGATTGATGTTGGTCTCTAATTTTTTGGTTTAGAATTTGCTTGTAATGTATGCCTTTGTTTTTCTAATATTATTTCATCTTGTTTCACTCCACAGCTTCCTTCCACGCCACAGGAATGGCAGACTGTGGCATCGGAGTTTGCCACGCGGTGGGACTTCCCCAACTGCGGTGGTGCCATAGACGGGAAGCACGTCCGCATCGTGCCGCCACCCCGTTCTGGGTCCTACTACTACAACTACAAGGGGTTTCATAGCATTGTGCTGATGGCGGTGGTGTCAGCACGGTATGAATTCCTCTATGTTGATGTAGGGAAGAATGGCCGGATGTCCGATGGGGGATCCTTCATCCAGACGGAGTTTGCCCTCCGTCTCCAGAGTGACGACCTTGCATTGCCACCGGATGCAGGGAATATTGAAGGACTCCCCTTTGTTTTCTTGGCTGATGAAGCCTTCGGACTCGGACGGCATCTTATGAGGCCATTTCCACAGAGGACCCTGACCCCAGAGAAGAGTGTGTTCAATTACCGGCTGGCCAGGGCCCGAAGAGTCGTTGAAAATGCCTTCGGCATAATGGCCAGCCGGTTCCGCCTTTTTATGACTTCCATCTACTTGGCGGACTACAAAATAAACTATGTAGTGTTATGCTGCTGTGTGCTACACAACTTTCTGAGCCAAAAATCTAATTCGTATATGGCCTCAGTTTTGCCAGAGGCTGGACTTTCCCCTGCAAATCCCCTTCCGGGCCTGGAATCTGCCCGTCTTGGCTTGCCCCCCCAAAATGCCCGTGTGGTTCGGGACAAATACATGGAGTATTTCACGGGTAGGGGGGCAATTCCTATGCCAGCCTATGTCTAAGTATCCCAATAAAAATCTTGTTTAAACCTTTAATTATTTGTTCTTTCCTGTCTCCTAGTTTGTCTTTGTGCATTTGTAGTGGCAAGTGTATTTTACTTTAGTAAATAACAACCAATTTCACTATGTTACCTTACAAAAGAACCAAATAAGCTTAGAGAGTATTATAAAAAGAAGCTACACGTTGTTTGTGGTCAAATATTTTACTCTCTGCACTTTTTTTTTTTTTTTTACTTTGGGGTTGGCCTGGCCACAACCCGGCAAATTTTGGCTTATGAAAATACAAAAATACCACTTGCATTTCTAAAATGACAACATTGGATACCTCTGAGCAATCTGAGACATTCAGTTACACAAACTATGTCTCTATGTGCCCGTCCTAATATGGGGTCCTGCCACCCCTTGCCCAGCCAAAAATTCAATATGCACACATTTTTAATTTTTTGCAAATAGGAAGTTTACAATCCTGATCCCTATTGTCAACATGTGCTATCTGCCATCAGGGGTGATCAATGGACGTGTTTTGGGGGTGCATCCCCTTCCTCAGTTCACCGACTTTTGATACGAGGAAGGGGTTGCACCCACAAAAGACGTACATGGATATCCCCTGATGGCAGATAGCACATGTTCACACACTGTGTGCATATTCAATTTTTGGCTGCTTTGTTACTCAAAAAATTAGTAAAAATATAAAAACAAACATGTAAAAACAAATGTGTTTGGATGGCTTATTGAATTCTCCCCAAAACATCGAGAATGTCTTTAAATGTTTGTTCCATCACATGGATTCTTTGTTTAATTAGGTCCAGTTCCGTGCTACATTCCATCACTTGCTGGATGAGGCGGAGGGCACTGTCAGCAGAGAACGGTGTGCTATCCTTCACAACATTTCCATCCCCTAAAAACCATAAAAAAAAAAAATAAAACTCTGCAGGCCTACCTCGCTTACCTTAAGCTGTGGTGTCAGATACTGACCTGTTGTGGTGACCAGATCCACAACGTCATCCACCTCTCCTTCCTGCACTTCTCCTTCCTCCACCTCAACTTCCTGCACATCTTTCGGTTGTGGATCTTTGGGAGTTTGGGGTTGCTTGGAAGTTGTGGGGTGCATGTGCTCCCTGGAGTGTCCTCCTCCCAGTCTTCTCTCCCCTATGAGAATAAAACCAAAGGTCTATTTATCACACTGTAAAAATCTCATTTTTAAACTTAAAACAGGCTAAATTGTTTGGAAGTGGGGTACAAGTGTGTGTTTGTGCGGAATTTAAAGAAAAATGCATTATTTATGACCCCAAATATGTTTAGTATTCACATTTGGATGTAATTTTTTGGACATGGAGGCACCACAAATAAACTCTGATGCACCTGTGTGGGACACCCAAAAAAGGCGGGTCTGGTGGCCCACACTATAGTGCTCCAAAGTACAGATGTGGAAGCAGCTGCTGAGTGTCCTCTCCTTTACACTGATTAAAGTTTGCATTTCATTCTCCTTACAAACACATCATCTAGACTTAAAAATTAGCCACAATACTTGATCAAAAATGGCAGATGTCTAATTACTTTTGGGGGTCTTAAATAAGCCAAAACCGCGGATAGTGGCCGAACGAAGTGTCGGTAACGTAACGAACGATTACTGTGCCCAACCTAGTTCAAAATATTACATTTTGGAAGGGAGTCCAATATGAAAAAAAAAAAAAAAAAGTCAGTTTCTAAAAAGATTAATAGCAGAAAGGTCGTCATTTTACTTACTTTTAGCGAGCATCCTCTTTATGCTCCTCAACTGGTCTGGCTCCCTCAGTTTGAAGTCTGACCACCTCTTTCTGAGCTGCTCATTTGAGCGTTTCACCCCGAACTTCGCCCTCAGACTCTTCACAACTTTAGTGAGGATTTTGGCCTTCCTTCTATTTGGTTTGCTATACGGCCCATGCTTGGCATCATAATCAGCCTTGACCAAGATGTCCACCATCTCCGCCATCTCCGCCAAAGACATATTCGATGCCTTGAATCTCCTCCTTGATCGTGACGTGTCCTCGGTCTCCGGGCTTGTCTCCTCGCTAGTTGCGGAATTATCAGACACCTGCTGTAACTCCGCCATATCTGTCTGCGCGCCGAAAGAGAAGGGGCGGGGAAAAGATGTTAGTTAGAACGTCATGGGCGGGCGACGTGTGCGGAGCGACGTGTTCGAATTTGGACGCATGCGTGGTGTGTATATAGCAAACACACATGTGACTATAGTACGTTCGGTGTGCGGAGAGAGGAGTTCAAGTGACGGACGTGCGAACGAAGGTATGTGATTTTGTGAGACTTGTAAAAATTGTGGGCCTATACTGTCTTGAGATTGGTGGAGGATATATATGGTGACTAGGATGTGAAGGAGGTTAGACTGTTTGCCTCACATTATTTAAATATAAATTATTTTACTTGCAGATACAATATGAATGTCTTTATTAGCGACAAAGAGTTCCTGGCGGAATTTATTGACCGGGTAAGGGAGCTGCCGGCTCTGTGGGAGACCAAAAACCCCATCCATAAAAAAAAAGGGGTGAGAAAAGCAGCGCTGGAGAAGCTGCTCCCATTTGTGCATACCAAGGTGCCCACAGCCACAGCAAAACAAGTGGACACTAAAATTGGGAGCTTGAGAGGTACCTACAGGACTGAACGCTCTAAGGTGCTGGCTTCTCAGAGGTCAGGAGCAGCAGCAGATGATGTTTATGTCCCGGTTTTGTGGTACTACAGCAGGATGTCCTTCCTGGATGACCACATTGAGCCAAGGCCATCACTCTCCACTCTTCCCCCCAGACTTCCCTGCAGCCAACCTGAGCCTTCTCTGGAGCAAGAGGAGGCAGCCATCCTGGATGATCCTGATTTGTCCATCTGGAGCCAGGTATAGTATTAACTGAAAATGTAGTGGGATAAAATTAATGTTTCCCAAATATGTCAGGATGAGAAACATACATTATTTTGTATTCCACAAGTGAAATCATGATCTGTAGACATTATTCTGCACTTAATTGTGTGGTAAATAGTCAAGCTGATGTAGTGGTAAATTTAAAGCAAGGATTTATGCATTTACATTCTAATTGCTTCCATCAGGATTACAAAGTTTGAGGCAAAGATTAAACCAACATATTAAACTATGTTTCTTTTTCATACACAGGATGAAATCAGCCAGGAGGAGGGTCTGGAAACTGTCAGGCAGGAGGAGGAAGGGCCCAGTGGCAGCCAGGAGGTGGCAGGGCCCAGTACCAGCCAGGAGGTGGCAGGGCCCAGTGGCAGCCAGGAGGTGGCAGGGCCCAGTACCAGCCAGGAGGTGGCAGGGCCCAGTGGCAGCCAGGAGGTGGCAGGGCCCAGTGGCAGACAGGAGGTGGCAGGGCAAAGGAGAAGCACCAGATCCCAGGTGCCTCCCATCAGGCTTCACAAAAGAGGCAGGAGGGACAGGACCACCAGTGACGCAGCAATGGCCCTTATTAAAGAGGCCCATGCCACCCTCAAGGAGCCCACATCCCCTGAAGAGGCCATTGCCGGCCTAGTGGAGGCTAAGTTCAAGGTGATGAGCATGGAGCAACGCCTCCTATGCGAACCCCTGCTCATCACCTTGCTCAACAAGGGGGTGATGGAGCAAATTACCCCCAATACCGCCATATGTGAGGTGGCCCAACTGACCCAACCTCAACCTCCACCTCCACCTTCCTCTTCTGCCCCACCCCCTTCTTCTACCCCTCCACCTTCTGCCCCACCCCCTTCTGCTACACCTCCACCTTCTGCCCCACCCCCTTCTGCTACACCTCCACCTTCTGCCCCACCCCCTTCTGCTATACCTCCACCTTCTGCCCCACCCCCTTCTGCTACACCTCCACCTTCTGCCCCACCCCCTTCTGCTACACCTCCACCTTCTTCTTCTGCCCCACCCCCTTCTGCTACACCTCCACCTCCTCCTCCTGACAGGAGTACCCCTCCAGTGGGCCAGCCTCCAGCTAAACGAAGAAGGAAGGCTGCAGGAAAGGCTGCAGGAAAGGCTTCAGGAAAGGCTTCAGGAAAGGCTGCAGGGAAGGTTGCCAGGAAGAAGAGGAAGTGATGGCCTTGCTTCATTGTGGTCGCACTGGTCGGACAGAAGGCAGCCTGTTGTAGTACCACACACTTGGGACATATATCTCACCTGCTGCTGTTCCTGACCTCTGGGAGGCCAGCATCAGATTGTGTTCTGAAATGTGGGCCTTCTCAAGCTCCCAATTTTAGTGTCCACACAGGGTTGGTGTGTGCTCTGGGGTCCCTGGGATGCACAAATGGCAGCAGCTTCTCCAGCGCTGCCTTCTCTTTATTTAATTTATAAACATGAATAAATGTGTTTTTTGTTTAAGTTCATACTTGACTATGTGTATTTTTAAATAAAAAAAAAAAAGCTTTGGAGTAAGCAGATACATTTGACTGACAATAAAAGGCACAGATATCACCCCCCCAAAAGAATAACTAAATCTGATTAGCACAAAAACATGGTGTGAAATTTAAATAATATAGATTCCAAAATTAAATGGGAGATCGCTATCAAAACATTGAGAAATTAGAATTAACATCATTTTGAAAAATCTAACCATTTAAATTATTCCTAAAAACTTGCACGATATAATACACATAAATCTTATAAAGAGCAGCATGAAAAAGGTTAAAAATAAGGCACAACTCTGTGTGAATATCAGCAGCAAAAGAAGGTCACTCGTTTTGATTAATGTAACATTCTAACGAAGATTTCAATGCAGAACATTTAAACGATGAAATATTTATGAGCGTGACGAATGTGCTCTCTCCATTATGAAGGCTTGTTTTACCAGAAGATGCGCTCCCGTCTCATAGTTGCTTGTGAGCATGCGCGCTTTTGGAAGAGTCGTAAAAGCATACACACGAACCATTTTCTCGTCACAAAACAGGCCGACGAGAAACACGACAATGAAATCTGGAATCCTAACGAGAAAATAGAGAGCAGGTTCTCTATTTTCTCGTCGAGATTCTCGTCAAGTTTCTCGTCGTAAAACCATACACACGTACGTTTTTCTAGACAAAAAAACTCTCGCGGCACTTTTCTTGACTGTTTACGACGAGAAAATCGGTCGTGTGTACGAGGCCTTTTTCCTTGAGCAGTACTCAACTTGTCCTACACAGGTGCTTGCAGCATGTATTGAGTCAGTGCAGTCTCTGGTCAGACAAGCAGTATGCAAACCTAACTTTGTGCAATCATTACTACAGGCCTGGTCAAGTTTATTGTACTCAGCCCCTGTCGGCTCCCTGCCACCCATTCCTGTGTCTAGACACCAGCCTGCTGGGATGTCTGCGTCTCCTTTACTCCCAACTACCACAGAGGCCAACCAATACACCCTCCTACCAATGAAGTACCAGTACCCTGTTTCCCCCTGCTGCACTTACCCTGCCTTTAACCCTCCTGCTTCGTCTCGGCTGCCTCCATCAGTTCCCCTAAGACCCCCTTCAAAATCCGCACCCTCTGCTTCACCATCCTTCCGCTCTTCGCCTCTACCAGCTGCATCCACCACCTACAGCCCTGTATACATATACAAATCTTCGGTGGCTAAACCAAAGAAAAAACTGAAGTTCTTTCCAACTCACATGATCCTGCCAGTAACCCAGCCTGTTTCCACACCAGCCGACCTGTTGCAGCCTGTCTCCGCACCAGCCGACCTGTTGCAGCCTGTCTCCGCACCAGCCGACCTGTTGCAGCCTGTCTCCGCACCAGCCGACCTGTTGCAGCCTGTCTCCGCACCAGCCGACCTGTTGCAGCCTGTCTCCGCACCAGCCGACCCGTTGCAGCCTGTCCCCGCACCAGCCGACCTGTTGCAGCCTGTCTCCGCACCAGCCAACCTGTTGCAGCCTGTCTCCGCACCAGCCGACCTGTTGCAGCCTGTCTCCGCACCAGCCGACCTGTTGCAGCCTGTCTCCGCACCAGCCGACCTGTTGCAGCCTGTCTCCGCACCAGCCGACCTGTTGCAGCCTGTCTCCGCACCAGCCGACCTGTTGCAGCCTGTCTCCGCACCAGCCGACCTGTTGCAGCCTGTCTCCGCACCAGCCGACCTGTTGCAGCCTGTCTCCGCACCAGCCGACCTGTTGCAGCCTGTCTCCGCACCAGCCGACCTGTTGCAGCCTGTCTCCGCACCAAGCGACCTGGTGCAGCCTGTCTCCGCACCAAGCGACCTGTTGCAGCCTGTTTCCAAACCAAGCGACCTGTTGCAGCCTGTTTCCAAACCAAGCGACCTGTTGCAGCCTGTTTCCAAACCAAGCGACCTGTTGCAGCCTGTTTCCAAACCAAGCGACCTGTTGCAGCCTGTTTCCAAACCAAGCGACCTGTTGCAGCCTGTTTCCAAACCAAGCGACCTGTTGCAGCCTGTTTCCAAACCAAGCGACCTGTTGCAGCCTGTTTCCAAACCAAGCGACCTGTTCCAGCCTGTTTCCACACCAGCCGATCCGCTCCAGCCTGTTTCCACACCAGCCGATCCGCTCCAGCCTGCTTCTACACCAACCGATCCGCTCCAGCCTGCTTCTACACCAGCCGATCCGCTCCAGCCTGCTTCCACACCAGCCGATTCGCTCCAGCCTGCTTCCACACCAGCCAACCTGTTCCAGCCTGTTTCCACACCAGCCAACCTGTTCCAGCCTGTTTCCACACCAGCCAGCCTGTTTCCACACCAGCCAACCTGTTCCAGCCTGTTTCCACACCAGCCAACCTGTTCCAGCCTGTTTCCACACCAGCCAACCTGTTCCAGCCTGTTTCCACACCAGCCAACCTGTTCCAGCCTGTTTCCACACCAGCCAACCTGTTCCAGCCTGTTTCCACACCAGCTAACCTGTTCCAGCCTGGATTTTCGGTGCCCGTCACCCAGCCTGACGTTCTGGTGCCCGTCTTTCAGCCCGCTGAACCAGTGCCTGCCATCTGGCTTGCTGAACCTCTGCCCGGTGGCCAGTTTGAAGTGCCTCTGCCCGGTGGCCAGCTTGAAGACCCAGCGCCATTTGCCCAGCCCGCTGACATGGTGCCTGCTAAACCAGCTCTCCATGCCCGGCTTGCCGCTGATTTTGCCCTGCTTGATTCCCAGCCTGACTGTGATGCCCTTGTGTTGTTCGCCTCCGTTAGGTTCATGCACATTGCCCTGCCTGTCTTCATTTCCAGATCCCAACTTCCAGACCCTGGTGGTGGGGTGCGTGTTCCATTGCCGGACTCAGGTGCCACGCCTCCCAGTAAGTTTAAGGACTCTGGCCGGAGGAGCACAAGTAGTCCGCAGACACAGGGGAGACTTTTTGGGACCTTTCCGCACCTACCAGCACTGCCAGATCAAGGGCAGAATGGAGCGTCCGGAGGCCACTCCTTGGGAGGGGGAACTGTCATGATCAGTGTCATTGCCTGGGTCACCTGCTGGTGGTGCTATTGCTTTCAGCACCAAAGAGTGCAGTTCTGGTGGCCACCAGCGGGTGTCTCCCATTTGTCTGGAGCCGAAATCATCTCCTGCAATCAGGTGTCACCTGAGACTGATTGTAGGAGGTGTGTATAAATACCCAGCAGACACTAAAGCATTTTGCTCTGGTATTGTCTTGGAACCCAGACCTGTATGCCTGAACCTGAACCTGAACCTGAACCTGAACCTGAACCTTGTGACCTGTTATCTGTTACCTTGTATCCTGTGTTCCTGAACCCTGCATCCATCCCTGAACCCCTGCCTCTGTACCTTGTATCCTGTGTTCCTGAACCCTGCATCCATCCCTGGACCCCTGTCTTGCAGACTCATCCCTTCCTCCTGTTGTCCCTTCCGGCTCCCTGTTCAATCGGACTGATCTCTCGTGTATGACCCTGGCTTGATTACATTTACGCTTTAATCTCTAAACTGTATTCACGTTGGTGTAGGGAGTTGTTTTGTGTGTCACTGTGGTTGTTTGCTGGTTGCCTTTATTGTTTTAGGAATTATCCTTTCAATAAACTCATATATATATTTACTTACCTTGTGCCTAGTTCCTTTAGTGCAGCCCACTGATCTGCGTACCCTGTGCTGGATGCCGTGTTAGGCACCCGTGACAGGGGCTTTAAATGAACCTTTGATCCACCGTGTCCGTTCAGTGAGATTGCTGCTCCGGTACTTGCTTCAGTTACTCACTGTGGTCCCTGGTAATAAGGTGGTTGGTCCCTTAGTGGCGACAGCTTCCCTTCTACCTCCGACCACTGACAGGTTCTTCGGCCGGCAGAACCATCACTTCTGGTTGGACTGCAAGCCGCAATCCCAACCCTGCCTTGCTCTGTTGCTCCTTGATAGGCCCTCACACAGCCTGGCAGCCAGATGCCCACGAGATGGGCCCAAACTCCAGCCTAGCAGCCCGGGGCAACATGACACATGTCCACCAAGACAGCCGTTCATGTGGCACAGAACATAAATCACCTGACTCCACCCAAATATATAGGCTCTCCCAGCAGGCCAAGGGATTTAAGAAAACCCTATTGGCTGAGATACCCCATATACCCGTAACCTGACCTTGAGTTACCCTTCTCATTTCTAATACTGCCAACTTAGTACCCGGCCACCTAGTGGTAGAAGAGAAAAGTGCCACAAGGCCAAACTTAGAGAGAAATCCCTAGATCTCTAAAGCCTCGTACACACGACCGTTTTTCTCGGCAAGAAACGACAAGAAAACAGCTGGGAGAGCTTTCTTGCAGAGAAAACCATTCGTGTGTATGGTTTCTTGTCGAGAAAACTGTCGGGATTCTCAACAAGAAAAATAGAGAACCTGCTCTCTATTTTCGCGTCAGGATTCTCGTTTTTCTCGTCGGGATTCTCGTTGGCCTGTTTCCCGACGAGAAAACCGGTCGTGTGTATGCTTTTCCGAGTAAACTAGCGTTCGCAATGCCGATAGCACATTTGTCACCCTTTAAACTGCCATCGTACGTGTTGTACGTCACCGCGCTTTACAACAACAAGATTTTTAATTGACAGTGTGTATGCAAGGAAAGCTTGACAAGAATCCCGTCAAGCTTGACAAGAATCTCGTCGAGAAAACCAACGTTTTTTTTACGACGGGATTCTCGGCCGTTTGTACGAGGCTTAACAATCAACCAGGATACCTCTAACTACACCTGGCTAGTAAATTTGTGAGGAGCATCCCTGCCTAAACTCCATGGTGCTACATCCTCCCCCTACCCAAAAAACGACGTCTTGGAATTTGCAGAAAAAATTATTTGAGCTCCCAAGCCCGAGACCGAATGTCTTGGCAAAAACTGGGATAGGTGGGGAAACAGGGAAAGAACAACAAAGTAACAATACATGTGGCGTACCACATAAAAGAAACATAATATCTGACACATAAAAATGATAAGTCATGTATGACACTCAAATATCAAAATAGGTAAAGGCAAGCAGAGCAAAAGTATTGCTTCCTAACTACTATCTAATATATACAGTAACAACAAAATATACAGAGAGAGGGTGAAGCCCTGTACACACGATCAGATATCCTATGGATTCTAATCCAATGTTTTTTTCCATCGGAAATCCGATGAAACTGTCTTCCATCAGTCTTGCCCACACACCATCAGTCAAAAAAACGACCGTTTCAAACGTGGTGACGTAAAACACTCCGATGAGCTGAGAAAAATGAAGTTCAATGCTTCTGAGCATGCGTCGACTTGATTCTGAGCATGCGTGGGTTTTTTATCCGATGGAGTTCCCCACAGAAGATAGTAATTTGTTATCGGTTTTTTAACCATCGGATAAATTTAAAACATGTTCTATTTTTAAACACCGATGGAAAAAAGACCGATGGGGCCCATACACGATCGGTTTGTCTGATGAAAACAGTCCATCGGACTGTTTTCATCTGTAAAACCTATCGTGTGTACACGGCTTTAGTGTTGTTATCAGGTTAGATCCCTTTCTCTCCTTAGCTATTGAAGACACACTGACACAGCAACACCTGAAAGAGAGAGATCAAAACAATGCAAATGCATCCTATCCTATAATAACGTAGTGCAATATGTACATAGTGTGTGTAAAGATTACTAAAGCGCTTTTGTGAATAAAAGTGAACCAAAAAAATGTATGTGAACCAAAAATGGATTGTAATAGATTGAGAGCAATCCATTACAGCAGTGGAAACCAGAAACCTGATCATCTGGGTATCGTTATCCTCCTGATTTCTATTTCACCTAGCAGTGGTGTCTGACTTGGTTTTATATTATCAGAACTCTGGAAACCATTTTATTTATACCAGTTTGGAAGCACTTTATTTATTATTATCTCGGCAGCACATATTGGATCACTGTGCAATAATTATTAAGGTTGATGGTAGCGCTGTATTAACCCCTAATTCAATATGTACATAGTGACTCCATATACCCATAACCTGACCTTGAGTTACCCTTCTCATATATAATACCGCCAAGTACCCGCCAAGTACCCGGCCACCCAGTGGGGGAAGAGAAAAGTGCAACAAGGCCAAACTTAGGGAGAAATCAATAGATCTCTAACAGGATAACTACCCCTGGCAAGTAAATTTGTGAGGAGCATCCCTGCCTAAACTTCAGGGTGCTACATTACCTTTTCTTTTTATACTTTACATCTTAGAGCTGAAGATCTTCAAAGCAATGGCTTTATTCCTTCGGGTGGGGTTATAATGGTGATAACAATAGACCATGCCTGCACAGTGTGTTGAAAAGGCCACTAAAATAAGGTGACCAGATTTTTTAAATGAAATCCAGGTACATATTTTTTTTTTACTAGTAATGGCGGCAATAAGCGGCTCTCTGCCCGTCGCCACCCGCCTCACAGCCTCTCAAGTCTCACTCTCCGGGCCCGGCTACTACTGGGTGGGGAGCGGAGGAAGATCACTCTGCCAGGGAAGGCAAGGAGATAAGCAGTCAGGCGGCTGGCCGGGACTTGAGCCAAGGCAGAAGAACATGCGAGCGGAGTTGAATGGGCATGCACCCAAAACTGAAGAAATATTCCCTCCGCTCCGACAGCACATGATCATCAGAAAGGGGCACAGATAATGAAAAAAATACACCCCCCTAAGCTAGTAGGAGCGGCGGAGCGGGGTGTGTGTAATTCAGATTTTTTTTTTCATTCTGCACTGACTGTCTTTGAAATTACCCCTGCCCCTGTTCAAATCCAATCCCGGGGACAAACCGGGGACAGACTTGGTCCGGGGACAGTGTCCTCAATCCGGGGACTGCCCTCGGAAACCGGGGATGTGTGGTCACCCTACACTAAAGGCCTGTACACACAATCAGAAAATCGTACGAAAAATACAGTTTTTGAAGCGATTGTACGATAATCTGATCGTTAGTATACAGCTTTCGTCCGAAATTTTTAGAAGGGGCAAACATGAAAATGTTTCTCGTACGATACCAGATCGTATGATTTTTGTTTAATCAGTAAGTTTTTGTCCGAAAATACAATACAAATACACTACAAAACACATGACATCACTTTTCATTTTTGTACTTTAGTAACCTCTTCATTTTCGATCTGGAGTCTAGCATGCAAAAACCAAACGACAATCATTTGTCCGATAATCTCATTCTGAGTACTAAGTTTAAGGATGGCAATATATTATACAATTTTCTTATTCAATTTCCTTTAGATTTACCTTCAACTATGTAGTGCAAGGACCTGCCTGACTGTGTACAAATTAAAAATGTTTAGGTTTGACCTCATATTATATGGTCTTGGTAAATTTAAAGGAAAATTGTACAAGAAAGTTGTAAAATGTATAGCCAGTGTCAGACTTGCACGTACCTGATCGACGAGCCCAATGGAGCAGAGGAAGGTCCCCCGTATGGATCCAACTCGCGGCCCCTGGTAGTGCAGACAGGAGGCACAGGAGTGCAGAAGGGTATGAGAGCCTGGTGAGAAGTTGCTGGGAGACGGCTCAGGATCTGGATGCAGAAGAGAAGATGAACCACACAAGCTGCAGGAAGGTAGGCAGGTACACTGGAGGGTGAAGCTGAGCAGGAGCAGGGGAGAATGGTCAAGTAACAGGCAAGGTTGGCAACGGTCAGACAACGTGGTACAGAGGAGCAGGCAGGTTTAGGGTCAAAGCCAAGCCGTGGTCAGATGCAGGCGAAAGGCAGGAGAAGCCCAAGTAACAAGCCGGGTGGTCAGAAGGTCAAAGTTCAGGCAGATAGCAGGTGCAGGATAAACAGTAAGCTGCAGATCAGACAGCACCGGTCTGAAGTATTCCAGGGGTTTAAATGGACTGTTTGCCGCCAAGTGGCGCATGCGCACACGCACACTATCACGCACAGGCTCGCGCGCCCGCAGTTCAGGACGTGAACCAGCGCGCACAGGGGCATGCACAACAGTGTGCACCGGAGTGTACACATCAGCGTGCATCGCGCACCAAGGTGACCAACAACACGTCCGGCAAGGTGCGTTCTCTGACAGCCAGACTTAGAGTCTCCATCATAAGGTATTATGATAAGGTGACAATGTAGGAGCACAATTTGGAGACTGGGAGAGAGCATTGCCACCCAATAACAGGAACTGCCTGAAAAATAATCCTCAGGTATTATTTTAACATATTAAAGCTTCAATGAGATTTTATCGATTAGTGATACACTTACTTTAACCCTTTTGCTTCCACCAACATAAGTCATAAGCAGTGTCATCTGCACTAACACACTCCCCCAGCACCACCACCGGCTGTCCTTAGCTTGGATGCGGGCGGTGAAAGCGTGGCGGGCTTGGGGAAAGCTGCTCCGGTGTCCTCCCCTGGAGCAGCTTTTGTGGTGTCTCCTCTCTCCTCCTCCTGGTGCTAGGCATCTAATAGGATCGCAAGACATTTTGGCTAATCGGGAAATAGGTTTCATACCGATTGGCTGGGAGGAGGATCAGTGTTGCAACAGCGAATTTTCAGTGTTACTCTGCGTCCTGAGTCCACCCTATTTTGAAGCCTATTAGAGCTTATGGTCTATGGCTCTAATCAGTGCTTCAAAAAAAAACCCTGGCTGCTGTAATTCATATGCCAGGTGACCTGAAAGGGGCCGCACACATGAATGGGGGGCGGCCGTGGTGGCATTGGATAGATTCATGCTATGCATGAATCCAGCCATTATGCATATCCGGGGTGGCGAGGATAGGGGGGCTGCGCCCGGGTACCCCTAATTGATGGGCCGCCCCGGTCATAAGTCAGTAGCAGGAGGAATGTTTACACGCACGTATAAATCTGACAAGCTGACTTCGGCTGCCAGGTGGAAGTGATCGGGCCACCCAATAGCTTCCACAGCCCCCCAGTAGTGTGCCCCCCATCGCTATGTTTCCAAGGCTCTGATATCCCACCTGCAGACCCGGTACTCCTATGGCTGGTGTCGCTGGGTAGAGGGGAGAGAGACTAGCGAACCTCCATTCGCTGATTCCCCTAGCTAGAATGAGCATGAAAGCGAAGTGCTATATGTCACATCCAGGTTGAATTGCCAATTTCCTTGGCCTCTGTGGCTGGGTATATCAAGAATAGATCCGTGATGTCTCCTTAAATAGAACCTGGCTAAACAAAATGCTTTGTTCCCCTTTGAGATAAAAGTGATAAAAAAAAGTAAAAAAAATGTAAGTTACATCTAAGCACTTAAACCTTCTCTAAATTGATGACATGCTGGGTGTTTTTAAAACATTGTGTAGCAATACCCCCTAAAGGGCTGCTGATATATTTTTGGTCCTGCCGTTACCCCCAGTATTAAGAGTCTATAACTATGATGAGAGATGCAGAATAGATGCGAGCAAAAGTCACTTTTAGTCTTTTCCCAATGCTTTAATAAAAGAACTTGAAGTAGCAGTAGGACAGAGGGTTTGGGGAAAGTTCCAGATACCTTTTAGCAGATCACTGATGGATTCCTTCCGATCCAAAGGACAAACAGTTTCTTCAACAGATCTTGAACACCCGGACAGGCCTCTCACACAGACCTAGCAGCCAGTAGTGTTTCTAGTTAAGCCTCTCTCACAGGACGTATCGATCGGTGGAACTCCTGGATAATCCTCTCTCACAGGACTTTGTAGCCAGTAGTTAGTTAATTGTAGAACAGCTTCACAGTACCAGGACCTTTAAGCCATCCGGTAGTACTGTGAGGGTAGATTAGCTTAGGTGCGTCCTCCAAACGAGTCTCCAGACCCTTCCTGAGAGACCAGCCTTCAGCCTGGTTCTCTCCAGCAAGAGTCCTCCCCTGGATCTCCTCAGCTTGGCTTGGTTTCTTCCACGCAGGCAAGACAGCCTAGGACCACCTCCGGATTAGTAGGCCCCAGACAGGCTTCTGGGCCTACTCGCAGCAACACGGTCTCAGGCCAGCAGGCCCCCCGAGGTAGACAGCCTTAGGCCAGGAGGGCCATGAGGTCAGAGAGAACTTGAAACATGGCATCTGCCCCTTAAATACCTTCCCCCAGAATGCACATCAGCAAGAATACTCCCACTGGGCTGTTTCTGAAGAAAAGAATATTCAATACACTTTAGTTTGCTGTATTTCTCATCCTGTCCTGTGGTAACAGTGACGCCTACTGGCAACAGTGAGAATTGCACAACACAACCAAAGTTGAAACAGAAGCTAATTTAACTTTGTACAATAAATCTGAGCTGTGTACAGCTCAGCCAAACTAAATTTACAACATAGCCCCTATTCTTTAGGAACAGGGTGCTACATACTCCCCCCACTAGAATAGACGATGTCCTCATCGTCAAAAAAATTACTCTCAAGCCTGAGAGTAGGTATCTGAACCAAAAAAAACTTGGATGGGAAAGGGAAGGGTAAGGTAGTAAAAGAAGAATGTTTACAGATTCAAACATTAACACACAGTATGGTTACATCGACAGATGTTACAGGAACCTCACTATCTATCTAACCACCCACACTCTAGCAGCTTGATAGGAGATCTGGTTCACCTGAAAAAGGACAAAGTTATGCACACAAAAATATAAAACAGCATCACTGATCAATTGGGAGCAAAACCTCACTCCCTGGAGAATGAAACTTTCCTCACCATTTTAAATGCAGAGCAACTAAAATGTAACTTGAAAGTCCATCCCTGGCTATAAGTAACTTCTACCACCTAGTGGCAGAAATCAGTATGGAAGAAGTCCTTGATGGCAAAATATTGAAATTACTGTACACAGCTAGAAAATCTTGACCACAAAGTTCTCTAAACCTATAACTATCTGGCTATGTATTCCATAGTCCATTGAGAATAAATAATTTTTCTCAATCTCTTTTTTTAGAACTGAAGACTCTTCTCTGTGTTTAAACAGGAACAAACTGTTGATTTTAAAGCAAAGACTGATATTTGCCAGTTGAACTAAGACAGTCCCTTTAAATGGTTACCAATAAAAGCGAGGATCTGGCAAAGTAACTGTTTTCCCTTGGTTATCCGCAGTAGTGACAAAGTAAACAACATTGTCTTTTCCAGGTCTGCAGATGACCACTTTGTCAGAGTAGATATGCCGGCCATAGTTCCATTGAAGCAGGCATCTGTCATAACTCTCGTCCATGGCAGATGAATAGCCAGCTTTCCTGAAAGGCTTTGGTACAGCCAAATGGTCCCAGACAGCTTCACTGTACCACTGCTCTCGCTTTGATTCAATTTCATGCATAGTCTCTGAAGAAACATATGGAAATTCCAAACCATATTTGTGGCAACTCTTTTTATGAGTATTCTTTGCAAGCGAGCAACCTTTGGTAAAGCTCTGATATTCCCCAATCCAGGAAGCACACATGGATTCAGAGACTTTTGCACCATGGCTTTAGCAGACAACTTTTTAGTTTCAACTGGACTGGTAACTTTAGGCAGAGGCTCACTAGTAACACTGGGTGGTCCCACACTAGGTGATGTCTCCCCAAAATCTAAAGCTGTCCATTCTGAAAAAGTGAAGGCAGAAGCAACATCCTTACTATTAGCCCACAACAGTTCTTGTGACATGGTTTCAAACAGTTCATCATCACCAGATAGGTCAGACAAGGAATCCAGCTCAGAATCCCTTAATTCCTCTGCAGGCATATATTTACATATTGTCCCCACAGAAATACTTTTCCCAGATTTCTCACCAGTTCCTGACGTGGACTTTCCAGGGGTAATGCCTTCCTCTGGTTCCGGTTCTAGTAGTCTCTGGGGTAGGCCTCGACCGCGGGATGCCTTCACATAGCTCACCTTCCTCTGGACAGGTGCAGTGGGCACAGTAGCAGTGGCGATGTCTGCTGATGGCACTTTAGGAACAGTAGCAGCGACATCATCAACAGGAATACTCACAGTAGCAGGCGTGATGAGTGCAGATTTCACAGCAGGAGCAAAGGCAGCAGCCTCCACTGTAGCAACACCTGTGGCCCAATCAACTCTGTAGGCACGGGACGGCATGGTAGGGTGTTCCACAGCAAATAGGTACTCCCCGCAGTGCAAGCAACGAACAAATGGACGGGGATGTACGGCCAGTCCTTCACACATGTGGCACAACATACCCAGCGCTTCATGGTCTTCAACGGTATATAGCACAAAACGACCATGCGGCTTCAGGCAGATGCCGGTATCTGTTAGCAGGGTTCCGGACAGCATAGCACTTGCAGCGGTGCGGGCAGGAAACATCTTGGACTCCACTGTAGATTGCACCAGAGAAAATTCAGCCATGACTGAGCTCTGATCTTCTCTGAGTAGTAACACAGCTCTTTCTCTTCAGCGCCAGACACACACACAGCATCTCACGCAGCAGCAAGTAGTGACTCCTCCCACTTGCTCTTCTAGTCACGTAGCTCCCGGGCTTTTATGGCTCCACCCGCAGCCTACGCAGTTAGAAAAGTGATTTGCTATTAACCCCTGTTTTCCTGGAGAAAGTGACAAAGTCCAGGGCCCCTCCTTAGCATAGACTCTCGGGTTCTTCTTATTGATTGGAGGGCAACGGCATCCCGGACTACGAGCCCCCACATGTAGCAATACCCCCTAGAGGGCTGCTGATATATTTTGGGTCCTGCCGTTACCCCCAGTATTAAGAGTCTATAACGATGATGAGAGATGCAGAATAGATGCGAGCAACAGTCACTTTAGTCTTTTTCAAATGCTTTAATAAAAGAACTTGAAGTAGCAGTAGGACAGAGGGTTTGGGGAAAGTTTCAGATACCTTTTAGCAGATCACTGATGGATTCCTTCCGATCCAAAGGACAAACAGTTTCTTCAACAGATCTTGAACACCCGGATATGCCTCTCACACAGACCTAGCAGCCGGTAGTGTTTCTAGTTAAGCCTCTCTCACAGGACGTAGCGATCGGTGGAATTCCTGGATAATCCTCTCTCACAGGACTTTGTAGCCAGCAGTTAGTTAATTGTAGAACAGCTTCACAGTACCAGGACCTTTAAGCCATCCGGCAGTACTGTGAGGGTAGATTAGCTTAGGTGCGTCCTCCAAACGAGACACCAGGCCCTTCCTGAGAGACCAGACTTCAGCCTGGTTCTCTCCAGCAAGAGTCCTCCCCTTGATCTCCTCAGCTTGGCTTGGTTTCTTCCACACAGGCAAGACAACCTAGGACCACCTCCGGATTAGTAGGCCCCAGACAGGCTTCTGGGCCTACTCGCAGCAACGCGGCCTCGGGCCAGCAGGCCCCCCGAGGTAGAAGAGAATGAGCCTTAGGCCAGGAGGGCCATGTGGTCAGACAGAGCGTGGAACATGGCATCTGCCCCTTAAATACCTTCCTCCAGAATGCACAGCAGAAAGAACACTCCCACTGGGCTGTTTCTGGAGAAAAGAATATTCAATACACTTTAGTTTGCTGTATTTCTCATCCTGGCCTGTGGTAACAGTGACACCTACTGGCAACAGTGAGAATTGCACAACACAACCAAAGTTGGAACAGAAGCTAATTTAACTTTGTACAATAAATCTGAGCTGTGTACAGCTCAGCCAAACTAAATTTACAACATAGCCCCTATTCTTTAGGAACAGGGCGCTACAATTGTTTATTTAAATACAGTAATATTCAGACATAAAAAGATTTTTTAAACTTGTGTGAAAAAAAAAAGAAAAAACGAAATAACTCTGGTAGCAAAATTAATAATGTAAGTATTAATACAGCACTATAAAGTGTAACTGTCCAGGCTTTTGCAATAAATTTTCAGTTGCTATGATTATGTACTTATTGGGGCAATTTGGGGCACTGTAAGGAAACAAACAGAGGGCCTGGCCACACTGAAGACAGTGGGAAGGGTTTAAATTAACATTGTTATCTGAGATTTCCTCTCAACTGCTTCCAGGACAGGATGTAGCAGGGATATGCAATTAGCGGACCTCCAGCTGTTGCAAAACTACAAGTTCCATCATGCCTTTGCCTCTGGGCGTCATGCTTGTGGCTGTCAGAGTCTTGCTATGCCTCATGGGACTTGTAGTTCTGCAACAGCTGGAGGTCCGCTAATTGCATATCCCTTATGTAAAGTAAAAACTTCCCAATGGGATACAGACAGAAAAAATATATAAATTTGCAGGGGTTTTAACCCATCTCCACTATCTGAAAAAAAAAAAAAGATTGACCTATATATATACTTTATTACTGTACCAGTGGATGTCTCACAGACAAATACAGTATTAGAACAGTCCTAAGAAAACTAGCAAGATATAGACAAAAAGCTGAAGCTTTAGGCCCACCTTAACCGGTTCCCGACCGGCTCACGCAGATATATTGCGGCAGAATGGCTCTCCTGGGCGAAATCCCGTACATATACAGCTTCGCCCAGGAGAGCCACCAGAGGGCGCGCGCGCGCCCGCTGCACAGCGGGGAACTCGATGTGTGTGGCCGGCGTGTGCGATCGCCGCCGGCCACGCGCGATCGCGTGCACGAGCGATCGCGTGCACGAGCAGCAGCACGGGGGTCTGTGTGCGTAAACACACAAATCCCCATGCTATCAGAGGAGAGAAGACAGATCGTGTGTTTCTGCAAAGTAGAATCCACGATCTGTCATCTCTCCTAGTCAGTCCCCTTCCCCCCACAGTTAGAACACACAATAGGGAACACAGTTAACCTCTTGATCGCCCCTAGTGTTAACCCCTTCCCTGCCAGTGACATTTACATAGTAATCAGTGCATATTTATAGCACTGATCGCTCTGTAAATGTGAATGGTCCCAAAAATGTGTCGAAAGTGTCAGACCTGTCCGCCGCAACGTCGCAATACTGCAAAAATCACTGCCATTACTAGTAAAAAAAATAAAAATAATAAAAACGCCATTTAAATGCCAGAAATCTTTCCCATAGTTTGTAGACGCTATAACTTTTGCACAAACCAATCAATATACGCTTATTGCGTGTTTTTTTAACCAAAAATATGTAGAAGAATAGATATCGGCCTAAACTGAGAAAAACATTTATTTATTTATTTTACATAGCAAAATGTAAAAGATATTGGGTTTTTTTCAAAATTGTCGCTCTTTTTTTGACTCTGCAAGATCCACCTGCTTCTCCCACAATATTCAAACAAATCTCAGCATTCCTAGACAGCTTTCCTGCACCATCAATATATTGTTGAAAGCTCACTTTCCTTCCACATTTCCTCACTGGACACATCAAATCTTAACAACCTACGCCCCATCTCCTTGCTCCCCTTCTTATCCGAACTCCTTGAACGTCTGGTCTTCAACCGACTGAGCGTCCACCTTGCTGATAATAGCCTTGTTGATCCCTTTCAGTCTGGATTTCGTTCTCAACACTCCACAGAATCTGCTCTCCTAAAACTAACAAATGATCTACTAACGGCCAAAACCAATGAACACTATTCTGTGCTCTTACTCCTGGACCTCTCTGCTGCCTTTGATACGGTTGACCACCCCCTCCTCCACAAAAAACTCCACGCCTTTGGTCTCTGTGACTGTACTCTTTGCTGGTTCTCTTCCTAATTATCCTTTAGCGTTTCTTACAACTCTACTTCCTCCTCTCCTCTTCCTTTCTCTGTTGGGGTCCCCCAAGGTTCTGTTCTTGGACCTCTCCTATTTTCAATCTACACCTCCTCCCAGGGTCAGCTGATAGCCTCCCATTGCTTCCAATACCACCTCTATGCTGACGACACCCAAATATATTTCTCTACCCCTCAGTTTACTCCCTCTTTCTCCTCACGTGTCACTAATTTACTATCAGCTATATCAGTGTGGATGTCACACCACTTCCTAAAACTCAATCTATCCAGAACCGAACTTATAAATCTTGCTCCCCATGTATCCCTTCCCCTGATCTCTCTGTCAAAATTGATGGCACAACCACTAGCGTTGCTAGCCAGGTGCGGGGGGGGGCAGGCCGCACCCGGGTGACACCCACCAGAGGGTGACACCCGTGGGTAGCGCAGCGGCACCACACTGACATCGCCCGCCCGCCTGCTGCCCTGTGCCTTAGGCTCACGCTGCGGCTGTGTCCCTCAGTGGAGCGGAAGGAAGCCGCCGCCCCCTCTGCCTCCTCTCTGTTTACATCCACAGAGGAGGAGGAGGAGCCCGCGCTCGAGGGACACACCGCTGTGTGTATCTGCCGCTCTGTTCTGAGGTCTGTAAGGTAAGGGGGGCATCTTTACTGATGGGGGGAGGGGGTGTCTGTACTGCTGGGGTTTGCACCAGGGGGGGGGGCTGTAACTGAGGGGGGTGTCTGTACTGAGGGGGGTGTCTGTACTGAGGGGGGTGTCTGGTACTGAGGGAGGTGTCTGGTACTGACGGGGGGGTCTGGTGCTGAGGGGGGTCTGGTGCTGAGGGGGGGTCTGTAACTGAGGGGGGGGGTCTGTAACTGAGGGGGTATCTGTAACTGAGGGGGTATCTGTAACTGAGGGGGTGTCTGTAACTGAGGGGGTGTCTGTTACTGAGGGGGTGTCTGTTACTGAGGGGGGTCTGTTACTGAGGGGGGTCTGTTACTGAGGGGGGTGTCTGTACTGAGGGGGGTGTCTGTAACTGAGGGGTGTCTGCACTGAGGTGGGGGTGTCTGTACTGAGGGGGAGGTTCATACTGAGGGAGGCGGGTCTATATTGATGGCGGGGAGTCTGTACTTAGTGCAGCGGGTTTGTACTGAGGGAGGGGATCTATACTGTGGGAGTGGAGTCTGTAGTTGTTGGGGGGTGACACCATTTTTTTTCGCACCGGGTGACACCAACCCTAGTGATGCCACTGGGCACAACTATAAGCCCATCCCCGCATGCCAAGGTTCTAGGTGTAGTCCTGGACTCTGAACTCTCCTTTACGCACCGCGTCCAATCACTGTCCAAAGCTTGCCGCCTCAAGCTCCGCAACATCTGCAAAATACGCCCCTTTCTAACCAATGACACAACAAAGCTCTTAACTCACTCGCTGGTCATCTCTTGCCTCGACTACTACAACTCCCTTCTCATTGGCTTACCGCTACATAGTCTATCACCCCTTCCATCCATCATGAATGCTGCTGCCAGACTCATCCACCTTACCAATCGCTCTGTGTCTGCTACGCTTCTCTGTCAATCCCTACACTACCCAACAACTACTTACAAAGCCATCCACAATTTAGCCCCCACGCTAGCGGCTGCATACCGCGGTGATAACAACGGTATAGCGGGACTTTTCCAGAGCCTCTCCAATCCTATGGAATGCCTTACCCCAATCTGTCTGCTTATCTCCTACTCTATTAGCTTTTAGACGATCCCTGAAAACCCTTCTCTTTAGAGAATCCTACTCTACCCACACCTAACAACTGTATTTTAATTTTCTCCATCAGCTCACCCCCCACAGTTATTACCTTTTGTTTCACTTGACCCTGCCTTCTAGATTGTAAGTTCTAACAAGCAGGGCCCTCTGATCCCTCCTGTATTGATTTGTATTGTAAGTGTACTGTTTGCCCTTATGTTGTAAAGCGCTGCACAAACTGTTGGCGCTATATAAATCCTGTATAATAATAATAATAATTAAAAAGTGCCATGCAACAACCTTTACTCTGTGATTACCATGTGAATAATAAAGAAACATATACAAATAATATCAATATCTTTTACATGCCATGAAAATAATAATAATGTGTAATATCCTCCACAATAAATCTGTGATTTGTGTATGACAAATACACCACTTATTATAAAGTCAATTTATAAGGTATAACGTATTTTTCTCTCCATAAGATGCACTTTTTTCCCCCCCAAAAAATGTCTCTGCGTCTTATGGAGCGAATACTGACCAGGCCCCCCATCGCTGCCACCACCGCATCCGTCATGTTACAATACTGGACCAGCAGCGGCACTGACATCTTCCGCGAGCGCCAGGCGATCTCCCGCTGGGCCTGTCACTCAGCCACAGACAGAATACAGAGCAGCCTGAGTGGCCGAATGGAGTATGGCCACAGCGGCTGCTTGGACTGGTCTGTCTTCTATCTGAGTGACAGGCGGATGCATACAGGGATGTCAGTCTGTACAACGTGGAGGTGGCACAGGTAAGGCTGCATTTCATGGCACTGATCTGGCTGCATTTCATGGGCACTGGTCAGGCTGCATTTTATGGACACAGGTCAGGCTGCATTTTATTGGCACAGGTCAGGCTGCATTTTATGGGCACTGGTAAGGCTACATTTTATTGGCATGGGTCAGGCTGCATTTCATTGGCACTGGTCAGGCTGCTTTTCATGGGCACTGGTAAATATATTAGTACAATATTTGGTTCAGAATATTTTTTTCTTGTTTTCCTCCTCTTATGGTCAGGTGCGAAAAATACGGTATGTGTTCCTATGGTTCAATCCACATTTCATGCTTGAAATAATATGTGCTTTAAAATAATGTCTTTAAATTTAATTTATATTGTTTCTGCTTAAAAGGTAACTCCACTTTTGTGTGAAATAAAAAATAACAAATAAAAAATAATAATCTAACATATACAATTGTGACACAAGCCATATTGTTATTGAACTTTATTAACCACTTCAGCCCGGAAGGTTTTACCCCCTTAATTATCCAGACATAGACTGGGTGGAAGAAACTACGCATTCATCTAAGGCTCACCAGTTCTTAAATGTCTTGCAGGACAATTTTATGGGTCAGATGGACTGACAAATTCATGGGTCAACTAGAAACAAAGCGTTACTAGACCTACTGCTTACCAACAATACAGACCTTTTTATGAATGTGGAAATACTGGGCCATTTAGGAAACAGCGATCACAGGTCGATTAGTTTTGGTATAAATCACACAAAAAGGAAACATAAGGGGAATACAAAGACACTGAATTTCAAAAGAACCAACTTTCCTTAACTACGATCCTTGCTAGAAGATATTAATTGGGATACAATCTTAGGAACAAAGAACACATAGGAAAAATGGATATGCTTGAGGAGCATATTACATAAGGGCATTAAGCAGTGCATCCCAATGGGAAATACATTTAAAAGAGCTAATAAAAGTCCTGGGTGGCTTAACTCCATGTTAAAATGCATATAAAAACAAAGGATAAGGCCTTAAAAAAATACAAGGCTGAGGGATCATCATCAGCATTCCAACTTTTACAAAAAATACAACAAGAAATGTAAGGGTGCAATCAGGGCGGCTAAGATAGAACATGAAAGGCACATAGCGGAGGAGAGTAAGTACATAAATAGTAAGAAAGGGAGGTCAGATCATATTGGTCTCAAAGAATAATGAAGGAAATCTGGTTACTAAGGAACGAGAGATGGTGAAGGTATTGAATTTATTGTTCTCTTCAGTCTTCATGAGGGAATCTGGGGGCTTCAGTAACCAAAACTGCAATGTTTATCCTCATGACATGTCACAGGAAGCTAACATTACTAACAGAGGACAGAATTTAAAATAAACTTTAGAAATTAGAAAAAATTGAAATTAGAAAAACATAACATTAATAAGTCACCGGGACCAGATGGCTTGCACCCGAGGGTCCTTAAGGAACTCAGTCAAGTAATTGCCAGAGCAGTGTTCCTAATTTTTTAAGAACAGTCTACTGACTGGAATGGTACCAGTTAGGAGAAATGCCAATGTAGCACCAATATTTAAAAAAGGGCCAAGATACATCCCTGAGAATTACAGACCAGTTAGCCTAACATCAATTGTATGCAAGGTCTTGGAGCAGTCGATAAGGGACTATATACAAGATTTTAGTAATGACAACGGTATCATTAGCAGTAATCAGCATGGATTCATGAACAATCGTTCTTGCCAAACCAATCTATTAACCTTCTATGAGGAGGTGAGCTGCCATCTAGATAAAGGAAGGCCCGTAGGCGTGGTGTATCTGGATTTTGCAAAAGCATTTGGTACAGTTCCCATAAACGTTTACTGTACAAAGTAAGTTCTGTTGGCATGGAGCATAGGGTGAGTACATGGATTGAAAACTGGCTGCAGGGGTGAGTTCAGAGGGTAGTGATAAATGAGGAGTACTTGGAATGGTCCGGGGTGGAAAGTAGGGTCCCCCCAGGGTTCTGACCTGGGACAAATCCTATTTAATTTATTCATAAATGACCTGGAGGATGGGATAAACAGCTCAATCTCTGTATTTGCAGACAATACTAAGCTAAGCAGGGCAATAACTTCTCCGCAGGATGTGGAAACCTTGCAAGAAGATCTGAACAAATTCAAGGGGTGGGCAACTACATGGCAAATGAGGTTTAATGTAGAAAAATATAAAATAATGCATTTGGGTGGCAAAAATATGAATGCAATCTACTCACTAGGGGGAGAACCTCTGGGGGAATCTAGGATGGAAAAGGACTTGGGGTCCTAGTAGATGACAGGCTCAGAAATGGCATGCAATGCCAAGCTGCTGCAAGCAAAGATAAAAAAATATTGGCATGCATTAAAAAGGGATTAACTCCAGAGATAAAACGATAATTCTCCCACTCTACAAGACTCTGGTCCGGCCTCACCTGGAGTATGCTGTTCTGTTCTGGGCACCAGTCCTCAGGAAGTTTGTGCTGGAACTGGAGAGAGTCCAGAGAAGGGCAACAAAACTAATAAAGGGACTGGAGGACCTTAATTATGAGGAAAGATTACAAGCACTGAACTTGTTCTCTCTGTAGAGGAGACGCTTGAGAGGGGATATGAATTCAATGTACAAATACCATACTGGTGACCCCACAATAGGGATAAAACTTTTCAGCAAAAGGGAATTTAATAAGACCCACGGCCATTCACTAAAATTAGAAGAAAAGCCGTTTAACCTTAAACTGCGTAGAGCGGTTAGGATGTGGAATTCTCTTCCATTTATTTTCATGGCAAATATTGATAATATTTGTATATGTGATTATCATTCACAAAGTAATCACAGAGTAAAGGTTGCTGTGAAGCACTTTTTATTAATTGATTTCAGTGGATATGGGAATATACAATGTGGGCAGCAACAGCACAACTCAGTCTGAATATATATGCAAATGGAATAAGTTGTGTAGAGAATTGAGTACAATGTTTACATTCTGTAGCAGAAGTGGCTGTCAAATTGCACCTGTTCCTGTGTAAAATTACATTTGCAGATAGTATGCAAGTGTCATTGACTAATACAGTGTAACAATGTTCTATCGTAGTTACTATTTCATTCATGTATAGATCAAAGGTGTCACATTTGGTCTGCATATGGCATCAGTTAAAAAAAAAATCTTATATGTAAAAAAAACTTTAATTAATAATTTTAAAAAAATAGTGTTACTCTGCATAAAAAGTATATATTTTATTCTATCATTTGTTTTGTTTAACCACTTCCATACAGGGCTTTTTATACCACTTCCATACCGGGCCTATTCTGGCACTTCTCTCCTACATGTACAAATCATCATCATTCTTTTGCTAGAAAATTACTCAGAACCCCCAAATATTATATATGTTTTTTTTACCAGACACCCTAGGGAATAAAATGACGGTTGTTGCAACTTTTTATCTTGCACGGTATTTGCGCAATAATTTTTCAAATGCCTTTTTTTTGGGAAAAAAAATGGTTTCATGAATTATAAAAATAACAAAACAGTAAAGTTAGCCCAATTTTTTTGTAAAATATGAAAGCTTATGTTACGCCGAGTAAAAAGATACCTAACATGTCATGCTTTAAAATTGTGCACACTCATGGAATGGTGCCAAACTTCGGTACTTAAAAATCTCCATAGGCGATGCTTTGAAATTTTTTACAGGTTACCAGGTTAGAGTTACAGAGGAGGTCTAGTGCTAGAATTGTTGCACGTGCTCTAATGCATGCGGCGATACCGCACATATGTGGTTTGAACGGCGTTTACATATGCGGGCGGGACTTACGTGTGCGTTCGCTTCTAAGCGCGAGCTATTGGGGACGGGCGTTTTAAAAAAATATATATATATATTTTTATTTTTTACACTTTTTTTTTTTTTACACTTTTATTCCTATTACAAGGAATGTAAACATCCCTTGTAATAGGAATGTGTGTGACAGGTCCTCTTTATGGAGAGATGCGGGGTCAAGAAGACCCCACATCTCTCCTCCAGGCTGGAAAGCATGAGATCGTGAAAAAAATTTCACTGATCTCATACTTACAGCCGCAATGGCGGCTTTGTTTACATTTGAGGACCCGGGCGTGACGTCATCACATCGCGCCCGGGCCTCCAACGGTCACCAGTCATCTCTATGCTCGTCACGTGACCCACCACCGGCGCCGACGATTCTCTCCGGGTCCCCGATGGCACGGGAGAGCCCGGAGAAGCACCGGATGGCGACAGGAGGGGGGTGATGTCCCCTCCCTCCGCCTATAAGAACGATCAAGCGACGGAAACGCCGCTATGATCATTCTTATGGTGCGCAGGATCGCCGGCTGAAAAAAAGGATATCTGAATGATGCCTCTAGCTGCAGGCATCATTTAGATATCCCCCCTCAAACCCAGGACGTCATATGAAGTCCACCCGGAGGGGGAGAGGGTTCCTGCCGGCGTCATTTTACAATGGCCCAGTATGGAAGGGGTTAAAGAAGAACTATCTCCAGAAAAAAGTTTGTTAAAAAGGACCATCACTTATCTGATGCACTAGGCATCAAATCACTACAAAGCCCCCCACCTCCCCCTGCAATGTGAAACACAAGAAAAAAAAAATGTATTTTTATTTTTTGTTTGTTTACCTTTCATTTTATTTTTTTAACTTAGCCCCACCCCTTGACCGCCATTCTGACAATGACATCTCTCTGTGCTCTGAAGCCTTCTGGGAGACATATCCCAGAATGCTTCAAGCTCCATTTATGCAGCTGAAGGTGGGCTGCCTGAACCCAAAAGAAACAACCGGCACCTGATGTCGGGACTAAAGATAAACCTAGGTCCTGGCTAGAGATGGCCTTGCGGTTCGCCCCCCGGTCGGTTTGTGGCGAACTTTGGGTGTTCGCTATTTGCCAAACCGGCGGACATATGGCGCTGTTCGCGGCCACTATATTCTTTTACATTGTGAAGAACTTTGACCCATGACACATCCATCATTTGGTACAGGACAGCCAATTGAGACATTTCAGCACATGGACATTTTACATTCTGTCTTTTGTCAGTGTAGGGAAAGGTTGCTGTGTGGAGCAGGGACAGACTGTAATCACTAGCTATTAGATCCACAAAAGTTCTTTTAAGGACTGGTATAGGTGTACTATTGTTTGGTGTGCAGTATAGAGGGGTGTAATACACTTATAATATACTTTCAAATATAGAAAGCATATTATAGTGCATTTCTATTGTGCAGCATTGTGACTGCAGTGCTGAGCGATTCTGCAGCTGTCTTTTGTCAGTGTAGGGAGAGGTTGCTGTGTGTAGCAGGGACAGACTGTAATCACTAGCTATTAGGTCCACAAAAGTCCTTTTAAGGACTGGTATAGGTGTACTATTTGGTGTGCAGTATATAGGGGTGTAATACACGTCTAAAATACTTTCAAATATAGAAAGCATAGTATAGTGCATTTCTACTGTGCAGCATTGTGACTGCTGAGCGGTTCTGCAGCTCTTTTGTCAGTGTAGGGAGAGGTTGCTGTGTGTCGCAGGGACAGACTGCAGCGACACAAATCGCTAACGAATATAGGTCCACAAAAGTCCTTTAAAGAACTGGTATAGGTGTACTATTAGGTGTGCATTATATAGGGGTGTAATACACGTCTAAAATACTTTCAAATATAGAAAGCATATTATAGTGCATTTCTACTGTGCAGCATTGTGACTGCTGAGCGGTTCTGCAGCTCTTTTGTCAGTGTAGGGAGAGGTTGCTGTGTGTCGCAGGGACAGACTGTAGCGACACAAATCGCTAACGATTATAGGTCCACAAAAATCCTTTTAAGGGCTGGTATAGGTGTACTATATCACCCCTAAATTTGGGATACCCGTTACAATAACTTATATAAAAAAAAAAATTATGGCAACTTTTCCAATAGCAGGATCATCTCCTGCACCCCCTTCATAGCCTGGCCTTGCCTCTCCTCCATGGCCTTCATGCGCTCCCGAATTAATGAAATTTTGCAGATAAAAAAAGAATGCTTGTCGTTGTCAATCGCAGATTCGCTTAATACTTCTGGTATGTCAGTGTCCATGTTGTGGGACTATGTGTGCACAGCTAGTAAGTATTTTGTGGCTGCAAATATGACCTGGAGGTTTTTAATGTTCGCCTGCCATTAAAATGAATGGGACACGCTGCAAACCTGCGGTTCACGAACATTTGTGCGCGTTCGCGAACCATCCCGTTAGATGTTCGTCCATCACTAGTCCTGGCAGCAGCATAGCAGATCACAGAAGGACAATGTTGGATCCATTGGGCAGGTGAGTATGTGAGTTTAGCACAATGTTGCGTGACAGGTAAGGGTGAAAACAGAGGAGAGGCAAACTGAAGCTCCTCTTGAAAGTCTCCAGGGTATCCTGTGCACATAGCACTTGTCACCATCTAAGTTCATGCAGGGGTTGCTGAGCTATGTTGTCAGATAGATAGCCCTGCCTACCCATCTAGCAATGCAACAACACTGATCAAAGTAGATGGATTTCTGAGTGACAGCTCAGGAGTAGAGGACATGTGACAGGCAGTGCAAACAAAGCCCACACAGCCCCTACCCTGCCCCTATTAAGCTGCCAGACAAAACATTGCTCTGCTGTGAAATGCTGCCTCATCTCTTCTGTTTAGTGTACACTGAGTCTGGACCTAAAAGCCTGTAATTCAGGGGAACAGAGAGAGTGGGAACTTGTGTTATGATGAATGATTGCAGCTGGAGAAGAGCACTTTCATTCACAAAACCACAAGCTGACAACAGCAGAAGCCAGGTACTACCTTAGGCTGACTTGAACAAGTGTAGTAGGGTGGAGCTCAGTGCTGGCTGTAATTTCCCACCATGAGAATGTCCATATTTTTATTTTTTAATACTGTATTGTTCTTTTTTTAAACTACACTAAAAGTATGATTCTGGTACAAATCATTGCAAAGTTGACAAATTAAATAAAATTTTGCACTTTTTTTTAGACACTGGCATTAAGAGCAGGCGTTTGAGAAGCGTTTGACAGGCGTTACAAACGCCCCTCAAACGTGTATGCACAAGATACAGTATAATAGACGGCACATTGGGCTGTTCACTCTAAACATTAGCGTCGCGTCAGGAGGCGTTTGAAGACTTTTAACGCCTCCCATTCAAGTCTATGGTAACACTCCGCAAACACTCTGGCAGGAGTTTTTCGACGTGGTTTTGGTGCGGCGCGTTAAAATTTGTTTATTTCTGTCACTTTCCATTGTGGAGCAGTTTAATGCTCATTAAACGCTACGAAACAACGCATAGGGCGTGTGTATTTTTAAGGCTTGTAAAACGCCCTATTCTAAAGCTCATTGACGCCTGTCTGACGCCCATACTAATGCCATACAAACGATATAGGAGCGTTTGTTGAACTTCCAGAAATGTAGTCAAGTGTGAACAAACCCTAAGATGACTTAGCCGCTTGACAAGTCGCACTCCATGCATTGCAATGGAACTGTTCTAATAGGAGCGACTCAAGTCGCTCCGACTTAGACAAAGGTTCCTGTACTACTTTGGGGCAGCTTGCATTGACTTCTATACAGAAGTCGTTTTGCAAGCCATGCCGAAGTCATGCTGTATGGGGCGGCTTCAGAGTCGGATGACTTTGAAGCCACCCCTGTGTGAACCGACACTAAATGTGACACCAAAAAAAGCAACAAAACAAATCTAAACAAAAGAATGTGTAAACATTATTTGAAGAAAAACAAAAATAAACAAAAAATCAACAGGCATATAATAGCTACGGGGGAGGGAAGAAGGAGGGAGGGAAGAAGGAATTAAGCTGGATTTGTCGGGTTAAACCAAGGGTTAAAAGTTAAGACTTTTTTTTATTGCTTCTCAGGTTGATTTAACTCACATCACATGCATTTCAAAATGCATCCCTTTAGATGACCAAATACAACAAACAAATGTAGCGGGGTCCCCAAATTTAACCCCTCTATACCCAAATTTAGGGGAAGGTTTGAGCTGTAGTTGGGCTCAGACCACCTTAATTGTTAGGACATTCTATTTTACACCGCAGGTAGTATACTGGTGTATAGTTCCCTGTGGCCTGTAGGTGGCGATGCCATAATGGGCCAGGGTTGAACCGCTGGTATAGTGCTGTGCCTTGGATGTCCGCTCTCGGCGGCTGTACGGTGGGCGTGGTCAACCTGCTGTGCATGCCAGGAGAGGATATAAAAGGGGCAGACACTACCTGTGAGAGGTGGTCGGTTCCGGTTCGAGCTCAGGGGGCCATCGTGGAGCGTGGTACCTGGCCCTCCTGGCCAGGGGCCCACGTACGCATCAGTCCCAGGCACCTTTATCCCTGGGGCTGTAGCAACAGCCTTGGGCCCAGCACCTTTAGCTGGGCCCCGTGTCCTGGAAGGAGAAATCCCAGGGTGCCTTTGGCATGGGGACCCGTTCTGAGATGAGGAGGCCGGGGGAGGACCCTTCTGAAGGACCGGTGAAAAGTTCACAGAGAAAGAAGGGCCCGTTAACTCTCTGGAGGGATTAGATCCATCCAACACCAGAGGATTGTGATTAACGGTTCTGTGGCAGAGAATCTCCTAGTCGCATCTAAAAGAGGAAAACTAAAGAAACTTCCGAGCATTAGACATGTGCACACTGAAATATTTTGTTTCGGAATTTCGTTTTCGTCCGAAAAATACATTTATTTAGTTACTCCAGAAATTTGTTTTATTTATTTCGTTTTTCGTTAGAAATTGCGTTCGTGCGAAAATCTGAATTAAAGTCGAATCTGTCATTGAAGGCTTATGGTGTCTGTCAAATGTTCAAAGAAGATTCGACGGAGCAGCGAAACCATACGACGCCGCAATCGTACATTTCCGGTCGAATGTTCTGCCTACAAGCTATAGTAGAATTCTAATGTTGTATGACTAGTAATAATTATATTTATTAATTATTATTACTAGTCAACCAACATTAGAATTTTTCTTTAGCTGAGCATTTGACCGGAAATGTACGATTGCAATGTCGTACAGTTTAGCTGCTCCGTCGAATCTTAGAACTTTTGACAGACACCATAAGTCTTCAATGACAGATTCGACGTTTGTATGTTTTTCGATGCTTTGTCGAATCTTCATCGTTCATGTTGAATTGTCAAGTTAGTTCTAACTATTTTACTGCTCCTCCTCTTTGGTTACAATCAGCCAATAACATTCATCATCATCATTATTTTTATTTTACTTTCCCCACCCAATTCCAGCAGCGATCTTTTCTCTCTATGTCGAATCTTTTCTCTCTATAATGTCGAATCTTTTCTCTCTATAATGTTGAATCTTTTCTCTCTATGTAGAATAATCTTGGACTAATAGAGTTAAGGTTAGGCACATTCGACCACAGGTTCGATAGACACAGATTGTTATTGTCAGCGTCAGGGATGAGCCGAACACCCCCCTGTTCGGTTCGCACCAGAACCTGCGAACAGACAGAATGTTCGAGTGAACGTTAGAACCCTATTAAATACAATGGACTCGAACGTTCGAAATCTAAAGTGCTAATTATAAAGGCTTATATGCAAGTTATTGTCCTAAAAAGTGTTTGGGGACCCGGGTTCTGCCCCAGGGGACATCAATGCAAAAAAAAGTTTTAAAAATTGACGTTTTTACGGGAGCAGTAATTTTAATAATGCTTAAAATGAAAAAATAAAAGTGACATTTTCCTTTAAATTTCGTACCTGGGGTGTGTGTATAATATGCATGTGAAGTGGCACTTGTTTCCCGTGCTTAGAACTGTCCCTGCACAAAATGTCATTTTTGAAGGAAAAAAAGTCATTTAAAACTCACTCGCGGCTATTAATGAATTGTCGGCTCCCGGCAATAGAAAAGTCATTGATAAAAAAGAAAAAAAAAAAGCGTGGGGGTCCCCCCAAATTCAATTACCAGGCCCTTCAGGTCTGGTATAGATATTAAGGGGAACCCCGCCGCAAATAAAATAAAAAAATGCGTGCGGTTCCCCCCAAATATCCATACCAGGCCCTTCAGATCTGGCATGGATTTTAAGGGGAACTCCACCCCAAATTTTAAAAAAAATGGCGTGGAGTCCCCCCAAAAATCCATATCAGACCCTTATCCGAGCACGCAACCTGGCAGGCCGCAGGAAAAGAGGGGGGGACGAGAGAGCGCTCCCCCCTCCTGAACCGTACCAGGCCACATGCCCTCAACATGGGGATGATGTCCCCATGTTGATGGGGACAAGGGCCTCATCCCCACAACCCTTGCCCGGTGGTTGTGGGGGTCTGCGGGCGGGGGGCTTATCGGAATCTGGAAGACCCCTTTAACAAAGGGGACCCCCAGATCCCGCCCCCCCATGTGAATTGGTAAGGGGTACATTGTACCCCTACCATTTCACGAAGAAAGTGTAAAAAAATGTAAAACAAAAAACACACAAACACCTTGGAAAAGTCCTTTATTAAAAAAAAAAAACAAAAAAAACATTCCAGTGATGAAATCCAGTGTCCCGCGGTGATCCGATGTCCAGCGCTGCCTGTCATAGGCGGAGCCTGAGCGGACCTGATGGGGAACTTCCTTCACTGTGTAATACATGAATAGACCCGCCCCTTCTAAAATTCCCCATCAGGTCCGCTCAGCCAATGAATAGGTGTAAGGCTAAGCGGACCAGATGCGGAACGTGAGAAGGGGCGGGTCTATTCATGTATTACACAGTGAAGGAAGTTCCCCATCAGCAGTGGCGTCACTAGGGTTGGTGTCACCCGGTGCGAAAAAAAATGGTGTCACCCCCCAACAACTATAGTCCCCCCTCAGTACAGACCCCCCTCCACTAACTACAGACCCCACTCCCACAGTATAGATCCCCTCCCTCAGTACAAACCCGCTCCACTAAGTACAGACTCCCCGCCATCAATATAGACCCGCCTCCCTCAGTATGAACCTCCCCCTCAGTACAGACACCCCCACCTCAGTGCAGACCCCCTCAGTTACAGACACCCCCCTCAGTTACAGACCCCCCTCGTACAGACACCCCCCTCAGTACAGACACCCCCCTCACTAACAGATCCCCCCTCAGTTACAGACCCCCCCTCAGTTACAGACCCCCCTCAGTACCAGACCCCCCCCTCAGTACAGACACCCCCCTCAGTACCAGACCCCCCCCTCAGTACAGACACCCCCCTCAGTACCAGACCCCCCCTCAGTACAGACACCCCCCTCAGTACCAGACCCCCCTCAGTACAGACACCCCCCTCAGTACAGACACCCCCCTCAGTACCAGACCCCCCTCAGTACAGACACCCCCCTCAGTACAGACACCCCCCTCAGAACAGACACCCCCCTCAGTACAGACACCCCCTCAGTATCAGACCCCCCTCAGTAACAGACCCCCCTCAGTTACAGATCCCCCCTCAGTTACAGATCCCCCTCAGTTACAGACACCCCCCTCAGTACCAGACTCCCCCCCTCAGTACCAGACCCCCCCTCAGTACAGACACCCCGCTCAGTACAGACACCCCGCTCAGTACAGACACCCCCCTCAGTACAGACACCCCCCTCAGTACCAGACACCCCTCAGTACCAGACCCCCCTCAGAACAGACACCCCCCTCAGAACAGACACCCCTCAGTACCAGACCTCCCTCAGTACCAGACCCCCCTCAGTACCAGACCCCCCTCAGTACAGACACCCCCCTCAGTACCAGACCCCCCCTCAGTACCAGACCCCCCTCAGTACAGACACCCCCCTCAGTACAGACACCCCCCTCAGTACCAGACCCCCCTCAGTACAGACACCCCCCTCAGTACCAGACCCCCCCCCTCAGTACAGACACCCCCCTCAGTACCAGACCCCCCTCAGTACAGACACCCCCCTCAGTACAGACACCCCCCTCAGTACCAGACCCCCCTCAGTAAAGACACCCCCCTCAGTACAGACACCCCCCTCAGAACAGACACCCCCCTCAGTACAGACACCCCCCTCAGTAACAGACCCCCCTCAGTAACAGATCCCCCCTCAGTTACAGATCCCCCCTCAGTTACAGATCCCCCCTCAGTTACAGACCCCCACTCAGTTACAGACCCCCCTCAGTACCAGACCCCCCCCCTCAGTACAGACACCCCGCTCAGTACAGACACCCCGCTCAGTACAGACACCCCCCTCAGTACCAGACACCCCCCTCAGTACCAGACACCCCCCTCAGTACCAGACCCCCCTCAGAACAGACACCCCCCTCAGAACAGACACCCCCCTCAGAACAGACACCCCCCTCAGTACCAGACCCCCCTCAGTACCAGACCCCCCTCAGTACAGACACCCCCCTCAGTACCAGACCCCCCCTCAGTACCAGACCCCCCTCAGTACAGACACCCCCTCAGTACCAGACCCCCCTCAGTACAGACACCCCCCTCAGTTACAGCCCCCCCCCCTTGGTGCAAACTCCCCCTTATGCAGACCCCAGCAGTACAGACACCCCCTCCCCCATCAGTAAAGATGCCCCCCTTACCTTTCAGACCTCAGAACAGAGCGGCAGATACACACAGCGGTGTGTCTCTCGAGCGTGGGCTCCTCCTCCTCCTCTGTGGATGTAAACAGAGAGGAGGCAGAGGGGGCGGCGGCTTCCTTCCGCTCCGCTGAGGGACACAGCCGCAGTGTGAGCCTAAGGCACAGGGCAGCGGGCGGGCGATGTCAGTGTGGCCGCTGCGCTACCCACGGGTGTCACCCCTCTGGTGGGTGTCACCCGGGTGCGGCCCGCCCCCCCCGCACCTGGCTAGCAACGCTAGTGCCCATCAGGTCCGCTCAGGCCAATGACGTAGGCGGGGTCTGACATACCGAGGGGGCGGACCTGATGGGGAACTTCCTTCACTGTGTAATTCATGAATAGACCCGCCCCTTCTTACGTTCCACATCTAGTCCGCTTAGCCTTACACCTAGTCATTGGCTGAGCGGACCTGATGGGGAACTTTAGAAGGGGCGGGTCTATACATTTAATAGACTGCGGAGGAAGTTCCCCATCAGGTCCGCTCAGGCTCCGCCAATGACAGACAGCGCTGGACATCGGATCGCCGCGGGACACTGGATTTCATCGTTGGAATGTTTTATTTTTTTTATTATTTTATTTTTTTAATAAAGGACTTTTCCAAGGTGTTTGTGTGTTTTTTTTTATTTCTTTACACTTTCTTCATGAAACGGTAGGGGTACAATGTACCCCTTACCAATTCACATAGGGGGGGCCGGGATCTGGGGGTCCCCTTTGTTAAAGGGGTCTTCCAGATTCCGATAAGCCCCCCGCCAGCAGACCCCCACAACCACCGGGCAAGGGTTGTGGGGATGAGGCCCTTGTCCCCATCAACATGGGGACATCCTCCCCATGTTGAGGGCATGTGGCCTGGTATGGTTCAGGAGGGAGGGGGGCCGCTCTCTCGTCCCCCCCTCTTTTACTGCGGCCTGCCAGGTTGCGTGCTCGGATAAGGGTCTGGCATGAATTTTTGGGGGGACTCCACGCCAATTTTTTTTAAATTTGGGGTGGAGTTCCCCTTAAAATCCATGCCAGATCTGAAGGGCCTGGTATGGATATTTGGGGGGAACCGCACGCCTTTTTTTTTTCAATTTGCGGCGGGGTTCCCCTTAATATCTATACCAGACCTGAAGGGCCTGGTAATTGAATTTGGGGGGACCCCCACGCTTTTTTTTTCTTTTTTATTAATGACTTTTCTATGTATTGCCGGGAGCCGACAATCCATTAATATCCGGGAGTGAGTTTTAAACGACTTTTTTTCCTTCAGAAATGACACTTTGTGCAGGGACAGTTCTAAGCACGGGAAACAAGCGCCACTTTACATGCATATTATACACACCCCCCAGGTACGAAATTTAAAGGAATATTTCACTTTTATTGTTTCACTTTAAGCATTATTAAAATCACTGCTCCCAAAATAACGGCCGTTTTTAAAACTTTTTTTTGCATTGATACATGTCCCCTGGGGCAGGACCCGGGTCCCCAAACACTTTTTATGACAATAACTTGCATATAAGCCTTTATAATTAGCACTTTAGATTTCTCCCATAGACTTTTCGAATTTGCCGCGAACACCCCAAATTGTTCGCTGTTCGGCGAACGGGCGAACAGGCAATGTTCGAGTCGAACATGAGTTCGACTCGAACTCGAAGCTCATCCCTAGTCAGCATCATGTCGAATCTCCTATCTATATCGAACTGTTGTCGCAACAAAAACGAAATAAAGCATTTGTTTATGTCGGATCTTTCGGTTTTCGGATTCTGCGCTTTCGTTTTTGTTTGTTAAAACGATAACGAAAATACCTGAAATTCGGACGAAAATGTATTCGGACTAAAACGAATACACATGTCTACCGAGCATCACTTCGGCTGCTAGGATCCGCTTTCATAGGGAACTATCCGGGTGAGCTAAGCCTACTTAAGGAACGATTAGTGAATTCATAATTTGTCTTGTGCCTGGACTCATATCCAAACTCTTACTGTCCTGTCTTCTATCCACCCTTTTCTATCCATTGACTTTGCATATAAAGAAATAAACTCTACGTTGGAGTTTACTACTCGTGTGGACCTTGGAGTTAATTTGGGATATAAAGACCTGTCCTAACATTCTAAGAGACGGGAACCAACTAAAGGGAGAACCTTGCTGCAGGACCCTAGTTTATGACACCGCTCAACCTCTTCAAACAAGAGGGTACGGGCACATAGCATGGTGTGCCTTTCCTGGAAGTGAGCCAAAGGCCGGGATTCTGCAGTGAAAACTCCCCTCAGACGTTGGACTTTATTCCCCTGTGAGGCTCCGTGGAGGTCGGGCATTTTTTTGGGGCGAAATTTGGACTGCGCCACGAGGAGAACTCCAGCTGCGTAGTTCGTGGGCGTGTCTAGAGCTTGGAAAGCCTGCGAACACTGCAGAAAGAAGAGAAAAATGGGAGGAGCCTCGCCATGCCGTGAGATGCACGTGGTGGCTTTGGCGCCAAGTGAACAGTGCGTGATGGATCAGCGAGTGAGCAACATGTCGGCTGCCCCATGGAATTCTGTTTCTGCTACAACCATGGACGTTGTCTCACTGGCTGCCCCTTTGACCGATACGGGGATTCGGTTGAAGCCTCGAGGGCGCTTCGCTCTCTGTCTGCTGAGATGCGGATGCCCTTGGGATGGTCTGTTCCGGATGCCAGGGACTGGTGGTACACCTGCGGCCCTTCGGGAGGTGTTCCAAGTGCGGAGTTCATCTTTGAGGTGGAACAGCCTACAGAGAAGCCTCGGGCCTACCGGATGAATTGCCTGACGGGCACCGCCACTCCAGAGGAGGAAACCTGCACTTCCACAGCCACCCCCACGCGCACTGTTGTGACTTCGGAGGAAGTCAGGTCTGATGTTCCGGTCATTGCGGAGCCAGAGACGGAGAAGCCGGTGGATGCTGCCTCTGTCGTTACCGAGTCTTCCCTTCCACCTCCCAAGTGGAAGGTGGGCTAAGTGAAAGCCTCCTGCGGCCACGGTCGAGGTACATCCCAGCGCCTGCCCGAACCGGATCGTCCAGTCGGAGGGACCTCCAAGCGATCCACGGAGGGTGACGGTAAGGAGGCTGGGGTCATGACTGTTCAGAGACTGCCTGAGAAGGGTACAAAAATAAGTGTCCATAGCAATAGGGATGCTTGGGTGCCTGACCCTAGGGAACTTTTGGGAGACAGTGAGTCTGCCTCCACTAAGAACTATCTGCCAGCAGAGGAGTGTGATACCTCGGATATAGAATCTTCCTCTGAAGTTGGCGATGATGTCGAAATAGATGAACTTTTGCCAGGAAGGGTAGGGACAAAATCCCCTTATCCTCATCCAGAAGTAGAAAGGATTCACCCATGGACTCTGGGGACACTACATCCCGGGTGGAGGCCCATGCGCCTGAGGAGAGGAATGATCCCATGCCTGCACTATGCGCACCTGTGTCGCCTGCGCCTGCTGTTGTGGCGGGACATGTGCCATTGCGGGCCCCTTTGCTGAAACTTTATGGCAGAGAAAGTGCCTAGGTCTCCGGATGCAGTTGTCTTTCCGGGTGCAGGAGACCGTGCTACCCTTCCTCCGATTTCGAGGTTGCAGCGGCTTTTTAACCAGAGGGTGGCTGTCGAGTAAGGATGAGAGTACCCCTATGTTCCGAGGGACTTGTTATTTGAAGTTGAGGCCTACAGAGAAAGGTGGTATGCGGACTTTGTCTGGAACTACCTGAAGGTGCCCAATGCCCGCAGATATTTTATGTGCTCTGCTACTGTTACTGAAAGGTTCAAGGGGTGCAGACAGGACTGGAACCTTGGCCGGCACATACATGCGGATCGGGTGATCGTTTGTTGTAAGGAGTGAGAGGATTCTGTGTACTCTGTTGAGACTTTTGATGGGAACTGGAGGCTCCTTGTTTTGCCAGATCCTCGCTTCTATCTGTAAGAGACTGGACTCTGTGTTTTTTTTTCCTTTTTCTTTGTTCCGGAGTGTACCCTCTTGGAGCTCAAGGACTTTGCTCTTACTGGATTGTGGGTAATCCGCTGAGATGAGAGAGTCAGGGGAGCTGTTGCCATTTCTCTCCGCTCACAGCATCACAAAGACACAGACTTTGGGGTAGATACAGTCAGGGTCATCGTGAGATTGACGTGTTCAAGTTGGAGAATGTATTTCCAATGTTTAAAACAAAGTGTCATGACGGTAGCACTTCCACCAGGTGGCGGTGTTCTGCAGGATTCTTTGTGCGCTCTATTGAGAAATGTCTATTTTACACTAGGCCTAGTGTATTTAAAACTTAGTTGAAGGAAGTTGTTTTTCCCTCGGGAAGGATAACTCCCTTTGTGTGTATAAAGTAGTGGTAGGATGTATTTTTTGGGGTTTTATGTATTTCTCTCCCTCTGCAGGTGAACTACAAGCAACCGCCGGAGAATGGGTGGAACTAGCTAAAACAAAAAATATCCAATCAAGAGATTGGAAAAAGAGGAGGCTCATGAACAGTTTGTGCAAACTTATCAAAATAGATTTATTGAGAGATGTTACATGGTAACGTGGACTATATCCAGGATACTGGACAACGTGTATATAAAAACGATGACAGTCAAGATTGACTGATCAACACATAATGCACATACACAACAGGACAGACATAAAGTGACCTAAACATATAAGACACGTCCGGACGCCAGGTAGTTTCAGGGAGAGGTCTAAGTGATGATTGCAATACAATCAAAAATTATGGCAACAGCAAAGCTGTGTGTAAGCCGAGAGACCACTCCCTAAAAGGCCCTGGGAGCTCGAGCCCTAATGGATGGAAGGGTGGGGAGGGGGGGGGGGGAGGAAAGAAGGGGTGAAGGCCAGCTGGATGGATCCGTGAGGAGATAGCTGCAGTCCCGTTTCACCAACTGTAATGTCATGAGGAGAAAGAACAATTCAAATGAAAATAGTCTAAGCGTTGGGATGCTGTGTCCATGAGATAATATCTTCCTGGAGGCAAGCAGAGAAACACATGTGAAGTACAGCTGGGGACAGATGTGATGCAAATAAGAACAGTCCTCACTGCTAGTGATAGTAAAGCATACTGGAGTTGCCAGTAACCAGGGGTAAAGACGTGTGAACCTGCACGTAGTAAAGTATAGTGGCTGTCAGTGAAATTACCCCTTCTCCGATGCTCGGATGCACTGCCACGTCCGCATAGAGTCACTTTGCTGCTCCTTCCTGGCTTACATGAATCGTGTCAGGGTACTGCTGTGTTTAGCGGTACGTGTAGAGGGATTTGTTAAGTCCTTTTCATGTCCCACAGCTGATACTCACGACTGTTTGGCTTTCCTCCTCCTCCTCTTCCCTCCCCTCCGGGGCTCGTCGTCACTGTGCGGGCATGAAGCCGCGTCGCAGCGTGGCGTCCGGGCGGAAGTGACGTCGACTAGTTTCGCATATGATGTGTGCGTAGCTTCATCTGGACGTATCAACTAGCTAGCCTAGGAAGGGTGGGAGATGTGAATAATAATGTTTATTATGCTATGTGACATTGAGTATGGGATGTCCATATTGTACTTTGTTGTTCTTCCTTCATCTCTTTCCTTCATATCCCTTCCCCATTGCATAAGTTCCGGCACAAACATTTTGCAAATTTGTACATAGTTGGAATAAATCTGCGCTTACTCAGGCTTGAGGAGCGTGAGTTTACTCCAGACACTGGGGACAGTGTCTATTCTTCCGGGGGGTGAATGTAGCGGGGTCCCCAAATTTAACCCCGCTATACTCAAATTTAGGGGAAGGTTTGAGCTGTAGTTGGGCTCAGACCACCTTAATTGTTAGGACATTCTATTTTACACAGCAGATAGTAAATTGGTGTACAGTTCCCTGTGGCCTGTAGGTGGCGCTGCCATAATGGGCCAGGGTTGAACCGCTGGTATAGTGCTGTGCCTTGGATGTCCTCTCTCGGCGGCTGTACGGTGGGCGTGGTAAACCTACTGTGCATGCCGGGAGAGGATATAAAAGGGGCAGACGCAACCTGTGAGAGGTGGTCGGTTCCGGTTCGAGCCCAGGGGGCCATTGTGGAGCGGGGTACCCGGCCCTCCTGGCCAGGGGTCCACGTACGCATCAGTCCCAGGCACCTTCAGCCTTGGGGCTGTAGCAACAGCCTTGGGCCCAGCACCTTTAGCTGGGGCCCGTGTCCTGGAAGGAGAAATCCCAGGGTGCCTCTGGCATGGGGACCCGTTCTGAGATGAGGAGGCCGGGGGGGGACCCTTCTGAAGGACCGGTGAAAAGTTCACGAAGAAAGAAGGGCCCGATAACTCTCTGGAGGGATTAGATCCATCCAACACCAGAGGATTGTGATTAACGGTTCTGTGGCAGAGAATCTTCTAGTCGCATCTAAAAAGGGAAAACTAAAGAAACGTCCAAGCATCACTTCGGCTGCTAGGATCCGCTTTCATAGGGAACTATCCGGGTGAGCTAAGCCTACTTGAGGAACGAGTAGTGAATTCATAATTTGTCTTGTGCCTGGACTCATATCAAAACTCTTACTGTCCTGTCTTCTATCCAACCTTTTCTATCCATTGACTTTGCATATAAAGAAATAAACTCTACGTTGGAGTTTACTACTGGTGTGGACCTTGGAGTTACTTGGGGATATAAAGACTTGTCCTTACATTCTAAGAGACGGGAACCAACTAAAGGGAGAACCTTGCTGCAGGACCCTAGTTTATGACACCGCTCAACCTCTTCACACAAGAGGGTACGAGCACATAGCATGGTGTGCCTTTCCTGCAAGTGAGCCAAAGGCAGGTAAAGGATCCGTGTGCTACACAGAATATATACAGAAGTAACAATGTTGCTTTCTAGAGTATCTCTCTATCTCTGGTCTGAACAATGTTTGTAAACACTGTATCAGAAGGTCTGTTTTTCTCAGCAGATGTTGCCATAGATGTATTTGATGGCAGATGCAAGGAGGGGAGGGCAATTGCTGCAGCAGGGCAGAAGAACAGGGTGTACTACATACTCCAATTGGGGATGTGCACATGCCCAATGTCCAGAGCTGGTAAAGCCCAATTAGCGATCACTGGGATGCCTCTCTTAAAATTTTGCATAGAGACTACCTTACACCCTATAAACTATCTAAGGTTTTTCCAGATCACTCACCTTTATGCTGGCGAAATTGTGGATCCATTGGCAACATATTTCATATACTCTGGGATTGCAAGTGCATCAGAAGCTTTTTTGAATTAATTTCTAAAATTAATGGTATTCTAACAAACCCTAACCCACAACTAGCCTTACTAAACATATCTTTAAATAAATACCCTTGCCAATATAGAACTATTGTGGCTCATATCCTCATAACAGCTCGATTCATAATTAACAAAATATGGAAAACCATTTATGCCCCCATTATCTCCAAAGTGATTCCACGACTGTTTTTAATGACGAGAAAAATGCCATTTTTTAAAATGGTCATTAAAAATGATCGTGTGTGGGCTTTCCAGCATTTTTCCCGATGAGAAAAACGCAGAGAATCACGACAAGAAAAATTGGAACATGCTCTAATTTTTCAGGTTGTTTTTTACATCATCGTTTTTCTCGTCATGAAAAACGGCCGTGTGTGGGCTTTAACGACGTGAAAAAAATGCGCATGCTCAGAATCAAGTATGAGACGGGAGCGTTCGTAATGGAGATAGCACATGCATCACGCTGTAACGGGCTGAAAAGCACGAGGCTGAAAAGCGCGAATCGTCGATCAACAAACTTTACTAACATGAAGGGTGGCGCCATCCGAATGGAACTTCCCCTTTATAGTGCCGTCGTACGTGTTGGACGTCACCGCGCTTTACTCGAACATTTTTTTCCACGATAGTGTGTAGGCAAGGCAGGCTTGAGAGGAAACACGAAAAATCACGTCGAGAAAAATGCAGTTTTTTTCAATGACATTAAAAACGGTCGTGTGTACGCGGCAATAGGGTTAATACTCATTTCCACTATGAATGCATTATTGCCCTGAATCCTGAAAACTTGCTATTATTTAATATTAAGTGGTCTGCCTGGTCTCACTTGTACATTTGACTTTGATAGTTCCAATGTCTATACGGTGCACAGAATTTTGTTTGTTGGTTAATTTCCCTTCCCTATTTTGTTTTGTACCCCACTTAATTCTCCGTAGGTTGTTTTTCCTTTTTTTTCCCAGGACACACACAGTGTTTACACATCTAACCAATTACAATGTTATAATTTGTAGTAATGGAATCCGAGATTGGTACGTGATGAACATCTGAGTATCACTAGATGTGTTTTTTCATTGCCTCAAATTGCCTTGGCCATTATTGTATAGATCCAAAGATTGTATCACTGTCTTTGTGCATATTATTATACTTTGCAACCTTTTAATAAAAAAAAATATTCAAACATTAAGCCCAATTAGCCCCGGTTCACACAAGTGCAACTTGTCATGCGACTGACAGTTCAAAGTCGCTTGACGAGTCGCACCCCGTTGGCAGCAACAAAACCATTCGAATTGGCATGACTCAAGTCACAGTAACTTTGAAAAAGGTTCCTGCGCTATTTCTGTGCAATTTCATTGCGACTTGCATTGATATCTGTTAAATGAAGTTGCAGCAGAGTGTCAGCAAAGCCGCAATACAATCGCACTGATAAACGGCTTTGAAGTGTTGAAGTAGCGCAACTTCAAAGCCTCACTGGTGTGAACCAGGGCTTATAGTTTAAATCTTGTGTATTATTACACAGGTAGGTGTTAATGGTTGGGTCCAGGGAGATACTGGAACAAAGGAGGTTTGTAAGTGCTCCAAAAATGTTGTCCTAAAATGTACTAACATTCGGGAAGTTCACCAAATGTGTATGTGGGTGCCTGTGCAGCCTCTAGAGCACATGGGTGTAAGGCTACTTTCACACTGGAGCGGTGCGCTGCCGGCGGTAAAAAGCCGCTTCGGCGGCCCTACCCATTAATTTCAATGGGCAGGGGTGCTTTAGGAGCGGTGTATACACCTCCTACAGCGCCTTAAAGATGCGGCTGGCAGGACATTTTTGAGTGTCCTGCCAGCGCACCGCTTCATTGTGAAAGCCCTCGGGCTGGTAGAAGTTGCCGCTGTGTGTCGCAGGCACAGACTAGCGACTAAAATCGCTAACCAATAAAGCTCCAGAAAAGTTCTTTTAAGGACTGGTATAGGTATACTATTTTGTGTGCAGTAAATAGGGGTGTACTACACGCATAAAATTCCTTCACATATAGGAAGAATAGTATAGTGCATTTCTACTGTGCAGCTTCTGAGCGGTTCTGCAGCTCTTTTCTCAGTTTAGGTAGAAGTTGCCGCTGTGTGTCGCAGGCACAGACCAGCGACTAAAATCGCTAACCAATAAAGCTCCACAAAATTTCATTTTAAGGACTGGTATAGGTGTACTATTTGGTGTGCAGTATATAGGGGTCTAATACACGCATAAAAAACTTTCAAACATACTATATAATGTATACTATATACTATACTATATAATATATAGTGCATTTCAACTGTGCAGCATTTCTACTGTGCAGCTTCTGAGCGGTTCTGCTGTAGCTCTTTTCTCGGTTTAGGTAGAAGTTGCTGCTGTGTGTCGCAGGCACAGACCAGCGACTAAAATCGCTAACCAATAAAGCTCCACAAAAGTTCATTTAAGGACTGGTATAGGTGTACTATTTGGTGTGCAGTATATAGGGGTCTAATACACGCATAAAAAACTTTCAAACATACTATATAATGTATACTATATACTATACTATATAATATATAGTGCATTTCAACTGTGCAGCATTTCTACTGTGCAGCTTCTGAGCGGTTCTGCTGTAGCTCTTTTCTCGGTTTAGGTAGAAGTTGCTGCTGTGTGTCGCAGGCACAGACTAGTGACTAAAATCTCTAACCAATAAAGCCCCACAAAAGTTCATTTAAGGACTAGTATAGGTGTACTATTTGGTGTTCAGTATATAGGGGTCTAATACACGCATAAAAAACTTTCAAACATACTATATAATATATACTATATACTTTATAATATATAGTGCATTTCAACTGTGCAGCATTTCTACTGTGCAGCTTCTGAGCGGTTCTGCTGCAGCTCTTTTCTCGGTTTAGGTAGAAGTTGCCGCTGTGTGTCACAGGCACAGACTAGCGACTAAAATCGCTAACCAATAAAGCTCCACAAAAGTTAATTTTAAGGACTGGTATAGGTGTACTATTTGGTGTGCAGTATATAGGGGTCTAATACACGCATAAACAACTTTCAAACATACTATATACTATATACTATACTATAGAATATATAGTGCATTTCAACTGTGCAGCATTTCTACTGTGCAGCTTCTGAGCGGTTCTGCTGCAGCTCTTTTCTCGGTTTAGGTAGAAGTTGCTGCTGTGTGTCGCAGGCACAGACTAGCGACTAAAATCGCTAACCAATAAAGCTCCACAAAAGTTAATTTTAAGGACTGGTATAGGTGTACTATTTGGTGTGCAGTATATAGGGGTCTAATACACGCATAAAAAACTTTCAAACATACTATATAATATATACTATATACTATATAATATATAGTGCATTTCAACTGTGCAGCATTTCTACTGTGCAGCTTCTGAGTGGTTCTGCTGCAGCTCTTTTCTCGGTTTAGGTAGAAGTTGCCGTGTGTGTCGCAGGCACAGACTAGCGACTAAAATCGCTAACCAATAAAGCTCCACAAAAGTTAATTTAAGGACTGGTATAGGTGTACTATTTGGTGTGCAGTATATAGGGGTCTAATACACGCATAAAAAACTTTCAAACATACTATATAATATATACTATATACTATACTATATAATATATAGTGCATTTCAACTGTGCAGCATTTCTACTGTGCAGCTTCTGAGCGGTTCTGCTGCAGCTCTTTTCTCGGTTTAGGTAGAAGTTGCTGCTGTGTGTCGCAGGCACAGACTAGCGACTAAAATCGCTAACCAATAAAGCTCCATAAAAGTTCATTTAAGGACTGGTATAGGTGTACTATTTGGTGTGCAGTATATAGGGGTCTAATACACGCATAAAAAACTTTCAAACATACTATATAATATATACTATATACTATACTATATAATATATAGTGCATTTCAACTGTGCAGCATTTCTACTGTGCAGCTTCTGAGCAGTTCTGCTGCTGCTCTTTTCTCGGTTTAGGTAGAAGTTGCCACTGTGTGTCGCAGGCACAGACTAGCGACTAAAATCGCTAACCAATAAAGCTCCACAAAAGTTCATTTTAAGGACTGGTATAGGTGTACTATTTGGTGTGCAGTATATAGGGGTCTAATACATGCATAAAAAACTTTCAAACATACTATATAATATATACTATATACTATACTATATAATATATAGTGCATTTCAACTGTGCAGCATTTCTACTGTGCAGCTTCTGAGCGGTTCTGCTGTAGCTCTTTTCTCGGTTTAGGTAGAAGTTGCTGCTGTGTGTCGCAGGCACAGACTAGCGACTAAAATCGCTAACCAATAAAGTCCCACAAAAGTTCATTTAAGGACTGGTATAGGTGTACTATTTGGTGTGCAGTATATAGGGGTCTAATACACGCGTAAAAAACTTTCAAACATACTATATAATATATACTATATACTATATAATATATAGTGCATTTCAACAGTGCAGCATTTCTACTGTGCAGCTTCTGAGCGGTTCTGCTGCAGCTCTTTTCTCGGTTTAGGTAGAAGTTGCCGCTGTGTGTCGCAGGCACAGACTAGCGACTAAAATCGCTAACCAATAAAGCTCCACAAAAGTTAATTTTAAGGACTGGTATAGGTGTACTATTTTGTGTGCAGTAAATAGGGGTGTACTACACGCATAAAATACTTTCACATATATGAAGAATAGTATAGTGCATTTCTACTGTGCAGCTTCTGAGCGGTTCTGCAGCTCTTTTCTCAGTTTAGGTAGAAGTTGCCGCTGTGTGTCGCAGGCACATACTAGCGACTAAAATCGCTAACCAATAAAGCTACAGAAAAGTTCTTTTAAGGACTGGTATAGGTATACTATTTTGTGTGCAGTAAATAGGGGTGTACTACACGCATAAAAAACTTTCAAACATACTATATAATGTATACTTTATACTATACTATATAATATATAGTGCATTTCAACTGTGCAGCATTTCTACTGTGCAGCTTCTGAGCGGTTCTGCTGTAGCTCTTTTCTCGGTTTAGGTAGAAGTTGCTGCTGTGTGTCGCAGGCACAGACTAGCGACTAAAATCGCTAACCAATAAAGCCCCACAAAAGTTCATTTAAGGACTGGTATAGGTGTACTATTTGGTGTGCAGTATATAGGGGTCTAATACACGCATAAAAAACTTTCAAACATACTATATAATATATACTATATACTATATAATATATAGTGCATTTCAACAGTGCAGCATTTCTACTGTGCAGCTTCTGAGCGGTTCTGCTGCAGCTCTTTTCTCGGTTTAGGTAGAAGTTGCCGCTGTGTGTCGCAGGCACAGACTAGCGACTAAAATCGCTAACCAATAAAGCTCCACAAAAGTTAATTTTAAGGACTGGTATAGGTGTACTATTTTGTGTGCAGTAAATAGGGGTGTACTACACGCATAAAATACTTTCACATATATGAAGAATAGTATAGTGCATTTCTACTGTGCAGCTTCTGAGCGGTTCTGCAGCTCTTTTCTCAGTTTAGGTAGAAGTTGCCGCTGTGTGTCGCAGGCACATACTAGCGACTAAAATCGCTAACCAATAAAGCTCCAGAAAAGTTCTTTTAAGGACTGGTATAGGTATACTATTTTGTGTGCAGTAAATAGGGGTGTACTACACGCATAAAAAACTTTCAAACATACTATATAATGTATACTTTATACTATACTATATAATATATAGTGCATTTCAACTGTGCAGCATTTCTACTGTGCAGCTTCTGAGCGGTTCTGCTGTAGCTCTTTTCTCGGTTTAGGTAGAAGTTGCTGCTGTGTGTCGCAGGCACAGACTAGCGACTAAAATCGCTAACCAATAAAGCTCCACAAAAGTTAATTTTAAGCACTGGTATAGGTGTACTATTTGGTGTGCAGTATATAGGGGTCTAATACATGCATAAAAAACTTTCAAACATACTATATAATATATACTATATACTATACTATATAATATATAGTGCATTTCAACTGTGCAGCATTTCTACTGTGCAGCTTCTGAGCGGTTCTGCTGCAGCTCTTTTCTCGGTTTAGGTAGAAGTTGCTGCTGTGTGTCGCAGGCACAGACTAGCGACTAAAATCGCTAACCAATAAAGCTCCACAAAAGTTAATTTAAGGACTGGTATAGGTGTACTATTTGGTGTGCAGTATATAGGGGTCTAATACACGCATAAAAAACGTTCAAACATACTATATAATATATACTATATACTATATAATATATAGTGCATTTCAACTGTGCAGCATTTCTACTGTGCAGCTTCTGAGCAGTTCTGCTGCAGCTCTTTTCTCGGTTTAGGTAGAAGTTGCTGCTGTGTGTTGCAGGCACAGACTAGCGACTAAAATCGCTAACCAATAAAGCTCCAGAAAAGTTCTTTTAACCACCTCCCTACTGGGCACTAAAACCCCCTTCCTGCCCAAGCCATTTTTCAGCCTTCAGCGCAGTCACACTTTGAATGACAATTGCGCGGTCGTGCGACGTGGCTCCCATACAAAATTTGCGTCCTTTTTTTCCCACAAATAGAGCTTTCTTTTGGTGGTATTTAATCACCTCTGCGGTTTTTATTTTTTGCGCTATAAACAAAAGAAGAGCGTCCAGTTTGGAAAAAAAAACACAATATTTTTTACTTTTTGCTATAATAAATACCCATTTTTTTTTTCAATTAAAATTTTCCTCAGTTTAGGCCGATACGTATTCTTCTACATATTTTTGGTATAAAAAAAAAAATCGCAATAAGCGCGTATTGATTGGTTTGCGCAAAAGTTATAGCGTCTACAAAATAGGGGATAGTTTTATAGCATTTTTTTTTAATTTATTTTTTTATTAGTAATGGCGGCGATCTGCGATTTTTATTGTGACTGCGATATTGTGGTGGACACATCGGACACTTTTGACACATTTTTGGTACCATTTACATTTATACAGCGATCCCTGCTATAAAAATGCATTGACTACTGTATAAATGTGACTGGCAGGGAAGGGGTTAAATATGTTCCCTCAATGTGTTCTAACTGTGGGGGGAGGGGACTGACTGGGGGAGGTGACCGATGGTTGTCCCTATGTACAAGGGACAGACCATCAGCCTCCTCTCCCTCACAGGACGTGGATCTGTGTGTTTACACACACAGATCCACTTTCCTGCTTGGTTCCCGGGCAATCGCGGGTGCCCGGCGGCAATCGCGGCCGCCGGGTACACGCACCGGGTCCTTGGTAACGCGGCGGGCGCGCGCGACCCCCTCCTTCTGAAGGACGTTCAGGAACGTCCACTCAGAAGGAGAGAGCACCCACCCGGCCGTATATGTACAGTGGCCGGGTGGGAAGTAGTTAAGGACTGCTATAGGTATACTATTTTGTGTGCAGTAAATAGGGGTGTACTACACGCATAAAAAACTTTCAAACATACTATATAATGTATACTATATACTATACTATATAATATATAGTGCATTTCAACTGTGCAGCATTTCTACTGTGCAGCTTCTGAGCGGTTCTGCTGTAGCTCTTTTCTCGGTTTAGGTAGAAGTTGCTGATGTGTGTCGCAGGCACAGACTAGCGACTAAAATCGCTAACCAATAAAGCCCCACAAAAGTTCATTTAAGGACTGGTATAGGTGTACTATTTGGTGTGCAGTATATAGGGGTCTAATACACGCATAAAAAACTTTCAAACATACTATATAATACATACTATATACTATATAATATATAGTGCATTTCAACTGTGCAGCATTTCTACTGTGCAGCTTCTGAGCGGTTCTGCTGCAGCTCTTTTCTCGGTTTGGGTAGAAGTTGCCGCTGTGTGTCGCAGGCACAGACTAGCGACTAAAATCGCTAACCAATAAAGCTCCACAAAAGTTCATTTTAAGGACTGGTTTAGGTGTACTATTTGGTGTGCAGTATATAGGGGTCTAATACACGCATAAAAAACTTTCAAACATACTATATAATATATACTATATACTATATAATATATAGTGCATTTCAACTGTGCAGCATTTCTACTGTGCAGCTTCTGAGCAGTTCTGCTGCAGCTCTTTTCTCGGTTTAGGTAGAAGTTGCCGCTGTGTGTCGCAGGCACAGACTAGCGACTAAAATCGCTAACCAATAAAGCTCCACAAAAGTTCATTTTAAGGACTGGTATAGGTGTACTATTTGGTGTGCAGTATATAGGGGTCTAATACATGCATAAAAAACTTTCAAACATACTATATAATATATACTATATACTATACTATATAATATATAGTGCATTTCAACTGTGCAGCATTTCTACTGTGCAGCTTCTGAGCGGTTCTGCTGCAGCTCTTTTCTCGGTTTAGGTAGAAGTTGCTGCTGTGTGTTGCAGGCACAGACTAGCGACTAAAATCGCTAACCAATAATGCTCCAGAAAAGTTCTTTTAAGGACTGGTATAGGTGTACTATTTTGTGTGCAGTAAATAGGGGGGTACTACACGCATAAAATACTTTCACATATATGAAGAATAGTATAGTGCATTTCTACTGTGCAGCTTCTGAGCGGTTCTGCAGCTCTTTTCGCAGTTTAGGTAGAAGTTGCCGCTGTGTGTCGCAGGCACAGACTAGCGACTAAAATCGCTAACCAATAAAGCTCCAGAAAAGTTATTTTAACCACCTCCCTACTGGGCACTAAAACCCCCTTCCTGCCCAAGCCATTTTTCAGCCTTCAGCGCAGTCACACTTTGAATGACAATTGCGCGGTCGTGCGACGTGGCTCCCAAACAAAATTTGCGTCCTTTTTTCCCCACAAATAGAGCTTTCTTTTGGTGGTATTTAATCACCTCTGCGGTTTTTATTTTTTGCGCTATAAACAAAAGAAGAGCGTCCAGTTTGGAAAAAAAACACAATATTTTTTACTTTTTGCTATAATAAATACCCATTTTTTTTTTCAATTAAAATTTTCCTCAGTTTAGGCCGATACGTATTCTTCTACATATTTTTGGTATAAAAAAAAAATCGCAATAAGCGCGTATTGATTGGTTTGCGCAAAAATTATAGCGTCTACAAAATAGGGGATAGTTTTATAGCATTTTTTTTTTCATTTTTTTATTAGTAATGGCGGCGATCTGCGATTTTTATTGTGACTGCGATATTGTGGCGGACACATCGGACACTTTTGACACATTTTTGGTACCATTTACATTTAAACAGCGATCCCTGCTATAAAAATGCATTGATTACTGTATAAATGTGACTGGCAGGGAAGGGGTTAAATATGTTCCCTCAATGTGTTCTAACTGTGGGGGGAGGGGACTGACTGGGGGAGGTGACCGATGGTTGTCCCTATGTACAAGGGACAGACCATCAGCCTCCTCTCCCTCACAGGACGTGGATCTGTGTGTTTACACACACAGATCCACTTTCCTGCTTGGTTCCCGGGCAATCGCGGGTGCCCGGCGGCAATCGCGGTCGCCGGGTACACGCACCGGGTCCTTGGTAACGCGGCGGGCGCGCGCACGCTGCGCCGGCGGCGCGCGCGACCCCCTCCTTCTGAAGGACGTTCAGGAACGTCCACTCAGAAGGAGAGAGCACCCACCCGGCCGTATATGTACAGTGGCCGGGTGGGAAGTAGTTAAGGACTGGTATAGGTATACTATTTTGTGTGCAGTAAATAGGGGTGTACTACACGCATAAAAAACTTTCAAGCATACTATATAATGTATACTATATACTATGCTATATAATATATAGTGCATTTCAACTGTGCAGCATTTCTACTGTGCAGCTTCTGAGCGGTTCTGCTGTAGCTCTTTTCTCGGTTTAGGTAGAAGTTGCTGATGTGTGTCGCAGGCACAGACTAGCGACTAAAATCGCTAACCAATAAAGCCCCCACAAAAGTTCATTTAAGGACTGGTATAGGTGTACTATTTGGTGTGCAGTATATAGGGGTCTAATACACGCATAAAAAACTTTCAAACATACTATATAATATATACTATATACTATATAATATATAGTGCATTTCAACTGTGCAGCATTTCTACTGTGCAGCTTCTGAGCGGTTCTGCTGCAGCTCTTTTCTCGGTTTCGGTAGAAGTTGCCGCTGTGTGTCGCAGGCACAGACTAGCGACTAAAATCGCTAACCAATAAAGCTCCAAAAAACTTCATTTTAAGGACTGGTATAGGTGTACTATTTGGTGTGCAGTATATAGGGGTCTAATACATGCATAAAAAACTTTCAAACATACTATATAATATATACTATATACTATACTATATAATATATAGTGCATTTCAACTGTGCAGCATTTCTACTGTGCAGCTTCTGAGCGGTTCTGCTGCAGCTCTTTTCTCGGTTTAGGTAAAAGTTGCTGCTGTGTGTCGCAGGCACAGACTAGCGACTAAAATCGCTAACCAATAAAGCTCCACAAAAGTTCTTTTAAGGACTGGTATAGGTGTACTATTTTGTGTGCAGTAAATAGGGGTGTACTACACGCATAAAATACTTTCACATATATGAAGAATAGTATAGTGCATTTCTACTGTGCAGCTTCTGAGCGGTTCTGCAGCTCTTTTCTCAGTTTAGGTAGAAGTTGCCGCTGTGTGTCGCAGGCACAGACTAGCGACTAAAATCGCTAACCAATAAAGCTCCAGAAAAGTTCTTTTAAGGACTGGTATAGGTATACTATTTTGTGTGCAGTAAATAGGGGTGTACTACACGCATAAAAAACTTTCAAACATACTATATAATGTATACTATATACTATACTATATAATATATAGTGCATTTCAACTGTGCAGCATTTCTACTGTGCAGCTTCTGAGCGGTTCTGCTGTAGCTCTTTTCTCGGTTTAGGTAGAAGTTGCTGCTGTGTGTCGCAGGCACAGACTAGCGACTAAAATCGCTAACCAATAAAGCCCCACAAAAGTTCATTTAAGGACTGGTATAGGTGTACTATTTGGTGTGCAGTATATAGGGGTCTAATACACGCGTAAAAAACTTTCAAACATACTATATAATATATACTATATACTATATAATATATAGTGCATTTCAACTGTGCAGCATTTCTACTGTGCAGCTTCTGAGCGGTTCTGCTGTAGCTCTTTTCTCGGTTTAGGTAGAAGTTGCTGCTGTGTGTCGCAGGCACAGACTAGCGACTAAAATCGCTAACCAATAAAGCCCCACAAAAGTTCATTTAAGGACTGGTATAGGTGTACTATTTGGTGTGCAGTATATAGGGGTCTAATACAAGCGTAAAAAACTTTCAAACATACTATATAATATATACTATATACTATATAATATATAGTGCATTTCAACTGTGCAGCATTTCTACTGTGCAGCTTCTGAGCGGTTCTGCTGCAGCTCTTTTCTCGGTTTAGGTAGAAGTTGCCGCTGTGTGTCGCAGGCACAGACTAGCGACTAAAATCGCTAACCAATAAAGCTCCAGAAAAGTTCTTTTAAGGACTGGTATAGGTATACTATTTTGTGTGCAGTAAATAGGGGTGTACTACACGCATAAACAACTTTCAAACATACTATATAATATATACTATACTATATAATATATAGTGCATTTCAACTGTGCAGCATTTCTACTGTGCAGCCTCTGAGCGGTTCTGCTGCAGCTCTTTTCTCGGTTTAGGTAGAAGTTGCTGCTGTGTGTCGCAGGCACAGACTAGCGACTAAAATTGCTAACCAATAAAGCTCCACAAAAGTTAATTTAAGGACTGGTATAGGTGTACTATTTGGTGTGCAGTATATAGGGGTCTAATACACGCATAAAAAACTTTCAAGCAAACTATATAATATATACTATATACTATATAATATATAGTGCATTTCAACTGTGCAGCATTTCTACTGTGCAGCTTCTGAGCAGTTCTGCTGCAGCTCTTTTCTCGGTTTAGGTAGAAGTTGCCGCTGTGTTTCGCAGGCACAGACTAGCGACTAAAATCGCTAACCAATAAAGCTCCACAAAAGTTCATTTTAAGGACTGGTATAGGTGTACTATTTGGTGTGCAGTATATAGGGGTCTAATACATGCATAAAAAACTTTCAAACATACTATATAATATATACTATACTATATAATATATAGTGCATTTCAACTGTGCAGCATTTCTACTGTGCAGCTTCTGAGCGGTTCTGCTGCAGCTCTTTTCTCGGTTTAGGTAGAAGTTGCTGCTGTGTGTCGCAGGCACAGACTAGCGACTAAAATCGCTAACCAATAAAGCTCCAGAAAAGTTATTTTGAGGACTGGTATAGGTGTACTATTTTGTGTGCAGTAAATAGGGGTGTACTACACGCATAAAATACTTTCACATATATGAAGAATAGTATAGTGCATTTCTACTGTGCAGCATCTGAGCGGTTCTGCAGCTCTTTTCTCGGTTTAGGTAGAAGTTGCTGCTGTGTGTCGCAGGCACAGACTAGCGACTAAAATCGCTAACCAATAAAGCTCCACAAAAGTTAATTTTAAGGACTGGTATAGGTGTACTATTTGGTGTGCAGTATATAGGGGTCTAATACACGCATAAACAACTTTCAAACATACTATATAATATATACTATATACTATACTATAGAATATATAGTGCATTTCAACTGTGCAGCATTTCTACTGTGCAGCTTCTGAGCGGTTCTGCTGCAGCTCTTTTCTCGGTTTAGGTAGAAGTTGCCGCTGTGTGTCGCAGGCATACACTAGCGACTAAAATCGCTAACCAATAAAGCTCCACAAAAGTTAATTTTAAGGACTGGTATAGGTGTACTATTTGGTGTGCAGTATATAGGGGTCTAATACACGCATAAACAACTTTCAAACATACTATATAATATATACTATATACTATACTATAGAATATATAGTGCATTTCAACTGTGCAGCATTTTTACTGTGCAGGTTCTGAGCGGTTCTGCTGCAGCTCTTTTCTCGGTTTAGGTAGAAGTTGCTGCTGTGTGTCGCAGGCACAGACTAGCGACTAAAATCGCTAACCAATAAAGCTCCAGAAAAGTTATTTTAAGGACTGGTAAAGGTGTACTGTTTTGTGTGCAGTAAATAGGGGTGTACTACACGCATAAAATACTTTCACATACATGAAGAATAGTATAGTGCATTTCTACTGTGCAGCTTCTGAGCGGTTCTGCAGCTCTTTTCTCAGTTTAGGTAGAAGTTGCCGCTGTGTGTCGCAGGCACAGACTAGCGACTAAAATCGCTAACCAATAAAGCTCCTGAAAAGTTATTTTAAGGACTGGTATAGGTGTACTATTTTGTGTGCAGTAAATAGGGGTGTACTACACGCATAAAATACTTTCACATACATGAAGAATAGTATAGTGCATTTCTACTGTGCAGCTTCTGAGCGGTTCTGCAGCTCTTTTCTCAGTTTAGGTAGAAGTTGCCACTGTGTGTCGCAGGCACAGACTAGCGACTAAAATCGCTAACCAATAAAGCTCCAGAAAAGTTATTTTAAGGACTGGTATAGGTGTACTATTTTGTGTGCAGTAAATAGGGGTGTACTACACGCATAAAATACTTTCACATATATGAAGAATAGTATAGTGCATTTCTACTGTGCAGCTTCTGAGCGGTTCTGCAGCTCTTTTCGCAGTTTAGGTAGAAGTTGCCGCTGTGTGTCGCAGGCACAGACTAGCGACTAAAATCGCTAACCAATAAAGCTCCAGAAAAGTTCTTTTAAGGACTGGTATAGGTGTACTATTTGGTGTGCAGTATATAGGGGTCTAATACACGCATAAAAAACTTTCAAACATACTATATAATGTATACTATATACTATACTATATAATATATAGTGCATTTCAACTGTGCAGCATTTCTACTGTGCAGCTTCTGAGCGGTTCTGCTGTAGCTCTTTTCTCGGTTTAGGTAGAAGTTGCTGCTGTGTGTCGCAGGCACAGACTAGCAACTAAAATCGCTAACCAATAAAGCCCCACAAAAGTTCATTTAAGGACTGGTATAGGTGTACTATTTGGTGTGCAGTATATAGGGGTCTAATACACGCATAAAAAACTTTCAAACATACTATATAATATATACTATATACTATATAATATATAGTGCATTTCAACTGTGCAGCATTTCTACTGTGCAGCTTCTGAGCAGTTCTGCTGCAGCTCTTTTCTCGGTTTAGGTAGAAATTGCTGCTGTGTGTCGCAGGCACAGACTAGCGACTAAAATCGCTAACCAATAAAGCTCCACAAAAGTTCATTTTAAGGACTGGTATAGGTGTACTATTTGGTGTGCAGTATATAGGGGTCTAATACATGCATAAAAAACTTTCAAACATACTATATAATATATACTATACTATATAATATATAGTGCATTTCAACTGTGCAGCATTTCTACTGTGCAGCTTCTGAGCAGTTCTGCTGCAGCTCTTTTCTCGGTTTAGGTAGAAGTTGCTGCTGTGTGTCGCAGGCACAGACTAGCGACTAAAATCCCTAACCAATAAAGCTCCAGAAAAGTTATTTTAAGGATTGGTATAGGTGTACTATTTTGTGTGCAGTAAATAGGGGTGTACTACACGCATAAAATACTTACACATATATGAAGAATAGTATAGTGCATTTCTACTGTGCAGCTTCTGAGCGGTTCTGCAGCTCTTTTCTCAGTTTAGGTAGAAGTTGCCGCTGTGTGTCGCAGGCACAGACTAGCGACTAAAATCGCTAACCAATAAAGCTCCAGAAAAGTTCTTTGAGGACTGGTATAGGTATACTATTTTGTGTGCAGTAAATAGGGGTGTACTACACGCATAAAAAACTTTCAAACATACTATATAATGTATACTATATACTATACTATATAATATATAGTGCATTTCAACTGTGCAGCATTTCTACTGTGCAGCTTCTGAGCGGTTCTGCTGTAGCTCTTTTCTCGGTTTAGGTAGAAGTTGCTGCTGTGTGTCGCAGGCACAGACTAGCGACTAAAATCGCTAACCAATAAAGCCCCACAAAAGTTCATTTAAGGACTGGTATAGGTGTACAATTTGGTGTGCAGTATATAGGGGTCTAATACACGCGTAAAATTTTTTCAAACATACTATATAATATATACTATATACTATATAATATATAGTGCATTTCAACTGTGCAGCATTTCTACTGTGCAGCTTCTGAGCGGTTCTGCTGCAGCTCTTTTCTCGGTTTAGGTAGAAGTTGCCGCTGTGTGTCGCAGGCACAGACTAGCGACTAAAATCGCTAACCAATAAAGCTCCACAAAAGTTAATTTTAAGGACTGGTATAGGTGTACTATTTGGTGTGCAGTATATAGGGGTCTAATACACGCATAAACAACTTTCAAACATACTATATAATATATACTATATACTATACTATAGAATATATAGTGCATTTCAACTGTGCAGCATTTCTACTGTGCAGCTTCTGAGCGGTTCTGCTGCAGCTCTTTTATCGGTTTAGGTAGACGTTGCTGCTGTGTGTCGCAGGCACAGACTAGCGACTAAAATCGCTAACCAATAAAGCTCCACAAAAGTTCATTTAAGGACTGGTATAGGTGTACTATTTGGTGTGCAGTAAATAGGAGTCTAATACACGCATAAAAAACTTTCAAGCATACTATATAATATATACTATATACTATATAATATATAGTGCATTTCAACTGTGCAGCATTTCTACTGTGCAGCTTCTGAGCAGTTCTGCTGCAGCTCTTTTCTCGGTTTAGGTAGAAGTTGCCGCTGTGTGTCGCAGGCACAGACTAGCGACTAAAATCACTAACCAATAAAGCTCCACAAAAGTTCATTTTAAGGACTGGTATAGGTGTACTATTTGGTGTGCAGTATATAGGGGTCTAATACATGCATAAAAAACTTTCAAACATACTATATAATATATACTATATACTATACTATATAATATATAGTGCATTTCAACTGTGCAGCATTTCTACTGTGCAGCTTCTGAGCGGTTCTGCTGCAGCTCTTTTCTCGGTTTAGGTAGAAGTTGCCGCTGTGTGTCGCAGGCACAGACTGGCGACTAAAATCGCTAACCAATAAAGCTCCACAAAAGTTAATTTTAAGGACTGGTATAGGTGTACTATTTGGTGTGCAGTATATAGGGGTCTAATACACGCATAAACAACTTTCAAACATACTATATAATATATACTATATACTATACTATAGAATATATAGTGCATTTCAACTGTGCAGCATTTCTACTGTGCAGCTTCTGAGCGGTTCTGCTGCAGCTCTTTTCTCGGTTTAGGTAGAAGTTGCTGCTGTGTGTTGCAGGCACAGACTAGCGACTAAAATCGCTAACCAATAAAGCTCCAGAAAAGTTATTTTAAGGACTGGTAAAGGTGTACTATTTTGTGTGCAGTAAATAGGGGTGTACTACACGCATAAAATACTTTCACATATATGAAGAATAGTATAGTGCATTTCTACTGTGCAGCTTCTGAGCGGTTCTGCAGCTCTTTTCTCAGTTTAGGTAGAAGTTGCCGCTGTGTGTCGCAGGCACAGACTAGCGACTAAAATCGCTAACCAATAAAGCTCCAGAAAAGTTCTTTTAAGGACTGATATAGGTATACTATTTTGTGTGCAGTAAATAGGGGTGTACTACACGCATAAAAAACTTTCAAACATACTATATAATATATACTATATACTATATAATATATAGTGCATTTCAATTGTGCAGCATTTCTACTGTGCAGCTTCTGAGCAGTTCTGCTGTAGCTCTTTTCTCGGTTTAGGTAGAAGTTGCTGCTGTGTGTCGCAGGCACAGACTAGCGACTAAAATCACTAACCAATAAAGCCCCACAAAAGTTAATTTAAGGACTGGTATAGGTGTACTATTTGGTGTGCAGTATATAGGGGTCTAATACACGCATAAAAAACTTTCAAACATACTATATAATATATACTATATACTATATAATATATAGTGCATTTCAACTGTGCAGCATTTCTACTGTGCAGCTTCTGAGCGGTTCTGCTGCAGCTCTTTTCTCGGTTTAGGTAGAAGTTGCCGCTGTGTGTCGCAGGCACAGACTAGCGACTAAAATCGCTAACCAATAAAGCTCCACAAAAGTTAATTTTAAGGACTGGTACAGGTGTACTATTTGGTGTGCAGTATATAGGGGTCTAATACATGCATAAACAACTTTCAAACATACTAAATAATATATACTATATACTATACTATATAATATATAGTGCATTTCAACTGTGCAGCATTTCTACTGTGCAGCTTCTGAGCGGTTCTGCTGCAGCTCTTTTCTCGGTTTAGGTAGAAGTTGCTGCTGTGTGTCGCAGGCACAGACTAGCGACTAAAATCGCTAACCAATAAAGCTCCACAAAAGTTCATTTAAGGACTGGTATAGGTGTACTATTTGGTGTGCAGTATATAGGGGTCTAATACACGCATAAAAAACTTTCAAACATACTATATAATATATACTATATACTATATAATATATAGTGCATTTCAACTGTGCAGCATTTCTAATGTGCAGCTTCTGAGCAGTTCTGATGCAGCTCTTTTCTCGGTTTAGGTAGAAGTTGCTGCTGTGTGTCGCAGGCACAGACTAGCGACTAAAATCGCTAACCAATAAAGCTCCACAAAAGTTCATTTAAGGACTGGTATAGGTGTACTATTTGGTGTGCAGTATATAGGGGTCTAATACATGCATAAAAAACTTTCAAGCATACTATATAATATATACTATATACTATATAATATATAGTGCATTTCAACTGTGCAGCATTTCTACTGTGCAGCTTCTGAGCAGTTCTGCTGTAGCTCTTTTCTCGGTTTAGGTAGAAGTTGCCGCTGTGTGTCGCAGGCACAGACTAGCGACTAAAATCGCTAATCAATAAAGCTCCACAAAAGTTCATTTTAAGGACTGGTATAGGTGTACTATTTGGTGTGCAGTATATAGGGGTCTAATACATGCATAAAAAACTTTCAAACATACTATATAATATATACTATATACTATATAATATATAGTGCATTTCAACTGTGCAGCATTTCTACTGTGCAGCTTCTGAGCGGTTCTGCTGCAGCTCTTTTCTCGGTTTAGGTAGAAGTTGCTGCTGTGTGTCGCAGGCACAGACTAGCGACTAAAATCGCTAACCAATAAAGCTCCAGAAAAGTTATTTTAAGGATTGGTATAGGTGTACTATTTTGTGTGCAGTAAATAGGGGTGTACTACACGCATAAAATACTTTCACATATATGAAGAATAGTGTAGTGCATTTCTACTGTGCAGCTTCTGAGCGGTTCTGCAGCTCTTTTCTCAGTTTAGGTAGAAGTTGCCGCTGTGTGTCGCAGGCACAGACTAGCGACTAAAATCGCTAACCAATAAAGCTCCAGAAAAGTTCTTTTAAGGACTGGTATAGGTATACTATTTTGTGTGCAGTAAATAGGGGTGTACTACACGCATAAAAAACTTTCAAACATACTATATAATATATACTATATACTATACTATATAATATATAGTGCATTTCAACTGTGCAGCATTTCTACTGTGCAGCTTCTGAGCGGTTCTGCTGCAGCTCTTTTCTCGGTTTAGGTAGAAGTTGCCGCTGTGTGTCGCAGGCACAGACTAGCGACTAAAATCGCTAACCAATAAAGCTCCACAAAAGTTAATTTTAAGGACTGGTATAGGTGTACTATTTGGTGTGCAGTATATAGGGGTCTAATACACGCATAAACAACTTTCAAACATACTATATAATATATACTATATACTATACTATATAATATATAGTGCATTTCAACTGTGCAGCATTTCTACTGTGCAGCTTCTGAGCGGTTCTGCTGCAGCTCTTTTCTCGGTTTAGGTAGAAGTTGCTGCTGTGTGTCGCAGGCACAGACTAGCGACTAAAATCGCTAACCAATAAAGCTCCACAAAAGTTCATTTAAGGACTGGTATAGGTGTACTATTTGGTGTGCAGTAAATAGGAGTCTAATACACGCATAAAAAACTTTCAAGCATACTATATAATATATACTATATACTATATAATATATAGTGCATTTCAACTGTGCAGCATTTCTACTGTGCAGCTTCTGAGCAGTTCTGCTGTAGCTCTTTTCTCGGTTTAGGTAGAAGTTGCCGCTGTGTGTCGCAGGCACAGACTAGCGACTAAAATCGCTAATCAATAAAGCTCCACAAAAGTTCATTTTAAGGACTGGTATAGGTGTACTATTTGGTGTGCAGTATATAGGGGTCTAATACATGCATAAAAAACTTTCAAACATACTATATAATATATACTATATACTATATAATATATAGTGCATTTCAACTGTGCAGCATTTCTACTGTGCAGCTTCTGAGCGGTTCTGCTGCAGCTCTTTTCTCGGTTTAGGTAGAAGTTGCTGCTGTGTGTCGCAGGCACAGACTAGCGACTAAAATCGCTAACCAATAAAGCTCCAGAAAAAGTTATTTTAAGGACTGGTATAGGTGTACTATTTTGTGTGCAGTAAATAGGGGTGTACTACACGCATAAAATACTTTCACATATATGAAGAATAGTATAGTGCATTTCTACTGTGCAGCATCTGAGCGGTTCTGCAGCTCTTTTCTCGGTTTAGGTAGAAGTTGCTGCTGTGTGTCGCAGGCACAGACTAGCGACTAAAATCGCTAACCAATAAAGCCCCACAAAAGTTCATTTAAGGACTGGTATAGGTGTACTATTTGGTGTGCAGTATATAGGGGTCTAATACACGCGTAAAAAACTTTCAAACATACTATATAATATATACTATATACTATATAATATATAGTGCATTTCAACAGTGCAGCATTTCTACTGTGCAGCTTCTGAGCGGTTCTGCTGCAGCTCTTTTCTCGGTTTAGGTAGAAGTTGCCGCTGTGTGTCGCAGGCACAGACTAGCGACTAAAATCGCTAACCAATAAAGCTCCACAAAAGTTAATTTTAAGGACTGGTATAGGTGTACTATTTGGTGTGCAGTATATAGGGGTCTAATACACGCATAAACAACTTTCAAACATACTATATAATATATACTATATACTATACTATATAATATATAGTGCATTTCAACTGTGCAGCATTTCTACTGTGCAGCTTCTGAGCGGTTCTGCTGCAGCTCTTTTCTCGGTTTAGGTAGAAGTTGCTGCTGTGTGTCGCAGGCACAGACTAGCGACTAAAATCGCTAACCAATAAAGCTCCACAAAAGTTAATTTAAGGACTGGTATAGGTGTACTATTTGGTGTGCAGTATATAGGGGTCTAATACACGCATAAAAAACTTTCAAACATACTATATAATATATATTATATACTATATAATATATAGTGCATTTCAACTGTGCAGCATTTCTACTGTGCAGCTTCTGAGCAGCTCTGCTGCAGCTCTTTTCTCGGTTTAGGTAGAAGTTGCCGCTGTGTGTCGCAGGCACAGACTAGCGACTAAAATCGCTAACCAATAAAGCTCCACAAAAGTTCATTTTAAGGACTGGTATAGGTGTACTATTTGGTGTGCAGTATATAGGGGTCTAATACATGCATAAAAAACTTTCAAACATACTATATAATATATACTACAACTATATTATATAATATATAGTGCATTTCAACTGTGCAGCATTTCTACTGTGCAGCTTCTGAGCGGTTCTGCTGCAGCTCTTTTCTCGGTTTAGGTAGAAGTTGCTGCTGTGTGTCGCAGGAACAGACTAGCGACTAAAATCGCTAACCAATAAAGCTCCACAAAAGTAAATTTTAAGGACTGGTATAGGTGTACTGTTTGGTGTGCAGTATATAGGGGTCTAATACACGCATAAACAACTTTCAAACATACTATATAATATATAATATATACTATACTATAGAATATATAGTGCATTTCAACTGTGCAGCATTTTTACTGTGCAGCTTCTGAGCGGTTCTGCTGCAGCTCTTTTCTCGGTTTAGGTAGAAGTTGCTGCTGTGTGTCGCAGGAACAGACTAGCGACTAAAATCGCTAACCAATAAAGCTCCAGAAAAGTTATTTTAAGGACTGGTATAGGTGTACTATTTTGTGTGCAGTAAATAGGGGTGTACTACACGCATAAAATACTTTCACATATATGAAGAATAGTATAGTGCATTTCTACTGTGCAGCTTCTGAGCGGTTCTGCAGCTCTTTTCTCAGTTTAGGTAGAAGTTGCCGCTGTGTGTCGTAGGCACAGACTAGCGACTAAAATCGCTAACCAATAAAGCTCCAGAAAAGTTCTTTTAAGGACTGGTATAGGTGTACTATTTTGTGTGCAGTAAATAGGGGTGTACTGGGGGCGTGGCCGGGATGTGAGCGAGGAAGGACATGTGCAGCATAGGCTCCCGCCATCCGTCCACTTAATCCGCCTTAATCCTTCTATTCTCCTGCCATCCTGCTCAGCAAGCACCGGGCTGTGGTCTGGGGGGACACCCCGGTCCTCCCCATGACTGGGAAACGTAAATTGGCTAATAAGGCAGTAGCGAAATCCGGCCATCTCTCGCCGCCTGTCACTCGTGCAGCGGCCATCTTGCCTGCCATCTCCCTGTCTCTGAGCTCTATTGCGGTACAGACGGACCCAGGGATGGCGGCTCTCGGGACATCTGCTCTGGAGGGAGCCTCGGCAGCATCTCGTGAGGATCCGGAACCCTTGGGGGAGCAGTCCACCGCGGCGATCCTGGCGGCCATTGCAGACAGTAAGGCCTCTGTGGAGGGTAAGATTGATACCCTAGCCATAGAGTGTGTGCTTATTAGGCAGGATATGGACAAGTTCAGGGGCCGACTTACGGAAGCAGAACACCGCATATCTGCTGTGGAGGACACCACCGCCACCACATTGCGCTCAGTGTCTGAGCTGCAGCAGCAGGTTAAAGTCCTTATGGCGCGCTCTGAGGATGCCGAGAATCGCCTCAGGTGCAATAATGTACGGGTGGTGGGGCTCCCTGAGGGTGCGGAGGGCCCCAACCCTGTTGTATTTGCAGAGACTTTTTTTAAACAACTCCTTGGCCTGCAGAACCTGTCACCAGTATATGTTGTGGAACGTGCCCATAGAGTGCCCACTGGTCGGAGGCCTGCCGGCGCATGGCCGCGTGCGTTTCTGGTTCGCCTGCTTAACTTCAGAGACAGGGATCTGATCCTGGCGGTGGCCCGCAAGCATCAGGAATTGAAACATGATAATGCTATCATACATCTCTATCCTGACTTTTCTCCGGATTTACAGAAGAAAAGGCGCTCTTTCACGGATGTCCGCAAGCGATTGAGGGAGAAGAACCTGGTCTACAGTATGCTGTACCCGAGTCGTCTAAAGGTTATTCATCATGGCTCTTCAAAATTTTTTGATTCCCCTGTGGAGGTGGCGGAATGGCTAGACTCCATTGCCTAGAGAGGTGTGCAAGTGACAGGTTGGTTGTGAATCCTGACTCTGGAACTGCGTGTCCCCCTTGGTGGGACAAGTGGTTGTTGTTTCCAACATGAATATCCGATACTGTGCGGTCATCTAGCTGCATTTATCCTTTTTTTTGGGGGGAGGGCACTGTGTCTACTACCCGGGGTCTTTGGTCCGTTCATCATCGGGAGCCCTGCTGGATGATACTACGTGTCCGCTGGAAGTGACCCCCTACTGAGTGGATGAACTCTCTGAACTATCCACTACTGTTTCTCTGGTTTCTGGGAACAAAGTTTCTCGGGCGTGTTTTTGGTTTGGTTCGCCTAGAGCAAACAGGGCGTTGGGATGTTGATCTGTTAATTTTTTGGACTGTTTTTCTTTTTTTCTTTTTCCTTTTTTGTTGTTTGGGGTTATTTTTTTTACCCCGCTTGCGCCCTGCTTCACAAGCTGGTGCAGATGGGTGGGTACCTTGCCTAGTATGGTTCCTATTGTGCAACTGCTGTTATATGGTGGTCCGCGGCTCTCTGTGTTCAGGTTCTCCCCCCTCTGGCCTCCCCTGTCTGGTGCTCTTCTCCTTCCCCCATATTGTATTCTCTTCAACGTGATGAGTGACCTAACACTTATCTCATGGAATGTCCGTGGGTTGAACTCTAAATTTAAACGCTCGCTGGTCCTGCAATATCTTAAAACCCTTGGTCCCCACATTATCCTTTTACAAGAGACCCATCTCATAGGCTCTAGGATACTGTCCCTCAACAGGAACTGGATACAGAGGGCCATACACTCCACCTACTCCTCTTATGCGAGAGGGGTGGCTATTTTAATCCATAAGAAACTGGTATGTAACATTGAACATGTGGTGACGGATCCGGGTGGCCGTTATGCTATTGTGGTCCTCACTGTTGAGTCTCAATTAATTGCAATAGTTAATGTCTATGTCCCCCCTCCCTTTAAAAACGAGGTTCTCTATCAGGTCCTGGACAAGGTGGCCGCATTTGGCCCCCTGAGGCTATTTGTGGCTGGGGATTTTAATAATGTTCTTGATTACTCCTTGGATTCCTCAAATCCAAATAGGGCACGGAACCTTGACCTGGGGCTTTGGGCAGACGCGGCGGCTTTGGAGGAGGTCTGGCGGTGGAAGCATCCTGGTGAAAGAGGTTACTCCTATCTTTCCCACGTCAGTACCTCCTCTTCCCGTATTGATTTGGCATTTGCAAACCCTGCTCTCTTGCCCCACGTTGAGGAGGTCCGTTATCTGGCCGGGGGTCTTTCTGACCACACCCCTTTGTGGGTGGCAATGACTTGTGCTGCTCGGGGCCGCAGGAGGGTATGGAGGCTACACCCTGGTTGGTTGGACGAACCCTCCGTCGAGGCCCTGGTTTCACCTCATTTGCAGGAATATTGGCAGCATAATGAGGGCTCAGCGGGTGGGCCGGTGGTGTGGGACGCATTTAAAGCATCTACACGAGGGGCATGTGTGTCGGCCATAAAGGCTGCTAGGATGGAGAAAAACTCAAAATCTGAGGAGTTGCAGGCCCATGAACTTCTGTGCGCACAGACGTATGCCAATGCGCCTTCCCCCGCTTCTCTGATTGAGCTGCAAATGGCCAGGAGGTCCCTTCTGGTACATTTTCAGGACTTGACCCACTGCACTCGCAAGAGTAGGGCTGAAGAATTGTTTGAGAGGGGCGATAAGAATGGGAGGCTGTTGGCGTACCTCTCTGCGGACACTAGGGCGCATACCGTCGTCCCGTGTGTCTCTTCCCCAGATGGGACCATAATAAGAGATAGTGGGGCATAATGCAGGCCTTTGTGTCCTACTATTCGGAACTTTATTCAGCTATCCCGCCATATGACCATCGGGACTTGACTGACCTGCTGGGTCCCCTTCAGATCCCGGAGTTGTCCGAGGAGGTGGTGGCCAGTCTGGAGGCCCCCTTCACGGACAAAGAATTGGCGTCTGCCATTGCATCTTTCCCTAACTCTAAGTCGCCGGGCCCGGATGGACTCCCGGCAGAGTGGTATAGGCAGTATTTGGATGTTTTATCCCCCAGACTCTTAAAGCTATATAGTGACTGTTTTGACTTAGGGGACCTTCCGGCATCTTTCTACGAGGCGCATGTTGTGTTACTCCCCAAACCCGATAAGGACCCTCTCTGCTGTTCTTCCTATAGACCCATAGCGCTCTTAAATATGGATCTGAAAATCCTCACCAAAATGATAGCTAATAGACTGATGGAAATTATACAGCAATGTAAGAAAGTGGGGGCACTTTTGGTCAAATCTTGTAGCACCACATCCCATGTAATTTGAAATTGGAAAGGAAGGGGGCAATGGGTATACTCAGTACCCTGGGATTTTCAAATACGGTGCTAAATAGAGACTGACAACAAGATCAAATCTTAAAAGGTTTGTTCATTTTATTAACATGAGAAAGACACAAGATATACATAAAATATAAAATAAAATAACCATCCTTGAAAGCGTGTAACTCAAAGATCAAGGTGCAGTTTGCTAGGTCGCCACTCTACTAGTTTCGCTAAAATAGCTTCCTCAGGAGTGATTGTGACAGTAGCAGAATTATACTGAAAACACAGAATACATATGGTTAGCACAAAGGATGGTTAAGGATTAATGTTGCATCAACATATAGCATTGTTTAAATTAACTCACAGAAGTTAACGCATCAATATTGACATGATAATGGGGAAAAATATAAATACATAAACAAATAAACATACATAGTTGATCAGGACCCATACTGAACACCAAACATACATATGTATACATATGCACTCACCAGTTTGCAATAAAAACTCATCTAATATAAATGGAAGGAAGGATTCTCTCAGAGCCCCACAGTTCAAACGAGACAGCAATATTCCATTGCCCCACTCTACCAAACAGCAAAATCCAGTGGCCCACCTATTAGTATACGCAACCATAGGGGTATATTAAGTAGCATGAAATGGATACCTATAAATGGTAAGTAAAATGTGTTATAAGTACCGAGGCTGCACAAACACATTCAATTATGTAATACTTAAAATCGTAACCTCTTACCTTTATAGAATAGATATGCCAATAAATTGTCGGTAAGTGTCTAGCATCAATATTGCTCATAGGGGCACTAAGGCTAAGATGTTTGAATGGGAAATGAATGAGTCATCGGAAGTGCACATCAACCCAAAAGGGAGATTAGATGCATTGGAAGATATCTGTCAGCTATAAAGCAAAAACAGAACATATAAATCAGAATGGAAGAGAATGAGTCCTGGAGAAACACATGAATCAAAAAGTCTAATGACAAAGCATCCATGCAATGCCTTACCTAGATGAATAAGCGTACAGCATAGTCCAGCTGGAGGGAGTGCAACTAGCCCCTTAATGTGGGGAGGAATCCTGGCAGAAAGTGAGCGGTGCAGACCGCGCTTCATATACCCCCACCGCGGTGGCGTCTGACCTCATCGCCATGGTGCGGACGTCTGCTAGGAGGTCCATGTAAGACGCACGCGCCAGCCAATTAGGGAAACTACCCTCAAGGTTGAGCTTGAGGCGTTTGTATTAAACATTCTCAAAACCAAAGAAAAGAAATTTGTCAGAGACAAGTTGGCCTATGACAACACCCAGGCCTATAATTGGAACACTGGTTTCAAAAATCGCAGACGAGTCAATAATACACAACGTCAACCCAATGAATCTTCTCATGACCCCAGTGAATCTGATTCCTCTGCTTCCTCCTTTTCTTCCACACAGGCACCGGATCCACCTCCCTCACTCAAAACTCATGATTTCTTTAAAGCACGTAATGGTAAGGCGACCGCCAAATCCACCCCTTCCCAACGCACCACCTCCTCTCGGGCACCCATCACCACTAGGGCAACTGCAGCCAAGAACTCTTCGATCATTGCACTGGCACTCCCTGATCATCAACATAGCACTTCTATTTCCACCTCGGTCGTCTCTCCCTCACTTCAGGCACAGGTAAGCAATCCACCCCACTCAGGTTTTTCTAATCAGGCGGATTTTCGTCTGGCCCAATCACTCCCATCACTGGCACTAGACCCAAGGAAGCAGTCAAATACAGATCCACTGTTGAGTCAAAAATTTCCCAAACTGAGCTTGAGATAATAAATCTTTCTTCATATCTTTTGACTCCAGACCAGATTTCAATTTTGAAGCTTGGTCTTACTTTCTGTCCCACCAAACTAATTGATAAGTTCGAACTTATCAAAGATTTAAATTTATTTTCAAGGAAACTGCTATTCCGAGTTCTCTATGACAAACCAAGGAATGTGCCTGAGACCATCATTCCAGGCAACCCTCTCTGGCAAGAGATGAGTATTGAGGACATTAAGGCCCTGGAGGATCTGATGGAGTTGTGGGAGGAGGGAGGCATTGACTCCACGGACCTTGATGAGGCAGACGCCCTAGAGGGGGAACTGGCGACTCTGCTTCCCTCCTCAACCCCACCATCCTCGGATCCTCCAGTAACTAAATCAATTCAGAGAGAATATAGGCCTAAATCCAATCTGTTCCCACTATTGCAGGGAAATCCCAACATCTGGGCTTTTACTAAACAGGTAACCCAGGAAATAAACCAATCCTATTGGAAATCAAAGACTGAATCCAATCTAAGTGATTCCCAACTTGATGCATTGCGATCTCTACAGCTTAATAAGGACATCATTATCAAGCCCTCCGATAAGGGGGGCAACTTGGTGGTCATGAACCTTCGTGACTATGAACAGATGGTCATGAACTTATTGACCAACAAAGAATGGTACCGCAAGGTGTCTAATACTCATCTTGATTTAACTAATACACGTTATAAACACCTGATTGGTAATGCCTACCACGATGGTTTAATTACAAAAAAAAACTGGGAGTTTCTCAATATCACTAACCCCAGAACTCCAACTCTCTATGCATTACCTAAAGTTCATAAGAGTCTATCTTCCCCTCCAGGACGTCCCATCGTCTCCGGAAATGGTTCATTGACGGAAACCGAAACTAGTAGAGTGGCGACCTAGCAAACTGCACCTTGATCTTTGAGTTACACGCTTTCAAGGATGGTTATTTTATTTTATATTTTATGTATATCTTGTGTCTTTCTCATGTTAATAAAATGAACAAACCTTTTAAGATTTGATCTTGTTGTCAGTCTCTATTTAGCACCTTATTTGAAAATCCCAGGGTACTGAGTATACCCATTGCCCCCTTCCTTTCCAATGATGGAAATTATACACCTCTTGGTATCGCCTGACCAGACTGGATTCATGCCCCAGAAAGCCACTGATATAAACCTGAGACGGGTGTTTACTCACACACAGTTGGGGGCTGGGGTGTCTTCGGGGGGGGGCTCTGGTGTTCTTTGACCTGGAGAAGGCCTTTGACTCCATTGATTGGGGTTATATGACCTATGTCCTGCAACGCATGGGGTTCGGCCCCAGGTTCCTTAAATGGATTTCGTTGTTGTATGACCACCCGGTTGCGGCCCTCCGCTTTAATGGAGGGGTGTCTGGGACTTTTCCGGGGTCCAGGGGCACCAGGCAGGGGTGTCCGCTTTCACCCGGCCTGTTTGCTCTCGTCATGGAGCCTCTGGCGATTGCGCTATGTTCTTCCTCCCAAATCCAGGGCATCTGCGTGGGCACACTAACTGAAACCACAGCACTTTATGCGGATGACTTAGTGTTGTTTATCAGAGATACTGGGCCTTCTCTACGGGCGGCGTTGTCACTTTTGAAAAAATTTGCTGCAGTCTCTGGGCTCCGGGTTAACTGGACTAAGTCTAAGATACTTCCCCTGTGCTCCCACCCTGTCCCTGACCGGGCTGATCCTGACGCTCCTTTGCAGTGGGTCTCCCAAATTAAATACTTAGGGCTCCAGATCACTAACTCTGTGACGGACTTTGTTAATCTCAATATCTCTCCGCTACTCATTGCAATATCTAAAAAATTTCAGGCTTGGAAAAATCTCCCATTGTCCCTCATAGGGAAAATCAATTTGATTAAGATGAAGGTTCTGCCACTATTGCTATATACCCTTAGAAATTCTCCAGTGTGGATTCCCAAGTCCCTTTTTAAATCCATTGATACCATGATTTCCTCCTTTTTGTGGCGGGGAGGCGTCCCTCGCCTTAAATTGGCGATTTTGCAGCAGCCATGTGGGGAGGGAGGGCTTGCAGTCCCTAACTTCCATAAATATTTTTTGGCTGGGCAATTAGCGGTGGCCCACCGCTGGTTAACTGTTCCTCCGGATGATACGTCTGTATCCGTGGAGGCTGCCTGTGTGGGCTCTTATGAGGCATTGTCTCATTTGGTCTACAGGGGCCTGAGGGCTCCTTACCCTTTGACACACTCCATGCGCTCAGTGATGAGGGCCTGGGCTGTGGTCCAGGGATTGCGGTCACCTAGCTCTACTAGATTATCGCCTAGTCTCCCCTTGTGGAGGAACCCTAACCTACCACATTTTTTCTGCTACCCGGATCCGGCGGTTTGGACGAGGTGTGGAATTAAGCTTTTGGCCCATGTTGTGTCCAATGGTACCCTATTGTCCTTTGATGAACTGAAACAAAAGTATGATTTACCCAACTCCCACTTTTTCAGGTATCTGCAGTTGAGGCATGCCTTTCACTCGCAGTTTGGGGGGACCCTTAGCCTGGAGCCCAGTGATCTTGAGCTATTGGCGCGCAGCGAATCTCTATCAAAACCAGTTTCCAGTTTTTACAAAGACCTGTTCCCGGAGACTACTTTCCTACTCAGACCCTGCAGAGATGCTTGGGAGGCTGTGGCCCCGGGGTTGGACAGAGATGATTGGGATGACATGTGGGGGACGGCTTTTCAATGTTTGGTCTCGAGTAGGGACAGACTGATCCTGTATAAGTTTCTGCACAGAGTTTATCTTACTCCGGCAAGACTGGCAAGGATGTATGGGACGCAGAGCTCTCTCTGCTGGAGATGCTCTGCACCCTTAGCCACCTTTATGCACATCTTTTGGGAGTGTCCACCAATTAAACACTACTGGCAGGCCGTTGCTGACTGTATTAGGTTGGTCACATCCATATCTATTCCCATGTCTGTTGAGGTTTGTCTCCTACATTTGGTTGAACCCCTGGCCACTACCAGGGCTATACAAACCTTACTCATGGTTTTGTTATACTACGCTAAAAAGCGCATCATCCTATCATGGAAGTGTTCTGTAGCTCCTACTGTTGACGCGTGGAAAGCGTTGGTCAATAAAGCAATACCCTTTTATAAAGCCACTTATTTGAGTAGGGGGGCACTGACTAAATTTGACAAGGTTTGGGGGGGTTGGATGGCTACTATAGATACGGCATCCGATTGATCTATTAAAATTGTAGGGATGGGGCAGTGTCTCCTTTCCTGAGGTCCTGTGTCTGGGTGGGGGGGTTTGGGGGCGAGGGGGGAACTGTTTTCATAAGCTTTATCTAACTTGTTTTTACAGGGAGCTACTGGACTGTACTTCTCAATCATAGCGGGCCGCATCTGGTGGCTGGCCCGTGACATCTGTGTTCCTATCTAGGCAAGGGGGGGGGAGGTATAATTTGTTGGTTTTGGGGGGGGGGGGTTAGGAGTGTCACAGGTTTAATGTGATAATTTGTGTTCTGTTTTATGACTGTATACGCCGGCAAATTTTGTGGCTGGCTGTCTCCACGCTGTGTGGAGTGTTGTTTTCTGTACTGTGAAAAACCCAATAAAAACATAATTTACAAAAAAAAAAAATAGGGGTGTACTACACGCATAAAATACTTTCACATATATGAAGAATAGTATAGTGCATTTCTACTGTGCAGCTTCTGAGCGGTTCTGCAGCTCTTTTCTCGGTTTAGGTAGAAGTTGCCGCTGTGTGTCGCAGGCACAGACTAGCGACTAAAATCGCTAACCAATAAAGCTCATACATACTATATAACAGTGGTCATCAACCCTATCCTCAGGGCCCAGCAACAGGCCAGGTTTGCAAGATAACTGAAATACACCACAGGTGATATCATTTGCTGCTTAGTGATTGCAGTATTCTAGTCTGCATCTCCCCAAGGTAATACATAAAATTTGGCCTGTTAGTGGGCCCTGAGGACAGGAGTTGATGACCACTGCTATATAATATATACTATATACTATACTATATAATATATAGTGCATTTCAACTGTGCAGCATTTCTACTGTGCAGCTTCTGAGCGGTTCTGCTGCAGCTCTTTTCTCGGTTTAGGTAGAAGTTGCTGCTGTGTGTCGCAGGCACAGACTAGCGACTAAAATCGCTAACCAATAAAGCTCCAGAACAGTTATTTTAAGGACTGGTATAGGTGTACTATTTTGTGTGCAGTAAATAGGGGTGTACTACACGCATAAAATACTTTCACATATATGAAGAATAGTATAGTGCATTTCTACTGTGCAGCTCCTGAGCGGTTCTTCAGCTCTTTTCTCAGTTTAGGTAGAAGTTGCCGCTGTGTGTCGCAGGCACAGACTAGCGACTAAAATCGCTAACCAATAAAGCTCCAGAAAAGTTCTTTTAAGGACTGGTATAGGTGTACTATTTGGTGTGCAGTATATAGGGGTCTAATACACGCATAAACAACTTTCAAACATACTATATAATATATACTATAGACTATACTATATAATATATAGTGCATTTCAACTGTGCAGCATTTCAACTGTGCAGCTTCTGAGCGGTTCTGCTGCAGCTCTTTTCTCGGTTTAGGTAGAAGTTGCTGCTGTGTGTCGCAGGCACAGACTAGCGACTAAAATCGCTAACCAATAAAGCTCCACAAAAGTTAATTTAAGGACTGGTATAGGTGTACTATTTGGTGTGCAGTATATAGGGGTCTAATACACGCATAAAAAACTTTCAAGCATACTATATAATATATACTATATACTATATAATATATAGTGCATTTCAACTGTGCAACATTTCTACTGTGCAGCTTCTGAGCAGTTCTGCTGCAGCTCTTTTCTCGGTTTAGGTAGAAGTTGCCGCTGTGTGTCGCAGGCACAGACTAGCGACTAAAATCGCTAACCAATAAAGCTCCACAAAAGTTCATTTTAAGGACTGGTATAGGTGTACTATTTGGTGTGCAGTATATAGGGGTCTAATACATGCATAAAAAACTTTCAAACATACTATATAATATATACTATATACTATACTATATAATATATAGTGCATTTCAACTGTGCAGCATTTCTACTGTGCAGCTTCTGAGCGGTTCTGCTGCAGCTCTTTTCTCGGTTTAGGTAGAAGTTGCTGCTGTGTGTCGCAGGCACAGACTAGCGACTAAAATCGCTAACCAATAAAGCCCCACAAAAGTTCATTTAAGGACTGGTATAGGTGTACTATTTGGTGTGCAGTAAATAGGGGTCTAATACACGCATAAAAAACTTTCAAGCATACTATATAATATATAATATATACTATATAATATATAGTACATTTCAACTGTGCAGCATTTCTACTGTGCAGCTTCTGAGCAGTTCTGCTGCAGCTCTTTTCTCGGTTTAGGTAGAAGTTGCTGCTGTGTGTCGCAGGCACAGACTAGCGACTAAAATCGCTAACCAATAAAGCTCCAGAAAATTTCTTTTAAGGACTGGTATAGGTGTACTATTTTGTGTGCAGTAAATAGGGGTGTACTACACGCATAAAATACTTTCACATATATGAAGAATAGTATAGTGCATTTCTACTGTGCAGCATCTGAGCGGTTCTGCAGCTCTTTTCTCAGTTTAGGTAGAAGTTGCCGCTGTGTGTCGCAGGCACAGACTAGCGACTAAAATCGCTAACCAATAAAGCTCCACAAAAGTTCATTTAAGGACTGGTATAGGTGTACTATTTGGTGTGCAGTATATAGGGGTCTAATACACGCATAAAAAACTTTCAAACATACTATATAATATATACTATATACTATATAATATATAGTGCAATTCAACTGTGCAGCATTTCTACTGTGCAGCTTCTGAGCAGTTCTGCTGCAGCTCTTTTCTCGGTTTAGGTAGAAGTTGCCGCTGTGTGTCGCAGGCACAGACTAGCGACTAAAATCGCTAACCAATAAAGCTCCACAAAAGTTCATTTTAAGGACTGGTATAGGTGTACTATTTGGTGTGCAGTATATAGGGGTCTAATACACGCATAAAAAACTTTCAAACATACTATATAATATATACTATATACTATATAATATATAGTGCATTTCAACTGTGCAGCATTTCTACTGTGCAGCTTCTGAGCGGTTCTGCTGCAGCTCTTTTCTCGGTTTAGGTAGAAGTTGCTGCTGTGTGTCGCAGGCACAGACTAGCGACTAAAATCGCTAACCAATAAAGCTCCACAAAAGTTCATTTAAGGATTGATATAGGTGTACTATTTTGTGTGCAGTAAATAGGGGTGTACTACACGCATAAAATACTTTCACATATATGAAGAATAGTATAGTGCATTTCTACTGTGCAGCTTCTGAGCGGTTCTGCAGCTCTTTTCTCAGTTTAGGTAGAATTTGCCGCTGTGTGTCGCAGGCACAGACTAGCGACTAAAATCGCTAACCAATAAAGCTCCAGAAAAGTTATTTTAAGGACTGGTATAGGTATACTATTTTGTGCGCAGTAAATAGGGGGTGTACTACACGCATAAAAAACTTTCAAACATACTATATAATGTATACTATATACTATACTATATAATATATAGTGCATTTCAACTGTGCAGCATTTCTACTGTGCGGCTTCTGAGCGGTTCTGCTGTAGCTCTTTTCTCGGTTTAGGTAGAAGTTGCTGCTGTGTGTCGCAGGCACAGACTAGCGACTAAAATCGCTAACCAATAAAGCCCCACAAAAGTTCATTTAAGGACTGGTATAGGTGTACTATTTGGTGTGCATTATATAGGGGTCTAATACACGCGTAAAAAACTTTCAAACATACTATATAATATATACTATATACTATATAATATATAGTGCATTTCAACTGTGCAGCATTTCTACTGTGCAGCTTCTGAGCGGTTCTACTGCAGCTCTTTTCTCGGTTTAGGTAGAAGTTGCCGCTGTGTGTCGCAGGCACAGACTAGCGACTAAAATCGCTAACCACTAAAGCTCCACAAAAGTTAATTTTAAGGACTGGTATAGGTGTACTATTTGGTGTGCAGTATATAGGGGTCTAATACACGCATAAACAACTTTCAAACATACTATATAATATATACTATACTATATAATATATAGTGCATTTCAACTGTGCAGCATTTCTACTGTGCAGCTTCTGAGCGGTTCTGCTGCAGCTCTTTTCTCGGTTTAGGTAGAAGTTGCTGCTGTGTGTCACAGGCACAGACTAGCGACTAAAATCGCTAACCAATAAAGCTCCACAAAAGTTCATTTAAGGACTGGTATAGGTGTACTATTTGGTGTGCAGTATATAGGGGTCTAATACACGCCTAAAAATCTTTCAAGCATACTATATAATATATACTATATACTATATAATATATAGTGCATTTAAACTGTGCAGCATTTCTACTGTGCAGCTTCTGAGCAGTTCTGCTGCAGCTCTTTTCTCGGTTTAGGTAGAAGTTGCCGCTGTGTGTCGCAGGCACAGACTAGCGACTAAAATCGCTAACCAATAAAGCTCCACAAAAGTTCATTTTAAGGACTGGTATAGGTGTACTATTTGGTGTGCAGTATATAGGGGTCTAATACATGCATAAAAAACTTTCAAACATACTATATAATATATACTATATACTATACTATATAATATATAGTGCATTTCAACTGTGCAGCATTTCTACTGTGCAGCTTCTGAGCAGTTCTGCTGCAGCTCTTTTCTCGATTTAGGTAGAAGTTGCTGCTGTGTGTCGCAGGCACAGACTAGCGACTAAAATTGCTAATCAATAAAGCCCCACAAAAGTTTGTTTAAGGACTGGTATAGGTGTACTATTTGGTGTGCAGTATATAGGGGTCTAATACACGCATAAAAAACTTTCAAACATACTATATAATATATACTATATACTATATAATATATAGTGCATTTCAACTGTGCAGCATTTCTACTGTGCAGCTTCTGAGCGGTTCTGCTGCAGCTCTTTTCTCGGTTTAGGTAGAAGTTGCCGCTGTGTGTCGCAGGCACAGACTAGCGACTAAAATCGCTAACCAATAAAGCTCCACAAAAGTTAATTTTAAGGACTGGTATAGGTGTACTATTTGGTGTGCAGTATATAGGGGTCTAATACACGCATAAAAAACTTTCAAACATACTATATAATATATACTATATACTATATAATATATAGTGCATTTCAACTGTGCAGCATTTCTACTGTGCAGCTTCTGAGCGGTTCTGCTGCAGCTCTTTTCTCGGTTTAGGTAGAAGTTGCTGCTGTGTGTCGCAGGCACAGACTAGCGACTAAAATTGCTAACCAATAAAGCTCCAGAAAAGTTATTTTAAGGACTGATATAGGTATACTATTTTGTTTGCAGTAAATAGGGGTGTACTACACGCATAAAAAACTTTCAAACATACTATATAATGTATACTATATACTATACTATATAATATATAGTGCATTTCAACTGTGCAGCATTTCTACTGTGCAGCTTCTGAGCGGTTCTGCTGTAGCTCTTTTCTCGGTTTAGGTAGAAGTTGCTGCTGTGTGTCGCAGGCACAGACTAGCGACTAAAATCGCTAACCAATAAAGCCCCACAAAAGTTCATTTAAGGACTGGTATAGGTGTACTATTTGGTGTGCAGTATATAGGGGTCTAATACACGCATAAAAAACTTTCAAACATACTATATAATATATACTATATACTATATAATATATAGTGCATTTCAACTGTGCAGCATTTCTACTGTGCAGCTTCTGAGCAGTTCTGCTGCAGCTCTTTTCTCAGTTTAGGTAGAAGTTGCCGCTGTATGTCGCAGGCACAGACTAGCGACTAAAATCGCTAACCAATAAAGCTCCACAAAAGTAAATTTTAAGGACTGGTATAGGTGTACTATTTGGTGTGCAGTATATAGGGGTCTAATACACGCATAAAAAACTTTCAAACATACTATATAATATATAATATATACTATACTATATAATATATAGTGCATTTCAACTGTGCAGCATTTCTACTGTGCAGCTTTTGAGCGGTTCTGCTGCAGCTCTTTTCTCGGTTTAGGTAGAAGTTGCTGCTGTGTGTCGCAGGCACAGACTAGCGACTAAAATCGCTAACCATTAAAGCTCCACAAAAGTTAATTTAAGGACTGGTATAGGTGTACTATTTGGTGTGCATTATATAGGGGTCTAATACACGCGTAAAAAACTTTCAAACATACTATATAATATATACTATATACTATATAATATATAGTGCATTTCAACTGTGCAGCATTTCTACTGTGCAGCTTCTGAGCGGTTCTACTGCAGCTCTTTTCTCGGTTTAGGTAGAAGTTGCCGCTGTGTGTCGCAGGCACAGACTAGCGACTAAAATCGCTAACCACTAAAGCTCCACAAAAGTTAATTTTAAGGACTGGTATAGGTGTACTATTTGGTGTGCAGTATATAGGGGTCTAATACACGCATAAACAACTTTCAAACATACTATATAATATATACTATACTATATAATATATAGTGCATTTCAACTGTGCAGCATTTCTACTGTGCAGCTTCTGAGCGGTTCTGCTGCAGCTCTTTTCTCGGTTTAGGTAGAAGTTGCTGCTGTGTGTCACAGGCACAGACTAGCGACTAAAATCGCTAACCAATAAAGCTCCACAAAAGTTCATTTAAGGACTGGTATAGGTGTACTATTTGGTGTGCAGTATATAGGGGTCTAATACACGCATAAAAAACTTTCAAGCATACTATATAATATATACTATATACTATATAATATATAGTGCATTTAAACTGTGCAGCATTTCTACTGTGCAGCTTCTGAGCAGTTCTGCTGCAGCTCTTTTCTCGGTTTAGGTAGAAGTTGCCGCTGTGTGTCGCAGGCACAGACTAGCGACTAAAATCGCTAACCAATAAAGCTCCACAAAAGTTCATTTTAAGGACTGGTATAGGTGTACTATTTGGTGTGCAGTATATAGGGGTCTAATACATGCATAAAAAACTTTCAAACATACTATATAATATATACTATATACTATACTATATAATATATAGTGCATTTCAACTGTGCAGCATTTCTACTGTGCAGCTTCTGAGCAGTTCTGCTGCAGCTCTTTTCTCGGTTTAGGTAGAAGTTGCTGCTGTGTGTCGCAGGCACAGACTAGCGACTAAAATTGCTAATCAATAAAGCCCCACAAAAGTTCGTTTAAGGACTGGTATAGGTGTACTATTTGGTGTGCAGTATATAGGGGTCTAATACACGCATAAAAAACTTTCAAACATACTATATAATATATACTATATACTATATAATATATAGTGCATTTCAACTGTGCAGCATTTCTACTGTGCAGCTTCTGAGCGGTTCTGCTGCAGCTCTTTTCTCGGTTTAGGTAGAAGTTGCCGCTGTGTGTCGCAGGCACAGACTAGCGACTAAAATCGCTAACCAATAAAGCTCCACAAAAGTTAATTTTAAGGACTGGTATAGGTGTACTATTTGGTGTGCAGTATATAGGGGTCTAATACACGCTTAAAAAACTTTCAAACATACTATATAATATATACTATATACTATATAATATATAGTGCATTTCAACTGTGCAGCATTTCTACTGTGCAGCTTCTGAGCGGTTCTGCTGCAGCTCTTTTCTCGGTTTAGGTAGAAGTTGCTGCTGTGTGTCGCAGGCACAGACTAGCGACTAAAATTGCTAACCAATAAAGCTCCAGAAAAGTTATTTTAAGGACTGATATAGGTATACTATTTTGTGTGCAGTAAATAGGGGTGTACTACACGCATAAAAAACTTTCAAACATACTATATAATGTATACTATATACTATACTATATAATATATAGTGCATTTCAACTGTGCAGCATTTCTACTGTGCAGCTTCTGAGCGGTTCTGCTGTAGCTCTTTTCTCGGTTTAGGTAGAAGTTGCTGCTGTGTGTCGCAGGCACAGACTAGCGACTAAAATCGCTAACCAATAAAGCCCCACAAAAGTTCATTTAAGGACTGGTATAGGTGTACTATTTGGTGTGCAGTATATAGGGGTCTAATACACGCATAAAAAACTTTCAAACATACTATATAATATATACTATATACTATATAATATATAGTGCATTTCAACTGTGCAGCATTTCTACTGTGCAGCTTCTGAGCAGTTCTGCTGCAGCTCTTTTCTCAGTTTAGGTAGAAGTTGCCGCTGTATGTCGCAGGCACAGACTAGCGACTAAAATCGCTAACCAATAAAGCTCCACAAAAGTAAATTTTAAGGACTGGTATAGGTGTACTATTTGGTGTGCAGTATATAGGGGTCTAATACACGCATAAAAAACTTTCAAACATACTATATAATATATAATATATACTATACTATATAATATATAGTGCATTTCAACTGTGCAGCATTTCTACTGTGCAGCTTTTGAGCGGTTCTGCTGCAGCTCTTTTCTCGGTTTAGGTAGAAGTTGCTGCTGTGTGTCGCAGGCACAGACTAGCGACTAAAATCGCTAACCATTAAAGCTCCACAAAAGTTAATTTAAGGACTGGTATAGGTGTACTATTTGGTGTGCAGCATATAGGGGTCTAATACACGCATAAAAAACTTTCAAACATAGGGGCTGATTTACCAAACGTTTGCGCCATGAGTATTGGCGCATCTGCGTGCGCAATGGCTGTTTTGGTATTTACAAAACATTAGCGCCGGTATCGCAGCCCTATTTCCCATTTACTATAGTGTTCTCTGCGCCTGGGAGGAGGCGCTCAGTGCGCTACTATGGACCTGGCGCAGGGCATGTTAAAATCTAAATATAAAGAAGCTGGAAGTGAGAAAATATTGGGGGTGATGTGGGGTGATGTGAGGAAGTGTAGTGACACCTGCCCAAATAACTAACATGCCCAAAATAGAGTGGGAAAGTAACTTTTTCAAAACCAGCCCGCTGCGCCGGCAAGTACGACTGGAGCTGCGGGAGGTTTTTTTGAGCTCAGCGCGGGAATTTCAATGGTTTAAATGCGCCAAGACACTGCGCCGGCAAAATCTTAGTAAATGTCAAGTCACGTAAACTAATTTGCATAAGTTGAACAGGCGCAGCCCTGAACTTCCCAGTGCGCCAGCAAAATGTCATTTCTAAAGGAAAAAAAAGGCATTTAAAAGCACCGCGGCTATAATGAATTGTCGGCTCCCGGCAATATAGACAAAAGTCATATAAAGTCATTGCTAACCAAAAAAAAAAAAGCGTGGGGGTCCCCCCAAATTCCATAACCAGGCCCTTCAGGTCTGGAATGGATATTAAGGGGAACCCCGCTGCAATTTTTTTTTAAAAATGACGTGCGGGTTCCCCCCAAATATCCAAACCAGGCCCTTTAGATCTGGCATGGATTTTAAGGGGAACTCCACCCCAAATTAAAAAAAAAATGGCGTGGAGTCCCCCCAAAAATCTATACCAGACCCTTATCCGAGCACGCAACCTGGCCGGCCGCAGGGGAAGAGGGGGGGACGAGAGAGCGGCCCCCCCTCCCTCCTGAACCGTACCAGGCCACATGCCCTCAACATGGGGAGGATGTCCCCATGTTGATGGGGACAAGGGCCTTATCCCCACAACCCTTGCCCGGTGGTTGTGGGGGTCTGCGGGCGGGGAGCTTATCGGAATCTGGAAAACCCCATTAACAAAGGGGACCCCAGATCCCGGCCCCCCCCTGTGTGAAATGGTAATAGGGTACAAATGTACCCCTCCCATTTCACAAGGAAAGTGTCAAAAATGTAAAAAATGAAAAGAGCCGGTTTTAGACAATTCCTTTATTAATGTCTTCTCCTTTCTTTCATCTTCTTCCATCTTCTTCTTCTTCCATCTTCTTCTTTTCTCCATTCGGGTTTCTTCCTCTATCTTCATCTTCCTCTTCATCTTTATCTTCATCTTCATCTTCCTTCTTCCTTCGGTCTTCTCATCCGCATCTTGCTCCGGCGTCTTCCCTTCTTCTTTCTTCTCTGGCCGCTCCGTTTGAATTGGAGGTTCCCGCTGTGCGACGCTTCAGTTCTCCACTTGGTCCGCTAACCACCCGGTGGCTCCGCCCCCTCTGTCACCACGGGGAAAGTCCCCGTGAAATCCATGTGCGTCAGAGGGGGGCGGGGTCACCGGGTGTAAGCGGTCCCGATGGGGAACTGAAGAACTGAAGCGTCGCACAGCGGGAACCTCCAATTCAAACGGAGCGGCCGGAGAAGAAAGAAGGGAAGACGCCGGAGCAAGATGCGGACGAGAAGACCGAAGGAAGAAGGAAGATGAAGATGAAGATAAAGATGGAGGAAGAAACCCGAATGGAGAAAAGAAGAAGATGGAAGAAGAAGAAGATGGAAGAAGAAGGAAGAAGATGGAAGAAAAGAAAAGACATTAATAAAGGAATTGTCAAAAACCGGCTCTTGTAATTTTTTACATTTTTTACACTTTCTTTGTGAAATGGTAGGGGTACATTTGTACCCCATTACCATTTCACACGGGGGGCGGGATCTGGGGGTCCCCTTTGTTAAAGGGGTCTTCCAGATTCCGATAAGCCCCCTGCCCGCAGACCCCCACAGCCACCGGGCAAGGGTTGTGGGAATGAGGCCCTTGTCCCCATCAACATGGGGACATCCTCCCCATGTTGAGGGCATGTGGCCTGGTGCGGTTCAGGAGGGAGGGGGGCCGCTCTCATCCCCCCCTCTTTTCCTGCGGCCTGCCAGGTTATGTGCTCGGTTAAGGGTCTGGTGTGGATTTTTAGGGGGACTCCACGCCATTTTTTTTTTAAATTTGGGGTGGAGTTCCCCTTAAAATCCATGCCAGATCTGAAGGACCTGGTATGGATATTTGGGGGAACCCCACGTCATTTTTTTTAAAAAAATTTGCAGCGGGGTTCCCCTTAATATCCATTCCAGACCTGAAGGGCCTGGTTATGGAATTTGGGGGACCCCCACGCATTTTTTTTTGGGTAGCAAAGACTTTCAATTACTTTTATCTGTATTGACGGGAACCAGCAATTCATTACAGCCGCAAGGACTTTTAAATTACTATTATTTTACTTTAGAAATGTCATTTTGCTCTCCAACTGTTATAAACATGGAAAACATGTGCTACTTTACAGGCATACTATAGACACCCCCGGGGATGATATTTAGGGCCAGTTCACACCGGATACAGTGCAGTGCATTTTTTTGATTCCTGAAAAACGCAAAGAAAGTTGATCACATTAATGCCAATGGCATAGTTCACACCACTGCAGTCCGTTCCAGTGCATTTCAGAAAGCCAAAAAATTATTGGTCATGCTGCATTTTTTAAGTACAAAACTGTACTGGACCCCAGTAAAACACATCAAAAACACAACGGAACGTACCAAAAATGCACTGGAATGCACCGCAACGCACCTAAATGCACCAAAGACGCACTGCAATACACTTGTCCTAAGTGAAAAGAGGGGGAAAAAAACACTGGACTGCATCAAAAACGCCTCAAAAAGGCACTGGAATGTGTCAAAAACGCGCATGCAGAAAAGCACCTGGAACGCACCCAGACTGCGTTTCTATAGTGTGAACTAGGGCCAGTTCACACCACAGAAACACAATCCGGATGCGTTCCAGGTGCTTTTCTGCATGCACGTTTTTCATGCGTTCCAGTGCATTTTTGGTACGTTTTTGATGCAGTCCAGTGCTTTTTTTTCACCCCTCTTTTTTATCAACCATAGATAAGGACAAGTGTGTTCCAGTGCGTTTATGATGCGTTTTGATGCGTTCCAGTACAGTCCAGTGCAGGTAAAATGCAGCATGTTCTACTTTTTTGGTGGAACTGGAACGCACTGGAACAAACACTGTCATTTAGAACCATATAACCAACTTTCCATGCATTTTGGATGCATAAAAAACGCAATGCACTGCATGTGGTGTGAAATGGCCCTTAAGCAATTTGGCATATTTAAAGGCACTTCTCCTTGTTTTGTTTTTGGTGTTTTCCAAATTGGTGACATTGATATATGTCCCTTAGGGTGGGACCTGGGCCCCCATTTTAAGGCCAATAACTAGAAGATAAGCCAGCCAAGTGGGGACTAGCAAAATTAACAAGTCAGTTCCCATAGACTGCAATGGGATTTGTTGGTGGGGGGGAGGGGTGATTGTCCCATCTCTAATTTTGTAGCATGCTGGATGATGTGCTTAATTTTGGACGGGGGCAGGGGGGGGGTTATTTTTTGCTAGCTGCATTGGTGTTGTTCTGCACATGCCCAGCCAGTTAGTTTTTTTTTGGCGTGCTTTTTGTGTGTGAACAGCGCTTGGATATTTCTGGACATGCTCACTCAGAGAGTGTTTTTATGGGTTAGAAATTGAAGGACATCTTAACAGGTGTGCCCACTTTGAATTTCAGTCTCTACATTGGGAGAACTTGCATTTTTGGTGTTTCATGGACTGTGCATGTGTTTTCAATTGCCTCATTAGCACACAAACATATGTTATATAAAGCACACAGAGCATTTGGTCGCTTGCCTTGAGAAGAGGCAAGTGTGTGTGTGTGGGGGGAAAAATGTACATGTTGGTGTCCTTATCGAGTTTGTAACACATGTATTTTATTTGTTATGTCTTTGCAAAACAGGTGTTTGGTTTATTTTGTGGATTGTATATTTTTTGTGTGGGGGAAATGTTCCCCTGAAATAATTCTGATGTTGTTAATGTGTGTTGTTTGTTCACTTTGATTTAATTGTCTGCTGCATTTTTTTGGCCAAAAATTGCTCAAGATGTTGAGTCTGTAACTGTTTCAAATTAACCATGTTTTTTATTTTGCCTTCCCTTTTGTTTTGTTGAACAATAAAATTAGATGCAAAATTTTGATGTTTGTTTTGTGTTTTCTTTGCAACAAATGTGACAGCTGATTGGCATGTCAAAACAAAACAGGTGTAATTTGTCTACCCTGGTGCCTTCATGGTAGTATATGCATGTATTGTGTGCTGCCATGGAGCGTCACCAGGAAATGAAAAATACAGAGCGGTAAGTATTCAATTTTCCTTTTTTTTACTGCAGTGGTTCTCAGCCTCAGTCCTCAGTACCCCCAACAGGACATGTTTTGTGAATTTATCTTATCGAGAATTGCTGTTAAAAATCAAAACCATTGACTGTGATTTAAAGCACATGTGCAAGATGAAGGAAAACCTGCAAACATGGCCTGTTGTGGGGGTACTTGAGAAGCACTGATTTAGAGCACTGCACTTAAAAATAGCTCAAGGCCATACAATTCTAATTGTGGGCATTTTGAGGGAAACAAAGTAAGTGTTAGAACCCCTGCGTGTGTGTTTTTTATTTTTTAGAATTTATTTTTTTGTAGTTTGGCCTTGGTCTCCTTTTCTTAACATTGGCTTCACTTCCTGTCACACAGCTAAACAGGAAGTGAAGGTAAAACCCTACCAATGGCTTTTCTTGGGGACACACAGATCAATCTAACGAGTGTCCCCATTAAGCAAATTGCACTCTAGCACTTTGTTGTGTACACCCCAAATCATTGGGTAGTTTGGGGTTTAGTAAAGACAAATCCACTCTGCAGTAAAAGTGTAGCTGCTGAAAATCTCCAGGGAAAGTACTGGTGATTGGATGTTACAATCATGTAAAAGCAAAGATGTTTTTTTTTGGCTTGCATGTCCCCCTCAGATATACAGCAAGTGCACTTGTAGTGCAAAGTAGATTTGCCTTTAGTAAATAAACCCCACAGTCCAAACTACCTAATAAATTGTGGTGTACCCTGCAATATGCTGGAGTGCATAATGGGGAAAGTATTTAGACTGACCTGTGTGTCCCCAAGGAAAGACATTGTTAGGGATTTTCCCTCACTTCCTGTGTGGCTATGTGACAGGAAGTGAATTATTTGGAAGGATATTGTGGCCAAATTATTTAGTTTAACTTTTCAAAGACTCATTCCTAAGTTGAATTGTGATGCATGTCAATGGCCCATTTAGACCCTCTTTAATCACTTGAGATCAGCGCTATAACTGATCGACGGCCACAGCATGGTCCTCAATTGCCGGGAGTCCGTCAATAAACGTCCTCCCCTTTGCGCGCGCTGTGGTCACAGAGTCACTGAGACTCAGGTGATGACAGATCCGAGTAAGGGGCCGATCCCTGCCCTTTACCATGTGATCAGTTGTCAGCAAATGACAGCTGATCATGTGATGTAAACAAAATCTGGGTAATGGTTTTTGTTTTCTCCTTGTGCTGACATCGTGAGCATAAAAAAAAGGCAATCACCGGCTTATGTGCAAGGGACATGGGGCCCGAAGAGGAAGAGGCAATTCTGCATCATCTGTGACAATTAGTAGCCCCTGCCAGTGCCACCTATCAATGCCCACCACTGGTGCCAATCAGTGGCACCTAGCAGTGCTGCCTATCAGTGCCCATCACTGCCAACTATCATTGCCACCTAGCAGTGCCACTTCTCACTGCCCACCAGTGCCAAATAGCAATGCCACCTCTCAGTGCCCACCCTTGCCACCTTATCGGTGCCCATCAGTGCAGTCTCAGTGTACATCAATGAAGAAGAAAAATTACCTTTTTAAAAAATATTAACCAGTTTCCTACCGCACACCGTCAAATGACATCCTTGGCTTTGTGCGGTGACATCTGAATGTTGGGTGCAGTTGCAGGCATCATTCAGATAGCATTCTTTTCAGCCGGCGATTCTGTGCACAATAAAAACGATCATAGTGGCAGTTCCGCCGCTTGTTTGTTCTTATAGGCGGGGGGAGGGGACGTTCCCCCCCCCCTCTTGCCGCCATCCGGTGCTTCTCCGGGCTCTCCCGTGCCATCTGGGGCTCGGAGAACGATTTGGAGATGACTGGTGACCAGATGGCCATCAGTAATCTCTATGACCGTCGGAGGCGCGGGCACGATTTTATGACATCACGCCGTGTTCCCGTATGTTAACCAAGCCGTGATCTCGGCTGTCAGCATGAGATTGGTGATTTTTTTGGAACAATATCATGCTTTCCAGCCTGGAGGAGAGATGCGGGGTCTTATTGACCCTGCATCTCTCCATAAAGAGGACCTGTCACACACATTCCTATTACAAGGGATGTTTACATTCCTTGTAATAGGAATAAAAGTGATCCCCAAAAATTTAAAAAAATAAAAAAAGAGTAAGAAATACAAAAAAGTAAAAAAAAATAAAAATAAGAAAAAACGCCCATGTCCTCGGTAGCTCGCGCTCAGAAGCGAACACACACGTAAGTCCCGCCCTCATATGTAAACGCCGTTCAAACCACACATGTGAGTTATTGCTGCGTGCCTTAGAACGAGTGCAACAATTCTAGCACTAGACCTCCTCTGTAATGCCAAAATGGTAACGTGTAAAAAAATTTAAAGCATCGCCTAGGGAGATTTTTAATTACTGAAGTTTGGTGTCATGCCATGTGTGTGCGCAATATTAAAGCGTGACGTGTTAGGTATCTATTTACTCAGCATAACAACATCTTTCACATTATACCAAAAAATTGGCCGTAACTTTACTGTTTTATAATATTTTTAGCAAACAAAAGGCGTTTGAAAATTTATTGCGCAAATACCGAGCGAGATAAAAATTTGCAATGACCGCCATCTTATTCCCTAGGGTGTCTGCTCCAAAAACATATATAATGTTTGGTGTTTTGAAGTAATTTTATAGCCATAAATTTATGATTTTTACATGAAGGAGAGAAGTGCCAGAATAGGCCCGGTGCTGAAGTGGGTAAAATATCAATTTTTATTTTTTTTAAACTCGGTCTCGGTTGTATTTATAGAAAAAAACTAAAACTAAAACACAAAGGTGATCAAATAGCACCAAAAGCAAGCTCTATTTGTGTGCCAACAAATAAAACATTTTCATTGGGTTACAGTGTTGTATGAGCGCGCAATTGTCATTAAAAGTGCATCAGCGCTGAAATGTGAAACTTGGTCTGGGCAGTGCGCAAGTGGTTAATATAAGGCTACATGCACACGGACGTTTTTCAAGCCGCTTGTTTGAGCGTTTTTTGCAGCTTAAAAACATCTCTCCATGTTAGCCTATGGCCTCATGGCCACCATGGCGTTTTTGATCTGTAAATGGCATAGGCGTTTTTAGGCCCCATATAGATGGGACGCTGGTGCAAAGTGTTCAGAACTAAGGTTGAAAGTGGCGTTTAGAAAGGCGCGCTTTGTGGCGTTTGCATGCCGTGTTTTACCACATTTGCGTGTATATGATAAAGAGCCGCCCTAAGCTCCAAAGACAGTATTATTTACGATTTTAGCTATTTAGTGAGACCAGATTGATATCAGCAGCTGAGAGCAGCAGTGTAGTTGTATTTAGCGTGTCACTTGCCACATCACTTGCCACAAGTTGTGGATTGTCCACTTGCCACGTCAGCTGCCCCAAGTTGTGGATTGTCCACAATGCAATGGAAGCAATTTATTTTATATATATATATATATATATATATATATATATATGTATATATATATATATATATATATATATATAAAATGGTTTTTCCTCATTTGCCATAAATTTGGAGTTCATCAATGTAAAAAAATAGGTCACCTTTAAAAACGCTTCTAAACTAAAATGCGGGTAAACGCTGGTACCCGCGTCTGAAACGTGGAAATCTTTGGCGTCTGAAGGCATTTTGAGGGTTTGTGAAAAACGATTTTAAACGCAACTGCAGATTTTTTTGGCCAGGACAAAAACAGTGTTTTGGATGTAATAGAATTCAATGGACCCGCATCCAAAACGCAAGTACTGCAATTTTGCGGCGATTATTAGTTTGACCTGTTTATAGCTGGTTGTTAAAGGAGATGTAAAAAAAAAAAACAGCGTGGGGTCCCCCCCCAGGTCCAAACCAGGCCCTTGGGTCTAGTATGGATTCAAAGGGGACCCGCCCCCCCAAAAAAATGGGAAAAAAATGGCGTGGGGGTCCCCCCAGAATCCATACCAGGCCCTTCAGGTCTGGCATGTATTTTAAGGGGAACCCCGCACCAAAAACAAAAAAAAATAGCGTGGGGTCCCCTTAGAATACACACCAGACCCTTTATCCGAGCACTCAACCTGGCAGGCCGCAGGGGAAAAGGGGGGGACGAGAGAGCGGCCCCCCCTCCCTCCTGAACCGTACCAGGCCGCGTGCCCTCAACATGGGGGGTTTGGTGCTTCGGGGCAGGGGGGGCGACCTGCGGCCCCCCCACCCCAAAGCACCCTGCCCCCATGTTGATGGGGACAAGGGCCTCTTCCCGACAACCCTGGCCTTTGGTTGTCGGGGTCTGCGGGCGGGGGGCTTATCGGAATCCGGGAGCCCCCTTTAATAAGGGGGACCCCAGATACCTGCCCCCACCCTATGTGAATGAGTATGGGGTACATCGTACCCCTACCCATTCACCTGGTGGCAAAATAAGTCAATAAAAAAAGACATATAAAAAAACAGTCTTTTTTAAAACTTGGTTTAAAAGCTCAGAATAAAACTGTAGCAGCGCTACGAACAAAAGTTCAAATGTGCGTCTTCTATGATAATCGCTTATCTAGGTGATGAAGTAGTGAATGGTGAATCTAGTTGTATCCAATTCTTAGTGCTCCTTTCACCAGTAGTGTATTACACCGCGTGGGGGGATTTTTGAAAGTCCCCTTCAGGGGGCGCACTCACCAGATACAGGATAAATGTAAGCCTAGATCAACATTCCTCCTTCAGCAATGATACAATCAGATAAATTTTCCTTTTCTTCTCCACCATAAACTTCATGCGGTAACTCAGGTATATGTAAGGGTAAAGAAATATCTCCACATAGGGTAATATTGTAAAACCAATTTATTGAGAAACAAACCCCTTGGCTCCCCCCTTACAAAATCTGCGTACCACAATGAGAATATATACAGGCATTTGAGTATGGAGTAAAAACGAGCGCTTCAGCGCTGGGCACTTGCCACTGATGAACACTGGATGTAAAATCTCCTCAGCGTTTCCTGTGTGGCTGGTCCTGGAACGCGTCCGCGTCACTTCCGGTTTGCTGAACTGTGTTGGTCACGCCCTGACGTTTCGTCACTTCCTGACTTCTTCTGAGGGCGCCCTCAGAAGAAGTCAGGAAGTGACGAAACGTCAGGGCGTGACCAACACAGTTCAGCAAACCGGAAGTGACGCGGACGCGTTCCAGGACCAGCCACACAGGAAACGCTGAGGAGATTTTACATCCAGTGTTCATCAGTGGCAAGTGCCCAGCGCTGAAGCGCTCGTTTTTACTCCATACTCAAATGCCTGTATATATTCTCATTGTGGTACGCAGATTTTGTAAGGGGGGAGCCAAGGGGTTTGTTTCTCAATAAATTGGTTTTACAATATTACCCTATGTGGAGATATTTCTTTACCCTTACATATACCTGAGTTACCGCATGAAGTTTATGGTGGAGAAGAAAAGGAAAATTTATCTGATTGTATCATTGCTGAAGGAGGAATGTTGATCTAGGCTTACATTTATCCTGTATCTGGTGAGTGCGCCCCCTGAAGGGGACTTTCAAAAATCCCCCCACGCGGTGTAATACACTACTGGTGAAAGGAGCACTAAGAATTGGATACAACTAGATTCACCATTCACTACTTCATCACCTAGATAAGCGATTATCATAGAAGACGCACATTTGAACTTTTGTTCGTAGCGCTGCTACAGTTTTATTCTGAGCTTTTAAACCAAGTTTTAAAAAAGACTGTTTTTTTATATGTACATTTGATTTTAAGCAGCAGCTGTTCATTTACATATATTTTACTATTGTTTATATTCTTACGGCACATCTTCCTCAAGCGCAGAGTGATACTAGGAAGGAGGGCCAGACTATTTTAGTATCTTTTTTTATACAATAAAAAAAGACAACACAGGTTTGAAAAGTAATTTATTGGGCAGCTCCGGGGGTCTTTCTGCCGGGCCCCCGCTATCTTCTGCTAGCTCTTTTGCTAGCGGGGGTCCCGGGCTTCGTCACCGTCTTCTTCCGACTTCGGGGGTCTCTTGTTCTGTTCTCCGGTTCTTCTCCGGTGTCTTCTCCACGATCTCCGGTTCTTTCTGCCTTCTGCCGGGCCCCCGCTATCTTCTCGCAGCTCTTTTGCTAGCGGGGGCCGGTCTTCTACGTCGCCTTCTTCCTTCTTCTCTTCGCCCGATGTTGACTCGTCGCTCTCCACCTCCGCAATGATCGTTCGAGCAGCGGTGCCACTTTTATTGGCATGGACGTGGTCACCGGCTTATGCCACTGCTGACCCCGCCCCCGTATGATGTCACAGTTCCAGGGAATGATGGGACTGTGATGTGAAACGGGGGCGGGGTCAGCAGTGGCATCATCCGGTGACCACGCCCCATGCCAATAAAAGTGGCACGGCTGCTTGGAAAGATCATTGCGGCGGTGGAGAGCGACGAGTCAACATCGGGCGAAGAGAAGAAGGAAGAAGGCGACGTAGAAGACCGGCCCCCGCTAGCAAAAGAGCTGGCACAAAATAGCGGGGCATCCGGCAGAAAGAACCGGAGATCGAGGAGAAGGCATCGGAGAGCGGGAGAACAATCGGAGAACAGAACAATAGACCCCCGAAGTCGGAAGAAGACGGCGACGAAGCCTGGGACCCCCGCTAGCAAAAGAGCTAGCAGAAGATAGCGGGGGCCCGGCAGAAAGACCCCCGAAGTCGGAAGAAGACGGCGACGAAGCCCAGGACCCCCGCTAGCAAAAGAGCTAGCAGAAAATAGCGGGGGCCCGGCAGAAAGACCCCCGAAGTCGAAAGAAGATGGCGAGGAAGCCCGGGACCCCCGCTAGCAAAAGAGCTGGAAGAAAATAGCGGGGGCCCGGCAGAAAGACCCCCGGAGCTGCCCAATAAATTACTTTTCAAACCTGTGTTGTCTTTTTTTTATTGACTTATTTTGCCACCAGGTGAATGGGTAGGGGTACGATGTACCCCATACTCATTCACATAGGGTGGGGGGCCCCCTTTTTAAAGGGGGCGCCCTGATTCCAAAAAGCCCCCCGCCCGCAGACCCCGACAACCAACGGCCAGGGTTGTCGGGAAGAGGCCCTTGTCCCCATCAACATGGGGGCAGGGTGCTTTGGGGTGGGGGGGCCGCAGGTCGCCCCCCTGCCCCGAAGCACCAAACCCCCCATGTTAAGGGCATGCGGCCTGGTACGGTTCAGGAGGGAGGGGGGGCCGCTCTCGTCCCCCCCTTTTCCCCTGCGGCCTGCCAGGTTGCGTGCTCGGATAAGGGTCTGGTATGGATTTTGGGGGGAACCCTCACGCCATTTTTTGGCTTAAGGGGTTCACCTTAAAATCCAGACCAGACCTAAGGGTCTGGTTTGGATTTTGGGGGGACCCCCACGCCGTTTTTCGGCTTAGGGGGTTCACCTTCAAATCCAGACCAGACCTAAGGGCCTGGTATGCTCCTGGAGGGGAACCCATGCCGGTTTTTTCATTAAAATTCGGCCTGGAGTTCCCCTTCATGATTCATACCAAACATGGGACAGCAAGGCTGCCGAGGACCAGCGCGATGACATCGCGCTGGACACATTCTCGGCCGGCTAGTCTCCTCTAGGACACGACTTGAGCGGCTGCCTCACGCGCTCAGGTCGTGTCCAGGTCGCCTGGCATGGTCGCGCTGTCCCTGTGTCAGCCGGCACACGAGTCGCCCGCAAGTCGGATCCGACTTCCCGGGCGACCTCTATTCAAATCAATGGGCTTCCATAGGGAACCATTCATTTTCAATAGAGCGCCGCTGACATTTCTATTTACTATAACAGTGCACCGCTGCTTCATGCGCCCAGTGAAGGAGTTATCAGGCGCACCAATTAAGGTTAGAAGCAGCGCAGCATTTCTACTGTGCAGCTTCTGAGCGGTTCAGCTCTTTTCTCGGTTTAGGTAGAAGTTGCCGCTGTGTGTCGCAGGCACAGACTAGCGACTAAAATCGCTAACCAATAAAGCTCCACAAAAGTAAATTTTAAGGACTGGTATAGGTGTACTATTTGGTGTGCAGTATATAGGGGTCTAACACACGCATTAAAAACTTTCAAACATACTATATAATATATACTATATACTATACTATATAATATATAGTGCATTTCAACTGTGCAGCATTTCTACTGTGCAGCTTCTGAGCGGTTCTGCTGCAGCTCTTTTCTCGGTTTAGGTAGAAGTTGCTGCTGTGTGTCGCAGGCACAGACTAGCGACTAAAATCGCTAACCATTAAAGCTCCACAAAAGTTCATTTAAGGACTGGTATAGGTGTACTATTTGGTGTGCAGTATATAGGGGTCTAATACACGCATAAAAAACTTTCAAACATACTATATAATATATACTATATACTATACCAGGGATATGCAATTAGCGGACCTCAAGCTGTTGCCAAACTACAAGTCCCATCATGCCTCTGCCTTTGGGTGTCATGCTTGATGCTGTCAAATGTCTCGCTGTGTCTCATGGGACTTGTAGTTTGGCAACAGCTGGAGGTCCGCTAATTGCATATCCCTGTACTATACTATATAATATATAGTGCATTTCAACTGTGCAGCATTTCTACTGTGCAGCTTCTGAGCAGTTCTGCTTCAGCTCTTTTCTCGGTTTAGGTAGAAGTTGCCGCTGTGTGTCGCAGGCACAGACTAGCGACTAAAATCGCTAACCAATAAAGCTCCACAAAAGTTCATTTTAAGGACTGGTATAGGTGTACTATTTGGTGTGCAGTATATAGGGGTCTAATACACGCACAAAAAACTTTGAAACATACTATATAATATATACTATATACTATACTATATAATATATAGTGCATTTCAACTGTGCAGCATTTCTACTGTGCAGCTTCTGAGAGGTTCTGCTGCAGCTCTTTTCTCTGTTTAGGTAGAAGTTGCTGCTGTGTGTCGCAGGCACAGACTAGCGACTAAAATCGCTAACCAATAAAGCTCCACAAAAGTTCATTTAAGGACTGGTATAGGTGTACTATTTGGTGTGCAGTATATAGGGGTCTAATACACGCATAAAAAACTTTCAAACATACTATATAATATATACTATATACTATATAATATATAGTGCATTTCAACTGTGCAGCATTTCTAATGTGCAGCTTCTGAGCGGTTCTGCTGCAGCTCTTTTCTCGGTTTAGGTAGAAGTTGCCGCTGTGTGTCTCAGGCACAGACTAGCGACTAAAATCGCTAACCAATAAAGCTCCACAAAAGTTAATTTTAAGGACTGGTATAGGTGTACTATTTGGTGTGCAGTATATAGGGGTCTAATACACACATAAAAAACTTTCAAACATACTATATAATATATACTATATACTATATAATATATAGTGCATTTCAACTGTGCAGCATTTCTACTGTGCAGCTTCTGAGCGGTTCTGCTGCATAAAAAACTTTCAAACATACTATATAATATATACTATATACTATACTATATAATATATAGTGCATTTCAACTGTGCAGCATTTCTACTGTGCAGCTTCTGAGCGGTTCTGCTGCAGCTCTTTTCTCGGTTTAGGTAGAAGTTGCTGCTGTGTGTCGCAGGCACAGACTAGCGACTAAAATCGCTAACCAATAAATCTCCACAAAAGTTCATTTAAGGACTGGTATAGGTGTACTATTTGGTGTGCAGTATATAGGGGTCTAATACACGCATAAAAAACTTTCAAACATACTATATAATATATACTATATACTATACTATATAATATATAGTGCATTTCAACTGTGCAGCATTTCTACTGTGCAGCTTCTGAGCGGTTCTGCTGCAGCTCTTTTCTCGGTTTAGGCAGAAGTTGCCGCTGTGTGTCGCAGGCACAGACTAGTGACTAAAATCGCAATAAAGCTCCACAAAAGTTCATTTTAAGGACTGGTATAGGTGTACTATTTGGTGTGCAGTATATAGGGGTCTAATACACGCATAAAAAACTTTCAAACATACTATATAATATATACTATATACTATACTATATAATATATAGTGAATTTCAACTGTGCAGCATTTCTACTGTGCAGCTTCTGAGCAGTTCTGCTGCAGCTCTTTTCTCGGTTTAGGTAGAAGTTGCTGCTGTGTGTCGCAGGCACAGACTAGCGACTAAAATCGCTAACCAATAAATCTCCACAAAAGTTCATTTAAGGACTGGTATAGGTGTACTATTTGGTGTGCAGTATATAGGGGTCTAACACACGCATTAAAAACTTTCAAACATACTATATAATATATACTATATACTATACTATATAATATATAGTGCATTTCAACTGTGCAGCATTTCTACTGTGCAGCTTCTGAGCGGTTCTGCTGCAGCTCTTTTCTCGGTTTAGGTAGAAGTTGCTGCTGTGTGTCGCAGGCACAGACTAGCGACTAAAATCGCTAACCATTAAAGCTCCACAAAAGTTCATTTAAGGACTGGTATAGGTGTACTATTTGGTGTGCAGTATATAGGGGTCTAATACACGCATAAAAAACTTTCAAACATACTATATAATATATACTATATACTATACCAGGGATATGCAATTAGCGGACCTCAAGCTGTTGCCAAACTACAAGTCCCATCATGCCTCTGCCTTTGGGTGTCATGCTTGATGCTGTCAAATGTCTCGCTGTGTCTCATGGGACTTGTAGTTTGGCAACAGCTGGAGGTCCGCTAATTGCATATCCCTGTACTATACTATATAATATATAGTGCATTTCAACTGTGCAGCATTTCTACTGTGCAGCTTCTGAGCAGTTCTGCTTCAGCTCTTTTCTCGGTTTAGGTAGAAGTTGCCGCTGTGTGTCGCAGGCACAGACTAGCGACTAAAATCGCTAACCAATAAAGCTCCACAAAAGTTCATTTTAAGGACTGGTATAGGTGTACTATTTGGTGTGCAGTATATAGGGGTCTAATACACGCACAAACAACTTTGAAACATACTATATAATATATACTATATACTATACTATATAATATATAGTGCATTTCAACTGTGCAGCATTTCTACTGTGCAGCTTCTGAGAGGTTCTGCTGCAGCTCTTTTCTCTGTTTAGGTAGAAGTTGCTGCTGTGTGTCGCAGGCACAGACTAGCGACTAAAATCGCTAACCAATAAAGCTCCACAAAAGTTCATTTAAGGACTGGTATAGGTGTACTATTTGGTGTGCAGTATATAGGGGTCTAATACACGCATAAAAAACTTTCAAACATACTATATAATATATACTATATACTATATAATATATAGTGCATTTCAACTGTGCAGCATTTCTAATGTGCAGCTTCTGAGCGGTTCTGCTGCAGCTCTTTTCTCGGTTTAGGTAGAAGTTGCCGCTGTGTGTCTCAGGCACAGACTAGCGACTAAAATCGCTAACCAATAAAGCTCCACAAAAGTTAATTTTAAGGACTGGTATAGGTGTACTATTTGGTGTGCAGTATATAGGGGTCTAATACACACATAAAAAACTTTCAAACATACTATATAATATATACTATATACTATATAATATATAGTGCATTTCAACTGTGCAGCATTTCTACTGTGCAGCTTCTGAGCGGTTCTGCTGCATAAAAAACTTTCAAACATACTATATAATATATACTATATACTATACTATATAATATATAGTGCATTTCAACTGTGCAGCATTTCTACTGTGCAGCTTCTGAGCGGTTCTGCTGCAGCTCTTTTCTCGGGTTTAGGGAGAAGTTGCTGCTGTGTGTCGCAGGCACAGACTTGCGTCTAAAATCGCTAACCAATAAAGCTCCACAAAAGTTATTTTAAGGACTGGTATAGGTGTACTATTTTGTGTGCAGTAAATAGGGGTGTACTACACGCATAAAATACTTTCACATATAGGAAGAATAGTATAGTGCATTTCTACTGTGCAGCATTGTGACTGCTGAGAGGTTCTGCAGCGATACTACAAAGAGTGACAAACGCAATTAGAAAAAAGTATTATAACTGCTGTGATAGACCAGTGGCCCCCGAGAACGACAGTTTGAAGCGGGGTGTTATATACCTTCTTCCACATATACTGCCCTTCTCTACAGCCTTTTGTCACAGGGTCATTTAAAAAGATGACAGGCAGAGGAAGAGGCAGGCCCTTCCGCAGGGGTGGTAGGGGTAGGGCAGGAGCACCAGGCCGGAGCCAAAGTGGGAAGTTGCAGAAGGTGCGTTTGATTACTTCAAAGGACGCACCAGACTTGGTTGAGTGGCTCACTCAGCCTTACTCTTCTGCACCCTCCTCATCCTCTCTATCTGCACCCTCTTCACTCTCTGCTGTGTGCACCCCCAAAGACACTACCACCAACACCACCACCACCATATACCCTCCGCTTGAGTCACAGGAATTATTTTCCGATCCATCACAAGACTTCTCCGATGCGCAGGCATTCTTGACATTGGATCAGGAAGAGGAGGTAGCAACAACCGCCACTCAGCAGTCTGACGACAGTACCCAGATCAGCCCAAAGATGTTGGTCCCCGCTGTTGCTGCTTACTCCGAGATCTCTAATGTTAGTGGTGGGGAAGGTGACGTAGATGATGATGTGTCTATGGACGTCACGTGGGTGCCCACAAGAGAGGACCAGGAGGGGAGTTCAGAGGGAGAGATGGACCAGCAGATAGGGAGGAGAGGCAGGCGGAACTTACATTGCACAGGAGGGACAAACCAGACTGCTAATGTATCAGGACTTAGAGCGAGCCATCAACCATGTACGGTCATGTAACGGGAAGGCCCGGGGAACCCAGAATCCCTTAGAAAGTATGAGATACCCTTGCTTCAGCTTCCCCAATGCCTCTTATGTGGAAACCCCCCTGTGTCCCTCTTAGGGGCACAGGGGGAATGAGAACTCCACCATGATCTGTGATAGCCATATCCAATACGGTATATACAGGGCATATATTGGATATACTGTGTTTGGGCTGTTTATGTAATACTTGCGGTGATGGTGGGTGATTTACATTCTACTGTCTAGTGTGGCTTGTGGTAATTAAGTCTGTAATTATAAGTTGTGAAACTAGCAGACAGAAAGGCTACAGATCCTTTTATTGTAAGATGTATATTGAAAGTTCGTTATGCAAATATTGTGTGAAGTCTTTTGATAGATGGGAGACAGTATGGCTAGTCTAGAGGTCATGGGTCTGAGACAGCAGCTGTAGCTAATTGACTCATGTACATTGGGTCTGGTCAGATGGGTATTGGGAGACAAAAGCTAACCTGTTGTCTTCTAGGAGGTGTCAAAATAATGTGTATTGGGCCTTGTTATGTTGTGGGTGGAGTTGGACCATTGTTCATGTAGATTAATGCAGGATTCGTTGAGTGTATAAAAAGACCTGGGTTTTCTCATAATAAAGTCAGTTCATGTTGGAAAGATACAGAGTGCGTCTCGTTCTTTCAGAAGGATTAATTGCTATGGGAAGTGGTCGTCTGACTGTGGAGGATCGACAGTGAATTTGTGTCCAGGAGAGGGAAGATTTAAACGGCGTTAAACTCCTTTCGTATTTGGGGTGTCGTTACAGGTCACATCTGGCGCTCCCAGGACACCGGCACATGGCTCCGCAGTGTGGGCTTTTTTTAACGTGTCCGCTGCTGACAATAGTGTTGCCATCTGCAGCCTTTGCAGTCAACGCATAAGTCGCGGTAAGCCCAACACTCACCTAGGGACGACCGCCTTAAGAAGGCACATGAACTCCCATCACCGAGCCCAGTGGGAGCAACGCCGTCAGAACCCACAAAGCCAAACTCCAGGCTCTCACCGTCCAGCCTCTTCTACTACTTCTCCTCTCTCTTCACAGTTGTCCTCCACACCACCTTCCATCATCCCATCCCCAAGTTTATCTGGAAAAAGGCAGGCTTCCGTGGGCCAAATGTTCGAGCGTAAAAGAATGATGACGCCGGATAATCCTCTTGCCCAACGGTTGACCGCTGGCTTGTCAGAACTCCTAGCCCGCCAGCTACTGCCATATAAACTGGTGGACTCGGAGGCCTTTCGAAAATTTGTGGCCATTGGAACACCACAATGGAAGGTCCCAGGAAGGAAATATTTCTCCCAGAAGGGCATCCCAGAGCTATATGGCCATGTTCAGCGGTAAGTGAATGTATCTCTGGCACACAGTGTCGGTGCCAAGATACATCTGACCACAGACACGTGGTCTAGCAAACACGGGCAGGGAAGGTATATTACTTTTACTACCCACTGGGTGAACCTTCTGACGGCCGTCAAGCATGTAACCCGTGGCACCCGTGTAGATTTGGTTTTACCGCCATGGATTGCATGCAGGCCTGCCTCTTCTTCTCCTCCTCCTTCTACTCCATCCTCCCTCTCCTCCTCGGCTGACTCCTCCTCTTCCGCTGCTACCGTCTCTTCCGCTGCGCCGCCCAAGATCCCCAGAACCTATTCGACATGCCAGGTGAGACGTTGCCATGCTGTGCTGCGTCTGTTGTGCCTGGAAGCCAAGAGCCACACTGGCCCTGCACTCCTTTCAGCTTTGCGTTCACAGGCAGATCAGTGGCTAACACCGCTGAATTTGACAATTGATAAAGTGATGTGCGACAACGGTGCCAATCTGCTGAGCATGTTGAAACAGGGCAAAATTACACACGTGCCATGCATGGCACACGTCTTGAACTTGGTCGTGCAGCGATTCGTTGTCAAATACCCTGGGGTCCAGGACGTCTTGCGGCAGGCAAGGAAAATCTCGGCCCATTTCAGAAGATCTTACACGGCCATGGCTCGCCTTGCTGACATTCAGCGGCGACACAATCTGCCGGTCAGACGTCTTATTTGTGACTGCCCGACGCGATACAACTCAACCTTGTATATGCTTGATAGGCTGCTCCAGCAGAAACGTGCAGTTAACGACTACCTGTACGAACTTTTCGCCAGAATCTTCTTCTTTGGATACGTCCATGAACTACATGGTTGGAAACAGTTCTGTGCCCCTTAACCCCCTTTTTTCACTCAAAGTTTTTAACACAGTCCAATGGCCGGCTTTCCAAACACATAAATTTCAATCCACTCGTGCAAAAGATAGCCACAAATCCTGGACTCGAGCCCCCACGTGTAGCTCCCAGGTGGGGTTTTGCGCTTCCCTCTTTACTCTTACCCTGGTGCTACGCCAGATCCACACTTTGTTAAGCATGAAAATCCACTGTTTAATTACCTTTGGGTCTGCAGCGAGTTCCCTCCCACGAGTGGATCCTTCAGCTCCGTTGTCTAGGTACACCAGTGTATTCAGGAATAAGGCCAATGTCCACACACGAGTAAAACCTAATCAGCAAGGCTTTATTCTTTTTCTTACTTTAGAGTCAACTTGAAGAAAGTGAAGGCAGGAAAGTTGAAGATGTAGGGGAAGGTTCAGGCACGCAACACTTCGATCCCAAATATATATATACACTCGTCGCCACTCAAGCCTGAGTGGGTATTGCTTACCCGATAGTCCCTATAAGAGCAGGATGGAGCACGGATGTCAGAGATGATGGATCCCCCGATAGGCAGGTCTCCAGGCCTCTCCCCGAAACAGCAGTACCGTCCCTATCTCCGCCGGGACTGATCTTCCCCTGGAACTAAAGATGGGCCCCCTTACAAACGGGCAGTCTGGGGTCCTTCTCCGAAGCGTAGGCCCTTGTTTGGAGAGCTGGGCCTACGATGCAGCAGCAGAGCCTCGGGCTAAAGGTGCCCGAGGCCTAAACACTCTCGCGCACCTCGTGCCATGTGGGCCACGAGGCACGCTCACTGGACCAAAGGTCCCCCTGAACGCCTTGGGGTCCCCCTGGAATCGCCACGCGCCAAATGGCGTCTAGCCCTTTTGTACCCTCTCAAAGCATGCACAGCTGGTAGACCACGCCCACTGCACAGCTGGAGAGGAGACCCAAGGTGCTGTGATACCCCCATGATCCAGCCTGTGCCAGCAGTGACAGTTCCACCTGCAGGCAAAAGAGAATAACACTGCCGGGCAGTATCACACCCAGAGCAGAGCAAACAATTTGAACTATAATTGGTCTGAGCCCAACTACTGGCTCAGACTGCCCCTAAATTTCCATATAGCGCCCCCAAATATTGGGGGGGAGGGCTACACAGGTATCATGTGATCTCTATTTGTACTGTCCTCAAGAAATGAGATAGGCCATCAGTACATCAGGATTGATCAATTTCAAATATACATATATACCATAGGTGGTAGATTTTTCACACAAACCCATTCATATACACTAATTGGGATTACATGTCTTTTTTACCAAAGACATGTAGCAGAATACATTTTGGCTTAAATGTATCAAAAAATTTGATTTCATTGGATGTGTTTTATAACAGAAAATAGAAAATATAATTTTTTTCAAAATTTTCGCACATACAATTTAGTGAGGGATAACTTAGTACCACATCCATAATGAAATTTAAACAATTTAAAAACAGGATTTTTGTTGGTGGACTTTACAGGGACCCTATGGACACTACAATTTAAAATGACATACATTTCATTGATGCGTATACATGCTGTATTGATGTGTGAGAAATTTAGGACTGTGGCCAGATATTTTACATACTGATATCAATAAAATTTATGACATTTTAAATTGTAGCCTCCATTTGGTACCTGTAAAGTCTGTAAAAAAAATCATTCTTTTGACTCGTTTTTAACTTGGCAAAAAGCTCACTTAACACCTTCCCGCCGGGTGTATAGTAAAATGACAGCCAGGCGGGAGCTCTGTTGTTCTTGAGTGACGACATATGAAGTCGTCCCAAAACGTCTCTCTCGCATGGCCGTCAACTGTGTCCACTGAACACAGCCGATGACTGATCACTGTACCGGCCCGCTGCCAGTACCTTGTGATCTGCAAATCACATGACAGTTGTAAACAATGGATAGCTTCCTTTCATGCCATCCAATGTATACAATTGTGTTGCTAGCTGTGTACCATGTGATTAGCTTTGGACAATCACAGCTAATCACAACAAATACACTGAGTGAACTAGTTTCATTCAGTAAAAATGGTCATAATATGCAAAAAAATCCTGATCACCCCAGTGTTAGTAGTAGTACAGTGTTACCATAGTAGTAGTAACACTGTATTTCTCTGGTTACTGTGTGTTAGAAATAAAATCGTAAAATAATAATATATATTGATTTTGGTTATTTTCACCAAAGAAATGTAGCAGGATTCATATGATCTACATTTATGAAGAATGGTTATTTATTTGCAAAATTTTATAACAGAAACAAAGAAAAACACTTTTAAAAAAAAATGCAGTCTTTATTTATTTATTTAGCAAAAAATAAAAACCCCAGTGGTGGTTAAATACTGCCAAAAGAAAACTCTATTTGTGTGAAAGGAAGGGGTAAAAGTGCCCAGTATTGAACTAGTTAAAGCAGTATTACACCCAAAAGCAAATATTTATAATATTGCAGCTTACCACTTCTTAGATGTGATGGCTGCATTCGATTTCTTTTCTGGGCTTTCTTTCTTATAATTTCATCTGGTGATCCAGCCAACAAGTTTTTTGTTTTTCAAAAGCACAAGCTCTCCAGCAGAATGTATAAGTTTACATGGATGAGAAAAATTATTTAACACTGGCATCCAGCCAGCAATACTGTTGTTTTTCAAAAGCACAAGCTCTCCAGTAGAATGTATACGTTTACATGGATGAACCACTGGCTGGCACAGGTGCTTAAAATGATCAGCTTTTAATCATTTATGTAAAACCTTTATCCCAAAAGTAAAAAAAACTGAAAATTTATTTCATATACTTACCGTCATTTTCCTTTCCTGATGGACTCCATGGCAGCCTACGTGTGGGTTAATCCCGCCTCTCATACCTCATAGGACCCTACTCCCATAAATCTTTGCTTCTAGCCAGAGACCGTGTTCCGTAATATAGCCTACTCCAGCAATGGGAGGGAACTCCTGCTGCCATGGAGTCCAACAGGAAAGGAAAATTACGGTAAGTATATGAAATACATTTTCCGTTTTCCTGACAGACTCCATGGCAGCCTACGTGTGGGAAATGACTAGCCAAACACACCCGGGTGGGCAAATGCTGGTTAAAGAAAAAAATGGTTTAATTGATAAGACATGTAAACCAAAATTAACTGAAGACAAAGACGCCGGTTCTACACAATAGTGCGTCATAAATGTGTTTATCGACGACCATGAGGCCGCTTTGCAGATCACTTCTGGGGAGACATGACGGGCGGCCACCCATGATGTGGAGACGCTCCTGGTGGAATGAGCGGTCACTGCCTCTGGTGGAGCCAGACCCTTCGCTTTATACGCCCCTTGGATGGCCTGAACGATCCAGGCTGCGATGGTTCTGGAAGAAGCACACACACCTTTGTTTTTCCCTTGAAAGAAAATGAACAGATGATCCGATTGGCGAAACGATTTTGTGGCTTCCAGGTATTGTTTCAAGACTTCTCCCACATCTAAAGGATGGAGTTCTCAGGTGACCGGAAGGTAGGAAGAACGATTTCTTGATTCTCATGAAAAACCGATGTTACCTTAGGATTTGACCCAAGCATGGGAATCATAACTACACGATCCGGAAAGAAGGTCAGGAATGGTTCTTTGGAACCTAGGAAACCAATTTCAGAAACTCTTTTAGCCGATGTTATTGCTACAAGGAAGACCAATTTGAGGGTGAGCTCCTTGATAGATAGTTGACCCGTGTGATGTCTTTCTCTATCTGAGAAGAAATCCAAGACCAGAGGAAGGTCCCATTTGGAAAATCTTGGTTTCCTCTGAGGTCTGAGCCTTATAGCTCCTCTGAAGCATTGTCTGACAAGAGTGTGTCTAGCCCAGGATATTCCAGTAAAGGCCGAGATAGCCGAAATCTGCACTCTTAGGGAACTAACTGACAGGGCCAGATCCAGGCCTGTTTGGAGAAAACCTAGAACGTCTTGTATCCTGGGTTCGTCAGGAGAACCCTCAACCATAGAAATATAGTCTGTGAATTTTTTCCAGATCCTTTGATATACTTTATTGGTATTAGGCCTTCTGGCGTTCAACAATGTAGAAATTGCTCTGCTTGGGCAACCTAATGCCTCTAGCCTTCCCCTCTCAAAAACCAAGCCATCAGACGGAGATGGGATGGGCATGGATGAAGAGCTATTCCCTGGGCCAGGAGATCTGATCTGGCTGGGAGGGGAACTGGACTCTGGAAGCTCAGCTGTAACAGGAGAGGAAACCATGGCCTGTTGGGCCAGTATGGAGCTATTACCACAATTTCGGCCTTCTCCCCCCTGAGTCTCGATAGGAACCGTAGAATGACGGGTACCGGGGGAAAGACATACGCTTTGTTGAATCTCCACTGATCCGTCAAAGCATCCACCCCGAAGGCTTGGGGACAACGACCTCTCGTGTAATATATTGTTAGTTTGAAATTGCACGGGGAGGCAAATAGATCTACTTCTGGTACAATTCCTAGGGATAGGACCCAATTGAAAACTTCTGTGTGAAGAGACCACTCGTTGTTGTCGAGGGTTGTTCTTGAGAGAAAATCCACCTGTAGGTTCTGAGATCCGGGAAGATAGACAGCCGTCAGGTTCGTTAGATTTTTCTGGGCCCATGTCATAATTGGTTCTACCTCCCTCAGTAGAGAGAGACTGCGAGTGCCTCCCTGTCTCTTGATATAGGAGACTGCTGACATGTTGTCCATCCTTAGGAGAACCGAGGTACCCTTTATCAGGTGAAGAAAGGTTTGTAGAGCACAGAAGGCTGCTCGGATCTCCAGTACGTTGGACACTATCCTTCTGGACGGGAAGTCCCATTTCCCCTGAGCTACTTCCTGCATGCAGAGAGCTCCCCAGCCTCTGTTGCTGGCATCCGTCGTGATTGTGACCCAGGAGATGGGGGCTATGGAATGACAGTTGAGAAGATTCTTCCGTAGTAGCCACCAGGGAAGGCTTTCCCGCATGGACGGAGTTATCCGTATCCAATGGTCGCAAAATCCTGGCTCCCACTGCTGGAGAAAACCCTTCTGAAAAGGGCGCATCTTCCATTGAGCCCATTTCACCATTGGGGCTGTGGATACCATGGTACCTATTATCCTGAGGCACTGTGAAGCTTTGAGGAGAGGAGAGGCCATTGCCTGACGAATCCTGTCTCGAACCACTGGGATCTTCTCCAAGGGTAAGGAGATGGTACTTTGTATCGTATTGAATTGAGCGCCGAGAAAAACCAGAGATTGTGTAGGTACCAACTGACTTTTCTCTTTGTTCAACAGCCAACCGAATTCTGTCAGCGTGGAGATGACCTGAGACTGATGTACTAGAAGTTGCTCCCTGTTTTGGGAAAGTAATAGCAGATCGTCCAGGTAGTGATGTAGCCGGATTCCTCTGGTCCTGATTAGAGCTACTACAGCCAATAAGAGCTTCGAAAACACTTGTGGTGATGTTGTAAGCCCGAACGGGAGACATACGAACTGGAGGTGAGTATGGCCTACTGCAAACCGTAGGTACTTTTGAAATTCCACAGCTATCGGGACGTGAAAGTAAGCGTCCTTCAGATCGATGGATACAAGCCAGTCGCCTGGCTGAACTGTCTGACGTATGGTGGATAATGACTCCATTCTGAATTTCTCCTTTTTGATGAAGGCATTTAGATGAGTCAGATCTATCACTGGCCTCCAAGAGCCGGTCTTTTTTTGAACCATGAATAGGGGTGAGTACATCCCTTGGAATCTTTCGTCTGTTGGTACATGTATGGCGGCACCTTGGGCCACAAGAGTGTCTGTGTAAGAGAGAAGGATTTGTCTCTTTTCTTCCGAGCAGGGTAGTACTGTGGGTACAAACTGAAGTGTGGGTGGACTGACAAACACCCAGGAGTGACCTGAAGAGACTGTTTTGACAGTCCAGAAATCTTTTATCGAGGCTGCCCAGACGTGTCGGAACTGAAGTAGCCGAGCACCCACTTGTTCCGTCTGGGCCGACCCAATATCAAAAGGACTTAGGGGCCTCCCGTCCGCCTGAAGAGGCTACTTTTGTGGATCTTTGACCAGAAGGCTGATTTCTTCTCCAGTTCTTTCTGAATTCTCGACCTGGCCTATAACGGCGAGCATCTCTTGCACGATCCTGGTCTTGTCTCTGTTGAGGTCTTTTTTGACTGAAAAAACGACGATCCTGAGGAAGGAACCCTGACTTACCCCCTGTGGCACGGGTGATAGCGCTGTCAAGCTTATTCCCAAAAAGGGAAGATCCTTGAAAGGGGATCCTGCACCAAGCCTGTTTGGAGGCAGGATCAGCTACCCAAGGACGTAGCCACAAGGCACGTTTAGCTGTAACGGAGGAGAGCATGACACGTGCCACCAGGCGAATAATATCAAGGGAAGCCTCACCCAAAAACATCAACGCCATTCTTAGTTCATGGATCGGCATGCTTCTGGCTAACTCCACAGAGACATTTGCTAAGGAAGAATCCACTTCATCTGTCCAGGCCTCCATTGCTTTGGACAGGGTTGCAAGGGCTAATGCTGGCTTACAGGCCATACCCGCAGTGATATATATACGTTTAAGGTCCGTATCTATTTTTCTTTCCAAGCCGTCCCTGAAGGAAACAGAGTCCTCTAGTGGAAGGGTAACATGTCTCACCAACCTCATCAAGGCTGCATCAATCAGGGGAGCTGATTCTAGATGTTTCACATCTTCATTTTTGAATGGGTACATCTTTGCGATTTTGGAAAGTAATGAATTTTTTCTTTCTACGCCAGTCCATTCATCTGTAATAATATCCCCAAGTTCACCCAAAAGGGGGAAATTTGAGCGCTCCTTCTTAAGTTGTTTGAAGTACTTCCTTTGTTTAGAAGGAGCTTCTATTGGTTCATCCCATTTTAAAGCGTCTTTGACTGCTTTGATCAAGTCTGGGACTGAAGAGAAATCAAATCCTGTGGTATTGCTGACCTCTTCAACATCACAATGTGAAGATTCGCTTGAGGAGCAATCATGCCGAGAAGGACCCGGGATTTCGTGGTCATCCTGCACCAGAACTGGTGCTGGGTCAACAGGAGGAATGGTGGTACGGCTGGAGTCAGTCTTGTTCAGGGATTCCTGGACCACTCTTCTGACTAGTGCCTCCACTTGGTGGTCTCCACCTTCTCTCTCTCCTACTGCTCGGGAATAACATGGCTCACAGAGGGATTTACCTTCTGGGACTTGAGCCCTACAACCCCAGCAGACTCTCTTCTCAGAACGGCTAGAATGGCGGTGAGAGTGGTGTCTAGACCTAGACCTGGGCTCCTTACTATGATGTCTGGAGGACGATCTATGATGTCTAGCACTAGAAGAATGTTGATGTGTTTTAGATTTAGCATTATCTTCGCGTGCTGAGTGTCTATTTTCAGACCTAGAGGGGCTGATAAAGAAAAGACAGGAAGAAAGAAATACATTGGCTCATGTAAAGAACCCAAAAACTGCTAAGCAGAAGAAAGAAAAAAACAATTTCTACCTGCAGCGCAAGGGTTGGCCACTGGGGGGCGGTGAGACGTCCATAGCTCAAGCTTGGAAAACTGTAAAAATTTTACCATACAATAAATATAGGGAAGGAAAGTCTGATATCAGCCATCCCTGTAATAAGACAGGTTTTCCTACCTTCACCACGTGGAAACGAAGCACCGGGAAGTAGCTGTCTGAGCCTGCAGGACATCCCAAGTTATAGCTGCGCGAACGCCGCCGCGATCCGAATTGCGCATGCGCGAACCAAGCCTCGATCTCGGACGAGGAACACTGCGATGCATACAACCCGGAAGAGGAGGCTAAATGAAACGCAGATGCGCTCCAGCCGCCATAGAGCCGAGGGAGACCGGACAACAAACAACACACAAATACTGCTGCCATATTAATTAATAAGCAATGCATACGATACCACTCAGCACGATCCTGATCCAGCCTGGAACATAGGAGCCATCTCTCCACTGCAGAACCGCCATAAACTCGTGCAACCATGACTGAATCTTCCATGAAAACTTCTTTAAGGTAAGAAAGCACACCTTGGTCCTAGGAGGAGGACAAAAAAGGAACACGGTCTCTGGCTAGAAGCAAAGATTTATGGGAGTAGGGTCCTATGAGGTATGAGAGGCGGGATTAACCCACACGTAGGCTGCCATGGAGTCTGTCAGGAAAAAACTGTTTGCTGCAACTGATTATAAAATGTGAGCTGTAATTTGGCTTTAATTTGTCAGTGTATTTAAATCGGCTAATAAATTTAACACCGCCTCCCCCCAGACTGAAAATACTGCTGTCTGCTGTGCCTCCTGTGCTCATTCATCTAGAGTGGTGTTTCACCAACACAGGAGGTGAGTTATTGGCCAGATCACCAGGTGAAAACAGAGAGAAAAAAGCAAAAAAAAGAAAACTGGAAAACTGATGCAGCCACAACATCTAATGACTGGTAAGCTGCAATATATAAAATTTTTGCTTTTGGGTTTAAAACCGCTTTAAATAGTTATGATAAAGTTACAGAGAAGAAGCCACTAGTAAAAAAATTAAAAACAATAAAAAAAAAAACAATTCCACAAATATATTCCATAGTGCACAAACCAATCAATATACGCTTTTTTATGAAAAATATGTAGCAGAATAAATTTTGGCCTAAATTGATGAAGAAATTAGATTTTTTAATTTTTTTTATTGGATGTATTTTATAGCAGAAAGGAAAGTAAAACATATTTTTTTTTGTTCAAAATTGTCAGTCTTTTTTTGTTTATATCGCAAAAAATAAAGAGGTGATTAAATACCACCAAAAGAAAGCTCTATTTGTGGGAAAAAAGGACATCAATTTTATTTGAGTACAGTGGGGCACAACCGCACAATTGTCAGTTAAAGTAACGCTGTGCGTATCGCAAAAAATTGCCTGGTCATGAAGGGCATAAAACCTTCCGGAGGTCAAGTGGTTAAAAAATCTTTTTCTAAGAATATAATATCAGTTGTTGATCAATTGGTATGAATCTATTAAGTCAAAAGAAGCACTATGATTTGTACAGAAATCTAGGAGTGAATTAAAAATTCAGATTCTTGAGGTTTGTGCTGACGTCACCCTCCACTGCTCGACTTCCACGGACGTATGTGTGTGACTAGCGCCTTTGACCGGTCGGCGCTGTCACATTTTTAAGGCTGTTTTTTAAACTGCATTTTTGTAAGTATGTTTTCTTCTTTTAAATAAATATCCACCAAGGATTTTACACTATGTAGTGTCCTCCCTTCCTTCCATGTTCCGTATCGAGTACTGCATGATGGTATATGAGCATTTTGGCTATCAAAACAATTGAGGCTCAGCATACACTGAAGTCTGGAGTCCTACTGATTACCATTTGAGGCTGTTTGGGGTCCTCCGTCATAGGGGACCATCGCTTTTTGGTAAGCAGGAATTCTTACTGGTGGTGGTGAAAGTCACGAATATAAGAAGATTTGGAATCGTCTTTGTTTTGTTTTCTTTTGCTTTTTTCATTTTTCTTTTTTCATTTAACATGGACACTTGATCACGGGTGCTTCTTTGTATGGACTTTGGATTTGATTATTTAAGGCCCTATGCAAGCATGTATTAATATCATTAATTAAGTTTGTATTATTATTCCATATGCTTTGTTTATATATTTTTTATTTATTGTTCTTCACTGAGCACTTACATAATTCTTCACTGTGATGATTTGAAGATAATTTTTTCAATCATTCAGTGGTGGGCTTATGTTTATATTTATAAGTTAGCGCGACTATATATATTTTTTCTTGTTTGTGTGCACTGTTAGTTTTCAGAATAGTTGCTGCTTTTTTCCTTTGTTTGTTTCTGGGCATTTGATATATCTGCCTAGTTCTATATCTGTAGCGCAGTTTCTTTTTTCACTTTCCAATACTATTTAATTGTCTACTTGTCTTCCCAACATATTTAACTGTGAAAAATAAAGGCAGTTATGGCCGGGAGTGTGAAAATAAATATACAAGCTATTACTGCACAGGGCACTCAGTAGAATACATAAAACATATTCTCTTGGTGCCAGTTTCTAGTAACGCCCCTCTAGCAGCATTTGCAGAGGAACCTGTAGCCAAAATAAGCCTAGACTGCATGTCAGGTGCAAATTAGAGACTTTTTCACATACAGTATTTAGCATAGCAGAAGGTTTTTAAAAAAAATTAAAGTACTTGAGAGTCTTTAGGTCTACTTTTCCAATTTACTTTTTTTTTACCTTTCTTGTGAATGTTTATAACTAGGGATGAGCCGAACACCCCCCGGTTGGGTTCGCACCAGAACCTGCGAACGGACCTAAAGTTTGCGCAAACTTTAAAACCCTATTAAATACAATGGACGCGAACGTTCAAAATCAAAAGTGCTAATTATAATGGCTAATATGCAAGTTATTGTCCTAAAAAGGTTTTGGGGACCCGGGTTCTGCCCCAGGGGACATGTATCAATGCAAAAAGAAGTTTTAAAACAGCAGTTTTTTCAGGAGCAGTGATTTTAATGATGCAAAAAGTGAAAAAAAAGTGAAATATTCCTTTAAATATCATACCTGGGGGGTGTCTAAAGTATGCCTGTGAAGTGGCACATGTTTGCCGTGTTTAGAACTGTCCCTGCACAAAATGACATTTATAAAGGAAAAAAAATGGAAAATTGTATACTCACCTTTCCGTAATTTTCCTTTCCTGTCGCATCTTCATGGCAGCATACACCTTTGGGTTGTGGCTCCGCCCCCACAACCTGATAGGACCGTTTAGCTATTAAGCCCATAGCGGACCCCCGCCCAGGTATTCTAGTATATATATACACCTCACCTCAGACGGGTGGGCATCTGTATGCTGCCATGAAGATGCGACAGGAAAGGAAAATTACGGAAAGGTGAGTATACAATTTTCCATTTTCCTGTCGCATCATGGCAGCATACACCTTTGGGTGAATAACTCGCAGACTGGGTGGGTCTGAGCATAAGACAATTTTTTTATTTACATGGAATAGAGGTGTTGGACTGAATAATTGCTCGTCCAAACTCTGCCGTGGATAATCTGGCAGAGTTCACCTTGTAATGAGAAATAAAGGTATTCCTTGAGGACCAGGTCACTGCTCGGTAAATAGTTTCCGAGGACACTCTGCAGTAGGCCGCCCAGGAGGTCGCCATTGCCCTTGTAGAATGTGCCTTTAAGCCCTCAGGTATCTGCGTTTGACTCAGAGAATAAGCCTTTTTGATGATCTTCACCAGCCATGCTGCGATGGTGCGAGAGGTTGCTGCTTGACCTCTTCTAAAGCCGTGTGGGATGACCAGGAGGTTTTCCGACTTCCTAAGGTCGTTTGTTGTTGACAGGTAGGTTAGAATGTTAGTTCTTACATCCAGCGGACGTGGATCCCCTTGTTCTGTGGAGAGAGCAGGAAGGTTAATCTCCTGATTGAAGTGGAAGGAGGATGACACCTTCGGAATAAACCAATGGTCTTAGGACTACTTTATCTGGGTAGACAATCAAGTATGGTTCTTTTGCCAGTAGAGCTTGCATCTCTGACTCTCTTGGCTGGTGTGATTGCAATTAAGAAAGTGACTTTGAGTGTTAAGTCCCATAAGGAGATGTTTTCTAACGGAAGAATGGTTCGTGTGATAGAACTTCTAGTACGACCGGAAGATCCCAAGTCGGGAAGGAAGGCTCTGTAGGAGGCCTTATCTTTAGGCAGGCCCTCTGAAACTGAATAACTAGGGGCTTTTGCGCCCACTTGATTCCTGTCATAGCTGATAATGCTGACACGAGAACTTTTAAGGTACTTGCCCCAAGGCCATTCTCCAGGCCTAACTGGAGAAACTCAAGGATTTGAGCAACTGTTGGAGATGATGGGTTCCAGTTTTGTTGCTGTGCAACTGAGAGAAACTTCTCCCGGATCCTCTTATAGGTACTGTTGGTGGTGCATCTTCTGGCTTGAAGAAGAGTTTCTACTACTTTTGTGAGCAACCTTGGTTTAAGAACCTAGCCCTTTCAATCTCCAGGCTGTCAGATGCATCCTTTCCAGGAATGGATGAAGAAGTTGCCCCTGGGAGAGTAGATCCACTGCTAGTGGGAGCGGTAAGGGTCTCACTGTATTCAGCAGAAGGAGAGTGGTAAACCATGACTGTTATCACTGTGGAAGATGACCTCTTGAGCCTGAGAAGAAATCTCGGTATGAGAGGTGTCAGGGGGAAGATGTAACCCAGATGGAAGTTCCAATCATGTTGTAGGCAATCTGTCCCCTCCGCTAATGGGCAGGGGGTTCTTGTCAGGTACCTCCGGCACTGCGCATTGTTTGGAGTCGCTGCCAGGTCCATATCCGGCATGCCCCAAGTCCTTGCTATGAGGGAAAAGGCTTGGTGACTCGGAGCCCATTCGTTGTTGGAAACAAAGTTTCTGCTTAGCGTGTCGGCCATTGGTTCTGGGTTCCTGGGACATACATCTCCCTTAACCCTGATAGATTCACTTGCGCCCATTCGAGGACTGGACGGACTTCCTGCATCATGGATCGGCTTTTGGTACCTCCTTGCCTGTTGATATAGTCAACTGCTACCCTGTTGTCCATCTTCAACAGGACTTCTTTCCCTTTCAGGAGGGCACTGAAAGCTAGTAGAGCCTGGAAAGCTGCTTTCATCTCTAGGATGTTCGATACCACGTCCTGTGTCTCGAAAGACCACAGGCCTTGGACTGCGAGATGCTGGTAGTGTGCTCCTCAGCCTTCCCTGCTGGCATCCAAAGTAATCACCTCCTGGGGAGGGGTAACTATGCGTTTGTACCTTTTTAGGTTGTGCAATCGGGTCCACCACCATAGTGATTGTTTGACCTTCTTTTGGATATTTATTCGCTGAGACATCGATACCCCGTTCCACTGTCTCAAAAATGACATCTGGAGAGGTATTGTGTTTCACTGGGCCCATTGGACCATAGGAATGGTTGCCGATAGCGACCCCATGATGCTGAGACACTCTCTGGCTGGGAGTGTGTTGGGTAAGAGTAATCTCTTTGCCCTCTGGATTGTGATGAGAATTTTCTCTTGAGGGAGTTGTATGGTGTTGAGTCTGGTATCTGCCCCCAGGAAGACCATTCTCTGAGTAGGTTGGAGATTGCTTTTCTTCCAGTTTATCAGCCACCCGAATTTTTGCAAGGTGGATGTTAGAGTGTCTCGATGGAGTAGAAGAGACTCTTGGTTGTCTGCAAGCAATAGGATGTCGTCCAGATAATGGTGGACTCTCAATCCTTGCTCCCTTAGTAGAGCTATCACATTGACTAGCTATGAGTAAGCAGTCTTAAGTGTGAAACGCGTTAGATGTCCCTGTTATTTAGTTGCTGTGACATGTAGTGCCTGTTTTATTTTGATTATCCAATAAAAGCCACGTTAGATTGGAGTGCGGCTGTCCAGATATCCACATTTTTTTTTCAGAGCTATCACTGGTAGCAGGACCTTGGTAAATGTTCTGGGAGCGGTAGAAATTCCGAACGGAAGACTTTGAAACTGAAAGTGTTGGTGGTTTACCGAGAAGCGGAGAAACTTCTGGAATGCGGTGTGAATGGGAACATGCAGGTAAGCATCCTTTAAATCCACAGAGAGCATCCAGTCGCCGACATTTATGGCATAGAGGATTGACTGTAAACTTTCCATCTTGAAAGTCTCCACCATGATTGAGCGATTGAGACTTTTTAGGTCTAGGACAGGGCGCAGAACCCCGGTCTTTTTCTTTACCAAAAACAGAGGGGAGTAGAAACCTTTTCCCCTTCGTGGAGGTGGGACTTCCACTATGGCCTGTTTTTGGATCAAATCTTGGACATATTCTGCCAATATGAGCTTTTTTTCCCTGGATGTTGGAATTCTAGTTTTGACGAATTGGTCTCTGGGAGGTCGATTCTTGAACCTCCATTTGTGTCCGTCTTGGACAGTAGCCACTGTCCATGGGTCTCTTATTATCTCCGCCCAAACCTGCTTGAAGTCCTTTAGTCTGGCTCCTACTACAGCTGGTTGGGCGGACGCGTCTTCAAAAAGACTTCTGGTCCCCCGGGGTAGAGGTCTTGGAGTTTTGGAGTTTTTCTGTACTCCCTGCCGGGCTTATAGGACTTTGCCCCCCTGTATCTATCTGGGAGGTTCCGTCTGAATGTAGGTGGCCTTTGTTGTCTAGGCCTTCTGTCTGAAGGAATGAGTCCAGACTTTTCACCGGTGACTTTTGAAATAGCCGAGTCCAGCTTCTCCCCGAAGAGGTTTGAGCCGTCAAATGGGATCCTACACCAGTTGGACTTTGAGGAGGGGTCTGCTGACCATGGTTTTAGCCAGAGTGCCCTCCTGGCCATCACTGAGCTTAACATTGCTCTGGATGTTGACTTTATGATGTCTACAGAGACTTCTGCAACAAAATCGCCTGGAAGGCTGAGTTCCTGGAGAGCTGTGATTACTCGCTCTTGTTCCACACCTTCTGCTACCAACTTCTCAGCGTTGAGGACCAGCTTGAGATAGCCCTTCCCACTGTTGCTAGCGTTATTGCTGGTCTGCAGGCACCACCTGCGGATAGGTAAGCTCTTTTAAGATCCAGATAGATCTTTCTGTCTAATATATCCTTAAATGTGACCGCATCTTCTATTGGAAGAGTTACGTGCCAGGCTAGGCGCATCAAGGAGGAGTCTACCACTGGTGGTGTTACTAGTGGATTGACACTGGATTCCTTTAGCGGATACAGTTTGGCAAGTCTGTTGCTGAGACTTCTTCTCAGGTTTTTGCCACTTTTTTGAGATTCAGAAAATATTTCTTCCCTTTTTGCGGAGTTTCTTTTTCCTTTTCCCATTCTATAGCTTCCTTCACGATTTTATGAAGGGTTCTATAAGTGAGAAGTCAAACCCGGTGGATATCTCCAAGTCCTCATTGTCAGATAGGGGTTCTGACTTTTTAGATGTGGAGGGAGTCGCAGGTGAAGTGCCTTGCACTGATCTGCTTCATTCAGATTCTGCGATTTGCAGGGATGTAAATATAGCCGGCTCTCTGCTTGGCTCTCTCTCTCTAGTTGCTTCATCCAAGCATGTGCGACAGGCCAGTTTGTCCGGAAGTGCTATGGCACTGCAAACCCAGCATGAATTCCCTGATGGACGGGAACGCTGAGGGGGAGGAGAGCGTCTGCGTGAAGGAGACCTCCTGTAGGAGTGTCTGTGCCGTGAATGGGATTTTGAACGGCTCCTTCTGCGACTTGAGCGACTTTGTCTTGTGCGTGAGCGACTTCTACCACGATCTGAGCGGCTTTGTCTATGGCTTGGACTCCTTCTAGATGGCTCTTGTCGTCTTGAATCCGACGATCTGTCCGACCTGATAGGGCTGATAGGGCTGTCCAATTTAGACAGCATTAATGACAGGCTCTCTTTTTCAGTCTTCACTACTTACCAATCTTCCCCCCCCCCTTACCTATTAGGCTGGTGATGGTCTACTGGGGCAGCGACCTCCATGAGGAGTGATATAGTCCCCCCTACAACAGATAGTAGGAAATGAGCATGCAGGCAGTAGATAAGGTGAAACCCAGTAAAGGAGAAAAAAATAATAAAATAAAAATAAATAAAAATAGATCTAGGAAGCTTACCTTAAGGAAGGGACAGCAGTGCAATCTATCCCACCGAAAAAGCTATAGACAGGTGCAGTGTTCAAGAGAAAAAAACAGCAGAAAGGATTTGGTTTTTTAAAACTGCTGTCTCCCAGTGATGACGTCGTGACCACACATGCTCTGTAGCGTCGTGAGAGAGTCAGCGCCATCTTGGAAACTGGCATACACAGGAAATTACATTGGAGAGCCTGTGCTATGGAACTACAGCTCAGAAAGCCAGATTTTATACAGACACCCATGAGAGCTGGAGGCCACTATAGAGACCTGATTAAGGTCTGTGAAGAGCTGGCAGTTATCGGCCGGGATACTTGTGGGACTACAAGGCTCAGGTTAGTGAAAAAGGGTGCACAGAAGAGCTGGAGGTTGCTGTATCATAAACCTGTTTAAGGTTTGTAAGAAAGAAAACTGGTACATACCCCTGAGACCATCAGTGTGGGGTTCCTTCCATATAGCTCATTTAGAGGCTGTACAGGATAGGACTTCCACCCAGGAGAGGCTAAACCTGGCTGGGGCGAAGCGGTAAGGGGGGTTCTTCATCTTTGATGTCCTTGTCAGGTCTTAGGTGAGGAAAAAAAAGAGAATACCTGGGCGGGGGCCCGCTCTGGGCTTAATAGCTAAACGGTCCTATCAGGTTGTGGGGGCGGAGCCACAACCCAAAGGTGTATGCTGCCATGATGCGACAGGAAAGTAATTTCAAACTGCTTGCAGCTTTAATATAATGTGTGGTCCCGGCAATATGGATGAAAATCATTGAGAAAAATTGCATGAGTACCCCCCCCACCCCCCCAGCCCACTACCAGCCCCTTTGGGTCTTGTATGGATATTAAGGGGAACCCCGCATCCAAAGTAAAAAAAGGCCCTTTATACTCTGAACAGCAGTATACAGGCGGTGCAAACAAGACAGGGACTGTAGGTTTGTTCTTAAGTAGAATCTGTTTGTAATTTGGAACAGGTACATTTTTTAAGTGTAGCTCCAGCCCAAAAAATCTATTTTTAAGCTTTTTGGAAAACATAGGGAAGGGTTATCACTAGGGCTGTTACTGATTAAAATTTTCGTGTTCGATTAATCGTTTTTTTTTTAAATCGATTAATCGACTAATTTCGATTAATTATAACGCACATAGATATCGAACTACTTTTAGCTGATCTCCTTGCAGGCCGATTCCCAGTGCAGCTACCAACCACTGGAAAAATCGATAGCAGGATACAAAAAACACACAAAGGCAGCGCTCGATGGGAATAGCATTAAAACTTTTATAGTCTTCAAGTAGGTAACAAAATAAATATTGCACTGGAGATAAAATCGATGTAGCTACATAAACTGTAAAAATGGTGCGAGTAATATGAAACGGTAGCAAAAGCTGTCATAAAAACATGTAGCCAAGTATGATACTGGTATAAAAATGTGTACAACGATACCACTGCTGATTCCAGATGAGGAGGGGTTAACATCAGTCCTTCGACATGTAAATGTCCCGTGAAGGGAACTATCACAACTCCCAGTGGATGGCTGTAGAATCCCAGGTTGATAGAGGGAGGTGATAGAGGGAAGTGTAACAGCCCTTGCGTGTGGCAGATAGTAAGGTCCCGCCGGCATGCAGATATGAGGGAACAGCAAAGGAGCCTTTCAGATGGACACGGCAAGCCCCAAGAATTTTGATCAATCAAAAGAATTTTGATCGATCAAAGCAATTAATCGATTTATCGAGGAATTAATAGTTAATTTCCACAGCCCTAGTTATCACCCCTGTAAAATTTGTTTTGCTGTCTGTGCACCTGTTCAGAAGATTTCACCTCACTTTCTGTCCCAATGACAAATGTTTTTTGAAAATTTGGGGTTTTTAGTGAAACAAGGATTGGTGATAAAGCATCAGTGGAGAGGAGACACCTTTTTCCCATATTAAGTCTTACAGGAGAGAATTTCCCTTCCTAGGGGTAGATTTCCTCTCACTTCCTGTTGTCTCCTTCCGTTTGCAAGTAGGAGTGGTTTGTAAGTTGGAAGTTTGAAAGTAGGGGCCTGCCGTACATACTCTGCAGAAATTTGGCCCTTAGGTGTTGGTGTTGCCACAACACTGTAAGCCCTCACAGTTACTCTTGGTGGGCACTGGAACGCCCTGATGTGAACTATTATATCAAGAATTGTAATTACATGCCATTATTGAACAGTGGTAGGAAAAATTGGGCCTTTGGTGGTGGTGCTGGTGCCACAACACTGTAATTCCTTACAGTTACTCTTGGTGGGCGCAGGAATGGGCCCAGCTGTGAAATATTAGATCAAGAATTGTAATTACATGCCCCTGTTGAACAGGGGCAGAAAAATTGGGCCTTTGTTGGTGGTGGTGGTGGTGTTGCCACAACACTGTAAGCCCTCACAGTTACTCTTGGTGGGCGAAGGAATGGGCCCTCCTGTGAATTATTAGATCAAAAATTGTAATTACATGCCCCTGTTGAACAGGGGCAGAAAAATTGGGCCTTTGTTGGTGGTGGTGTTGCCACAACACTGTAAGCCCTCACAGTTACTCTTGGTGGGCGCAGGAATGGGCCCTGCTGTGAAATATTAGATCAAGAATTGTAATTACATGCCCCTGTTGAACAGGGGCAGAAAAATTGGGCCTTAGGCACTGGTGCCACAACACTGCAACCCCTCCAGATACTGTACTTGGAGCGCAGCAATGAGCCCTGTTGCAAAGTATTGCATCAAAAATTTTAATTACACGCCCCTGTTAAACAGGGGCTGAAAAATTGGGCCTTAGCCACTGTTGACGGTGCCACAACACTGCAACCCCTCACAGATACTGTAGTTGGAGCACAGCAATGAGCCCTGCTGCAAAGCATTGCATCAAAAATTGTAAATACACGACCCTGTTAAACAGGGGCTGAAAAATTGGGCCTTAGGCACTGGTGCTGGTGCCACAACACTGCAACCCCTCACAGGTACTGTAGTTGGAGCACAGCAATGAGCCCTGCTGCAAAGAATTGCATCAAAATTTTTAAATACACGCCCCTGTTAAACAGGGGCTGAAAAATTGGGCCTTAGCCACTGGTGGCGGTGCCCAGAACCAAAAATGTTCTTTCAAGCTATCAGCATGATTATTGAGGAGGAAGAGGATAGTCACTCAGCATAACAGGATAGTTACTTAGCATCAGCATAGACAGCCTTGAAGGAATATGACATTTCCAAAAAAATTATTCGGTTACATCAGCATCAGGTGCTTGCTAGCTGGTGGTGATCCAAGGTTGATTCATTTTTACGAAGGTCAGTCGATCGACCGAGTCGGTGGACAGGCGCACCCTGTTATTGGTTACAAAGCCTCCAGCAGCACTGAATGTGTGTTCCAAAAGAACACTGGATGCAGGACAGGCCAGTACCTCAATTGCATACTGTGCAAGCTCTGGCCAGTGGTCCATCCTCAAGACCCAGTAACCCAGAGGGTTTTCGGTGGGAAAGGTGTCCAAGTCTGATCTTGCCCCTAGGTATTCCTGCACCATGTAAACCAGACGCTGGCGATGGTTGCTGGAAGCGATCATACCTTGGGGCTGCGTACTAAAAAATTGTCTGAACGCATCGGTCAGATGGCCACCTTCTCCACCGCTCCTTCTTTGACTGACCAGAGTATCAGCAACTCGTTGTCCAGCACCAGGAATTTGTAACCTCCCAGTCTCTGGGAACGCGTTGCACAGACCTTTCTGCAAGGCCTCCCGAAGATGCTTCATCCTCTGCTCCCTCTGCGACGGCAAGATAAGGTCCGCAACCTTACCCTTGTAACATGGATCACGGAGGGTTGCCAGCCAGTAATGATCCCTCTCCTTGATCGCACGAATACGAGGATCCTTATGCAGGCTTTGCAGGATCAGGGAGGCCATGCAGCGTAGGTTTGCTGAGGCATTCGGTGTGGAGTCCTCTGGGTCACTGAGGACGACATGATCCACAGCCACCTCCTCCCAGCCACGTACAAGTCCATGGGTGTCTTGGGACTGAAATTGATCCCTTGAAGACTGCTGCTGATGCTGAGTGCTAGGCTCCGCCTCCATGCTGACACAATAATCCTCCTCCTCTTCCTGTGTGATAGCCGGGCCAGCAGGAACACTGTCTGGATAAAGGGGGCCTTGAGAGATAAGGAAGTCCTCCTCTTCCTGCCTCTGTTCTGCCTCAAGTGCCCTGTCCATTATTCCACGCAGCATGTTCTCCAATAGGTGGACAAGAGGGACAGTGTCACTGATGCATGCACTGTCACTGCTCACCATCCTCGTGGCCTCCTCAAATGGTGCCAGGACAGTGCATGCATCCCTGATCATGGCCCACTGGCGTGGGGAAAAAAATCCAAGCTCCCCTGACACTGTCCTGGTGCCATATTGCAACAGATACTCATTGATGGCCCTCTGCTGCGTGGGCAGTTTGTAATCATTTTGCAGGTCAGCCAGCCGAGCACTGGCATTATATAACTGGCGGAAATGCCCACAGAGTTTCCTGGCCTACTTCAGGACCCCCTGTAAGCCCGGGTACCTGCCCAAGAACCGCTGTACCACCAAGTTAAGGACGTGAGCCAAACAGGGCACATGGGTCAGTTGTCCCTGTCGGAGGGCGGAGAGGAGGTTGGTGCCATTGTCGGAAACCACCATTCCTGGCTTAAGCTGGCATGGCGTCAACCACCTCTGAGCCTGCCCCTGCAGAGCTGACAGAATCTCTGCCCCAGTGTGGCTCCTGTCCCCCAAGCACACCAGCTCAAGCACCGCATGGCATCTTTTTGCCTGCGTACTTGCGTAGCCCCTTGAACGCCTACGGAGCACCGCTGGTTCCAAGGACAAAGCACAGGTAGAGGCCATGGAGGAAGAAGAAGAGGAGGGGGTGGAGGAGAGAGGTGTGTCAGAATCACCAGTAGTAGCATTTTAGAGGCGTGGTGGCGGAACAACCTCCAACACTACTGCACCTTGTCCTGCATCCTTCCCAGCTGCCAGCAGAGTCACCCAATGCGCCGTGAAAGATAGGTAACGTCCCTGTCCATGCCTTCTGGACCATGAGTCAGCGGCAATATGCACCTTACCGCTGACCACCCTGTCCAGCAAGGCAAAGACATTGCCTTCCACATGCCGGTAGAGAGCCGGAATCGCCTTCCGTGAGAAAAAGTGGCGTTTGGGAACCTGCCACTGAGGAACCGCACATTCAACAAACTCACAGAAGGGGGCAGAGTCTACCAACTGAAAAGGCAGCAGTTGAAGTGCTAGCAATTTAGCCAAGCTAGCATTTAACCGCTGTACATGTGGATTACTGGGAGCGAACTTCTTTCGGCAGTGCAGCAGCTGGGGCAGGGAAATTTGCCTGGTACAATCGGACGTTGGTGTACCGATAGCAGATTTTCCGAAAGTACTTGGCTGTGACACACCAAATTCTACACCTTCATTCCTCTCAGTGCAGGTTTCAGAGAGGACTGAAGGTATAGTGGGGTTGGAGATCCCAGCTAATGAGGAGCAAGGAGAGGTCCGCTTTGTTCTTTGGTGTTGATCTTTTAGGTACGCTTGCCAACGGACTGCATGGCAGGTCGACATATGTCTGGTCAAGCCCATGGTGCCCAAGCGGCTGATGTTTTGGCCACGCGAGATACGCTTCAGACATATGTTGCAAATAGCAACGGTGCAATCTGCTGCACACGTCTCAAAAAAGGCCCACACCAAAGAACTTTTGGAATAACACGCAGACAGCAGCACCCTGCACATGCGGAGCTCTGCGGTGTGATACGGTCGGTGTGCTGCCCTTAAGCTGGCCCCTGGAGGGCATCCTGCCTCGTTGGAGATGTGCCTCCTCCTCCTCCTCCTCCTCCTCTCCCCTATCAGGCACCCATGTGGAGTCAGTGACCTCATCATCCCCTCCCTCCTCATCACTGGAGCCAATCTGGCAGTATGCTGCAGCTGAGGGAACATGACTGCCAGATAGCTGTCCTTGTTGGGCACCCCCTCTCTCTGGGCTCACGTTACTACCCCCTCTCTCTGAGCTCACGTTACTGCCTTCCTCCAGCTGGGTTCCATCATCGGAGCCTTCAAAACGATGGGCATCCTCCTGGAGCATGTACGCAACACTGTGTTCAAACAGTTCGGGGGACTCCTCAGGAGGACATGGTGGGGCTAGGGAAGGAGTGACTGATGCCATTGAGCCGAGGGAAGAGGCCGCTTTGGCAGCTGCTTTGCCCGACAAAGTACCCTGAGCCTGGGTGAGAGAGGACAAGGAGGAGGAGGACAGCTTGGTCATCCACTCTACCAAGTCTTGGGCATGTTGCGGCTCAACATGGCCAGCTGCCGAAAGGACAAGCGTGTCCCACGGCCACGTGCTGATGAGGATGCACCGTGTCCACGACCAGCAGGCACTGTTGCCTCTAGACACAGAGCCTGCTTGCCCTCTTTTATTGCCTCGTGACTGTCTGCCTCTCCTTGTTTGCCTTCCAGACATACTAATGGCCTGCAGTGAGAAGTAGCTGCACGAAGGTGGGATGTATATAAATATATATATATATATATATATATACCGTATTTATCGGCGTATAACACGCACTTTTTTCCCCTTAAAATCAGGGGAAAATCGTGGGTGCGTGTTATACGCCGATACCCACTGATCCCGGCGATCTCCGCTGACTGAGCGGAGCGCAGCGATCGCCGCCGAGATACACATAGCCGAGTGTACTCGGCTATACTCGGCTTTTCTCGGCTCTGCTCACAGTCACGCCCAGTCCCGCCATTGGACCTGTGATATGTCCATCATAGGGCGGGACTCGGCGTGACTGTGAGCGGAGCCGAGAAAAGCCGAGTATAGCCGAGTACACTCGGCTATGTGTATCTCGGCGGCGGCTCCGCCCAGTCCCTGCGTCTCTGCGTCCCTGCGTTCTCGGCGGCGTTCGCCCCGCTCCGCCTAGTCTCTGCGGCGATCTTGGCGGCGCCAATTTTGAAAACTGGGGCAAGGCTGCACTTAGCAAAGGCTGCACTGGACACTGGGCAAAGCTACACTGGGCAAAGGCTGCACTGGACAAAGCTGCACTGGACACTGGGCAAAGGCTGCACTGGGCAAAGGCTGCACTGGACACTGGGCAAAGCTGCACTGGACACTGGGTAAAGGCTGCACTGGACAAAGCTGCACTGGACACTGAGCAAAGCTGCACTGGGCAAAGGCTGCACTGGACACTGGGCAAAGGCTGCAATGGACACTGCTGACAAGGCTGCAACGGACACTGGTAAGGCTGCATTTAAATGTAAGTTTTTTTTTTTCCTTAAACTTCCCTCCTAAAAGTTTTTTTCCCTAAAATTCCCTCCTAAACTTGGGGTGCGTGTTATACGCCGGTGCGTGTTATACGCCGATAAATACGGTATATATATTTGTCTGTACTGATAATGCAGCTATCAGAATCCACTGGTTGCTGTGGTATTAGTATGGGAAAAGCAGCAGCAGTTAGTTTTAGGTGAAAACTGTGCAGAGAGGGACAAAGTACACTGAAAATACTTGCAGCTCTCTGCCTGTGGTTTAAATATGAGAACACCACTATTAGTCACTCACTAATAGGGCTGAGCTTCGAGTTCGAGTCAAACTCATGTTCGACTCGAACACTGCCTGTTCGCCCGTTCGCTGAACAACGAACAATTTGGGGTGTTCGCGGCAAATTCTAAAAGTCTATGGGAGAAATCTAAAGTGCTAATTATAAAGGCTTATATGCAAGTTATTGTCCTAAAAAGTGTTTGGGGACCCGGGTCCTGCCCCAGGGGACATGTATCAATGCAAAAAAAAGTTTTGAAAACTGCCGTTTTTTTAGGAGCAGTGATTTTAATAATGCTTAAAGTGAAACAATAAAAGTGAAATATTCCTTTAAATTTCGTACCTGGGGGGTGTGTATGATATGCATGTAAAGTCGCGCATGTTTCCCGTGCTTAGAACTGTCTCTGCACAAAGTGTAATTTTTGAAGGAAAAAAAGTTATTTAAAACTCACTCGCGGCTATTAATGAATTGTCGGCTTTTATCAATACATAGAAAAGTCATTGATAAAAAAAAAAAGCGTGGGGGTTCCCCCAAATTCAATTACCAGGCCCTTCAGGTCTGGAATGGATATTAAGGGGAACCCCGCCGCAAATTTTTTAAAAAAAATGGCGTGCGGTTCCCCCTAAATATCCATACCAGGCCCTTCAGATCTGGCATGGATTTTAAGGGGAACTCCACCCCAAATGTAAAAAAAAATGGCGTGGAGTCCCCCCAAAAATCCATACCAGACCCTTATCCGAGCACACAACCTGGCCGGCCGCAGGGGAAGAGGGGGGGGACGAGAGAGCGGCCCACCTCCCTCCTGAACCATACCAGGCCACATGCCCTCAATGTGTTTGTGTTTTTATTTACATTTTTTTACACTTTCTTCGTGAAATGGTAGGGGTACAATGTACCCCTTACCAATTCACATAGGGGGGGGGCCGGGATCTGGGGGTCCCCTTTGTTAAAGGGGTCTTCCAGATTCCGATAAGCCCCCTGCCCGCAGACCCCCACAACCACCGGGCAAGGGTTGTGGGGATGAGGCCCTTGTTCCCATCAACATGGGGACATCCTCCCCATGTTGAGGGCATGTGGCCTGGTACAGTTCAGGAGGGAGGGGGGGCCGCTCTCTCGTCCCCCCCCTCTTCTCCTGCGGCCGGCCAGGTTGCTTGGTCGGATAAGGGTCTGGTATGGATTTTTGGGGGGACTCCACGCCATTTTTTTTTAAATTTGGGGTGGAGTTCCCCTTAAAATCCATGCCAGATCTGAAGGAACTGGTATGGATATTTAGGGGGAACCGCACGCCATTTTTTTTTAAAATTTGCGGCGGGGTTCCCCTTAATATCCATTCCAGACCTGAAGGGCCTGGTAATTGAATTTGGGGGAACCCCCACGCTTTTTTTTTTTTCATCAATGACTTTTCTATTTATTGATAAAAGCTGACAATTCATTAATAGCCGCGAGTGAGTTTTAAATTACTTTTTTTCCTTCAAAAATGACACTTTGTGCAGGGACACGGGAAACATGCGCCACTTTACATGCATATCATACACACCCCCTAGGTACGAAATTTAAAGGAAAATTTCACTTTTATTTTTTAATTTTAAGCATTATTAAAATCACCGCTCCCGTAAAAACATCTATTTTTTAAACTTTTTTTTGCATTGATACATGTCCCCTGGGGCAGGACCCGGGTCCCCAAACACTTTTTAGGACAATAAATTGCATATTAGCCTTTATAATTAGCACTTTAGATTTCGAACGTTCGAGTCCATTGTATTTAATAGGGTTCTAAAGTTCACGCGAACATTCTGTCTGTTCGCAGGTTCTGGTGCGAACCGAACAGGGGGGTGTTCGGCTCATCCCTGCTCACTAACTGTATTCAGGTAAGCTTTAGGTGAACGCTATGCAAAGCACACAGTACACTAAGTGAAACACTGACTGTCTGCAGCTAGCACAATCACCTGCCTGCCTGTCACAGTATAGAGAAAACCAGGAACGGATCTAGCTAGACTAAATACAGTGTATAAATATATATATACAACACCTAGGATGCATATATATCCTCTACACACTGTAACTGCAGCTAACTGACTCGCTTGCCTGCTCTAATCTAACTCAATATAAATGACACTGTCTGTCTCTGTAAACTCTCGTTTCACAACTCCAACACACTACACAAGGCTGCCGAGCCGGCGGCTTTATATAGTGTGGGGCGTGTACTAAACCCCCTGAGCCATAATTGGCCAAAGCCACCCTGGCTTTGGCCAATTACGGCTCTCCGTTTTTTCTGCGCTGTGATTGGCCAAAGCATGCGGGTCATAGTGCATGCTTGGCCAATCATCAGCCAGCAATGCACTGCGATGCCGTAGTGAATTATGGGCTGTGACGCGCCACTCAAATTTGGCGCGAACGGCCCATAATGTTCGATCTTCGTCGAACAATCGAACAGCCGATGTTCGAGTCGAACATGGGTTTGACTCGAACACGAAGCTCATCCCTATTTATAACATACCAAGTCTGTAAAACTTTTTACTCCTTGATGACAAGATTGAATTCATAACTTCCGTTTATTTTTCATTAGATCTAAATTAGCAACAGCAAATGAAGAACATGTGTTCACATGCTGGAGTCATGGAAAAATAGAAAAATATATTTGGAATCTGATAAGAGACTCTGAACAAACCATTGTGTATGAAAGCTGATGGTTAAACAAGGCAAAAGGACATTTCGTTTTTGTCAAAACAACGGGGAATGCAACTGAACACGTGGATTTATTAAGAACCTAAAAAGCAGCCCTTTTACCGTACTATAAAAATAGCTTCATTTTTATGCCAAAGAGGGGGAAAGTGTAGTACAGGGGTGTGCAGTCTGAAACTGAATGCATTTATTGTAACATTTACAGTTGGTTAGAGCAGTGGAAAACTTCTGTTACCTAATAAGAAACCTGGCATAGAAAAACAATAACATATGTTCACAATTAACAGTCCTATATTAAGTGCATCAAACCACAGTGCAAAACAGTAATGCGTTTACAAATCACAATAATACATAATCAATGCTCATGCACAAATAATATTCAAAATAATCCCCCCCAAAAAAAAAAGATAGTCCCAGAAAAAATCTAGTATTATCTTCTTCCACTGTGCTGGTGTGCAAGAAATTCTAAAGTGCTGCAGTGCTCACAACCCCCTTTATGCCTCTACTCACAAAACTGTATGGACCTGCTAACAATATTGCATGTGGGTCTATTGCGTTTAAAGTTGGTGAGCGGGAAGATGTAGTAACCGCAGGTCTTTCCAATCTTCCCATGTGGACTGCAGATGTCTGAGAGGTCTGCACCGTCACCACTCATACATAGGAGAGAATTCGTATAGTGTAGTACGTTCTATTTTTATTGTAATAAAGATTAAAATCACACTTGGTGTTCCAGAGAAAAATACACCTTTTCAAATATAATTAGCAGGGTAGTCGACTAGCTTCAGGAACTGACTGGTTCTCTGCAATCTCGCGTGTGTTCCACAACTTGCGTTCCACCGCTTGCCAGACATGACGTTCCTAAGGAACCGGAATCTCCGTCAACGCGTTTCGCCCTCCCACAGGGCGGTATCAAAGACAGGATTTTGTAAGTTTAGGTTCACATAGCGTGGGTTTTTTGGTATTAATTTAATTTAATTTAACAGTCGTATGCTTTGCTGAAACTTGTACTCCTTTGATGAAGAACAATGTACCAGTCCACAATTTATATCAGCCTTTTTCAACCAGGGTGCTGTGGAACAGGCAATAAATTAGTTCGAACATTCGAACACCGTTAAAGTCTATTGGACTCGAACATGAAAAATCTAAAGTGCTAATTTTAAAGGCTTATATGTAAGTTATTGTCATAAAAAGTGTTTGGGGACCCGGGTACTGCCCCAGGGGACATGTATCAATGCAAAAAAAGTTTTAAAAACTGAAGTTTTTTTGGGAGCAGTGATTTTAATAATGCTTAAAGTGAAACAATAAAAGTGAAATATTCCTTTAAATTTCGTACCTAGGGGGTGTGTATAGTAAAAAAGCACTTGCGGCTATAATGAATTGTCGGCTCCCGGCAATACAGAAAAAAGTCATTGATAAAAAAAAAAAATACGTGGGGGTCCCCCCAAATTAAATTACCAGGCCCTTCAGGTCTGGTATGAATATTAAGGGGAACCCTGTGTCAAATTAAAAAAAAAATGACGTGGGGTGCCTCCCAAATATCCATACCAGACCCTTCAGGATTTTAAGGGGAACTCCACGCCAAATTTAAAAAAAAAATTGCCTGGAGTTCCCCCCAAAAATCCATACCAGACCCTTTATCTGAGCCCACAACTTGGCAGGTCACAGGAAAAGAGGGGGACGAGAGAGCGCCCCCCCTCCTGAACAGTACCAGGCCACATGCCCTCAACATGGGGAGGATGCTTTGGGGGTCTGTGACCCCTCAAAGCACCATGTCCCTATGTTGATGGGGACAAGGGCCTCATCCCCACAACCCTTGCCTGGTGGTTGAAGGGGTCTGTGGGTGGGGGGCTTATCGGAATCTGGAAGACCCCATCTGTGTCAGCAGAGAACGGACGTGTGTTGCAGGAGCTCCTGCCATCCAGGGCATATTCCTTCAGGTGCTGCCTAACTGGCCACGGTCCCCATCCCTATCCCTCCACAATCAGCTCCCACAGCTTACCAACACGCCATTGGGAGTCGCCACCGCCACCTCCCGGGCCGCCACCCCGGCCGCTATTCGCCATCGTCCGGGCCGCCATCCGGGCCTCTACATAGACCGGCAACCGCCGGCATGACAGTCCACGACTGAGGTCTAGTTCTGGCTATCCTCCCTCCCAGCATCATTCCTCCTCACCCCCCTCCTTAGCGGGCACGCCTGTGCCTCCCGCATCGGAGCTCCCACCAGCCGTCAGCAGGCCCGAAACCGCAACCACCACCGCCTGTCCCTTTCAGGACAGCCCGCAGCTCCGGCCTAGCTCTGGCCGCGGTGGCCATTTTGGTCGACCCCGCCCGGCCTCAGCACTCTCCTGACCCAGTCCAGGCATCAGTGGCCATCTTGGTACACCTGGGCCTATAACTACCAGGACCCTGACTGCAGTATAAATATAACCACCACTCTGCCGATATCATCATCTGCATCCTTATCCTCATTCTCATCATCATCATCATCCTCATTCTCAGCACCATCATCATTCTCATCTTCATCATCCTCCTCATCTTCATCCTCATCATCATCATCCGCATACTCATCATCCGCATCTTTATCATCCGCATCATCATCATCATCCGCATCCTCATTCTCATTATCCTCATCATCATCATCCTCATCATCATCATCATCCTCATCCGCATCCTCATCCTCATTCGCATCATCATCATCCTCATCCTCTTCTCAGCATCATCACCAGTTGTCCTGGAAAACCTGACAACTAGGTAAGTATATCCGGCTCCATTCATTAGCTAGCTGATCCAGGGCAGCCCTGATCGCCACTAGAGGGATCAGGAAGGAATTTTTTCCCCCGCTGTAGCACTATTGGCCCGTGCTTGGCTGGGGTTTTTCGCCTTCCTCTGGATCAACGGGGGGGATAGATAGATAGATTGGGAATCATCGCCGTCTTCACCAGCACCATCATCGCATCATCATCCTATCATCATCCTCATTACCATCATCATCATCTTCATCCTATCATCATCATCATTACCATCATCATCTCATCATCATCCTATCATCATCATCATCTTCATCACCATTATCATCATCATCCTCATCCTCTTCTCAGGACCATCACTAGTTGTCCATCAAACCTGACAACTAGGTAAGTATATCGGGCTCCATACATTAGCTAGCTGATCCAGGGTAGCATCGATCGCCTCAGAGATCAGGAAGGAATTTTTTCCCCACTGTAGTACAATTGGCTCGTGCTTGGCTAGGGTTTTCGACTTCCTCTGGATCAACGGGGGGGATAGATAGATTGGGGATCATCATCATCATCATCATCCTATCATCATCATCATCCTCGTTACCATCATCATCATCCTATCATCATCTTCATTACCATCATCATCATCCTATCATCATCATTATCTTCATTACCATCATCATCGGATCATCATCATCATCACCATCATCATCATCATCATCATCCTATCATCATCATCATCATCTTCATTACCATCATCATCATCATCATCATCCTATCATCATCACCATCTTTATTACCGTCATCATCACCATCATCATCATCACCATCATGGAACTAGGAAATGGACTTTAGACAGCACATAGGTAGATATTGTAAAAAATCTAGGGGGTTTTTATTCATAGAAAAAGATATCTTAATAAAAATACATTAATACATTTTAAGAAAAAATGACATTTATAGTAAACATTAGTATAGAATCCAGAATAAAGTTCTATTCACACTTCCCACGAGTTACAATATCCATGTAAGAATCAGATAAAACAATGCATATCCAACACACAAAAAATGGATTGAATGTACACAAGGAGTGGATGGCCTTATTCATAGATCCAGTAAATTCAGAAATGTAAATCTTGCTTTGCTCTACAAGTTTCGCGTTTGGAGACGCTTCATCAGGAGCATAATAGTCTGTCAAGCATATACATAAAAAATACATGAGAAATATGACAATGAACATGATTTTAATACATATATATACATAAACTAGAATGAAAATATTAAAAAAGGGGCTAAATACAATAATAAAAAATAAAATTTGACTGACCACAAGAGGATAAAACATCAGGTACCCATGCATCGCCAGCACCACAGCTGAACTATGCACCAAACAACTGGGGCATTAAGAGTATATAAATAAATTGGGAGGGGGAGGGTAAAGGGGAAGGGGGGGAGGGGGGGAAAGGGAAAGAAAAGTAAACCAACCCCCTCCCAAAAAGAGGTATATAAAATGGATTGATTGAATAAAAATAAAAAACAGAAAACATATCAGTTTAGCCATCATGATAAACAAAAAGGGGGATGTATGTAATCACAGAAAGGCTGTGTTAAATAATAGCATGAACCTAGGTATTTTTGAACTGGCAGTCCGTGTGTAACAGAGAGCCAGTGATGTGTAGACACGGTCTAAAAGAGATACATACATAATGACCTATAGATAGCTACAAAAAAGAGTATTTAAGAAAAATCAACCCAAAATACATAAAAGAAGTACATCAAGCTCACCGTGATAGACCACAGAAAAGTAGCAAATAGATAGGTAACAAGCACAGTCTGCTGGTAAGCAGAACAAGAGCGTCCCTCCAGGTATATTTGGCCAAAAACGCCAAACAGTGTGTATCAGTAAAAGCCTGTAGCTAGGGTCAAACAGCGTTAGTCTGTCAAAGATAATCCCATAGGGCAAAATAGCCCAGCTGAAAAAAACATAAGTTATATTTCAGAAAAGGATCTAAACTGTATACCAAAGGCACAGGAACCTGCTAACTGGCATGGAGGTCAAAGTTACCTTAGAACTTCAGGCAGAAAGTGTAATGGTGACCCTGGATGAAACCTCTCCTGTGGATAGCTGGGTTGAGCGGTGTGCTTCGCTCTTAAATGCTCCTGCAGGAAGGCGTCATCCCGCCCGGAAGTGACATCATCCCGCGGGGTCAAAGGGCTATCATGCATCCGCCGAGGTCGCCTCTGACGCAGCAAACCCCAGCCAATGCGACAGCAGCGGGGCGGAGTTCACAGGGCTGGGAGCTGCCCCATGAATCGCCGAAATGCCGTATCCCCGATCAAAGAATCGATTTGGGTCACAGCACTAGAGACCAAGTCGCCAGCGCAAACCATCCAAACTGCAGCACATAGCTGGCATAGGAGAGGAAGCACCAGGCAAATGCATTCAGGTGTGGTAATCAAAGAAAATTGTTATAACAAAAAATGAACAACACTAAATAAAGGATGCTAAAACGCACCCATGTTTGACTAAAATACATATATTGTTTATTTAAACAACCAGAAATCCGTACTTAAAACTAATAAAGAAAACATATTATAAAGTTTGTAGTTCTAAATATTAGGCAACCTGTTTGGTTAGGAACACCATTGGGTACTGTATAGTGTATATTTCTAAAAAGGAATAAAAATAAACATAAAAATAAAAATAAAATCAATCAGGTCCATAAGGTGTAGGCTAATGACACCGCTGCCATACATAGTGCACAAAGTGACCGTAGTGCAATGATGTCAATTATAAATTTGTGACTAGGGATGAGCTCGGTGTTCGAGTCAAACATACGTTCGACTCGAACATCGGCTGTTCGCTCGATCGGCGAACAACGAACGATTTGGGCCGTTCGCACCAAATTCGAGTGACGCGAACGGCCCACAATACACTGCGCCATCGCAGTGCAATCCCGGCGCTGTGATTGGCCAAGCATGCACTGTGACCCTGCATGCTTGGCCAATCACAGCGCCGGCAGCGAGGAGAGCAATGATTGGCCACAGGCAGGATGCCTGTGGCCAATTATAGCTGAGGGGGTTTAGTACACGCCCCACACTATAAAAGGCTGCCAGCGCGGCGGCCTCGTGTAGTGTGTTCCGGAGCAGGGAAAGAGAAGGATAGGCAGGGACAGTGTCATATCTATTCTTTGCTAAACCTTGTGTGTAGGGACAGAGAAGGATAGGCAGGGAGAGTGTCAGTGTCATATTCTTTGCTAAACCTTGTGTGTAGGGAGAGAGAAGGATAGGCAGGGGACAGTGTCAGTGTCATATTCTTTGCTAAACCTTGTGTGTAGGGAGAGAGAAGAATAGGCAGGGAGAGTGTCAGTGTCATATTCTTTGCTAAACCTTGTGTGCAGGGAGAGAGAAGGATAGGCAGGGGACAGTGTCAGTGTCATTGTTGCTAAGCCTCCTGCACATTATACACCTGAAGCTAGACCGTATTGCTGTGTTTTCCTGGTGTGTTACACTACCAGGCATTTGCAGCACTTACAGCGGACGTAGTGTGCCTCCTGCACATTATACACCTGAAGCTAGCCCGTATTGCTATGTTTTCCTGGTGTGTTACACTACCAGGCATTTGCAGCACTTACAGCGGACATAGTGTGCCTCCTGCACATTAAACACCTGAAGCTAGCCCGTATTGTTGTGTTTTCCTGGTGTGTTACACTACCAGGCATTTGCAGCACTTACAGCGGACATAGTGTGCCTCCTGCACATTAAACACCTGAAGTTAGCCCGTATTGCTGTGTTTTCCTGGTGTGTTACACTACCAGGCATTTGCAGCACTTACAGCGGACATAGTGTGCCTCCTGCACATTAAACACCTGAAGCTAGCCCGTATTGTTGTGTTTTCCTGGTGTGTTACACTACCAGGCATTTGCAGCACTTACAGCGGACATAGTGTGCCTCCTGCACATTAAACACCTGAAGCTAGCCCGTATTGCTGTGTTTTCCTGGTGTGTTACACTACCAGGCATTTGCAGCACTTACAGCGGACGTAGTGTGCCTCCTGCACATTAAACACCTGAAGCTAGCCCGTATTGCTGTGTTTTCCTGGTGTGTTACACTACCAGGCATTTGCAGCACTTACAGCGGACGTAGTGTGCCTCCTGCACATTATACACCTGAAGCTAGCCCGTATTGCTGTGTTTTCCTGGTGTGTTACACTACCAGGCATTTGCAGCACTTACAGCAGGCGTAGTGTGATTCCTGCAAAATATACTCCTGAAGCTAGGCCGTATTGCTGTGTTTTCCTAGTGTGTTACACCAACAGGCATTTGCAGCACTTACAGCAGGCGTAGTGTGATTCCTGCAAAATATACTCCTGAAGCTAGGCCTTATTGCTGGTTTTCCCATCTCCCTGCAGGCCATTAGAATGTCTGGAAGGCAAACAAGGAGAGGCAGACAGTCAGGAGCCAATAAAAGAGGGCAAACAGGCTCTGTGTCTAGAGACAACTTTCAAACATCCAACTTACAAACGACTCCTACTTGCAAACGGAAGGAGACAACAGGAAGTGAGAGGAAATCTACCCCTAGGAAGGGACATTCTCTCCTGTAAGAGTTAATATGGGAAAAAGGTGTCTCCTCTCTACTGATGCTTTATCACCAATCCTTGTTTCAATAAAAACCCCACTTTTCAAAAACAGTTGTCATTGGGACGGAAAGTGAGGTGAAATGTTCTGAACAGGGGCACAGACAGCAAAACAAATGTTACAGGGGTGATAACCCTTCCCTATGTTTTCCAAAAAGCTTAAAAATAGATTTTTTTGGCTGGAGCTACACTTAAACAATGTACCTGTTCAAAATTACAAACAGATTCTACATAAGAACAAACCTACAGTCCCTGTCTTGTATGCACCGCCTGTATACGGCTGTTCAGAGTATATAGGGCCTTTTTTATTTTGTGTGCGGGGTTCCCCTTAATATCCATACAAGACCCAAAGGGGCTGGTAATGGGCTGGGGTGGGGGGGGGGGGGGGTGATGGGGTAGCTATGCCATTTTTCTCAAAGTTTTTCATCCATATTACCGGGACCAGACATGACATTAAAGCCGCAAGCAGTTTTAAATGGCTTTTTTTTCCTTTAGAAATGTCATTTTGTGCAGGGACAGTTCTAAACACGGGAAACACGTGGCACTTCACAGGCATACTTTAGACACCCCCCAGGTACGATATTTAAAGGAATATTTGACTTTTTTTTTTTTTCACTTTATGCATCATTAACCACTTCCCGCCCAGTCAATAGCGAATTGACGTCCGGGAAGTGGTTGCAATATCGATACTGGACGTCATATGACGTCCTGCAGGATAATGCCTTGCGCGCGTCCGCGGGGGCGTGCAGCGCGGTGATCGGGGACGGCATGTGTCCCTCGGACACAGCGCTTCCCCGATCACGGTAAACAGCCAATTTCATTGGCTGTTTACCATGTGATCGGCTGTGTCAAAGTCACAGCCGATCACCTGTCAAAACAAACTCGGCGGCGCACTCCGTGCGCGCCGCCACAGGCTTGCAGAGCGGGGATCGGGGAAGACGAGTGTCCCTTGGACACAGCGCGTCCCCGATCAGAGTAAACAGCCAATGAATTGGCTATTTACCACGTGACCGGCTGTGTCCAATCACAGCCGGTCACAAATGTAAACAAACTCCACAGGAGTTGCTACCTGATCCCTGCTCTCTCCTCACACACCGATCTGTGAGGAGAGAGAAGAGATCAGTAAGTTAGCTCAGTGTAGTTTGTCTACATAAGTTTACAGTGCACAACACGCCCCCCCCATAAAGAGGACCTGTCACACAGCCCAGCACATCAATCAGCCCAGCCAATCAGCCCATCTGTCAATCAGCCCATCTGTCAATCAGCCCATCTGTCAATCAATCAGCCCATCTGTCAATCAATCAGCCGATCTGTCAATCAATCACCCCACCTGTCAATCAATCACCCCATCTGTCAATCAATCAACCCATCTGTCAATCAATCAATCAGCCCATCTGTCAATCAATCAGCCCATCTGTCAATCATCTGTCACAGGCCCACCTCCATCGGTACCGCCATTGGCACCGCCACACAGGCTACCAGTATCCCCATCGGTACCAGTACCACCACCAGTACCGCCACCAGGCCCAGCATCTATACTGCCACACAGGCCCGCTACCAGTATCACCACTAGTGCCGCCATCGGTACCACCACCAGTACCACCACCCGTACCACCGTCGGTAGTGCCAACACCACCTGTACCACCACCTGTACCGCCATCGGTACCATCACCACCCGTACCGCCATTGGTACCACCACCACCTGTACCGCCATCGGTACCACCACCACCTGTACCGCCATCGGTACCACCACCACCCATACCGCCATCGCTACCACCACCACCCGTACCGCCACCTGTACCGCCATCGGTACCGCCGCCACCACCACCACCCGTACCGCCATCGGTACCACCACCACCTGTACCGCCATTGGTACCACCACCACCCATACCGCCATCGGTACCACCACACAGGCCCACCACTAATACCTCCATCGGTACTACCACACAGACCGCCACCACTACCACCAGCAGTACCATTACACAGGCCCACCAATAAGCACTGCCATAATGTCCCAAAGGGTTTACACACCTGAGGAGGCATATGCCATTCTTGCCATGTCAGATGATGAGAGCAGCGGGGAGCTCCCATTATCCGATTCCGGTTCGGAATACGAGCCAGTGGAGGATAGTGGCTCAGAGTCCGAGTCCCCGGAGGAAACCGTCCCTCCCAAAAGAATGCGATCGGCACCAAGATCAGCACCAAGATCAGCACCAAGATCAGGAGAACTGCCCACCACCAGCAGCGCCATACCCCAGGAAGAGGAGCCCAGTACAAGCAATGGAAATGTACGCCCAACCCGAAGAATCCAGCCCCAATCCTACCTACCCAATGCCCTGGCAAACCCCTTATGGTTGCCTGCCAACTCAGGATCCGTTATCATCCCCCCTTTCACCGCACAGCCAGGTGTGCAGCCCGACACTACAAATTTTTCTAAATTTGATTATTTTTGTTTATTTTTCCCACAAGATTTGCTGCAGAATATAGTGGATCAAACGAATCTGTATGCATCCCAATTTATTTCTGCCAACCCCGATTCTTCCTACGCTCGCATGTTCCAGTGGCGGCATCTAACATTGGAGGAATTTAAATTATTTTTGGGCCTTATGTTCAATATGGGGCTTACAAAAAAGAACGAAGTCCATTCATATTGGTCCAAACGCCCCATCCAACACATGCCCATATATTCCGCTGTCATGTCCAGGAAAAGATACAACATGATTATGCGCTTTCTCCACTTCAATGACAATTCACAGTGCCCTCCCCGAGATCATCCCAACTACGACAAATTGTACAAGATACGCCCCCTAATCAATGCCTTTTCCCAGCGATTTGAAGAAGTTTTCATCCCAGACCAAAAAATTTGTGTGGACGAGTCCCTCGTACATTTCACCGGCCGACTGCAGTTCAAGCAGTACATACCAAGCAAGAGAGCCAGGTATGGGTTAAAATTAAATAAATTATGTGATCGAGCCACTGGATACGTCTGCAAATTCAGGATCTACGAAGGCAAAGACTCCCAGCTCCAGCCCCGTGATTGCCCCACATATATTGGAACCAGTGGGAAAATTGTCTGGGAGTTGGCATACCCCCTGTTCGGAAAAGGTTACCATTTATATGTTGATAATTATTATACCAGCCTGCCCCTTTTTCGCCACCTTTACAGTAAACAAACCCCGGCCTGCGGTACCTTAAAAAAAAAACGGAAGGGATTCCCACAAAATTTATTGACAAAAAAATTGCGACCTGGAGAATCGGCATCCATGAGGAACGAGGAGGTGTTGGCCATGAAGTGGAGGGACAAGAAAGATGTCCACATCCTCTCTACGATCCACAATGACACCATGGTGGAGATCCCAAGAAGACGCGGCTCCATTGTAAAGCCTGAATGTGTCCACGACTACAATTTGTACATGGGGGGGGGTGGATTTAAACGACCAGATGCTACAGCCCTACTTATCAACCAGAAAGTCCCATTATTGGCACAAAAAAGTTGTGTTTCACCTGTTTCACATGGCCCTTTTTAATTTGTTTGTCTGCTACCAAAAAGCAACTCAAAATCACCGACTCCACTACCTCCAATATATCGAAGATATCATCGATGCCCTCATTTACCAACAAGATCCCGCCCCAGGAAGCATTCGCTCTGATAGTGTGAGTCGGCTTCACGAGCGACACTATCCCTTTAGCATCCCCCCCACAGAATCTGGAAGAAGACGCCAAAAGAAATGCCGTGTATGCAGAAGAGGAGGAGTAAAAAGAGACACCAGCTATTATTGTCCCGATTGTCCCTCCCAACCTGGCCTGTGCATCGGAAATTGCTTCAAAAATTATCATACATCCATTAGTTCCCCTTATTATTAACAGACTGCCATTTCCCTATTTGCCTGCTACCATGTTACTAACTACCTTCCATGTTAATTAACTGACCCTGGCCTGTTTACCGACGATGCCTCTGCCTGCCGATTTAAACCACGTTTCTGACTTCCACGTGTACCGACCTTGGCCTGTTAATCGACCATGTTTTTGCCTGCCACTTGGACTGATCTTTTGGCCATCTACTTTTAGTACACAGGGGTCTCACATATGTGAGGGGCTTCAGAATAGCGTTCTGAGTAGAGAAAACCAGTTTTTCGTTTTCTGTGCTCCAAGAACAGGGTCTGGTTGCCCGGAGGCTTCAAAGCGATTTGGGTGGGAGAAGCCTCTACCCCTCTCCCCCTGGCTCTAAGCTTGATGGTCCTTCCTGCTGCCTGGACCAATCATTTGGCTGTGCTGACCATATTACTGCCTGTAATGACCCATGACATTATGGACCATGTTTCTTCCTGCTGCTTGGACCAATACTTTGGCTGTGTTGACCATATATCTGCCTGCTGCCTCTACTGACTTTGGACAGCATTTCTGCCGGGACACCTCTGCCTGCTACCTGGACCTGTGCTTTGGCTGTGCTCTGGCTGTGCTGACAGTATCTCTGCCTGTGCGAACTATGGACAGTAGTCCTGCCTGCTGCCTGGATGATTGCTTTTGCTGTCGCTGACCTCATCCCTGCCTGCTGCCTGGACCGATGCTCTCCTCTGTGGACCACTGCACTTCTAAAACCACAGGTAATCTTTTGTTATTTGGTATGTACCTGCTATGTGTTAGATATATGAAGGGCCTTCAAAAATGTGATCGGTAGTCAGAAAATGATATGTGCAATTAATGCTGCTAGAATGCCTGGAGGTGCTACTTGGATGTTGGGCCTCTGTATGTGGCCAGGCTGTGTAAAAGTCTCAAACATGTGGTATTGCCATACTCAGGAGGAGTAGCAGAATGCATTTTGGGGTGTCATTTTTGCTATGTACATATTATGTGTTAGAAATATCTTATAAATTGACAACTTTGTGTAAAAAAAATGCATTTTAATTTTTTCTCCACATTTTCCAAAACCTTCTGGAAAAAAATGAACCGTTCAAAAGACTCATAATGCCTCATAGATTATACGTTGGGGTGTGTGCTTTCAAAAATTGGGTAATTTTGTGGAAAATTCTATTGTCCTGGTGCTCCAGGGCCTTCAAAATTGTAATAGGTGGTTGAGAAAGGATATGTGCGATTTATGCTTGTAGAACGCCTGAAAGTGCTACTTCAATGTTGGGCCTCTGTATATGGCCAGGCTGTGTAAAAGTCTCACACATGTGGTATCGCTATACTCAGGAGGAGTAGCAGAATGCATTTTGGGGTGTTATTTTTGCTATGTATATGCTATGCGTTAGAAATATCTTATAAATGGACAACTTTGTGTAAAAAAAATGCATTTTCATTTTTTCTCCACATTTTCCAAAACCTTCTGGAAAAAAATGAACCGTTCAAAAGACTCATAATGCTTCATAGATTATACGTTGGGGTGTGTGCTTTCCAAAATGGGGTCATTTTGTGGAAAATTCTATTGTCCTGGTGCTCCAGGGGCTTCAAAATTGTAATAGGTGGTTGAGAAAGGATATGTGTGATTTATGCTTGTAGAACGCCTGAAAGTGCTACTTCAATGTTGGGCCTCTGTATATGGCCAGGCTGTGTAAAAGTCTCACACATGTGGTATCGCTATACTCAGGAGGAGTAGAAGAATGCATTTTGGGGTGTTATTTTTGCTATGTATATGCTATGCGTTAGAAATATCTTATAAATGGACAACTTTGTGTAAAAAAAATGCATTTTCATTTTTTCTCCACATTTTCCAAAACCTTCTGGAAAAAAATGAACCGTTCAAAAGACTCATAATGCTTCATAGATTATACGTTGGGGTGTGTGCTTTCCAAAATGGGGTCATTTTGTGGAAAATTCTATTGTCCTGGTGCTCCAGGGCCTTCAAAATTGTAATAGGTGGTTGAGAAAGGATATGTGCGATTTATGCTTGTAGAACGCCTGAAAGTGCTACTTCAATGTTGGGCCTCTGTATATGGCCAGGCTGTGTAAAAGTCTCACACATGTGGTATCGCTATACTCAGGAGGAGTAGCAGAATGCATTTTGGGGTGTCATTTTTGCTATGTATATGCTATGCGTTAGAAATATCTTATAAATGGACAACTTTGTGTAAAAAAAATGCATTTTCATTTTTTCTCCACATTTTCCAAAACCTTCTGGAAAAAAATGAACCGTTCAAAAGACTCATAATGCTTCATAGATTATACGTTGGGGTGTGTGCTTTCCAAAATGGGGTCATTTTGTGGAAAATTCCATTGTCCTGGTGCTCCAGGGCCTTCAAAAGTGTAATAGGTGGTTGAGAAAGGATATGTGCGATTTATGCTTGTAGAACGCCTGAAAGTGCTACTTCAATGTTGGGCCTCTGTATGTGGTCAGGCTGTGTAAAAGTCTCACACATGTGGTATCGCTACACTCAGGAGGAGTAGCAGAATGTATTTTGGGGTGTAGTTGCAATTATGCATATGCTGTGTGAGAGAAAAAACCTGTTAATATGACCAGTTTGTGTAAAAAAAAAAAAAAAAAAAATTTTCCCAAGAATTGTGGGAAAAAAATACAACTTCAAAAAACTCACCACGCCTCTTAGTAAATACCTTGGACTGTCTACTTTCCAAAAAGGGGTAATTTTGGGGTATTTGTACTTTCCTCGCTTGTTAGTGTCTCAAGAAATGAGATATCCCTGTCAAAGTCACAGCCGATCACATGTCACAACAGACTCAGCGGCGCGCCCCGTGCGCACCGCCAGAGGCTTGCAGAGCGGGGATCGGGGAAGGCGAGTGTCCCTTGGACACAGCGCGTCCCCGATCAGGGTAAACAGCCAATGAATTGGCTGTTTACCACGTGACCGGCTGTGTCCAATCACAGCCGGTCACAAATGTAAACAAACCGCAGGAGTTACTACCTGATCCCTGCTCTCTCCTCACACACCGATCTGTGAGGAGCGAGCAGAGATCAGTAAGTTAGCTCAGTGTAGTTTGTCTACATTCCTTTACAGTGCACAACACGCCCCCCCCCCCCAATAAAGAGGACCTGTCACACAGCCCAGCACATCAATCAGCCCAGCCAATCAGCTCATCTGTCAATCAATCAATCAGCCCATCTGTCAATCAATCAGCCCATCTGTCAATCAATCAATCAGCCCATCTGTCAATCAATCAGCCCACCTGTCAATCAATCAGCCCATCTGTCAATCAATCAGCCCATCTGTCAATCAATCAATCAGCCCATCTGTCAATCAATCAATCAGCCCATCTGTCAATCATCTGTCACAGGCCCACCTCCATCGGTACCGCCATTGGTACCGCCACACAGGCTACCAGTACCGCCATCGGTACCACTACCAGTACCGCCACCAGTACCACCACTAGTACCACCATCAGGCCAAGCATCTATACTGCCACACAGGCCCGCTACCAGTATCACCACTAGTGCCGCCATTGGTACCACCACCCGTACCACCATCGGTAGTGCCACCACCACCTGTACCGCCATCGGTACCATCACCACCCGTACCACTATCGGTACCACCACCACCTGTACCGCCATCGGTAACACAACCACCCATACCACCACCTGTACCGCCATCGGTACCGCCACCACCACCACCCGTACCGCCATCGCTACCACCACCACCCGTACCGCCACCTGTACCGCCATCGGTACCGCCACCACCACCACCCGTACCGCCATCGGTACCACCACCACCTGTACCGCCATTGGTACCACTACCACCCATACCACCATTGGTACCACCACCACCCATACCGCCATCGCTACCACCACCACCACCCGTACCGCCACCTGTACCGCCATCGGTACCGCCACCACTACCACCCGTACCGCCATCGGTACCACCACCACCTGTACCGCCATTGGTACCACCACCACCCATACCGCCATCGGTACCACCACACAGGCCCACCACTAATACCTCCATCGGTACTACCACACAGACCGCCACCACTACCACCTGCAGTACCATTACACAGGCCCACCAATAAGCACTGCCATAATGTCCCAAAGGGTTTACACACCTGAGGAGGCATATGCCATTCTTGCCATGTCGGATAATGAGAGCAGCGGGGAGCTCCCATTATCCGATTCTGGTTCGGAATACGAGCCAGTGGAGGATAGTGGCTCAGAGTCCGAGTCCCCGGCGGAAACCGTCCCTCCCAAAAGAATGCGATCAGCACCAATATCAGCACCAAGATCAGCACCAAGATCAGGAGAACTGCAGACCACCAGCAGCGCCATACCCCAGGAAGAGGAGCCCAGTACAAGTAATGGAAATGCACGCCCAACCTGAAGAATCCAGCCCCAGTCCTACCTTCCCGATGCCCTGGCAAACCCCTTATGGTTGCCTGCCAACTCAGGATCCGCTATCATCCCCCCTTTCACCGCACAGCCAGGTGTGCAGCCCGACACTACAAATTTTTCTAAATTTGATTATTTTTGTTTATTTTTCCCAGAAGATTTGCTGCATAATATAGTGGATCAAACGAATCTGTATGCATCCCAATTTATTGCTGCCAACCCCGATTCTTCCTACGCCCGCATGTTCCAGTGGCGGCGTCTAACATTGGACGAATTTAAATTATTTTTGGGCCTTATGTTCAATATGGGGCTTACAAAAAAGAACGAAAACCATGCATATTGGTCCAAACGCCCCATCCAACACATGCACATATATTCCGCTGTCATGTCCAGGAAAAGATACGACATGATTATGCACTTTCTCCACTTCAATGACAATTCACAGTGCCCTCCCCGAGATCATCCCAACTACGACAAATTGTACAAGATACGCCCCCTAATCAATGCCTTTTCCCAGCGATTTGAAGAAGTTTTCATCCCAGACCAAAATATTTGTGTGGACGAGTCCCTCGTATATTTCACCGGCCGACTGCAGTTCAAGCAGTACATACCAAGCAAGAGAGCCAGGTATGGGTTAAAATTAAATAAATTATGTGATCGAGCCACTGGATACGTCTTCAAATTCAGGATCTACGAAGGCAAAGACTCCCAGCTCCAGCCAGGTGATTTACCCACATATATTGGAACCAGTGGGAAAATTGTCTGGGAGTTGGCATACCCCCTGTTCGGAAAAGGTTACCATTTATATGTTGACAATTATTATACCAGCCTGCCCCTTTTTCGCCACCTTTACAGTAAGCAAACCCCGGCCTGCGGTACCTTAAAAAAAAACGGAAGGGATTCCCACAAAATTTATTGACCAAAAAATTGCGACCTGGAGAATCGGCATTCATGATGAACGAGGAGGTGTTGGCCATGAAGTGGAGGGACAAGAAAGATGTCCACATCCTCTCTACGATCCACAATGACACCATGGTGGAGATCCCAAGAGGACGCGGCCCCATTGTAAAGCCTGAATGTGTCCACGACTACAATTTGTACATGGGGGGTGGATTTAAACGACCAGATGCTACAGCCCTACTTATCAACAAGAAAGTCCCGTTATTGGCACAAAAAAGTTGCGTTTCACCTGTTTCACATGGCCCTTTTTAATTCGTTTGTCTGCTACCAAAAAGCAACTCAAAATCACCAACTCCACTACCTCCAATATATCGAAGATATCATCGATGCCCTCATTTACCAACAAGATCCCGCCCCAGGAAGCATTCGTTCTGATAGTGTGAGTTGGCTTCACGAGCGACACTATCCCTTTAGCATCCCCCCCACAGAATCTGGAAGAAGACGCCAAAAGAAATGCCGTGTATGCAGAAGAGGAGGAGTAAAAAGAGACACCAGCTATTATTGTCCCGATTGTCCCTCCCAACCTGGCCTGTGCATCGGAAATTGCTTCAAAAATTATCATACATCCATTAGTTTCCCTTATTATTAACAGACTGCCATTTCCCCATTTGCCTGCTACCATGTTACTAACTACCTTCCATGTTAATTAACTGACCCTGGCCTGTTTACCGACGATGTCTTTGCTTGCCGATTTAAACCACGTTTCTGACCTCCACGTGCACCAACCTCAGCGTGTTTACTGACGATGCCTCTGCCTGCCGATTTAAACCACGTTTCTGACTTCCACGTGTACCGACCTTGGCCTGTTAATCGACCATGTTTTTGCCTGCCACTTGGACTGATCTTTTGGCCATCTACTTTTAGTACACATGGGTCTCACATATGTGAGGGGCTTCACAATAGCGTTCTGAGTAGAGATAACCAGTTTTTCGTTTTCTGTGCTCAAAGAACAGGGTCTGGTTGCCCGGAGGCTTCAAAGCGATTTGGGTGGGAGAAGCCTTTACCCCTGTCCTCCTGGCCCTAAGCTTGATGGTCCTTCCTGCTGCCTGGACCAATACTTTGGCTGTGCTGACCATATTACTGCCTGTAATGACCCATGACATTATGGACCATGTTTCTTCCTGCTGCTTGGACCAATACTTTGGCTGTGTTGACCATATATCTGCCTGCTGCCTCTACTGACTTTGGACAGCATTTCTGCCGGGACACCTCTGCCTGCTACCTGGACCTGTGCTTTGGCTGTGCTCTGGCTGTGCTGACAGTATCTCTGCCTGTGCGAACTATGGACAGTATTCCTGCCTGCTGCCTGGATGATTGCTTTTGCTGTCGCTGACCTCATCCCTGCCTGCTGCCTGGACCGATGCTCTCCTCTGTGGACCACTGCTCTTCTAAAACCACAGGTAATCTTTTGTTATTTGGTATGTACCTGCTATGTGTTAGATATATGAAGGGCCTTCAAAAATGTGATTGGTAGTCAGAAAATGATATGTGCAATTAATGCTGCTAGAATGCCTGGAGGTGCTACTTGGATGTTGGGCCTCTGTATGTGGCCAGGCTGTGTAAAAGTCTCAAACATGTGGTATCGCCATACTCAGGAGGAGTAGCAGAATGCATTTTGGGGTGTCATTTTTGCTATGTACATATTGTGTGTTAGAAATATCTTATAAATTGACAACTTTGTGTAAAAAAAAAGCATTTTCATTTTTTCTCCACATTTTCCAAAACCTTCTGGAAAAAAATGAACCGTTCAAAAGACTCATAATGCTTCATAGATTATACGTTGGGGTGTGTGCTTTCCAAAATGGGGTCATTTTGTGGAAAATTCTATTGTCCTGGTGCTCCAGGGCCTTCAAAATTGTAATAGGTGGTTGAGAAAGGATATGTGCGATTTATGCTTGTAGAACGCCTGAAAGTGCTACTTCAATGTTGGGCCTCTGTATATGGCCAGGCTGTGTAAAAGTCTCACACATGTGGTATCACTATACTCAGGAGGAGTAGCAGAATGCATTTTGGGGTGTCATTTTTTCTATGTATATGCTATGCGTTAGAAATATCTAATAAATGGACAACTTTGTGTAAAAAAAAAGCATTTTCATTTTTTCTCCACATTTTCCAAAACCTTCTGGAAAAAAATGAACCGTTCAAAAGACTCATAATGCTTCATAGATTATATGTTGGGGTGTGTGCTTTCCAAAATGGGGTCATTTTGTGGAAAATTCCATTGTCCTGGTGCTCCAGGGCCTTCAAAAGTGTAATAGGTGGTTGAGAAAGGATATGTGCGATTTATGCTTGTAGAACGCCTGAAAGTGCTACTTCAATGTTGGGCCTCTGTATATGGCCAGGCTGTGTAAAAGTCTCACACATGTGGTATCTCTATACTCAGGAGGAGTAGCAGAATGCATTTTGGGGTGTCATTTTTGCTATGTATATGCTATGCGTTAGAAATATCTTATAAATGGACAACTTTGTGTAAAAAAAATGCATTTTAATTTTTTCTCCACATTTTCCAAAACCTTCTGGAAAAAAATGAACCGTTCAAAAGACTCATAATGCTTCATAGATTATACATTGGGGTGTGTGCTTTCCAAAATGGGGTCATTTTGTGGAAAATTCCATTGTCCTGGTGCTCCAGGGCCTTCATAAGTGTAATAGGTGGTTGAGAAAGGATATGTGCGATTTATGCTTGTAGAACGCCTGAAAGTGCTACTTCAATGTTGGGCCTCTGTATATGGCCAGGCTGTGTAAAAGTCTCACACATGTGGTATCGCTATACTCAGGAGGAGTAGCGGAATGCATTTTGGGGTGTCATTTTTGCTATGTATATGCTATGTGTTAGAAATATCTTATAAATGGACAACTTTGTGTAAAAAAAAAGCATTTTCATTTTTTCTCCACATTTTCCAAAACCTTCTGGAAAAAAATGAACCGTTCAAAAGACTCATAATGCTTCATAGATTATACGTTGGGGTGTGTGCTTTCCAAAATGGGGTCATTTTGTGGAAAATTCTATTGTCCTGGTGCTCCAGGGCCTTCAAAATTGTAATAGGTGGTTGAGAAAGGATATGTGTGATTTATGCTTGTAGAACGCCTGAAAGTGCTACTTCAATGTTGGGCCTCTGTATATGGCCAGGCTGTGTAAAAGTCTCACACATGTGGTATCGCTATACTCAGGAGGAGTAGAAGAATGCATTTTGGGGTGTTATTTTTGCTATGTATATGCTATGCGTTAGAAATATCTTATAAATGGACAACTTTGTGTAAAAAAAATGGATTTTCATTTTTTCTCCACATTTTCCAAAACCTTCTGGAAAAAAATGAACCGTTCAAAAGACTCATAATGCTTCATAGATTATACGTTGGGGTGTGTGCTTTCCAAAATGGGGTCATTTTGTGGAAAATTCTATTGTCCTGGTGCTCCAGGGCCTTCAAAATTGTAATAGGTGGTTGAGAAAGGATATGTGCGATTTATGCTTGTAGAACGCCTGAAAGTGCTACTTCAATGTTGGGCCTCTGTATATGGCCAGGCTGTGTAAAAGTCTCACACATGTGGTATCGCTATACTCAGGAGGAGTAGCAGAATGCATTTTGGGGTGTCATTTTTGCTATGTATATGCTATGCGTTAGAAATATCTTATAAATGGACAACTTTGTGTAAAAAAAATGCATTTTCATTTTTTCTCCACATTTTCCAAAACCTTCTGGAAAAAAATGAACCGTTCAAAAGACTCATAATGCTTCATAGATTATACGTTGGGGTGTGTGCTTTCCAAAATGGAAATGCACGCCCGAACCTGAAGAATCCAGCCCCAGTCCTACCTTCCCGATGCCCTGGCAAACCCCTTATGGTTGCCTGCCAACTCAGGATCCGCTATCATCCCCCCTTTCACCGCACAGCCAGGTGTGCAGCCCGACACTACAAATTTTTCTAAATTTGATTATTTTTGTTTATTTTTCCCAGAAGATTTGCTGCATAATATAGTGGATCAAACGAATCTGTATGCATCCCAATTTATTGCTGCCAACCCCGATTCTTCCTACGCCCGCATGTTCCAGTGGCGGCGTCTAACATTGGACGAATTTAAATTATTTTTGGGCCTTATGTTCAATATGGGGCTTACAAAAAAGAACGAAAACCATGCATATTGGTCCAAACGCCCCATCCAACACATGCCCATATATTCCGCTGTCATGTCCAGGAAAAGATACGACATGATTATGCACTTTCTCCACTTCAATGACAATTCACAGTGCCCTCCCCGAGATCATCCCAACTACGACAAATTGTACAAGATACGCCCCCTAATCAATGCCTTTTCCCAGCGATTTGAAGAAGTTTTCATCCCAGACCAAAATATTTGTGTGGACGAGTCCCTCGTACATTTCACCGGCCGACTGCAGTTCAAGCAGTACATACCAAGCAAGAGAGCCAGGTATGGGTTAAAATTAAATAAATTATGTGATCGAGCCACTGGATACGTCTTCAAATTCAGGATCTACGAAGGCAAAGACTCCCAGCTCCAGCCAGGTGATTTACCCACATATATTGGAACCAGTGGGAAAATTGTCTGGGAGTTGGCATGCCCCCTGTTCGGAAAAGGTTACCATTTATATGTTGACAATTATTATACCAGCCTGCCCCTTTTTCGCCACCTTTACAGTAAGCAAACCCCGGCCTGCGGTACCTTAAAAAAAAAACGGAAGGGATTCCCACAAAATTTATTGACCAAAAAATTGCGACCTGGAGAATCGGCATTCATGATGAACGAGGAGGTGTTGGCCATGAAGTGGAGGGACAAGAAAGATGTCCACATCCTCTCTACGATCCACAATGACACCATGGTGGAGATCCCAAGAGGACGCGGCCCCATTGTAAAGCCTGAATGTGTCCACGACTACAATTTGTACATGGGGGGTGGATTTAAACGACCAGATGCTACAGCCCTACTTATCAACAAGAAAGTCCCGTTATTGGCACAAAAAAGTTGCGTTTCACCTGTTTCACATGGCCCTTTTTAATTCGTTTGTCTGCTACCAAAAAGCAACTCAAAATCACCAACTCCACTACCTCCAATATATCGAAGATATCATCGATGCCCTCATTTACCAACAAGATCCCGCCCCAGGAAGCATTCGTTCTGATAGTGTGAGTTGGCTTCACGAGCGACACTATCCCTTTAGCATCCCCCCCACAGAATCTGGAAGAAGACGCCAAAAGAAATGCCGTGTATGCAGAAGAGGAGGAGTAAAAAGAGACACCAGCTATTATTGTCCCGATTGTCCCTCCCAACCTGGCCTGTGCATCGGAAATTGCTTCAAAAATTATCATACATCCATTAGTTTCCCTTATTATTAACAGACTGCCATTTCCCCATTTGCCTGCTACCATGTTACTAACTACCTTCCATGTTAATTAACTGACCCTGGCCTGTTTACCGACGATGTCTTTGCTTGCCGATTTAAACCACGTTTCTGACCTCCACGTGCACCAACCTCAGCGTGTTTACTGACGATGCCTCTGCCTGCCGATTTAAACCACGTTTCTGACTTCCACGTGTACCGACCTTGGCCTGTTAATCGACCATGTTTTTGCCTGCCACTTGGACTGATCTTTTGGCCATCTACTTTTAGTACACATGGGTCTCACATATGTGAGGGGCTTCACAATAGCGTTCTGAGTAGAGATAACCAGTTTTTCGTTTTCTGTGCTCAAAGAACAGGGTCTGGTTGCCCGGAGGCTTCAAAGCGATTTGGGTGGGAGAAGCCTTTACCCCTGTCCTCCTGGCCCTAAGCTTGATGGTCCTTCCTGCTGCCTGGACCAATACTTTGGCTGTGCTGACCATATTACTGCCTGTAATGACCCATGACATTATGGACCATGTTTCTTCCTGCTGCTTGGACCAATACTTTGGCTGTGTTGACCATATATCTGCCTGCTGCCTCTACTGACTTTGGACAGCATTTCTGCCGGGACACCTCTGCCTGCTACCTGGACCTGTGCTTTGGCTGTGCTCTGGCTGTGCTGACAGTATCTCTGTCTGTGCGAACTATGGACAGTATTCTTGCCTGCTGCCTGGATAATTGCTTTTGCTGTCGCTGACCTCATCCCTGCCTGCTGCCTGGACCGATGCTCTCCTCTGTGGACCACTGCTCTTCTAAAACCACAGGTAATCTTTTGTTATTTGGTATGTACCTGCTATGTGTTAGATATATGAAGGGCCTTCAAAAATGTGATTGGTAGTCAGAAAATGATATGTGCAATTAATGCTGCTAGAATGCCTGGAGGTGCTACTTGGATGTTGGGCCTCTGTATGTGGCCAGGCTGTGTAAAAGTCTCAAACATGTGGTATCACCATACTCAGGAGGAGTAGCAGAATGCATTTTGGGGTGTCATTTTTGCTATGTACATATTGTGTGTTAGAAATATCTTATAAATTGACAACTTTGTGTAAAAAAAAAAGCATTTTCATTTTTTCTCCACATTTTCCAAAACCTTCTGGAAAAAAATGAACCGTTCAAAAGACTCATAATGCTTCATAGATTATACGTTGGGGTGTGTGCTTTCCAAAATGGGGTCATTTTGTGGAAAATTCTATTGTCCTGGTGCTCCAGGGCCTTCAAAATTGTAATAGGTGGTTGAGAAAGGATATGTGCGATTTATGCTTGTAGAACGCCTGAAAGTGCTACTTCAATGTTGGGCCTCTGTATATGGCCAGGCTGTGTAAAAGTCTCACACATGTGGTATCGCTATACTCAGGAGGAGTAGCAGAATGCATTTTGGGGTGTCATTTTTTCTATGTATATGCTATGCGTTAGAAATATCTAATAAATGGACAACTTTGTGTAAAAAAAAAAGCATTTTCATTTTTTCTCCACATTTTCCAAAACCTTCTGGAAAAAAATGAACCGTTCAAAAGACTCATAATGCTTCATAGATTATATGTTGGGGTGTGTGCTTTCCAAAATGGGGTCATTTTGTGGAAAATTCCATTGTCCTGGTGCTCCAGGGCCTTCAAAAGTGTAATAGGTGGTTGAGAAAGGATATGTGCGATTTATGCTTGTAGAACGCCTGAAAGTGCTACTTCAATGTTGGGCCTCTGTATATGGCCAGGCTGTGTAAAAGTCTCACACATGTGGTATCTCTATACTCAGGAGGAGTAGCAGAATGCATTTTGGGGTGTCATTTTTGCTATGTATATGCTATGCGTTAGAAATATCTTATAAATGGACAACTTTGTGTAAAAAAAATGCATTTTCATTTTTTCTCCACATTTTCCAAAACCTTCTGGAAAAAAATGAACCGTTCAAAAGACTCATAATGCTTCATAGATTATACGTTGGGGTGTGTGCTTTCCAAAATGGGGTCATTTTGTGGAAAATTCCATTGTCCTGGTGCTCCAGGGCCTTCATAAGTGTAATAGGTGGTTGAGAAAGGATATGTGCGATTTATGCTTGTAGAACGCCTGAAAGTGCTACTTCAATGTTGGGCCTCTGTATATGGCCAGGCTGTGTAAAAGTCTCACACATGTGGTATCGCTATACTCAGGAGGAGTAGCGGAATGCATTTTGGGGTGTCATTTTTGCTATGTATATGCTATGTGTTAGAAATATCTTATAAATTGACAACTTTGTGTAAAAAAAAAGCATTTTCATTTTTTCTCCACATTTTCCAAAACCTTCTGGAAAAAAATGAACCGTTCAAAAGACTCATAATGCTTCATAGATTATACGTTGGGGTGTGTGCTTTCCAAAATGGGGTCATTTTGTGGAAAATTCCATTGTCCTGGTGCTCCAGGGCCTTTAAAAGTGTAATAGGTGGTTGAGAAAGGATATGTGCGATTTATGCTTGTAGAACGCCTGAAAGTGCTACTTCAATGTTGGGCCTCTGTATATGGCCAGACTGTGTAAAAGTCTCACACATGTGGTATCGCTATACTCAGGAGGAGTAGCGGAATGCATTTTGGGGTGTAATTTTTGCTATGTATATGCTATGTGTTAGAAATATCTTATAAATTGACAACTTTGTGTAAAAAAATTGCATTTTCATTTTTTCTCCACATTTTCCAAAACCTTCTGGAAAAAAATGAACCGTTCAAAAGACTCATAATGCTTCATAGATTATACGTTGGGGTGTGTGCTTTCCAAAATGGGGTCATTTTGTGGAAAATTCCATTGTCCTGGTGCTCCAGGGCCTTCAAAAATGTAATAGGTGGTTGAGAAAGGATATGTGCAATTTATGCTTGTAGAACGCCTGAAAGTGCTACTTCAATGTTGGGCCTCTGTATGTGGCCAGGCTGTGTAAAAGTCTCACACATGTGGTATCGCTACACTCAGGAGGAGTAGCAGAATGTATTTTGGGGTGTAGTTGCAATTATGCATATGCTGTGTGAGAGAAAAAAACTGTTAATATGACCAGTTTGTGTAAAAAAAAAATCCAAATGTTCACAAGAATTGTGGGAAAAAAATACAACTTCAAAAAACTCACCATGCCTCTTAGTAAATACCTTGGACTGTCTACTTTCCAAAAAGGGGTAATTTTGGGGTATTTGTACTTTCCTGGCTTGTTAGTTTCTCAAGAAATGAGATATGCCTTCAGTACATCAGGCGTGATCAGATGTGATAAATTTTCAGTGATTGCCACCATAGTTTGTAGACTCTATAACTTTCACAAAGACCAAATAATATACACTAATTTGGGTTATTTTTACCAAAGATATGTAGCAGTATACATTTTGGCACAAATTTATGAAGAAAAATTACTTATTTGCAAAATTTTACAATAGAAACTAATAAAAAGTGTGTTTTTTTAAAAAAAATTGCTGTTTTTTTGCTTATATCGCAAAAAATAAAAACCCAGTGGCGATTAAATACCACCAAAAGAAATCTCTATTTGTGAGAAGAAAATGATAAAAATTTTGTTTGGATACAGTGTAGCATGACTGAGTAATTGTCATTCAAAGTGTGAGAGTACTGAAAGCTGAAAATTGGTCTGGGCGGGAAGGTGCATAAGTGCATGGTAATGAAGTGGTTAATCTTTCAACCCAGAGAGTTTCTTTCTGGAGAATAATTTTGTCCCATTCACCCCCTCTTGGGTTTTTGGGGAAAACTGCCAGAACAGAAAAGGAAACAACTGAGGTATCAAAACGGTGATAGAGTTCTAAGTGTCGACTAATAGGTGTCAACATTTTACCGTTGCCTGAATAATAAATGTGATCATTAATACGTTGTCTTAACTGTCTGGCCGTTTTCCCACATAGAAGACACCGCATTTACAGTTCATGAAATAAACCACACCTTCGGTGCGACAGTTGGCAGAGAATTTCGGGAAGAAAGTCTCACCATTGGGCAGTAGGATGTTCTGACAGGATAAAACCCAGTTACAAAAAGAGCACTTCCCACATTTTGAAGTACCTATAGCTAATTTGGCAACATTGTTTGGGTTTCTGACATAATGACTAGTAGTAAGTTTATCTCTTAATGAATTGGCACGTCTAAAAATGATCTCTGGTTGTGTCCCTACATATTTACCGAGAATGGGGTCTTCTCGTAGCAAGTGCCAGTGGTTCTTGAGCATAGATCATTTATCCATATGATGACTAGAAAACTTAGTAATCAGTTTGGTGGTAGATTGAGGGAGGGTGGCTTTGGTTTTGTACAAAAGTTAATTTCTAGTTTGGTTAATGGCCTTATTATATGCCTGTCACAATAAGGATTTACTGTAACCTCTGGCTAGTAGACGGTTTCTTAGTGATTTTGCTTGTATTTGGAAATCAGATAGAAACGTGCAGTTGCGCCGCAGCCTGATATATTGAGCATAAGGAATGCTTCGTATCAGAGCTGGAGGATGAGCACTAGCTGCGTACAGCAGCGTGTTTCCTGCTGTACTTTTCCTAAAAAGACTGGTGGACAAAGAGTTGTCTGTATTCCTGGAAATTGTCAGATCAAGAAAGGTGGTCGTATTCATATCACAACTGAATGTGAATTTTAAGTTGTATTGGTTTGTATTCATATTTTGGATGAACTCATCGAATAACGCTTTCGTGGCGGTCCAGACGATGAACACGTCATCGATATAGCGCATCCAGACGAGCACGCAATCAGTAAATCTGGCCATAGAGAACAAGTCTCTCTCCCACCCCCCCAGGTACAGATTGGCGTAGCCAGGGGCACAACAGGTGCCCATAGCTACACCCTGCACCTGGAGGTAGTGGGAGTTGTTGAAGCTGAACCAATTATGGGTAAGGATGAACTGCAGGAGTTTGATGATGAAATCATTGCAAGGCCATTGATGGTGATCCTCTTCATAGAGGAAGGTACGTATCGTCTCGACACCCCGCTCGTGAGGGATGCTGGAGTATAGTGCCTCCACATCCAATGTCACGAGAAGGGAGCCGAGAGGAACGACCATTACTTCTATTTGTTTGAGAAGAACTAGGGTGTCCCTAGTGTAGGAAGGGAGAGCCATAACATGTGGCATCAACACTGAGTCCACCAATTTGCTGGCATTTTCAGTTAGACAACCGATACCCGAAATAATCGGTCTCCCAGGGGGCGACACCGAATTCTTATGCACCTTGGGTAGTGCATAGAATGTCGCCACCCTGGGAGACCGAACATTCAGGTAGTCATAGACATCTTGATCAATCAGGCCCTTGGTAAAGGAATCATTGATAATGTCCAGGAAGTGAGTTTTGTAAGACGCAGTACGTGTAGCAGTAATAGGCTGGTACCATTCAGGATTAGACAAAATCTTGAGGTACATACTCTCGTAGAAATCTCTAGTCATAAGGACAATGTTACCCCCTTTGTCAGCCCCTTTGACGATGACATCGGGGTGATTCTGAATTTTAGAGATGCTTAGTCGTTGCGCACGAATAAGGTTACTTTGCTTGGGCAAAATCTCGAGGCGTTTAATGTCACTGATAACACTACACAGAAAGGCCCAGGCTTGTGGGCTAGTAGCTAGATCTGGGAAGTTCCTGAATTTTGGTTTAAATCTCCTAACAGGAGGCTTAGTTAGCTCAGGTATGTTTTCATCAGGTACATTCACACTGTCATTTTCGTCCAAAAGTAATATCAGGTCCCGTAGGGCCCTGAAATCTTCCATTTTAAAGTGTTTTATACGCTCAGAGAATTCCTTCTCATCTCTTATACGAATACGATCCCTATCAAACATAAAGTTGTATGTAAGTGTAGCGGGTGTCAAATTTATAGGGGCGTATCTGGGCCATAGATGGCTCAGATACATTGATTTTAGGGATTTATGGACACTTTGGAGTGTGGGAGGTATGAATGGTGTCATGTTCCCTGTGGTCCCTAGGTGGCGCTGTCACCTGGGACCGGGGTTGAACTGCCATTCTAGCGCCGTGCCCTTTGTGTCCTCTCGCAGCAGTAGTACGGCGGGGAGGGGAACCTGCTGTGCCTGCTGGGAGAGGATATAAAGGGGCGGACATCTTGCGCATGAGGTCCATTCCCCAGGCACCTTCAGCCTGGGGGCTGCTGCGGTTCGTCTGTGCCCAGGCGTCCTTGGCCTGGGCGCGTGGAGTCGAGTTCCATCCCAGGCACCTTCAGCCTGGGGGTCAGGTACTTTACAAGGAGGCCTGGGGCCCAGTACCTTCGACGAAGCATTCCTAAGGTGCCCCCGGTATTGGGTGCCTGAATCCAGGGCGTAAGGGACCAGAGAGGTGACCCTCCCGTAGAGCCGGTGCAGCATTTTGCCAGTGCCGGTGTGGGCCTCTGGTGACCGTCCGGATGGATGTCTTCTTCTGACAGGGGTCGTTTGTCCTAACGGAGGTATTTCATGTTCTCATGGTATGTGGCAGAGACCCATCTTCATCAGGTCAGTGGCAGGCCTCATCTAAGGCCTGTGGCAGAGGCCTCAACGCTCACCCAGGTCAGTGGCAGGGACCAAATTCACAGTCGGTGGCAACGACTGTGCGCCAAGCCTGTTTGCACTAAACAGAAGAGGAGAGACTTTATTCATTAAGTTCATTAAGTTGTGCCTGGACCTACTCTTTCCCACACCCTGTCTGTTCTTTTAAAGTTAAACCAGCCTACCTATTGATCAAAGCAAATAAAACAGTGTTGGACTTTTTATTGGTGTGGAACTCGTGTTACTGGAAGCTAAGTGTCCCTGTCTGTGACAGTGGCAATCATCCTCCATAGGAGAAGCTGAGGCTCCGGCCTAAAACGCAGACCTGAAGGTAAACGGTTAGCTCATATCTCTGCATACTATATCAGAGAGCCAAGCTGGTGGTGTACATCTTTCCCCCTTCTCCCAGATACCACTAGACAAGTCATACAGCCATAAAGAGAGGGGAGAAGGCGGGTGAGACCGCTACACGTGGGGGCTCCAAGTCCGGGATTTGTGTTTATGTAATGGAGCCGAAGCTATCGGAAGAGTCCTGAGTAGGTCGGCCATATTGGCCACTGCGCCAACAGGCACACCCTCCCTGCACAGTTCGTGGGCGTGACATGGAGAAAGCTAGTGCGCCAAAGGGGAGGAGTCTGGCCATGTGAACAGGTACACGTGGGGACTTTGGCGCCAGTTATGCAGTGCGCGATGGGGCAGCAATCAGTCACCATGTTCAGCAATGCCTCGTGGGTTCCAGTCTCTAATACTACGATGATGACTTCAACTGATGTTCCGATCACAGATACGGGGATTCGGCTCAAGCCCCGGGGACGATTCGCCTTGTACACCTGCAAGGAAGTTAAGGCCCTGGGTATGATTTGTCCCGGATGTTCGGGACTGGTGGTACAGTTAAAGCCATTCGGGCGCTGTGAGGCCTGCGGGGAGTTCACGTTTGAGGTGGAGCAATCCATAGAGAGACCTCGGGTCTTCCACCTCAGCCCTACATGAGGCGCCGCCACTCAAGAAGGAGAAGTCAATGCTTGGACAGCCATCCCTACTCGCACTGTGGAGACCACCGTGGAGGTCGCGAACAAAGAGATGGAGGATGCAAAATCCGGAGATGCTGCTTCGGTCACCACAGTTTTCCTACTCCCAGCGCCAACAAGGAAGGTCGGTCTTGTGAGAGCTTCCAGCGGCCGAGATGGAGGACAACCCCTGCGCTTGCCTGGCCCGGATGGATCCGGTAGGAAGAGTCCTGGACATCCCCTCACAAGTTTGGGTCGAGGTAAGCCAGGGAACGGGACTTGGTGTTGGGTTGGAGGTGCTGGAGATTCACAGCCTCTGGAGTCCGCGGGTGGGAATGATTCTGTGCTCACTGGGAACTACCTGCCCGCGGAGGAGTGTGACACCTCTGACCTGGAGTCGGTCTCCGATGTGGGAGACGACGTCGTCATAGACTAACTATTTGCTGAGAAGGGCTGGGACAAGATGCTTCTCTCCTCATCCCGTAGAACCAGAGATCCACCTATTTCCACAGGGGATAGTACACCCTGAGTTCAGGCACCAGCGCCTGAGGAGGGACCCCGTTCCCTGTCTGCCTTTCAGTCCTCGGTGCCCCCTGCATCTACCACCGGGGACAAGAGACTGTCGCTGTGGGCACCTATGCCAAAATCAGAGGCGGTCAAGGCACCTCGCCATCCGGATTCGATCGTCCTGCCGGGCGAGGGAGTCTGCTCTACTATGCCTCCCTTGTCTAGGCTACAACGTTTGTTCTGCCAGAAATTTGCCAAATATGGGTGGGAGTACCCATACTTATCTAAGGAGCTGCTTTATGAAGTAGAAGTCTGCAGGGAACACTGGTATAATGACTTTGTGTGGACACACATCAAAGTCCCACATGCACGCAGGTACCTCGCTTGTTCCCCAAAAGCATCTCAAAGATTCAAGGACTGTAAACAGAGTGGATGTTGGGTCGGCACATCCATGCTGACAAAGTGTTTATTCGAAGGAAGGAAGGGGAGGATGTCGAATATCACCTAGAGACGGTTGATCAACATTTAAAACCCCTTGTCTTGCCGCATCCCAGATTCTACCTGTAGGAGAAAAGACTACTTTTCCTTGTGCCTTTAAAATTTGCTGAACTTTCCGGGGTTTGTTTTTCCTTCCCGGAAACCCAGGAACTGTGCCAGAGTTTGACGGGTGTTGTGCCCTTTGGGGGAATGGAGAACTGTTGCTGTTGTTTTCTCCCTTCTTCCCTCCCGCAAAGTAATCATGGACTTTGGGGTAGTTAGGACCAAAGTACACAGAGGAAAGTTTCGTTCCAGGATTCGACAAGTGTCTTTACCGTGGCACTGTCACTAGGTGGCAGTGTTGTGCACCGTTATTCACTTTACACCGCACACTTCTTGGAAGGAAGGGATTTCTCTTCGGAGAGATTTTTTCGTTCCAACATGCACACATGTGTCAGGAAACTTTGTGTGTTTGACTTTCATTTGTCCCCTCTGCAGGAGAACGTCCGTCAAGATCGCTGAGAATGGGGCGGGTCTTAGTTAGTGATGTGGGCGGGGGAAAATGTCAATGTTGTTATTGTGATATGTATGCTGTTATGTGTTGTATCCCTTTTCCTTTTCCCTTCCATGTCAGGTTCAGGCACAACTACCAGTTTTTTCTAATTTACATTTTTTTGCGCATTTTTGAAGCAGTCTCTGGATTGGGTTTATGTTGGCTCCCTTTGGGGCATGACTTGATCCAGACACTGGGGACCAGTGTCAAATTTCTGGGGGGAGAGTGTAGCGGGTGTCAAATTTATAGGGGCGTATCTGGGCAATAGATGGCTCAGATACATTGATTTTAGGGATTTATGGACACTTTGGAGTGTGGGAGGTATGAATGGGGTCTTGTTCCCTGCGGTCCCTAGGTGGCGCTGTCACCTGGGACTTCGGTTGAACTGCCATTCTAGCACCGTGCCCTTTGTGTCCTCTCGCAGCAGTAGTACGGCGGGGCGGGGAACCCGCGGTGCCTGCTGGGAGAGGATATAAAGGGGACGGACATCTTGCGCACGAGGTCCATTCCCCAGGCACCTTCAGCCTGGGGGCTGCTGCGGTTCGTCTGTGCCCAGGCGCCCTTGGCCTGGGCGCGTGGAGTCGAGTTCCATCCCAGGCACCTTCAGCCTGGGGTGAGGTACTTTACAAGGAGGCCTGGGGCTCAGTACCTTCAACTGGGTCCCGCGAGGGCGAAGCATTCCTAAGGTGCCCCCGGTATTGGGTGCCTGAATCCAGGGCGTAAGGGACCGGAGAGGTGACCCTCCCGTAGAGCCGGTGCAGCATTTTGCCGGTGCCGGTGTGGGCCTCTGTTGACCGTCCAGATGAATGTCTTCCTCTGACAGGGGTCGTTTGTCCTAACGGAGGTATCTCATGTTCTCATGGTCTATGGCAGAGACCCATCTTCATCAGGTCAGTGGCAGGCCTCATCTAAGGCCTGTGGCAGAAGCCTCAACGTTCACCCAGGTCAGTGGCAGGGACCAAATTCACAGTCGGTGGCAGCGACTGTGCGCCAAGCCTGTTTGCACTTAACGGAACAGGAGAGACTTTATTCATTAAGTTGTGCCTGGACCTACTCTTTCCCACACCCTGTCTGTTCTTTTAAAGTTCAACCAGCCTACCTATTGATTAAAGCAAATAAAACAGTGTTGGACTTTTTATTGGTGTGGAACTCGTGTTACTGGAAGCTAAGTGTCCCTGTCTGTGACAGTGGCAATCATCCTCCATAGGAGAAGCTGTGGCTCTGGCCTAAAACGCAGACCCGAAGGTAAACGGTTAGCTCATATCTCTGCATACTACGTCAGAGAGCCGAGCTGGTGGTGTACATCTTTCCCCCTTCTCCCAGATACCCCTAGACAAGTCATACAGCCATAAAGAGAGGGGAGAAGGTGGGTGAGACCGCTACATAAGGTTTCTGATGAACATGTGAATGTCCTTGATACCTGTATAAATTTTGTGAAGGACAGAAACTTAGTCCAAACTTGAGTACACTAAGCTCATCACTAGAAAAACAATAGGGGGTAAGATTGAGTATATCCATCTCTACGTTTGGTGCTGTGTCAATCCTAGTGTCTGAAAATTTAGAATCTGAGTATTACCCTGATTGATGTGGCAATCAAGGGTACTTTGTTTCTTGAAGTTTTGTAGTTGTATTGATGGATGTACATTTGGTGTTAAGGATAAATTAGGGGGTGGGAGTTGCAAGGTAGCATCCAGAGGTGTACTAGGTACTTGCATGTTCGTAGGTCCCAACTCTGAAGGAAATGATGTCGATGGAGTACTAGTGTTTATGTTCTGTTGGGTCATCATCTGCAGGGCCTTCTGTGCAATCAGACCTATATAGGTATGTGGATAGCTCTCATTACCTTTAGTCGATTTCACACCATGTTCGATGAGAGGGTCAACAGGTCTTGTATTATAGTTCTCAGGTCGTTTTTTGGGATAGGGAGTGAATTGCCCACCACCATAAGTCCTCTTACGTCCACCATTGTTACCGTGTGCGTTCGAACGACATGGTGTGAAATCGACTAAAGGTAATGAGAGCTATCCACATACCTATATAGGCCAGATTGCCCCCTATTACCCCCTATTGTTTTTCTAGGGATGAGCTTAGTGTACTTAAGTTTGGACTAAGTTTCTGTCCTTCACAAAATTTAGACAGGTATGAACTCATCAAGGACATTCACATGTTCATCAGAAACCTTACATACAAGTTTATGTTTGATAGGTATAAGAGATGAGAAGGAATTCTCTGAGAGTATAAAACACTTTAAAATGGAAGATTTCAGGGCCCTATGGGACCTGATATTACTTTTGGACAAAAATGACAGTGTGAATGTACCTGAAGAAAACATACCTGAGCTAATTAAGCCTCCTGTTAGGAGATTTAAACCAAAATCCAGGAACTTCCCAGATCTAGCTACTAGCCCACAAGCCTGGGCCTTTCTGTGCAGTGTTATCAGTGACATTAAACGCCTCGAGATTTTGCCCAAGCAAAGTAACCTTACTCGTGCGCAACGACTAAGCATCTCTAAAATTCAGAATCACCCCGATGTCATCGTCAAAGGGGCTTACAAATGGGATAACATTGTCCTTATGACTAGGGATTTCTACGAGAGCATGTGCCTCAAGATTTTGTCTAATCCTGAATGGTACCAGCCTATTACTGCTACACGTACTGCTTCTTACAAAATTCACTTCCTGGACATTATCAATGATGCCTTTACCAAGGGTCTGATTGATCAAGATGTCTACGACTACCTGAATGTTCGGTCTCCCGGAGTGGCGACATTTTATGCACTACCCAAGGTGCATAAGAATTCGGTGTCGCCCCCTGGGAGACCGATTATTTCGGGTATCGGTTGTCTAACCGAAAATGCCAGCAATTTGGTGGACTCAGTGTTGATGCCACATGTTATGGCTCTCCCTTCCTACACTAGGGACACCCTAGCTCTTCTTAAACAAATAGAAGGCATGGTCGTTCCTCTCGGCTCCCTCATTGTGACATTGGATGTGGAGGCACTATACTCCAGCATCCGTCACGAGCGGGGTGTCGAGGCGATACGTACCTTCCTCTATGAAGAGGATCACCATCAATGGCCTTACAATGATTTCATCATCAAACTCCTGCAGTTCATTCTTACCCATAATTGGTTCAGCTTCAACAACTCCCAGTACCTCCAGGTGCAGGGCGTAGCTATGGGCACCTGTTGTTCCCCTGGCTATGCCAATCTGTACCTGGGGGGTGGGAGAGAGACTTGTTCTCGAATGAATCTATGGCCAGATTTACTGATTGCTTGCTCGTCTGGATGCGCTATATCGATGACGTGTTCATCGTCTGGCCCGGCACGAAAGCGTTATTCGATGAGTTCATCCAAAATATGAATACAAACCAATACAACTTAAAATTCACATTCAGTTGTGATATGAATACGACCACCTTTCTTGATCTGACAATTTCCAGGAATACAGACAACTCTTTGTCCACCAGTCTTTTTCGAAAAAGTACAGCAGGAAACACGCTGCTGTACGCAGCTAATGCTCATCCTCCAGCTCTGATACGAAGCATTCCTTATGCTCAATATATCAGGCTGTGGCGCAGCTGCACGTTTCTATCTGATTTCCAAATACAAGCGATATCACTAAGAAACCGTCTACTAGCCAGAGGTTACAGTAAATCCTTATTGCGATAGGCATATAATAAGACCATTAACCAAACTAGAAATTAACTTTTGTACAAAACCAAAGCCAAAGCCACCCTCCCTCAATCTACCACCAAACTGATCACTAAGTTTTCTAGTCATCATATGGATATACGATCTATGCTCAAGAACCACTGGCACTTGCTACGAGAAGACCCCATTCTCGGTAAATATGTAGGGACACAACCGGGGATCATTTTTAGACGTGCCAATTCATTAAGAGATAAACTTACTACTAGTCATTATGTCAGAAACCCAAACAATGTTGCCAAATTAGCTATAGGTACTTCAAAATGTGGGAAGTGCTCTTTTTGTAACTAGTTTTATCCTGTCAGAACATCCTACTGCCCAATGGTGAGACTTTCTTCCCGAAATTCTCTGCCAACTGCCGCACCGAAGGTGTGGTTTATCTCATGACATGTAAATGCAGTGTCTTCTATGTGGGGAAAACGGCCAGATAGTTAAGACAACGTATTAATGATCACATTTATTATTCAGGCAACGGTAAAATGTTGATACCTATTAGTCGACACTTAGATCTCTATCACCGTTTTGATACCTCAGTTGTTTCCTTTTCTGTTCTGGCCGTTGTCCCCAAAAACCCAAGAGGGGGTGAATAGGACAAAATTATTCTCCAGAAAGAAACTCTCTGGGTTGAAAGATTAAACGCTACACATCCTCCTGGCCTTAATGAAACTCAGTCATATAGACCATTTCTATAGGTTATGACTGTATATCCCTGATTCACCTGGGACTATTTTTCCCAGGTTTTGACATGTTTTTCTTTCCCTCTGGTTGGACTCCACTATATGGCCCATAGGTTGTAGGCTCTATTGGACACCAATTGTCAGTATTATTTCTTATGCTTTGTACATTTTTCTTTATCAGTTTTCACCGTTCACTTATTCGGTTTAGGCACATATTTGTAGCCTTACCTACATTATTATTTGTTCACTTTTACATAAGTCACATTCACTTGTCATTTTGTTCACATAATTTTATCTGAGTCGCATATTATTTGCCATTTTACTTTATTCTATGAACCCAGGGCCGCTATCAGGAATTTTGGGGCCCCTTACACAGTTTCAGGCATGGGCCCCCTGGAGAAGAGGAGAACTGGGGGTGCTGCAGCCGCAAATTGAGGTCGGGGGGATTTGGGTGCTGACGAACAAAAAAAAAACAAAAGAACAAAAAAAAGAAAGGGGGGGGGGGTTGCCATCCAGGGCCCTGGGGACCTCCTGGCCTCTGGGGACCCTTACAAAAAAAAAAGAAAAGATAAAAAAAAAATTGGAAAAAAAAATGTATAAAAAAAATGGGGACCTCCGGGTCTCTGGGGACCTCTGGGCTTCTTACAAAAAAAAAATTATAAAAAAAAAAAAGAAATGTTATAAAAAAAAGGGGGGGTTGCCACCCGGGGCCCTGGGGACCTCCGGGCCTCTGTGGACCTCTGGGCTCCTTACAAAAAAAAAGGGGGGTTGCCATCCGGGGCCCTGGGGACCTCCGGACTCCTGGGGACCTCTGGGCCCCTTACAAAAATAAATAAATACATTTATAAAAAAAAAAAGGGGGGTTGCCATCCAGGCCCCTGGGGACCTCTGGGCCCCTTACAAGTGTACTGCCTGTACCCCCCTGATGGTGGCCCTGTACCTATTATAATGTCACAAATTTATAATTGACATCATTGCACTACGGTCACTTTGTGCACTATGTATGGCAGCGGTGTCATTAGCCTACACCTTATGGACCTGATTGATTTTATTTTTATTTTTATGTTTATTTTTATTCTTTTTTAGAAATATACACTATACAGTACCCAATGATGTTCCTAAGCAAACAGGTTGCCTAATATTTAGATCTACAAGCTTTATACTATATTTTCTTTATTAGTTTTAAGTATGGATATCTGGTTGTTTAAATAAACAATATATGTATTTTAGTCAAACATGGGTGCGTTTTAGTATCTTTTATTTAGTGTTGTTCATTTTTTGTTATAACAATTTTCTTTGATGACCACACCTGGATGCAATCGGCTGGTGCTTCCTCTCCCATGCCCGCTATGTGCTGCAGTTTGCGCTGGCGACTTGGTCTCTAGTGCCATGACCCCGATCAATTCTTTGATCGAGGACACGGCATTTCGGCGATTCATGGGGCAGCTCCCAGCCCTGTGAACTCCGCCCCGCTGCCGTCGCATTGGCCGGGGTTTGCTGCGTGAGCGGCGACCTCGGCGGATGCGTGATAGCCCTTTGACCTTGCGGGATGACGTCACTTCCGGGCGGGATGATGCCTTCCTGCGGGAGCATTTAAGAGCGATGCACACCGATCAACCCAGCTATCCACAGGAGAGGTTCCATCCAGGGTCGCCATTACACTTTCTGCCTGAAGTTCTAAGGTAACTGTGACCTCCATGCCAGTTAGCAGGTTCTTGTGCCTTTGGTATACAGTTTAGATCCTTTTCTGAAATATAACTTATGTTTTTTTCAGCTGGGCTATTTTGCCCTATGGGATTATCTTTGACAGACTAACGCTGTTTGACCCTAGCTACAGGCTTTTACTGATTCACACTGTTTGGCGTTTTTGGCCAAATATACCTGGAGGGATGCTCTCGTTCTGCTTACCAGCAGACTGTGCTTGTTACCTATCTATTTGCTACTTTGCTGTGGTCTTTCACGGTGAGCTTGATGTACTTCTTTTATGTATTTTCGGTTGATTTTGTCCTCTTATTTATATTTTCTTAAATACTCTATTTTGTAGCTATCTATAGGTCATTATGTATGTATCTCTTTTAGACCGTGTCTACACATACATCACTGGCTCTCTGTTACACACGGACTGCCAGTTCAAAAATACCTAGGTTCGTGCTATTATTCAACACGGCCTTTCTGTGAGTACATACATCCCCCTTTTTTGTTTATCATGATGGCTAAACTGATATGTTTTCAGTTTTTTTATTTTATTTTTATTCAATCAATCCATTTTATGTACCTCTTTTTGGGAGGGGGGTTGGTTTACTTTTCTTTCCCTTCCCTCCCTCCCTCCCAATTTATTTATATACTCTTAATGCCCCAGTTGTTTGGTGAATAGTTTAGCTGTGGTACTGGCGATGCATGGTTAGCTGGTGTTTTATCCTCTTGTGGTCAGTCAATTTTTTTTTTTATTATCGTATTTAGCCCCTTTTTTTATTATTTTCATTCTAGTTTATGTATATATATGTATTAAAATCATGTTCATTGTCATATTTCTCATGTATTTTTTATGTATATGCTTGACAGACTATTGTGCTCCTGATGAAGCGTCTCCAAACGCGAAACTTGTAGAGCAAAGCAAGATTTACATTTCTGAATTTACTGGATCTATGAATGAGGCCATCCACTCCTTGTGTACATTCAATCCGGTTTTTGTGTGTTGGATATGCATTGTTTTATCTGAGTCTTACATGGTTATTGTAACTCGTGGGAAGTGTGAATAGAACTTTATTCTGGATCCTATACTAATGTTTACTATAAAAAAAATATAATTTCTTAAAATGTATTAATGTACTTTTATGAAGATATCTTTTTCTATGAATAAAAAACCGCTAGATTTTTCAACCTATGTGCCGTCTAAAGTCCATTTCCTAGTTCCATTAGTGTTTCTCTATGATTATCGGGACGTTGGCACATTTATACTAGTGCATCCACAGTGTCACCCTGTGGGGATGCACATTTAAGCAATTTCTTTTCAAATTACCACCATCATCTCATCACCATCATTTCATCTCATCACCGACATATCATCTTCGTCAACATCAACACCAACTTCAAGCATCAGCATCAGCACACCTCAGCAGCATTCTCATCTCATCGCTCATCATCATCATCAACATCAGGATCATCATCGTTATCTACATCAACATCATCTTATCGTTTCATCATCATCAGCACTTTCTCAACATGGTCAACATTAAATACTCAGCCGACACCATCCGTAGCCTAAAGAACTCCGCCGCAACACTACCAACACCCATCCAAAAAATACTACAAAAAGAACGAATCCTAAGAATCAGTCGACCATCAACCAAAAAAACAGGATAGCACCACGGTAACTACAAAACCTATCAAGTGTCCTGATCAACACCAGATCTGCAGTCAAGCAAAGACAGGAAATTCATGATTTCATCACTCAACACAACATAGACTGCCTCTTCATCACGGAAAGCTGGCTAACACCCGACTGCAACACCATCCTAGCAGAACTAGTGTCGGAGAACTACCGCATCCTAACCAAGCATAGAACAGGACAAAGAGGAGGAGGCCTAGCAGTAATCTACAAAGCCCACCTTACGCTCATCAAACCAACTCTACAGAACTCATTGCCTTTCATGGAAACACTCACTTTGCAACTTCAAACTACACCCCAGGATACCGTCCATATACTGCTTTGCTACAGACCATCCGGTCCAAAGACACAACTCCTCACACTTTTCAGTGAATTCTTCTCGACATACACCATGAAAACCAAAAACCTCCTGCTACTTGGAAACTTCAACCTCTGGGCCAACTCCTCCGAAGACCCCATCGCCACCGCCTGCATCGACCAACTAGAAAAACTAGGCTTGCAACAGCTGATAAATACTCCTACACATGTATCAGGTCACACTCTCTACCTAATCTTCAAACAAAATATGGACATCAACACAATGGACAACCTGCCTCTACCATGGACAGACCACCATGCCATCAAATTTATTATAACGACCAACACCACCCTCCAAAAACCAATACAATCAACAACAACACACTGGACAAGATCACAGAAGAAACTACACTCTGAGCTTTTCAAAATCACACTATTGAACAAAATGGCAATGCTAAACCAAAACCACTCAACGGAAGAAACACTCAACTCCCTGAACAAAGCTTTGCTACAGACAGCAGACACAGTTGCTCCAAGACGCAGAGCACTCATCCACAAAAACAACACAGGCTGGTTCAATGACGCTCTCACTTTACTGAAACAAGAATGCAGAAGAGCAGAAGGAGCCTGGAGAAGAAACTCAACAAAGGAGAACTACACAACCTACAAAGCACTCACCAGGAAATATCATAAAGCAATCTTCAAAGCAAAAAAATACCATTTCTCTAACACCATCGCAAAAGCCCTAAACCGTCCCCGCAAACTCTTCAAACTAGTGTCTCACACTATGAATCCCACTTGCCTGGAGTCTTCAGCAAACGAAACACAGGAATTCTGCAACAAACTATCCAATTTTTTTATCGACAAAATCGATAACATTCTGAAAATAATTCCGCAGAAAAAATCCAACAACCCCACTCGGCCAAAGGAAGAAAAAAACATATAAATAATCTGCAATCAAAGAAATTTACTCTGGTCCCAATTACAATCTATACCACCAAAAACATCATCAGAAGCCTCCAAGATAGCACTTCACCGAACGACATCATTCCGGCAAAACTGCTGAAAGAATGTACCGACATCTTGGCACCCCCCATAACATACTTCATAAATCAATCGTTCAAAGAAGGTATTGTGCCGACTTCCCTCAAACAAGGAATAATCAAATACCTCCTAAAGAAACCCAACCATGACCCGAAAGACCCAAACTTTAGAAGACCGGTAACAAGCCTGAACACCATCTCCAAGATCATCGAGAAAGTAGTAACACAACAGCTACAACTTCATTTGGATACCCACAAACTCCTGGACCCACTACAATCGGTGTTCCGCCCAGGCCACGGGACGGAAACGACACTTCTCAAAATATGGGACGATGCACTCGAAGCAGAAGATGACGGAGAATCGTGTCTCCTGGTGCTGCTGGACCTCAGTGCAACCTTTGACACAGTAGATCACAAAATTCTGCTCACACACCTCACCGAAGTAGCAGGAGTCGCAGACGCGGACCTACCATGGTTCGCATCCTTCCTAGAAAATCGATCCCAGACAGTGAAACTGGGAGCCACAGCACCACGCACAAATACATACAGAGTCCCTCAAGGATCACCCCTGTCACCGGTACTCTTCAACATCTACCTCCAGCCACTCCTCAAAATCATCAGTGAACAGGACCTGCTCTATCACTCCTATGCAGATGACACTCAACTCTACTTTCGCATCAACAACAAAAAAGATCAATATTACGGACTGTAAAAATGCCTTACATTGATCGACAATTGGATGACAGAGAGCTCCCTCAAGCTTAATGGATCCAAAACAGTACTCCTCATTTTCCACGCTAACCGAAAGAAAAACTCTAGGACCACATGGACACCACCCACCATCCTTGGACAAAATATAACCCCAAGCACCAAAGTTAAAAGCCTTGGAGTCATCTTAGACTCAGACATGACTATGGACGCACAAATAGGATCAGTAGTCAGCGGATCTCACCACCTTCTCCGCCTGCTACGAAGACTTATCCCCTTCATCCCGGAAAAAGACAGAGCAGTAGTAGTCGGAACCATCATCAATTCCCGGTTTGACTACATTAACTTCCCTTACCTAGGACTACCTAAATACCATATTGCATGTCTACAAGTCATCCAAAACACAGCAGCCAGACTGGTAACGGGAAAAAAAAACCTGGGAATCAATCGCACCGTCCCTGAGAAGCCTCCATTGGCTAGCCGTAAAGGATCAGGTCACATTCAAGACCCTCTGCCTCACTCACAAATGCACACAAGGAAACGCACCTCAATACTTATGCGAGAAAATAAAACACTACACCACTACTCGTGACCTCCGATCAACCAACCAAAACCTCCTCCGCATCCCTCAAGACTCGCTACAAAGTAGGGATGAGCTCGGTGTTCGAGTCGAACATCGGCTGTTCGCGCGTTCGGCGAACAACGAACGATTTGGGCCGTTCGCGCCAAATTCGAGTGACGCGAACGGCCCACAATACACTGCGCCATCGCAGTGTAATCCCGGCGCTGTGATTGGCCAAGCATGCACTGTGACCCTGCATGCTTGGCCAATCACAGCGCTGGCAGCGAGGGGAGCAATGATTGGCCACAGGCAGGATGCCTGTGGCCAATTATAGCTGAGGGGGTTTAGTACACGCCCCACACTATAAAAGGCCGCCAGCGCGGCGGCCTCGTGTAGTGTGTTCCGGAGCAGGGAAAGTGAAGGATAGGCAGGGACAGTGTCAAATCTTGTCAAATCTATTCTTTGCTAAACCTTGTGTGTAGGGACAGAGAAGGATAGGCAGGGAGAGTGTCAGTGTCATATTCTTTGCTAAACCTTGTGTGTAGGGAGAGAGAAGGATAGGCAGGGAGAGTGTCAGTGTCATATACTTTGATAAACCTTGTGTGGAGGGAGAGAGAAGGATAGGCAGGGGACAGTGTCAGTGTCATATTCTTTGCTAAAGCTTGTGTGCAGGGAGAGAGAAGGATAGGCAGGGAGAGTGTCAGTGTCATATACTTTGATAAACCTTGTGTGCAGGGAGAGAGAAGGATAGGCAGGGGACAGTGTCAGTGTCATTGTTGCTAAGCCTCCTGCACATTATACATCTGAAGTTAGCCCGTATTGCTGCTTTTTCCTGGTGTGTTACACCAACAGGATTTTGCGGCACTTACAGCGGGCGGAGTGTGCCTCCTGACCATATTACACCTTAACTTAGCCTGTATTGCTGCTTTTTCCTGGTGTGTTACACCAACAGGATTTTGCGGCACTTACAGCGGGCGGAGTGTGCCTCCTGACCATATTACACCTTAACTTAGCCTGTATTGCTGCTTTTTCCTGGTGTGTTACACCAACAGGATTTTGCGGCACTTACAGCGGGCGGAGTGTACCTCCTGACCATATTACACCTTAACTTAGCCTGTATTGCTGCTTTTTCCTGGTGTGTTACACCAACAGGATTTTGCGGCACTTACAGCGGGCGGAGTGTACCTCCTGACCATATTACACCTTAACTTAGCCTGCATTGCTGCTTTTTCCTGGTGTGTTACACCAACAGGATTTTGCGGCACTTACAGCGGACGGAGTGTGCCTCCTGACCATATTACACCTTAACTTAGCCATGTATTGCTGCTTTTTCCTGGTGTGTTACACCAACAGGATTTTGCGGCACTTACAGCGGGCGGAGTGTACCTCCTGACCATATTACACCTTAACTTAGCCTGTATTGCTGCTTTTTCCTGGTGTGTTACACCAACAGGATTTTGCGGCACTTACAGCGGGCGGAGTGTACCTCCTGACCATATTACACCTTAACTTAGCCTGTATTGCTGCTTTTTCCTGGTGTGTTACACCAACAGGATTTTGCGGCACTTACAGCGGGCGGAGTGTGCCTCCTGACCATATTATACCTTAACTTAGCCTGTATTGCTGCTTTTTCCTGGTGTGTTACACCAACAGGATTTTGCGGCACTTACAGCGAGCGGAGTGTACCTCCTGACCATATTACACCTTAACTTAGCCTGTATTGCTGCTTTTTCCTGGTGTGTTACACCAACAGGATTTTGCGGCACTTACAGCGGGCGGAGTGTACCTCCTGACCATATTACACCTTAACTTAGCCTGTATTGCTGCTTTTTCCTGGTGTGTTACACCAACAGGATTTTGCGGCACTTACAGCGGGCGGGGTGTACCTCCTGACCATATTACACCTTAACTTAGCCTGTATTGCTGCTTTTTCCTGGTGTGTTACACCAACAGGATTTTGCGGCACTTACAGCGGGCGGAGTGTGCCTCCTGACCATATTACACCTTAACTTAGCCTGTATTGCTGCTTTTTCCTGGTGTGTTACACCAACAGGATTTTGCGGCACTTACAGCGGGCGGAGTGTGCCTCCTGACCATATTACACCTTAACTTAGCCTGTATTGCTGCTTTTCCCATTTCCCTGCAGGCCATTAGAATGTCTAGAAGGCAAACAAGGAGAGGCAGACAGTCAGGAGCCAATAAAAGAGGGCAAGCAGGCTCTGTGTCTAGAGACAACAGTGCTGGTCGTGGACGCGGTGCATCGCCATCAGCACGTGGCCATGGGACACGCTTGTCCTTCTTTTCGGCAGCTGGACGCGTTGAGCCGCAACATGCCGAAGACTTGGTAGAGTGGATGACCAAGCCCTCCTCATCCTCCTCATCCTCTCTCACCCAGGCTCAGGGTACTGGCAAAGCAGCTGCTAAAGCGTTCTCTTCCCTGGTATCAATGTCATCATCAGTCACTCCTTCCCTAGACCAACCATGTCCTCCTGAGGAGTCCCCCGAACTGTTTGAGCACAGTGTTGGGTACTAGGCTTGTGCAATTCGTTTCGTAACAAATCGAAATTCGTCCGAATTTAGCAACTTTCGGACATTCGGAAGCATTCGAATTTCCGAACAAAGCAATTACGAATAAGACCGAATCCGAAATAAATTATACCGCAAATAGCGAATGCCCGAATGTCTTCGGCATAATTCGTTATGAAAAAGTTACGAATGTACGAATCCATACGAAGCACAATAACACTCACTCTGCTCTGCTCTCTGCTTCTCCCACACCGTGCTGAAGTCCCTCTCAAAATGGTGTACAGGGGCGGAGGCTATAGCCGCATGTAAAAAACGAAAGTAAAATACGAGATTTCAAATCCATTCGAAGCACAATAACACTCTGCTCTGCTCTCTGCTTCTCCCTCACCGTGCTGAACCCTCTCAAAATGGTGTACAGGGGCGGAGGCCATAGCCGCATGTAAAAAACGAAAGTAAAATACGAGATTTCGAATCGTTACAAATAACCGCTATGTATTTAGAAAAGTACAAATCCATTCGAAGCACATTAGGCATAATAGGCAGCGTCGTCGTGAGAGAGACACAGAAAATTACGAATCAACGAACCCAAAAAAAGTTACGAAAGTAGGAGTTGTGTCCAGAATCAACGAAAAACAATGTACTCTACCGAAAGTACTAATTATAAATCAACTAAAAATTCAACGAAAAATGTCGCTTGCGAAAATACGAATTAGTCCGAACACGAAAAATCCCATCTAGCAAAATTACGAATGATTACGAATCAACAGGACCGAAAAGAAATGGACCGAAACTAACCGAATTTTTCCGTTGTGCACAAGCCTATTGGGTACATGCTCCAGGAGGATGCCCAGCGTTTCGAAGGGTCTGATAATGATACCCAGCTAGAGGAAGGCAGTAGCGTGAGAGCAGAGAGAGGGGATGCTCAAGAAGGACACCAATCTGGCAGTCATGTTCCAGCAGCTGCAGCATACTGCCAGATTGGCTCCAGTGATGAGGAGGGAGGGGATGATGAGGTCACTGACTCCACGTGGGTGCCTAATAGGAGAGAGGAGGAGGAGGAGGATGAGGAGGAGGCACATCTCCAACGAGGCAGGATGCCCTCGGGGGGTCAGCGTAAGGGCAGCACACCGACGGAATCACACCGCAGAGCTCCGCCTGTGCAGGGCGCTGCCTCTGCCCATTATTCAAAAAGTTCTTTGGTGTGGGCCTTTTTTGAGTCGAGTGCATCAGATCGCACAGCTGCTGTTTGCAACATATGCCTCAAGCGTATATCGCGTGCCCAAAACATCACCCGCTTGGGCACCACATGCTTGACCAGACATATGTTGACCTGCCATGCAGCTCGTTGGCAAGCCTACCTTAAAGACCCACACCAAAGAACAAAGCTGACCTCTTCTTTCACCGCATCAGCTGGGATCTCCAACCCCACTATACCTTCAGTCCTCTCTGAAACCTGCTCTGAGAGGAATGAAGGTGTAGAATTAGGTGTGTCACAGCCAAGTACTTGCGGGCACTCTGCTAGCAGTACACCGACGTCCGATTCTAGCAGGCAAATTTCCCTGCCCCAGCTGCTGGACCGTCAAAAGAAGTTCACTCCCAGCCATCCACATGCCTAGCGGTTGAATGCTAGCTTGGCTAAATTGCTAGCGCTTCAACTGCTGCCTTTTCAGTTGGTAGACTCGGCCCCCTTCCGTGAGTTTGTGCAATGTGCGGTTCCTCAGTGGCAGGTTCCCAAACGCCACTTTTTCTCACGGAAGGCGATTCCGGCTCTCTACCGCCATGTGGAAGGCAATGTCTTGGCCTCGCTGGACAGGGCGGTCAGAGGTAAGGTGCATATTACCGCTGACTCATGGTCCAGCAGGCATGGACAGGGACGTTACCTTTCTTTCACGGCCCATTGGGTCACTCTTTTGGCAGCTGGGAAGGATGCAGGACAAGGTGCAGTAGTGTTGGAGGTTGTTCCACCGCCACGCCTCCAAAATGCTACTACTGGTTGTGACACACCTCTGTCCTCCACCCCCTCCTCCTCTTCTTCCTCCGTGGCCTCTTCCTGTGCTTTGTCCTCGGAACCAGCGGTGCTCCGTAGGCGTTCAAGGGGCTACGCAAGTACGCAGGCAAAAAGATGCCATGCCGTGCTTGCGCTGGTGTGTTTGGGGGACAGGAGCCACACTGGGGCAGAGGTTCTGTCTGCTCTGCAGGGGCAGGCCGAGAGGTGGTTGACGCCACGCCAGCTTAAGCCAGGAATGGTAGTTTGCGACAATGGCACCAACCTCCTCTCCGCTCTCCAAGAGGGACAACTGACCCATGTGCCCTGTGTGGCTCACGTCCTTAACCTGGTGGTGCAGCGGTTCTTGGGCAGGTACCCGGGCTTACAGAATGTCCTGAGGCAGGCCAGGAAAGTCTGTGTGCATTTCCGCAGATCTTATAATGCCAGTGCTCGCCTGGCTGAGCTGCAAAAGGAGTTGAACCTGCCCAAGAACCGCCTTATATGTGACATGCCCACCAGGTGGAACTCAATGTTGGCCATGCTGCAGCGGCTGCACACGCAGCAGAGGGCCATCAATGAGTACCTGTGCGACTACGGCACCAGGACAGGGTCAGGGGAGCTCAGGTTTTTTTTACCACGCCAGTGGGGCATGATCAGGGATGCATGCACTGTCCTGGCACCATTTGAGGAGGCCACGAGGATGGTGAGCAGTGACAGTGCATGCATCAGTGACACTGTACCTCTTGTCCACCTGTTGGAACATACGCTGCGTGGAATAATGGACAGGGCACTTGAGGCAGAACAGAGGCAGGAAGAGGAGGACTTCCTTGCCTCTCAAGGCCCCCTTTACCCAGACAGTGTTCCTTCTGTCCCACCCATCGCACAGGAAGAAGAGGAGGAGGAGGAGGAGCAGGATTGTGTCAGCATGGAGGTGGAGCCTGGCACTCAGCATCATCAGCAGCAGTCTTTTAGGGATGATTTACAGTTCCAAGAAACCAGTAGACTTGTACGTGGCTGGGAGGAGGTGGCTGCGGATCATGTCGTCCTTAGTGACCCAGAGGACTCCAGACCGAATGCTTCAGCTAACCTACGCTGCATGACCTCCCTGATCCTGCAAAGTCTGCAGAAGGCTCCTCGTATTCTTCGGATCAAGGAGAGGGACCATTACTGGCTGGCCACTCTCCTTGATCCACGGTACAAGAGTAAGGTTGCGGACCTTATCTTACCGTCGCAGAGGGAGCAGAGGATGAGACAACTCCGGGAGGCCTTGCAGAAAGGTCTGTGCAACGCGTTCCCAGAGACTGGGAGGTTACAAACTCCTGGTCTTGGACAACGAGTTGCTGAGGCTTCGGTCAGTCAAAGAAGGAGCGGTGGGGAAGGTGGCCGTCTGACCGATGCGTTCAGACAATTCTTTAGTCCGCAGCCCCAAGGTATGATCGGTTCCAGCAACCATCGCCAGCGTCTGATATACATGGTGCAGGAATACCTAGGGGCAAGGTCAGACTTGGACAGCTTCCCCACCGAAAATCCTCTGGCTTACTGGGTCTTGAGGATGGATCACTGGCCAGAGCTTGCACAGTATGCAATTGAGCTACTGGCCTGTCCTGCATCCAGCGTTCTTTCAGAACGCACATTCAGTGCTGCTGGAGGATTTGTCACGGATCACAGGGTGCGCCTGTCCACCGACTCTGTTGATCGACTGACCTTCATAAAGATGAACCAGTCTTGGATCACCACCAGCTACCAAACACCTGAAGCTGATATAACAGACTAATTTATTTTCAAATGTCACATCCCTTCAAGACTGATGCTGATGCTGAGTGACTGTCCTGTTATGTTGACTGACTATCCTCCTCCTCCTCAATGATCCGATTGATGATGATAGCTTGGAAGAACATTTTTGTTTCTGGGTGCCGCTACCAGTGGCTAAGGCCCAATTTTTCAGCCCCTGTTTAACAGGGGCATGTTATTACAATTTTTTATGCAATGCTTTGCAGCAGGGCTCATTCCTGCACTCCAACTAGTGTATCTGGGAGAGGTTGCAGTGTCGTGGCACCAGCACCAGTGGCTAAGGCCCAATTTTTCAGCCCCTGTTTAACAGGGGCGTGTAATTACAATTTTTGATGCAATACTTTGCAACAGGGCTCATTGCTGTGCTCCAAGTACAGTATCTGTGAGGGGTTGCAGTGTTGTAGCACCAGTGCCTAAGGCCCAATTTTTATGCCCCTGTTTAACAGGGGCATGTAATTACAATTTTTTATGCAATGCTTTGCAGCAGGGCTCATTCCTGCACTCCAACTAGAGTATCTGGGAGAGGTTGCAGTGTCGTGGCACCAGCACCAGTGGCTAAGGCCCAATTTTTCAGCCCCTGTTTAACAGGGGCGTGTAATTACAATTTTTGATGCAATACTTTGCAACAGGGCTCATTGCTGTGCTCCAAGTACAGTATCTGTGAGGGGTTGCAGTGTTGTGGCACCAGTGCCTAAGGCCCAATTTTTATGCCCCTGTTTAACAGGGGCATGTAATTACAATTCTTGATCTAATAATTCACAGCAGGGCCCATTCCTGCGCCCACCAAGACTAACTGTGAGGCCTTACAGTGTTGTGTCAACACCACCACCACCACCACCACCAAAGGCCCAATTTTTCAGCCCCTGTTCAACAGGGGCATGCAATTACAATTCTTGATCTAATAATTCACAGCAGGGCCCATTCATGCGCCCACCAAGAGTAACTGTGAGGGCTCACAGTGTTGTGGCAACACCAACATGTAAGGGGCAAATTTCAGCTGAGTATATACGGCAGGCCCCTACTTTCAAACATCCAACTTACAAACGACTCCTCCTTGCAAACGGAAGGATACAACAGGAAGTGAGAGGAAATCTACCCCTAGGAAGGCAAATTCTCTCCTGTAAGAGTTAATATGGGAAAAAAAGTGTCTCCTCTCCACTGATGCTTTATCACCAATTCTTGTTTCAATAAAAACCCCAAATTTTCAAAAAACATTTGTCATTAGGACGGAAAGTGAGGTGAACTGTTCTGAACAGGTGCACACTGCACAGACAGCAAAACAAATGTTACAGGGGTGATAACCCTTCCCTATGTTTTCCAAAAAGCTTAAAAATAGATTTTTTGGCTGGAGCTACACTTAAGCAATGTACCTGTTCAAAATTACAAACAGATTCTACATAAGAACAAACCTACAGTCCCTGTCTTGTATGCACCGCCTGTATACGGCTGTTCAGAGTATATAGGGCCTTTTTTATTTTGTGTGCGGGGTTCCCCTTAATATCCATACAAGACCCAAAGGGGCTTGTAATGGGCTGGTAATGGGCTGGGGTGGGGGGGGGGTGTGTGATGGGGTAGCTATGCCATTTTTCTTAAAGATTTTCATCCATATTACCGGGACCAGACATTACATTAAAGCCGCAAGCAGTTTTAAATGGCTTTTTTTCCTTTAGAAATGTAATTTTGTGCAGGGACAGTTCTAAACACGGGAAACACGTGGCACTTCACAGGCATACTTTAGACACCCCCCAGGTACGATATTTAAAGGAATATTTGACTTTTTTTTTTCACTTTATGCATCATTAACCACTTCAGCCCTGGAAGAATTTACCCCCTTCCTGACCAGAGCACTTTTTGCGATGCAGCACTGCGTCGCTTTAACTGACAATTGCGCGGTCGTGCGACGTTGAACCTAACCAAAATTGACGTCCTTTTTCCCCCACAAATAGAGCTTTCTTTTGGTGGTATTTGATCACCTCTGCGGTTTTTATTTTTTGTGCTATAAACAAAAGAAGAGCGACATATTTGAAAAAAATGCAATATTTTTTACTTTTTGATTTAATAAATATCACAATTTTTTTTTTTTAAAACAATTTTTTTTCTAAGTTTAGACCGATACGTATTCTACATATTTTTGGTAATTTTTTTTGCAATAAGCGTATATTGATTGGTTTGCGCAAAAGTTATAGCGTCTACATAATAGGGGATAGATTTATGGCATTTTTTTTTTTTTTTACTAGTAATAGCGGCGATCTGCGATTTTTATTGTGACCGTGACATTGCGGCAGACACATCGGACACTATTGGCGCGTTTTTGGGACCATTCACATTTATACAGCGATTAGTGCTATAAAACTGCACTAATTACTGTGTAAATGTGACTGGCAGGGAAAGGGTTAACACTAGGGGGCGATCAAGGGGTTAATATGTTCCCTATTGAGTGATTGTAACTGTAGGGGGAGGGGACTCACAAGGGGAGGAGACCGATCTGTGTTCCTCTGTACTGGGAACACACATCGGTCTCCTCACCTCTGACAGGAGGTGGATCTGTGTGTTTACACACACAGATCCACACTTCTGCCGTGATCGTGGGCAATCGCGGGTGCCCAGCGGACATCGCGACCGCCGGGCACACTCACCGGGTCACAAGCGTTGCCGCGGGTGCGCGCGCGCCGCCGGCGGGGCGCGCGCGCCCCATAGACGGCCGGGAAAAAAGGACGTCATATGACGTCCGCCCGGAGGGAGGGAGGGTTCCTGCCAGCGTCATATGTCTATGACCCGGTAGGAAGTGGTTAAAATGACTGCTCCAGAAAAACGGCCGTTTTTAAAACTTCTTTTTGCATTGATACATGTCCCCTGGTGCAGAACCCGGGTTCCCAAACCCTTTTTAGGACAATAACATGCATAATAGTCGTTATAATTAGCACTTTAGATTTCGAACGTTCGCATCCATTGTATTTAATAGGGTTCTAAAGTTCGTGCAAACTTTTGGTCCGTTCGCGGGTTCTGGTGCGAACCGAACCCGGGGGTGTTCGGCTCATCACTACTACAAAGCTAAGGGAGAACAAACCTTTGCTGTCCAAGGACCGAGGCTATGAAATGCGCTACCCACGAACATCCGCATGGAAGAAAGAATAAAAAAAAGATTCCAACGGTGGTAATCCACTCTCGGTATCCTGCGATGGGTGACCCCGCCCCCTCTGATGTAATGCAGGTTTCCGTTGCATCAGATGGGGGCGGGGTCACCCGCACGTCACTGGGGAAGCCTGGGTTTCCCCTTGCGTCAGAGGGGGATGGGGTCATGTGATGGGTGGCCCCGCCCTCAGCTACTTAAGAGCTGTCACTGGCTGAAGCCGCATCATTCCCGGTGTGTCTCCAGTGGACACAGGATGCTTGCTGTTCCTCGCTGCACTGGACATCATCGTTGGAGCCTGGACGTGGAGAGGGGAGATCATCCATCACTGGACCCCGGAGAGGAGAGATCATCCATCGCTGTACCCCGGAGAGGAGATCACCCATCACAGGATACCGAGAGTGGATTACCACCGCTGGAATCTTTTTTTTTTTTTAATAAAGGACTTTTCCCAACGGTGTCTGTGTGTGTTTTTTTACATTTTTTTACACTTTCTTTGTAAAATGGTAGGGGTACAATGTACCCCTTACCAATTCACATAGGGGGGCGGGATCTGGGGGTCTCCTTTGTTAAAGGGGTCTTGCAGATTTCGATAAGCCCCCCGCCCGCAGACCCCTATATGTGGACAGAGTCTCCCTGGGGAGTCCCGTCTGATAACAGTGACCCTCGCACGGGGAGATAAATGCACCAATAGTGTAGTATGGTTTTAAAAAGTTTAATAGCAATAAAAGCATACATAAGGTACGCACATGAAAAGCATGTAAACCGGCATATAAAAAAACGAGCAGCGAACTCGCACACGTCACCTCCGGTACCTCTGGTAAACTCGATGTGTATTCGTCACGGTCAAGTTACTTCCTCAGGAGTAAGTCCTGAGGAAGTCACGTGACCTTACTCCTGAGGAAGTCATGTGACCGTGATGATTAACGCATCGAGTTTATCAGAGGTACCGGAGGTGACGTGTGCGAGTTCGCTGCTCGTTTTTTTATATGCCGGTTTACATGCTTTTCATGTGAGTACCTTATGTATGCTTTTTTTGCCATTAAACTTTTTAAAACCATACTACACTATTGGCGCATTTATCTCTCTGTGCGAGGGTCACTGTTATCAGACGGGACTCCCTAGGGGTACTCTGTCCACAGATAGAGGCTGAACAACATTAGGATATGCCACACTTGGAAGCTGCCGGAACTCTGTTGCTACATCTGCACAGATAGTTCTTTATACATGCCGTTACCTTACAGCAGTAAGGTAAGGGGACACCCTCATCAATTTTAAAAGGAAACAGGAATCCTTCCTTTTCTCTCAGCACCTTTTACATTGGAAATCTGGCACAAGCACCAGCACTTTTTGTTTATACCACTTGAACCAGCAGTTGCTTTGCTGTCCACACATGAACACTCATGCCGCGTACACACGATCATTATTCACGGCGGTTAAAAAACCGCCGTGAATAATGACAGGAAAAACGAGGGAACCGCTTGGTTCCCTACACACGGTCGTTTTTCCCGTCATTTTTTCTCTTGACGAGAAAAACGACCGTCTGTGGGCTCCGCGGCAGTGTCTCCCTATGGGAAAGCTGCCGCGGAAAAAAATGCTGGAAAAAACGATGAGAAAATTTAGAACATGTTCTAATTTTTCTCGTCGTTTTTTATGACGTTTTTCTCAACGAGAAAAACGACATAAAGCCCACAGACGATAGTTTTTCTCGGCGAAAAAAAAAATGCAGTTTTTCTCGTCGAGAAAAGCGGTCATGTGTACGCGGCATTATTCATGTTCTAATTTACCTATGTTTTTTTGGAAACACTTGTGCATTTTTGCATTCATGGATTTTGAGGACTTATGTTAGCATTGCATGCTTTATCATAGTTGCACTCAGCACTTTATATTTGATTCACTTTGGATTTGAATGTATTTTATTGTATTTATGTTAACTCAAGGATTTTTCATAATAGTGTATGTAATTATCACAGTTACACTCAGCACTTTATATTTATTCACCTTGGATTGATGCCTTTTTTTATTGTCACCTACTCATAGAGTCTGGATTCACAAATATTTTATATATGCTGACCATTTTTAGCTACCTCATTATCTATTAGGTACTTTTACCTCACAAATCCCCATTCTATACAGAGTAGCATTACTTCTTCCTGCCGTTGTATGCTATGGGTGTGCCCGGCCAACTCCCTTCGGACAAAAATCCACGGAAAAGTTTGTTTGAAGTCCGACCGTGTGTACGAGGCTTGACACTATGGGAGATTAACATGAAAAATCTAAAGTGCTAATTTTAAAGGCTTATATGCATGGTATTGTCATAAAAAGTGTTTGGGGACCTGGATCCTGCCCCAGGGGACATGTATCAATGCAAAAAAAAAGTTTAAAAACTGAAGTTTTTTCGGGAGCAGTGATTTTAATAATGCTTAAAGTGAAACAATAAAAGTGAAATATTCCTTTAAATTTCGTGCCTGGGGGGTGTCTATAGTATGCATGTAAAGTGGCGCATTTTTTCCGTGTTTAGAACAGTTCCGCAGCAAAATGACATTTCTAAAGGAAAAAAAGTCATTTAAAACTGATCGCAGGTGTAATGAATTGTTGGGTCTCGGCAATACAAATAAAAGTCATTGAAAAAAACAGCATGGGTTCCCCCCCAGTCCATTACCAGGCCCTTTGGGTCTGGTATGAATATTAAGGGGAACCCTGAACCAAAATTAAAAACAAAATTGCGTGGGGGTCCCCCCAAATTCCATACCAGGCCCTTGAGGTCTGGTATGGGTATAAAGGGGAACCCTGAGCCAAATAAAAAAAATGGCGTAGGGTCCCCCTAAAAATCCATACCAGACCCTTATCCGAGCACGCAACCTGGCAGGCCGCAGGAAACGAGGGGGCGGAGAGAGCGCCCCCCCTCCTGAACCATACCAGACCACATACCCTCAACATGGGGGATGGGTGCTTTTGGGCGGGGGGGGCTCTGGCCATTTTTTTTAATTTTGGTGCAGGTTTCCCCTTAAAATCCATACCAGACCTGAAGGGTCTGGTATGGATTTTGAGGGGAGCCCCTATGTCATTTTCTTTTTAAAATTTGGCGCAGGGTTCCCCTTAATATCCATACTAGACCTGAAGGGCCTGGTATGGAATTTGGGAGGACCCCCACACAATTTTTTTATTTTGCTTCGGGGTTCCCCTTAATATTCATACCAAACCCAAAGGGCCTGGTAATGGACTAGAGGGGAAACCCATGCCGTTTTGTTCAATGAGTTTTATCTGCAAACATTAATCTGTAGGGAGAGTATCCAGTGGCATCGCTCACGGTGCTATTGTATGCATGTACAACAGCAGCGATGTGATTTCCCCAATGTTGCTTTTTCTCAGTGTGTAGAGTCCCCAGCCTGTTCAGCAGAGTTCTTTGAACCTTTCCGGCTGAGGGTCTCCCTGTGCGTGATAAGAGGTGGTCTTGGATTTCTTTATGCACAGTAATTGGCACAATTGCTGTATTAACAGGCTCTCAAAGTCTCTGCTTTGGTCAGAGTGCATCCTAGCGGGCAGACCATAGTAGACAAAGAAAGAACCTTCGATACCGGGGTGGCCTGCCAATCTTTGGTAGGATAGGCCTGGTCATATCGAGTGAAATGGTCAGTCACCACTAGAATATTACTTCTTCCACCTGTATAGGGGTTCCAGGCACAGAAAGCCAATGCAGACCAGCTCAAACATATCTCTGATTAGGCGGAGAGTCCTTCCTGAGCCTAAGTGTCCATGTTCATCATGCAATGCCACTAGCACAGTTGTTCAGCGCTTCTCTGGAAGAAATAATTGCCACCTTTTCTCTGAGTCCTCAGAGGGACCTTATCTGTACAACAATCCATCTCTGAGCTGCAACCTATTCTATTACCAGTGTATTATACTTGACTCTGCCACGGCGCTCTTCAGGAGAAAACTTGGGCCTTGCTTAGCTAAAACTTCGATAGCTAAATGACATTGTGAATCTTGACTCTGGTCCATCTTCAAGTCTTTCTTTGATAGCCAGGGAAGGCCCTTACCTTGTACCTGCATTGGGTCACAATAGTATTTCGCCACTCCTGAGGTATGAGACCCTATGGACTCAACCCCTGCAAATAGAGCCCATACACCCTCAGCAGTCACATAAGTACAGTTTTCTGACTCCTCCACATCTCAGTGGGGCCTGCGTACTGCAAGACTGAGCATTAGCATCTCTATTTCCAGTCCCTGACCGATACTTCAGACTGAATTGGAAGCCTGATAGGGCAGCCAGCCATCTATGTCCTGTGGTGCCAAGCTTGGCTGCGGACAATAGATACGTTAAGAGGTTTTTGTCAGCCTTCACCACAAACAGGGCCCTGTACAGATAATCCTTCAACTTATCTACAACTGTCCCTTTCAGGGCCAGAAACTCTGATTTGTGAACTGGGTAGTTTTTTCAGATGGAGACAGGCTGCAGCTCACGTAATGAGCCCACTGTCTTATTATTGGTGAAGGGCCCCACTCAGTCCATCTTGACTAGCATCTACATGAAGTTCGTATGGCTTACCCGGGTCAGCATAGGCCAACACTGGCGCTTCAGTAAGGCTCTTCTTGAGGCACCAGAAGGCCTCCTCACATTGGGAAGTCCATTGCGCTTGTATGGACTCTCCCTTCCTCTGGGCTCCGTGTCTTCCAATGCTCGGTCTGTCCTCTTCATCTCCCAAGGCATATTGCAACAGCTCGTTGAGGGGTCAAGCAATCTTTGCAAAGTTCACCACAAACCTCCAATAAATAGTAGGAGCAAAATCCCAGGAATGGACCTAAATTCAGTCATGGTTCTTGGCCTTGGCCACGTAGTGACTGCCTCCAACTTCTTCGGATCAGTGGCTACATGGCCCAGGTAGTTGACTGAAGTTCTGTAGAATTGACACTTATCTAGGGACAACTTCAGCCCCTCTTCATTAAGTCTTTCAAAGACCTTTTCCAACCGCGCCTCGTGGTCTTCCAGAGTTCCTCCAAAGTTGATAATGTCGATACAGATACACCAGGACCTCAATCTAATTCATGTCTCCCACAGTACGTTCAATCAGTCGCTGAAACATTGCTGGGGCCCCTGACAATCCCTGCGGCATACTGTTGAACTCATAGAACACCAAGGGGGAAATTAAGGTATTTTCTCTATCATACGGGTGCATAGGTATCTGGTAATATCCACAGGTCAAATCCAGCACACTGAACCATTTTGCTCTGGAGAGACACTGGAGGGCATCTTCAATGTGAGGGGTAGTGTATTGATCAGGGATAGTTCTTCTGTTCATTGTCCAGTAATCGATACACATCCACAACTTCCTACTCTTTTTCGGCACCACTACAATGGGAGATGCATAGGGGTTCTAGACTCTCGGATAACCCCGCGACCTCTTCAACACGGCCAGCTGTTTTCTTAGATCCTCCAGATCACTGAGGGGTTTCCACCTTCTGGCTCAACAGCAGTTTCTGCAATACCTTCAGTGCTTCAGCTATTTCCCCTTGCATTGGCAAGTGTGCTCAAAAATATACATTAGATCAGGTAATTTCTCCACCCTACCATAGACAGCACACAAGGTTTCAATGTAATCCATTGCCACACAGTCAGGTTTTCCCTTCCTTAGACTTTGTATGATATCTGCTTTGGGGCTCCTGAGACTTTCACTTATCCTCTGTCTCTTCCCTAATTCAGGCAAACTACACTTTTCCACTTCTGTTTCCCGATGCCATAGTCCTAATAAAGAAATGTATGGGTTCTGTATTCGATGCGATTGAAACAATGTGACCCTATAAATCTTTAAACTTGTTCTTTTGGTAAATAGAATCTTAGGTGCGAAGTATGGGCCCTTATGGCACCAATGGCTCTTATCTCTTGTGGGGGGGGGGGTGTTGCAGTCTCTCAGGAAATGGAAAGCCTTGCATATTCAGCTAGCTCTTTAATGGCATGCTTGAAGTGTCCTGACAAGCAGGGTGATCACTGTTGCTGCTCAGCAAAGAGTAAGTGCAGCACAAAGTTATCCTACTAGTTTGGACAGAGAAACAAGACAACGGTGTCTGCATGCAATGTCCTTTGTTACAGGAAGATGGGCAAGTGCCCTCTCACCAATCCCAGTGACATTCTGTATTGGAGTGGCGTGAAGAATCCGCACCAGGCCTCTGCAGAGTTTGGCACAAGGGGGGGCAGTGCTCCACCTATTAATACACTGCACCGCTGCCCAGCTGGATCTGCTTTGGATGTGATGAGAGCAGCTTCTGAACACCCAGAAGTGGCTGGCAGTGGATACTCCCACACACGCTTGCAATGACTCTCTCTTTCAATTTGGCCGTAGCACAGTCTAACACAGAGTCCCTGTTTGCAGTTCCAGGCTGTGGTCCCAAGGTGGCAATTCTGTCTCTCCCCAGCTTATTATTACCTCCCCCAGCACTCTGTACTTTCCCCAGCCGGCTTGGATTTGTAGTTCATAACAGTCCGACTGAATGTTAAACTTGGCCCCTGGACTATATATCCCAAGATGCTTTGCTCCACCCTTAGTTCTCATTCACCCTGACTTCAGGATGTGATGACATAGAGTCTGGGCTGAGCACTAGGAGAGGACAGTCTCACTGTAGCAATACTGCAGAATGTCTCCTGATAATGCAGCAAATATTAGTCAGCTCTTGGCTACATCTTTATACGATTCACTGTTCTGATGCACAGTGCAGTTCCTGGCAACATCAGAATAGAAACAATATGTTGTCAAGCCCCATCCACATAACATAAGAACCTCTGAATAAAGGAGACCCTATTATGCAAATACCAAAATTTATCATGAAAAAACATATTTCAGTCTAGAAGCTAATATTTGATACTGTTACTGCCCACACTTTACTGTTGCCAACTAATAAAGGGACAATGACCACCAGTAGGGGGGAACAGACAACTGACCACCTATATCATAAATGGACCAAGACCACTGACAACCAATACTATGGCAAACTGATCACTGAACAGTCAGTGTTATAGGACATTGACCACCACTGTAATAAGTCAACGCTAACCACCAATATAAGGTGTCACTTACAACTGACTACTGCACTCCATAGTCCTGACACTGGCATATGTTTTTAACAAATTACGCTTAACTCTGTATGTTTTCATATCAATCAATATCATATCAGTAATTTCTTAAATTTTCCATGAAAAAATATTTTTTTAATAAAGAAAACCTATTATGGCTACTGCTCGGTATGTTTCTTTTAAGTAATTATAGTATAGTAATTATAGTATCATCTATTGAGCATGCCTAAGATGACTGGCTGATGTTTCCTTTTAAAGCTTAGAAGTATGTGTGCATGATCTGTTATTTTTTTATAACCAGTTGTACACACTAACATACATAACAATTGCACCCATATTCTTAGTGTAGCGGGGTGCTAAATTTAGGGGAAGTGTTTGGGTGGTAGTTATGCCCAAACACCCTAATTGATAGAGTTCTTGAAACCATTTTTGTCCACAGGTGGAGTATTGGTGTACAGTTCCCTGTGGCCTGCAGGTGGCGCTGCCATAGTGGGCCAGGGTTTAACCGCTGATACAGTGCTGTGCCTTGTGTGTCCCCTCTCGACAGCCATACAGTGGGTGTGGTCTTCCTGCTGGGCATGCTGGGAGAGGATATAAAAGGGGCAGACGCTGCCTGTTCGAGGTTCTCTCGTTCCTGTCCGCCCTGGGCACCTTTAGCCCAGGGGCGGGTCTGCGGTTCATTGTCAAGGGTCCCAGGCACCTTCAGCCCTGGGACTGCAACAAAGGTCTGGGCCCAGCACCTTTGGCTGGAGCCCACCGGGGATCGAGGAATCTCAGGGTGCCGCCTTGTGAGGGGACCCGTATCCTAGATGAGGAGGCCGGGGGAGGAACCGTTCCGAAGGACTGGTGTGGAAGTCACAGTGAAGGAAGGGTCCCGGTAACTCTCTGGAGGGATGTCTTCTCCTTGAACAGAGACCAAGTTCACCAGGTCTGTGGCAGAGACCAAGTTCAACAGGTCTGTGGCAGAGACCAAGTTCATCAGGTCTGTGGCAGAGACCAAGGGTAAAGTTCGAGCATCATTTCGGCTGCTAGTCCTAAGTTAGGGAGACTATCCGAATGGGCTGAGTCTGATTAAGAATCGGAGCAGTGAATTGTGTTACGTTTGTGCCTGGACCTCATCCATATCTTAAGCTTTCCTGTTCTCCTTCCAACCTTTTCTGTCAGAGACTGTATTTTATAAGGAAATAAACCTCTACGTTGGAGTTCAGCTGGTGTGGACATTCAGGTTACTGTGGGGATAGAAGGACCTGTCTTTATTCAATATTGAGTTGAGAGACATTCTCTGGCTGTCTGACAGTGGGAGACCCGTCAATAACACCGCTCAACCTCTTCACACAGGAGGGTACGGGCTTGTGGTGCGGTGTGCCTCTCTCTTCCTGCGAGGAGCCAAAGTTAATGCAGGTAAAGAAAGGGGTCTGTGCGTTACACGTGGGGGCTCGTCCGGGATTTCCACAGTAGAAAGAAGCCCAGAGTTTGAACTTGTTTCCCCTGTGAAGTTCCGTGGAGGTCGGCCATCTTTGGAGAAAAGTAACTGCGCCACGAGGAGAGCTCCAGCTGCGTAGTTCGTGGGCGTGCCTAAGGAAAGAAAGCCCGCGAACATTGCAGAGAGATGGGAGGAGCCTCGCCATGTGAAGACTTGCACGTGGTGACTTTGGCGTCAGAGAGACAGTGCACGATGAATCGGCGAGTGGGTAACATGGCATCTAATGCCCGCATGGATTCCGAGTTTAACTACTATGAACGTTACTTCCTTTGCTGCTTCTATTTTTTTTTTATTTAATTCAACTTTTATTAAAGATTTTCTTTACATATAAAATTCACAACATTTGACATTAAACATTCCCTATCATATTCCATACATTCACTTTCCCATTGGGGGGGAGTCTCCCATCCTCTGCCGTTTAACCTTTCCCCTCCTTCCCAACGCTATGGTTCCAAAAAAAAAAGGGGGAAAAGAGATAAAAAAAGGGGGGCGTAGGGGAGATATCCCCCCGCCCTCTCCTTGATTATTCCATATTGTGAATATTGATGTGCTTAGCATTTTCAGTCCATTTTCTTTTCTTTCCCTTTCCTTCCTTGTCTTCTCTCTCCTATCGCCTTTATATGTGTGCATTTTCCCAATTGCTTGTGTTTCCCGTTCGTCTTAGGTGTATGCGTTGTCTATTTACTATATATTTATTCTGTGAAAAAAAAAAACCCTTTCCCTTCCCTTTTTTTGTTAAGATCCCCTATTATATTTATTCCCCATCCAACCCCTCGTTAGTTATTTCTTGTTGTGATCACACAATGTGCTCGGCCCTATCCATCTATTATTCTTATTCCCCGTGCATCTTTGTATATGTGCTTGTCCTGTTTATTCTGTGTTTTTAATAAATTAATCCTTCCCTCCAAAAAAAAAGGGTGGGGGAGTGGGGGAGACCCCATTACGTTTGTTCCCAATGGAGTTTCACGTACGAGGGGATTAGGGGTGAGGTGCCAGAGGATGTCATCCTAACCCCCCCCAGTTCTACCATACTTTAACAGACCATCTCAGTACTATTGTAGTTTACTCCGTCTCTTTACTATATATCCTACAGTCACCTTTTGGAGGATAAGGGGGGTATTTCCTTCAACTCCTTGTGTGTAGTTGTTGTTCCCTTTTCCTTTCTTATCCCTTTCCTTTCCTACCTCTCTTCCTCTCCCTTTCTTTTCCCCCCTCTCCCTCTCCTCTTCCCTTAAACTCTTTCTATTTCTGGTGCGTAGTTTCTCCAACCTTTCCATATTTCTCTATATTTCCTCTGTTGATCTCTTATTTTATATACCCACCTTTCTGCTTCCATTATTACCTCCACTTCCCTCTTCCATTCTTTAATGGTGGGGGATGCTTCTTGTTTCCAGTACTTAGAGATTAATTTCTTGGCTGCGTTTAGTAGGTGTGGTGTTACACATTTTTTATATTCTTTTACGGGACCTTTGGTTCCATGAAACAAAATGTGCATAGGTGTTGAGTCTATAGGTATATTAGCTATTTTCCTGATCCACGGCATCACCTCATCCCAGAATCTTCTTATCTTTGGGCAAGACCACCAAATATGAAGTAGAGTGCCTTTCTCCTTACATCCCCTCCAGCACTGACCATCTGTTGTCGTTTATATCTGCGCTATTCGCATCGGCGTTCGGTACCATCTGGTCATGAACTTATATGACATTTCTTGGGTGGATGAGCAAATTGAAGATGAATGTGTAATTTCTATAAATCTTTTTTTTTGTGTTGGGGTAAATTTTTGTCCCAATTCTTGTTCCCATTCCTTAATAAAGTATGGAGTTATAATTTTTTGTTCGCTCAAGACCAATTTATACATTTGAGACAGCATGTGCTGAGGCTCCCCTCTCCTCACACACATTGCCTCATACGTCCAGTGTCCTTATCCGAGGTTCTAGTTCTTTAAAGAAATTATTTATTTGGCCGTATCTCCATCCTGCCATCCCCATGTCTCCCTGTGATAGTATCAACTCTGACTGCGGCATTAAATAACCGCTTGGGGGCGTACCTTGTGCACATTGTATTGCCGTTTGATTCCCAAGGGCCCAGTGCTCCCCTCTCCTCCCCAGGGGGGAACCATGGGTACCCTCCCAGTGGAGCCAAGGGGGATGTTCTAGGTGCGTATTTGCCAGTTTTGTTTATTCTGTCCCATACTGCTAATGTATTCAATGTCAATGGGGATGTCCATTTTGACAGCTTCTATTACCGATACGGGGATCTGACAGAAGCCTCGGGGTCGCTTCGCCCTCTATGTATGCAGAGAGATGGAGGCCCTTGGAGTGGTTTGTCCCAGATGCCAGGGACTAGTAGTGCATCTTCGGCCCTTCGGAAGATGTGAGCAGTGTAAGGAGTTTTTATTCGAGGTGGAGCAGCCTACTGAAAAGACTTGGGCCTTCCGTCTAAACTGCCTTACAGGCACCACCACTTTGGAAGAAGGAACCAGAGCTTCCACAGTAACCCCTACGCGCACTGTTGAGACTTCGGAGGAAGTCGCGGGTGAAAGTGTTCCGGTCGTTGAGGAACAAGAGTCAGAGAGACCGGAAGATGTTGTTCCGGTATTTACGGAGTCCTCACTCCCACCGCCCAAGAGGAAGGTCGGCTATGTTACAGCTTCCTGCGGCCATGGTAGAGTCACACCCCAGCGCTTGCCCAGATCAGATGCATCCACAGGGAAAAGTCCCAGACATCCTGCTTCAACTACAAGCCAAGGTAAACTAGGGGCCAAGTGTTGGGGATGCGTGGGCCAGGGACCCCAGGGCCCTTGAACTTGTCAAAGGCGGTGATTCGTCATCCACCCAGGGTTACCTGCCAGTGGAGGAATGTGATACCTCCGACCTGAAGTCAGTCTCCGATCCAGGGGATGATGTGGCCATTGATGAGTTATTTGAGCGGAAGGGTTGGGATAAGGTACCCCTGTCCTCGTCCTGTAGGAAAAGGGATTCACCCATAGTTACTGGGGATGCTACACCACGGGTGGAGGCCCCGGAGCCTGAGGAGGAATCTGTCCCATTGTCTGCCCTTCCATCACTGGAGATGCCTGTACCTGTTGCTGAGGTAGCGAGAGTGTCATTGCGGGCCCCTATGTCTGGTCCGGAGGCAGTGAAAGTGCCTCGACACCCGGATACCATCATCTTACCAGGGATGGGAAATTGAGCAACCATGCCACCATTGTCCCAGTTACAGAGGTTGTTCAACCAGAAAGTTGCAAGCGCGTATGGATGGGAATACCCGTACCTGCCTAAAGAATTGCTGTTTGAAGTGGAGGCCTATAGATATCGGTGGTATGCGGACTTTGTCTGGACTCATTTAAAGGTACCTCAGGCCCGTAGATATTATTCCTGTTCTGCCACAGCTACCAAGCGGTACAAGGAATGTAGAGAGTCATGGATGCTCGGCAGACACATACATGCCGATAAAGTGATCATTTGCCGAAAGGATAAAGACAATGCTGTATATCTCATTGACACTTTTGATAAAAACTGTAAACCACTGGTGTTGCCGCATCCGCAGTACTATCCTTAAAGAGATTGGACTCTTTATGTTTGCCTTTGCTTTATTCTGGGGGATATTCTCCTGGAGCCCAAGAACTTTAGCCCTTGCAGATGGGGTTTTTCTACTTGCTGGAAGAGTGGGAGCAGTTTTTTTTTTTATCTCTCACAGCGCCAAAAAGACAGAGACTTTTGGGGTAGAAGTAGCTCAGGGCCAGGGCCAAAGGAGAAGAAGAAGAAAGATTTGCCCTAAAAAAAAAAAGTTTTAGGACAAGTGTCTTGATGGTGACGCTTCCACTAGGTGGCGGTGTTGCGTAACTTTTACATTGCATTTTAGATGTGACTTACTTTTTAGAAGGAAAGGATTTTTCCTTTGGGGAGAATTCTTTCACTTCTAGTGTACATAGGTTGGAATGTAAATTATTGGTTGTGTGTTTTTCTTTTCTTCCTCTGCAGGTGGACACCAAGCAGGTGGACACCAAGGGAAAATGTAAATGATAAATGTGTTTTATGTGACATTGAGAATGTGATGTATACATGTGTTTTCTCTGCTCTTCTTTCATTTCTGCATTTAACTCTCTTTCCCCATGTTCAAGTTCTGGCACAATTTTTTTTTTTTCCCTTTTCTTTTCCAAATTGTTTTTTGTAGATAGTTTCTGGAATAGATCTATGTTGACTCAGGCTTGAGGGGCATAGGTTTGCTCCAGACACTGGGGACCAGTGCCTATTTAGTGGGGGGAGTATGTAGCGGGGTGCTAAATTTAGGGGAAGTGTTTGGGTGGTAGTTATGCCCAAACACCCTAATTGTTCTTGAAACCATTTTTGTCCACAGGTGGAGTATTGGTGTACAGTTCCCTGTGGCCTGCAGGTGGCGCTGCCATGTTGGGCCAGGGTTGAACCGCTGATACAGTGCTGTGCCTTGTGTGTCCCCTCTCGGCAACCATTCAGTGGGTGTGGCCTACCTGCTGGGCATGCTGGGAGAGGATATAAAAGGGGCAGACGCTGCCTGTTTGGGGTTCTCTCGTTCCTGTCAGCCCTGGGCACCTTTAGCCCAGGGGCGGGTCTGCGGTTCATTGTCAAGGGTCCCAGGCACCTTCAGCCCTGGGACTGCAACAAAGGTCTGGGCCCAGCACCTTCGGCTGGAGCCCACCGGGGATCGAGGAATCTCAGGGTGCTGCCTTGCGAGGGGACCCGTATCCTAGATGAGGAGGCCGGGGGGGAACCGTTCCGAAGGACTGGTGCGGAAGTCACAGTGAAGGAAGGGTCCCGGTAACTCTCTGGAGGTATGTCTTCTCCTTGAACAGAGACCAAGTTCATCAGGTCTGTGGCAGAGACCAAGTTCACCAGGTCTGTGGCAGAGACCAAGTTCATCAGGTCTGTGGCAGAGACCAAGGGTAAAGTTCGAGCATCATTTCAGCTGCTAGTCCTAAGTTAGGGAGACTATCCAAATGGGCTGAGTCTGCTTGAGAATCGGAGCAGTGAATTGTGTTACGTTTGTGCCTGGACCTCATCCATATCTTAAGCGGTCCTGTTCTCCTTCCAACCTTTTCTGTCAGAGACTGTATTTTATAAGGAAATAAACCTCTACATTGGAGTGCAGCTGGTGTGGACATTCAGGTTACTGTGGGGATACAAGGACTTGTCTTTATTCAATATAGAGGTGAGAGACATTCTCTGGCTGTCAGACTGTGGGAGACCCGTCAATAACACCGCTCAACCTCTTCACACAGGAGGGTACGGGCTTGTGGTGCGGTGTGCCTCTCTCTTCCTGCGAGGAGCCAAAGTTAATGCAGGTAAAGAAAGGGGTCTGTGTGCTACATTTGTATCAAAAGGGAGTAAAAATAATTGCTTCATATGACTTGGAGGTTGACCTGTTGCAAAACCCACTGGAACCAGATGTTGTTTTCTTCAATAACGATTTGTTTTGAGACCATTAACTTTGGAATGTGAAAAGTCATTTGTGTAGCAATTCCACAAAAAAATATGAAAATAAATCAATTTATGTATTTTACATACATGGATTGCAAGCAATAGTTTGAGGAATAGCAGCTTGTTATGCTGTGAAATTTGCAACACAGGAAGAGAAAATGTCCATTGTTTGCTGATATTATAACACATACAGTACATATCACTGGGTGAGTTTCTCATTAAAGGTTTCATGTAAGTGCCTACAGTAAACCTGTGCTTAAACTGAACCTGTTGCCCATGCAGATCAAAGCATCAGGTTCATTTAACTGTTTCCATCTTCAGATGTATAGTAAATACACATTTTCTGTGTTTGGCCACCAGAGGCGCAGAGAAATACCAGCTGCTACTGGTTTTGCGAGTATGCGACTCACTGTCCTTGCTCCTTCATGACAGCATTTGTGCTTTGTGATTGGCTGCTCAGAACTCAATCATATGGGGGTAGGAAAAACAGTCCCCATCCCCATGTAAGCTCCAAGTACAGGCAGTCCCCTAGTTACAAACATCCGACTTACAAATGACTCCTACTTACAAATGGGGGAAGACAACAGGAAGTGAGAGGAAATCTACCCCTAAGCAGGGAATATCACTCCTCTAGGATTTATTATGGGGGAAAAGGTACCTCCACCGATGCTTTATCACCAAGGTTTGTTTCCACAACAACCCAAAATTTTATAAATCCAATTGTCATTGGGACAGAAAGTGAGGTGAAATCTGAACAGGTGCACAGACAGCAAAACAAACATTACAGGGGTGTTAACCCTTCTCTATGCTATCCAAAAAGCTTAAAAATATTTTTTGGGCTGGAGCTACTCTTAAAAAATGTACCTGTTTTGGACTTACAAACAGATTGTACTTAAGAACAAACTTACAGACCCTATCTTGTTTGTAACCCGTGGACCGCCTGTAATAATTTGGAGATTGAGGTGGGTTTTCTCTCTTATGTCATGGTGTCTAGACAAACACAAATTTCAGGGAAGCAAAGAGAAGCAGAGTATGTGCAGCTGCGGAGGGCAGCAGTTACGTGAACCTTGCCCTTGTTTATTCGTTGAATATTTACTAGCTCACCATTGATATATAATGAACTTCTGCTGCTCGTGCCAAACAGATTCACCAGTTGCATTCAACCCCCTGGTAGGCAAGTCATACTGTATTATTTCCACCGGTTATTTATGTTATGAATGTAATAATTTTCCTAGATCAGAAAATACATCACACATTTTGCCCATTTGCTACAGATGCATTGTACAACATTCTCTAGAATGAAAAGAGTGGAAATGTTGCTGGCAAATATTGGTAAATATCTAATGAATCAGAGTAAAGAAAGGCAGATGAATGGTTATGGAAAGATGGTCTTCCTGAATGTTACAAATTTTATGCCCATCATTCTGGCCCGATGAATCAATCAAGTTTATTTCTATCTCTAATACAATACAAGGGCAAACACTAGTTATATTTTAATAGATTTCATGGAATGCTTGGTATCTGTTGTTTTTTTATAGGATAATACTGTATATGATGGTCTTTTTTATTTATTTTTTTGTTTACAAAAATTTTTTATTTGGAAGACAAGTAAACATGACATACTTCATTATAAAGCAATGTGTAAAATACAGTAATGCTAGAATCAACAGAGTGTATACATGAATATGGCAATAATGGTTAAAACAATAGGTTTTCAGTACCAATAAAGAGGGTAAGATAGCAGTTGGGCATTGAAGAAAAGTAGTGTGAATATGTATGTTATAGGGGAAATCTCAGTGAAAAGTTTAAATAATATGAGTCTATGTTATAAAAGAGTAGTGGGGGGTGAACTTCTATATAAGTTGATATATAGGTGTTTTTCTTATTGAGTTGGAGGCCAAAACATCAATTTTCAATTAAAAGTGTGCATACTGTCAAAGAGGGTGTGGTGGATTCTCTCAGATAGTCTGAGGGCCTCCATTCTGTTTAAGACCTGGGACCAGGGTAAGTTATTTGATTTCCAGTTTAGGGCAATCATCCATTGGACGGAGCTTATGAGTGAGTGTAGTAGTCTGTTACATGGTGAGGGGATATCTGGGATGTCTGCATAAAGGATGCAGATTTGTGGGGAGAGGGAGATTTTTTTTTTGAGCGAGGGTTCTAGTATAGTTATTACTGCCTGCCATATAGGTTCTAGGAGTTTGCAGCTCCAGAAGATGTGGAGATAATTTCCCTCTTCGGGGCAACCTCTAAAGCAGGTGTGAGAGACTGAGGGATAGAAGGAATGTATTTTGGCAGGGGTCATACACCATCTAACAACCAATTTAAGAGGAGATTCCCTGAAAGCTGCTGCTCGATTGCTCTTGCGGAGGTTGTCTATTCTCTTTAACCAAGTTTCGATAGGGAAAGTGTAATTCAAGTCAGTTTCCCAACATATCATAGAGCTCGTTTTTTCAGGTTGGTGTAAATTGTTTAAATAATTGTAAAGTTGAGAGATAATTCCTTTATCTCTACAAGAGGATGTGCAGATACGCTCAAAAATGGTCTCTGGGGTGTCAATGGAAAGGGAGAAGTAAGTGGCAAAAAAGTTTTGAATTAGAAGGTATTGGGGGAGTTCTGAGTCCGGGAGTTTATGACGGGATTGGAGGGATGTGAAAGGTGGGAATTTTAGATTAATCACCAACGATTTAAGGGTGGTTAGATTGAGTTGAATCCAGTTTTGGAATAGGTTATAGTTTGGGAACGCGGGGGTAAATCTGGGGTCACCATGGAAGTTAGCCAAGGGAGGGGTGGGTGAGGACAAGACATAATATTCTTTAATTTTATTCCATAGTTGTAAAGAGTGGGCAACTATCATGTTTTTTTTTCAGAAGAGAGCGGTGTGGTGTTATAGATGACCACAGTATGCCCCTTAGTGATAATCAGGAGATGGATAAAGATTCAAAAATCAGCCATGGAATGTGTGCAGTGGGGGAATGCCATTGGGCCATGTGTGAGAGTCTAGCTGCTAAATAGTAGTGCCATAGGTGTGGGAGGCCCAAACCGCGTTTATTTTGTGATTTATGCATAAGAATATAGCTACATCTGGGTTTTTTATTGTCCCAGATAAATTTGTTGATTTCCCTTTGTAAGGCCATTATTCTGGTTTTGGGTACATTAATGGGGAGTGCTCTGAAATAATAGAGGAGTTTTGGAAGGATAGACATTTTGAAAGCACAGATTCTGCCTAAAAAGGAGATGTGATGGTTGGACCATGATTTAAGTAATGAGCTTATGTGGGAGAATAGGGGGATATAATTTGCTTTATACAGAGATACGTGGGTTGGGGTAATATAGACACCCAAATATTTGATTGAGCTGGGAGGCCAGATAAAAATTAAATTATTTTGTAGTGTAATCTGCAAGTTTGGGGGATAATTTATATGTAGAGCAGAGCTTTTGTTGGTATTTATGTATAGGCCTGAGATTGCATGGAAGGAGTTGAGTTCAGAATAAAGGTTGGGAATGGAGGTGATTGGGTCTGTCAAGAATAATAGAGCGTCATCAGCGTATAGGCTAATTTTAAATTGTGTGGCATTTTTCTGGTATCCTTTGATGTTGGCATTATGCCTGATAGCAATGGCGAGGGGCTCTATTGCGAGGGCAAACAATAGGGGTGAAAGTGGATAGCCCTGTCTAGTGCCTTTACTTAAGGGGAAAAATTCAGAGTTAGTACCTGGAATTTTGATCCTAGTCTGTGGAGAGTGGTAAAGGGCATTAAAACCATGTATGAATTTTTCTGAGATGCCGAATTTGGGAAGGAGGTGATTAAGGTATGACCAGCTAACACTGTCGAATGCCTTGTGTATATCAAGGCTTAAAAGACAGACTTGGCGGGAATGGAGGTTAGCATCTTGAATAACATTGGAAACCAGTCTAATATTGTCTGTAATCTGATGTCCTGGGATAAAGCCAGACTGGTCAGTATGTACTAAGGAGGTAACTACAGAGGCGAGTCTTTTGGCTAGCAATTTACCAAACAGCTTAATGTCATTATTGAGGACAGATATGGGACGATAATTTTGTGGTAGGGAGTGATCTTTGTGGGGCTTTGGAATTAAGGAGAGGTTAGCCAGCAGCATCTCATCCGGGAATTGACCTCCATTTAGGATGTGATTAAACAGTCTAGTGAGATTAGGTACTAATAGAGGGGCAAATTTTTTATAGTAAGAGGACGAGAAACCATCCGGACCTGGGGCTGTGGATGTTTTAAGAGACTTTATTATGTTCAAAATTTCGTCATCTGTGCAAGGTCTGTTGGTCATTAAGTTTAGGGATTGAGAGGTTATCTAGCCACAATAAAGAGGAGGGATTAGGAGATGTTTGGGGGCCTGAGAGTAAGTTTTTATAGAAGTTTGTGAAGATTTGGAGTACATCCTGGGGGTGGGTCACAAGGTTGCCTTTTTGGTTTCGTAATTTGTAGACATGTGTAGGATTAGAGTCTTGTTTGAGTTTTTTAGCAAACATTGCTGAGGCAGTATTGCTGAATAGTAAGAATCTGGCTTTAGAAAAGCGTAAAGATTTTTCAGTGTCACCAGATAAGAGTGTGTTCAATGCTTGACGTTTGGACTGAATTAGGTTAGTTAATTCCGGGGGAATTGAGTGACTCAATTTATTGTATAAATCATTTAATTCTTTAGTAAGACATTTAATGTCTGCAATTCTAGCTTTATTCTTTGCCACAGCAATGTTGATGAGGTGACCTCTAAGAACAGCCTTGTGAGCGGCCCATATGGATGTGGGAGGAGTCTCATTGTTTATATTTTCATTGAAGAAATTGTCTATGTGGGAATGTATTTGTTGGACAGTAGCGGGGTCTGTAAGTAATGAATCATTTAGGCGCCAGTTAAAGGTAGTTGGGGCCATTCCTATGTGCGAGGTATCAAAGGCAACTATGTCGTGGTCTGACCAAGGGCAGGGGTGGATTTGAGCTGAGGAGGAGTTAGCCAAGATTATTGGGGTACTAAAGATATAGTCGAGGCGGGCATAACAATCATGAGGATGAGAGTAGTGTGTGAATGCTTTAACACCTATATTATGAGATCTCCATGTGTCAATCAGCTGGGATTTGTTTAGAAAATGGTTAATGGTTTTGGAGAAGGCTTTAGAGGAGGGGGTTGTGTTGCTTCTGTCTAATGAGGGGTGAGCAGCTAGATTGAAATCGCCTCCCACAATCATGTGGGGCGAAGTGTATTGATCTAATATAGAGAAAAAATTATTAAAGAAGGTTGAGTGTAAATCGTTAGGGGCATAAACTGATGCTATTGTGATGGAACGTCTGTTTATAGTACCTTTAAGAATTATGAAGCGGCCATCTTTGTCTTTGTAAATATTCTGGATTTCAAAGATAGTTGAGTTTTTGACAAAGATGGCGACCCCTCTGGTTTTGTTTGTAAAGGTGGTATAATGGAATTGATTGAATGATTTGTCAAAATATTGTGGGTGATTGTTTTGGGCGAAGTGTGTTTCTTGTAGTAAAATAATGTCGGCACCTAGTCTTTTGTAATGTTTAAATGCTTTCTTACGTTTATTTGGTGAGTTAAAACCTTGAACGTTGTGGGAAATTATTCTGATACCCATTGTTTTAGGAGGGGGTGGGTCCTCTTATGTGAGATATGGGTGAAGTGAAAAGACAGCTCGGGCACCACTGACAAGTAAGGGTTCCCGAGGTATTCAAACAAAATTATAAAAGGTACATTTTGCAAAAAGGTTGTGTGGTGCCAGATATGTATTTTAGTGGCATGTAGAAGTATAGGTGTCATTATGTAACTTTTGGCGATTAATAATGTAATCATCTTGGTGAAATTACAGAGAAAGGTCATCTGTGGTCTTCCATAAACATTTTTAAACTTTTTTAAGGCCAAAAGGGCGAAAGCAACTAAAAAATAAACAGGAAAAAACAGGGGGTCAGGGGACAGGGAGTCACCTTGACCAGTAACAGTGTGTTGAGGACGAAACAGTCCTAGATCTGCCAACGAGGTCGGCCACATCATCTCAATGGGATGAGGGGCAAACCGCGGGGGCAGAGTGGGGAACAATCCAGTGACGGCGGACACGCCAGGCAATTGAAAGTATAAAAATATAACAGTTGAATGTACATGGTAATAATTGAAAACTGCAATGTAATGGGTATAAACCTATAAAAAGAGTAAATATTGAAAAAGCCCAAGAAGTATTAGGTATTAGAAGGACATATACAGTACAGTCCTTCAAGAAAAATAAAATAAAAGTGACCAGGTAACAAAGATGAAATTGTGAGGGGCTAGTGTGGTCAGTTTATGGGATATGGTCTTTCCGAATAGTTTGGGGGAAAGTTGAGTCTCCCTACTTAGAGTTACCGATCCGATCAAGAAATCTCTGGGTTAGGTCAGATGGGTATTGATTCATTTGTGGATGTTAAGGGTCTTTGTAGGTAGTTTTCTTCTTAGGTATCACATTGGTTAGGATGAGGAGAGTCCATTACAAGGAACATCTTGACCGTACACCTAGCAAATTTTAGAAGATCGCTTGCTCTTCATGGGGGGGTCCTTTAGCAGCATACAAAAATTGTGCTCCCAAACAAAAGTCAAATAGGAGGGGTTCATAGATGAAGAGAACAGCCAACTAGAAAGAGGGCTTAATAATAAAACAATGAATGCATCTTGTATCATGAGGATGTGCATTAGCTACAAAACAGAAATAGGATATAAATGCAGAGTATGAGCAACATTTGGAGTCTCGGATGATCAGTGTGGTCAGTTTATAGACCATGAACTCGCAGAATCACACAGGCTGGTTTGGGGAGGGTGGGTTCCATCTCCTCTGGTCATTATGGTCTCTGTGATCTCTTTGTGAGCGTCTGGGGGTGGACCAGATGGGTGATGATCTAGGTGTAGGAGGGAATCGGCGTTGGGGGGCCTGGTCCAATAGGCCCATTTTGACCAGCAGATCTTTCCCTTCAATGACATTGTATACAGAATACGTTGTGCCATTGTGCATAATTGATAACTTGAAGGGGAATCCCCATCTGTATTTGATTCTAGCAGATTGTAAGATACTAGTGACCTCCTTCATCCTACGGCGTCTATCCAGAGTCGCAGGGGAGATGTCTGGGTAGATCTGGATCCTGACTCCATCAATTTCAATATTCTGATGCCGCGTACACACGATCATTATTCACGGCGGTTAAAAAACCGCCGTGAATAATGACATTAAAAACGAGGGAACGGCTTGTTCCCCACACACGGTCGTTTTTCACGTCATTTTTTCTCTTGACGAGAAAAACGACCGTCTGTGGGCTCCGCGGCAGTGTTTCCCTATGGGAAAACTGCCGCGGGAAACATGTCGAAAAAAGCGACGAGAAAAATTAGAAAATGTTCTAATTTTTCTCGTTGTTTTTAATGCCGTTTTTCTCGTCGAAAAAAACGGCAAAAAGCCCACAGACGATCGTTTTTCTTGTCGAAAGGAAAATTTTTTGTTTTTCTCAACGAGAAAAACGGCCGTGTGTACGCGGCATCAGAGTTTCTAGACGCTCTCATGATGTCTTCCTTAGTGACAAAGTCCTTCATACACATGATTATGTCCCTAGGAGGTTTATCAGGAGTTGGTTTAGGCCTCAGAGCTCTATGTAATCTGTCACATGCAAAAGCAGATAGGGGCTTGTCTGGGCCAAGGTTATGAAATAGTTTGGTGATGGCCTGGTTTAGATCAGTGATTGTTTCCGGGACACCACGCAGTCTTATATTGTGTCTCCTGTTCCTGTTGTCTAAATCTTCTACGTGAGCCTGCATTATGGAGAAGCTGTCTGCAAGTGTCTCGTGGTCTTTTCTAAGATCGTTGTGGGCCAAGGAGAGCTCATCATGCTTGGTCTCTAAAATATCAGTTCTCCCACCTATGCTGGCTATCTCCTGTGAGAGGGCACTGGTGGATTTAGACAGTTCGCACTCCAGCTTCTCTGCCAGCTTCTCATATATGGCTGTGAGGCTGGCATCAAGATCAGCCTTAGTGAAGGGGAGATTGTACTCACTTTTTGAGGAGATTGTTGTCTGAGCCTGCATGGAGCTGCCGGGGGCCGCGTGTGAGCCGGCGCCATTTTGGGTCATCCTCCTTGTAGTGCAAGAGCGCTCAATCCCCAAAAGAAAGTTGGTCAGTGAGCCTTGGGAGCGAGTTTTCCGTACTTTTTTCTTTGCTGGCATGTACCCGGATGTTTCACAGGGGTGTTGGGTTCGTTTTGGCTTGTTTTGTAGTGCAGATGGCCCCGGAAAACCTGCCTGGCAAGCCTGGTCAGACGGAGCTCAGATCAGCAGCGTCCGTCCAGCATCGCGCCGCGCATGCGCCCCGATGGTCTTTTTTAAGTGCAGGTGCTGGAAAAAGGGCCAAATACTGTATTGTATAAATACAGCACTGTGTATTAGCAAAATGTTTTTTTTTATGACCGAATGCATCTCCTGCAACTTCACTGAAAATGTTCACAATGTTTTTATGCAGATATTCAGAATGTTGTTCTAAAATGTTATCTCATACTAAATGGTATTTGAGACTCTATTAGATACATTTATAGAGTCTTATGCCCTGTACACATGATCGGTTTTTACCGATGAAAACAGTCCGATGGACTTTTTTCATCGGACAAACTGATCATGTATGGGCCCCATCGGTCTTTTTTCCATCGGTGAGAAAAAAAAGAACATGTTTTAAATTTATCCGATGAAAAAAAAAACGATAGCAAATTCCGATCGTCTGTGTGGAACTCCATCGGAGAAAAAAACCACGCATGCTCAGAATCAAGTCGACGCATGCTCAGAAACATTGAACTTAATTTTTCTTGGCTCGTCGGAGTGTTTTATGTCACGGCAATTGGGATGGTCAGATTTTTGACTGATGGTGCGTAGGCAAGACTGATGGAAGTCAGCTTCATCGGAATTCCGATGGAAAAATCCATCGGATTTGAATCCATAGGAAATCCGATCGTGTGTACAGGGCTTTAGTGTTCTTGGCTTACAGTGTTCTGTCCATCAGATGTGTATATTCTGATTATCTGCATTTGTGCGATTAAAATGACATTTAAAGTTGTAATTTACATAGACAATTATATGCAGAGCGCAGGCGCCATCTAGCGTCCTTTTTGGTACTGCTTCAGTTTTGTTTATTATCTCTTGCATTGTATGTGTAACCCAGGAAGTAGTTAGTAAGCAAGGTATTCTGGGTAGAATCTTCACAGGAAGTGAAGCAGATTCACCATGCTTTGAGAAGACACTGCAGAAGGCAGGACATGTCTTGTTCAATCTATCACCATCACCCCTTAGAGAACTTAAAAAGTATGTTTTTACTATCTCATCTTGTATTGTGTATTGTTGTTTCTGCAATGTATGCTGTATTGTATGAGATATTGTACTTATTGAGGTTTTCTTTTGTTATTTGTATTTTCACCTGGCTTGTTCTAATAAAGTTGAGATCAAAGAAATATGGTATCTGAATTTTATGGGGCAAGAAGGTTTAAACTATATGTCCTTGAGACAGAACAGTGACATTTTTAAGCTGACCTCTGAAAGGAAGATAAGCTGACTTCGGAAGTCTGTACAGCCCGGGGCTACGCAGTACCCATACAGTCAGAAGCCTTAAAGAAACAGGCCTGCGGCAAGCGAAACAAGCAGCCACGCTACACAAGCAGCACCGACCACGCTCTGTCAAGCAGCGCCGACACTAGAACGGTCTCTATACAGCAAGACAGCTTCTTCCCCGCCGCCATGTCTCACAGTGGAACATCTTCTTACAAAACACGATCACAGGCAAGCTCATCTAGGTCACCTGTGGCAAATGCAGCAGCTATCGCCCGTTCAAAAGCTGAAGCAGCAAGATCCAGGGCCGCATTCGCAGACCAAAAGCTGCAGATGAAAAAAGAAAAGGCCCACCTTGAAGCAGAAATGGTGAGACAGGAACAAGAGAGAGAGAAGGAAAGAGAACGCATGGAGCAAGAGAGAGAGAAAGAAAGAATACGCCTGGAAGCAGAAAAGGTGAGACAGGAACAAGAGAGAGAGAAACAAAGAATACACCTGGAAGACGAGCTAGCCCAGCAGGAAGCATCTCCGAAATTGCAGCAAGCTATCTTAGAAGCTAACATGGAGAAGCTGGCAGTGGACCGAGATGCTACCGCCGCCATTGCAGAAGCAGAAGTTTTAGAAGCAGCCATCTACGATGAGCCAAGAGTAGGTAGCAGCATACCAGGCCTAGAGGAGGACCAACAAGATTCCTCGCAAAGCACGTCAGATTATGTTTACCAACACTGTCACCCAAGCAGCACCCTACAACAAGAAATTAAATATGACGTCAGTGAGTCACATCAAATAAAGCAGCAACAAGCCGACCATGGACCCCAGTTCTACAAGCAAGACAAATCTGACAGAGTTCCAGACGTTCCAGTCCCAACCAAACTTTCTACTCCACAAGATACCCAGCTTTCATACAAACATCAAACACCTGTCTTCACTCCAAAGGTGTATGCAACGAGCCGGTACGAACTGCCAACCTTTTGCAAGTATGAGCCCAGTGCGCCTAAAGAAGAGACTTCTACCAGGTACGCCTATACACCACACCACAATACACCAGCAGCCTACCCCAATGGCAATCAGGCTACTGTAGACTTTGCCAAGTTCCTGGCCAAACGTGAGGTAGTTACCCAAGGACTTGTCAAATTTAGTGATCACCCTCAGCACTACAGGGCGTGGCGATCCCCTTTCCAGGGTGTCATTCAAGGTCTAGATCTATCCTGCAGGCAACAGATAGAACTCCTCGTAAAGTGGCTTGGCATTGATTCTGCTGAACATGCCAAAAGGATCAGAGACATTAATATAAACCACCCAGAGATAGGCCTTACAAACATCTGGAACAGACTGGATAGATGTTATGGCTCACCAGAGGCTATAGAGAGTACACTGTTTAAAAGGATAGAGGACTTCCCAAAAATACCTAGCAGAGGTTACCAAAGACTCAGAGAATTCAGTGACCTGTGTATGGAGTTACAAGTTGCTAAAGCAGAAGGGGACTTACCTGGCCTTTCTTATCTTGACTCTGCTAGAGGTATTAACTCCTTGGCACAAAAACTTCCTTATGAGTTACACGAAAGATGGATTTCTCAAGGCTGTAACTACAAATGGAAACACAATGTGCCCTTTCCACCCTTTAGTGAGTTTGTGGACTTTGTAGACAGACAAGCAGGAATGAAAGATGACCCCAGCTTCATTTTTCCAGTGTCTTATACCACTTCTTCTGGCCATAAGCAACTCAGAGTTCCAGTAGCAGAGCACAAAAGTTTAATTTCTTCCCACAGATTTGCAGAGTCTCAGCCAGAGGATCAAGACAATGACCCTACTAAGTTCAGCCCTCTGCATAAGATGTCACATCCTCTTCTGAAATGCAGAGCCTTCAGGACAAAGACCCTCCAGGATCGCAAAGCTTTCCTCAAAGAGAACAACATCTGTTACAAGTGCTGCTCTTCGTCCACACACTTCGCCAAGGACTGTAAGGTCAGTGTCAAATGTACAGAGTGTAACAGCACAGAGCACAACACAGCTTTACACCCAAGGCCTAATCCAAGAACCTTCCCATCTGTCCATGGTGACAAGGAGCAAGGCAGAGAGACCAAAGACTCTAGTATTAATGAAACAGCAATTACTTCACAGTGCACTGAAGTCTGCAAAGGAAGTACAGGTGGTAGATCCTGCTCTAAAATCTGTCTAGTGAAAGTTTACCCAAAAGGACGCAGAGACAAAGCAGTCAAGCTCTACGTCATCTTGGATGATCAGAGTAATAAGTCACTAGCTAGATCTGTGTTTTTTGACATTCTAAACCTTAAAGGCCCCAGCAGCCCTTAATCCCTTAGGACCTGTTCAGGTACAGTGGAAACGGCGGGGAGAAGAGCAGACGGCCTACAAAATGAATCTATGGACGGTAAGACATGCCTACCCTTACCGACCATAAAAGAGTGCAACCAGATGCCAGACAACAGATCAGAGATTCCCACACCAGACGCAGCAGCTCACCAGACTCACTTGAATCACATAGCCCATCTCATACCAGAACTAGATGATCAGGCTCAGATAATCTTACTCCTCGGGAGGGATATCTTGCAAGTCCACAAAGTAAGAAAACTTTTTGCAAAGGGAAGGCGATACCGACTGTGGATAAATGCTGCACACCCCTAAAATAACTTTGGAAGAAGGAAAGGTACCCCTAGGGGCTTTGTGTTGCAACGTTAAGTAAAGATGATCATAGAGTGAGGTTCATAAAAAAGTAAGAATTTTATTGAACTAATACAAAAAGGTATATAAAGTGTAAGCAGCCATCTGATAGGAATCAAGACATGAGCTCAATAGGACATCAATAAAAGCAAAAACATATACATAAAAACAACCAATGAAGATAGTACGGCATTATACATAGTTACTAGGGACGCAAAACCCCAACGCGTTTCGACCTTTAGTAGTAGCGGTCTTCTTCAGGGGGAGACAAGATTTGCGAGCATAGGTTCAAGGTGAATGCCAGGAGCCGTGAACCAAGGTCAGCTGGCGGCCCCACTGCTGGGAGCAAATTCTCCCAAAATTTCAGACAGGAAAGGGAGAGGGTCAGGTGGTGCCATGGACCAAGCTGCAGAGCGAGGAAAAACCACCCTCAGGCCTACGGGAGGTCGCAACCTGCGACCCCACATTGCGGGGGGAGTGGAGGCCGGCAGAGGGCGGGGCAGCGAGGGCGGCCGTGAGTGCAGGGAAAGAAAGAGGGAGGCCGGACAGGCCAAGGCACACACCACCAAACGGAAAAATTAATATCCCTGAACTTTCACGGTGGCTTGGGCGGAGGGATATGCGCACAGCGGACATATTATAATTTCCATCCATGCAGGCATCCCCAAACGTTCTCCACTTTTAAGGAATCTCTTTTGAATTTCCTCTACACTCCAAAACCACTCTATTGAGTTGTGTATGTCTACTCCGCTGAAAGTTCAGGGATATTCATTTTTCCGCCCTCGCCGCCCCACCCTCTGCCGGCCTCCACTCCTCCCACAATGTGGGTTCGCAGGTTGCGACCTCCCGTAGGCCTGAGGGTGGTTTTTCCTCCCTCTGCAGCTTGGTCCATGGCACCACCTGACCCTCTCCCTTTCCTGTCTGGAATTTTGGGAGAATTTGCTCCCGGCAGTGGGGCCGCCAGCTGACCTTGGTTCACGGCTCCTGGCATTCACCTTGAACCTATGCTCGCAAATCTTGTCTCCCCCTGAAGAAGACTGCTACTACTAAAGGTCGAAAAGCGTTGGGGTTTTGCGTCCCTAGTAACTATGTATAATGCCGTACTATCTTCATTGGTTGTTTTTATGTATATGTTTTTGCTTTTATTGATGTCTTTTATTGATGTCCTATTGAGCTCATGTCTTGTTTCCTATCAGATGGCTGCTTACACTTTATATACCTTTTTGTATTAGTTCAATAAAATTCGTACTTTTTTATGAACCTCACTCTATGATCATCTTTACTTAACGTTGCAACACAAAGCCCCTAGGGGTACCTTTCCTTCTTCCAAAGTAAGAAAACTGATCAACGGTCCTCAAAACGCACCATATGCCCAAAAACTGTATCTCGGGTGGGTCATTATAGGTGATGTTTGCCTGGGAGGTGCACACAAACCGGCATCTGTTAATAACCTGCTCACTAGTACCCTCGAGAATGGTGGTCCTTCTCTTTTCCAACCCTGTCAAAATCACATCCTCATAAAGGAGCTACCACACAACAACCCTGTACCTCTTCCATTCCAAAGTCCCCTCTGTGACAGCAATACCTATGACGATGACCAAAGCGACTTAGGACGCACAGTGTTCAGGAGAACAAAGGAGGATAACCAGGTAGCAATGTCCATTGAGGATAGGATCTTCCTAGAAGTTATGGAAAGGAGTATGGAGAAAGATGTGACTAATAGCTGGGTTGCACCTCTTCCCTTTATGAAAAGAAAAAGAAAAGGTTTGTTGTCCCCAGTAGACCACCTCTATCCCTATAGTCTGTGACAGAAGCAAAAGGTTAGCCCTGGGACTTTAAATTAAGTGGGTACTTTTCTGCCAGTGAGTATGACACTAATAAATATGGTACAAGATTTTAATGGAGTAAAATTGTTACAAGCATGATTCACATACACAGTAGCCAACTTAAAGGATAATACAACAATGATAAAACATGATAATCGTGGTAGTCATGGTACACGGGCACTGTGTGTACCCAATTGCCACCCAGAATTATATATGCGGTGTTGGCAACATGGTTGTAATGACACCAGTAATACTGCGGCATCAAGAAATATACCCAACGCGTTTCACGAGAATCACACGCTCATCAGGGGTAGATGCACCTAAAGGTGTCCTAGAGTATAAGATATTCAAAATGTGTAAGTTGGCAATACAACAAAGTGTTAATGATAACAGTACAGGGTGAGGGGTTCGAGAAGGGACCCCATACTTACCCCTGAACTTTGACCAGGGCAGGAACTGTGTGGACTCCAGAGGCAGCGACAAAAAAGCCTCCACAGGGAGCTGAGGGGGCAGACTCCAATGAGTGTGTCCCTGAAAGCGTCAATAGTCCATATGCGGTAGGCTGTAAACATATATAGGTATTTGTCAGGAGTCTGCAGTATCAGGGTAAGACAGTAAATATAGCATGTAAAGAGTTTTGTGCATAAAGAGAGAATCTGAACCAGAGATAATGAGCATATGGAGTCTGTAGGGAATTCCAGGAATAAGTGGATGGCAGCTAAAGGTGAAGTGAGGATGAATAAGGAAAAGAAAGAAGAAAAAGAAAAAAAAAGAGATAAAAGAGAAGGAAAAGGAGAAAAGAGGTATGAGTGTGTGGTGAAAGTATAAAAAAAAGAACAGAGCCAGATCAAAGTGAGTGTATCAGAGTGAGGTGATGTGTAAAAGTACATACCTAAATGTAAGTCAAGTGTGGATGTGAACAGTAATGAGCCTCGGATGAGTGATCTCCACAAGCATGTGTGTCCTGGGTGGATAAGGAGTGAAATGCACACCATCTCTAAATGATGTCCTTCTCTCTGGCCCTGACCTGAACAACAGACTATTAGGAGTACTTCTCCGCTTCCGCAAGGATTCAGTCGCATTCATGGCAGACATACAAATGTTTTATTGCTTTCTTTTTAAAGAAGAACACCAAAACTTTCTGAGGTTTCTCTGGTTCAGGGAAAACAACCCCTCTGAAGACATCACAGAATACCGCATGAGGGTGCACATATTTGGCAACAGCCCTTCCCCTGCAGTTGCTATATATGGCCTCAGACATTCTGCGAGAGTCAGAGTATGGGTCAGATGTCAGATAATTTGTGGACAAGGATTTCTATGTAGACGATTGTTTTAAATCACTACCCACAAATGAAGCCGCAATCAGTCTCCTCAAAAGAACTCAGAAATGCTTGCTTGTTCCAACTTAAGGCTCCAAAAGATTGCTTCCAACAGTAGAGAAGTTTTAGAAGCCTTTCCTGTCCAAGATCATTCCAACGAGTTAAAGGACTTAGATCTATGCACAGACTCTCTGCCCATGCAACGCAGCCTTGGTTTGCTTTTGGACTTAAGATCTAACACCTTTACTTTCCAAGTGAACACAGAAGAAAAACCCTTTACCCGTAGAGGTGTCCTGTCTACCATAAACTGCCTGTATGATCCTTTAGGCTTTGCAGCACCTGTCACCATCCAGGGTAAGGCACTCCTCAGAGACTTAACCTGTGTGTCGCTAGATTGGGACCACCCTCTCCCCACCGACAGGAAGAACTTATGGTTAGAGTGGAAGGATTGATTAACAGCTCTATCCAACCTTAAAATTCCACGCCCATATGCTCCTCTGCCATCTGCAGACGTTCAGATACAAAGACTTTGTGAGTTTGCGTATGCTTCTGTTAAAGCAATTGCTGCTGTAGCTTACCTGAAAACCATAGACACTAAAGGGCAATGCCACATAGGGTTTGCAATGGGGAAAGCAAAACTTGCAGCACTTCCCGAACACACCATACCCAGGCTGGAACTTTGTGCTGCAGTATTGGCTACAGAGCTAGCTGAGCTAATTGCAATCAGAGGCCCAGTGAAACTAATTCGCTCTGACAGAGGGTCTAACTTTGTAGGAGCAGTAAAAGAACTGCAAATTCCTTCCAACTTGGACATTCTCAGTGTAGAAAGATACTTGAGTAAGCAAGACTGCACGTGGATCTTCAACCCATCAAGAACCGGAGAGCGGAAGAAGAAGAAGGCGACGGAGAAGACCGGGCCCCGCTAGCAAAAGAGCTGGAAGAAGATAGCGGTGGCCCGGCAGAAGAAAGAACCGGAGAGCGCGGCGACGACACCGGAGACCCCCGAAGACGGAAGAGACCCCCGGAGCTGTGCAATAAAATAATTTAAAAAACTGTGTTGTGTTTTTATTGCCATTTTTTTCCACCGGGTGAATGGGTAGGGGTACGATGTACCCCATACTCATTCACATAGGGTGGGGGGGGCCGGGATCTGGGGGCTCCCTTATTAAAGGGGGCTCCCGGATTCCGATAAGCCCCCCGCCCGCAGACCCCGACAACCAACGGCCAGGGTTGTCGGGAAGAGGCCCTGTCCTCATCAACATGGGGGCAGGGTGCTTTGGGGTGGGGGGGCCGCAGGTCGCCCCCCTGCCCCAGAGCACCAAACCCCCCATGTTGAGGGCATGCGGCCTGGTACGGTTCAGGAGGGAGGGGGGTCTTCCCCTGCGGCCGGCCAGGTTGCGTGCTCGGATAAGGGTCTGGTTTGGATTTTGAGGGGGACCCCACGCCGTTTTTTCGGCGTAGGGTTCCCCTTCAAATCCAGACCAGACCCAAGGGCCTGGTATGCTCCTGGAGGGGGAACCCACGTCGTTTTTTTCTTTAAAAGTTGGCGTGGAGTTCCCGCTCAGGATTCATACCAAACGCAGTGCCTGGTATTGGAGGGAATCCACGTCGGAACATTTTTCCTTTCCCGATGACGAGACAGCTCGGCGCTGACTCTCGCGACGGAGCTCATAGGGTGTCAATCTCGCCGCTAGAAGCGGCGAGATTGACACAATATCGGCGGCACCTACTGTAGGTACTCCAGCTGGAGAGTTTTGTGAGAAAGACCTTTACAAACGTCAATAGAGACAAGTACAAACCCTTTCCAATACCTTCTGGAGTCGGTGGAGGGAACAATATATATCTACTCTACAAGTAAGGAGAAAGTGGCACACCGAAAAACCTAATCTTAAACTTGGTGATGTTGTGCTCATGAAAGATTGCCAGACACTAAGGAATATGTGGCCTTTAGGTCTGGTCACCAAAGTACTCCCAAGCAAGGACAATCGTGTCCATAAGGTCGAGATCAAGACCTTTCAACAGAATGAGGCCAAAGTGTTCTTAAGACCAGTGACTGAACTTGTTCTGTTGCTTTCTATGGAGGACTCTGTTAGTGACGTCACTTGACGTCAGGCGGGGAGTGTTCTGTCCATCAGATGTCTATATTCTGATTATCTGCATTTGTGTGATTAAAATTACATTTAAAGTTGTAATTTACATAGACAATTATATGCAGAGCGCAGGCGCCATCTAGCGTCCTTTTTTTGGTACTACTTCAGTTTTGTTTATTATCTCATGCATTGTATGTGTAACCCAGGAAGTAGTTAGTAAGCAAGGTATTCTGGGTAGAATCTTCACAGGTAGTGAAGCAGATTCACCATGCTTTAAAAAGACACTGCAGGAGGCAGGACATGTCTTATTCAATCTATCACTATCACCCCTTAGAGAACCTAAAAAGTAAGTTTTTACTATCTCATCTTGTATTGTGTATCGTTGTTTCTGCAATGTATGCTGTATTGTATGAGATATTGTACTTATTGAGGTTTATTTTTGTTATTTGTAGTTTCACCTGGCTTGTTCTAATAAAGTTGAGATCAAAGAAATATAGTATCTGAAGTTTATGGGGCAAGAAGGTTTAAACTATATGTCCTTGAGACAGAACATACAGTACTGCAGAGGATTTGGATGAACCAGGCAACAACTTCTCAGACTCTTAAGCCCCGTACACACGGTCGGACTTTTGGCCAACAAACTTCATTTTGAGCAAGTTGGACCAACAATCCGACCATGTGTACGCTCCATCGGACAAACTTTTTTGCTTTTTTTTGTTTTCATCAGACAAATGTTGGGTCTGTAATTGGACAAACCTTTGGCCAACAAAAGTCAGACGGAGCAAAGTCCGACCGTGTGTACAGAAAACCATCGGACTTTTGTCCGATGGACAAAACAAATAATGTTACAATCAACCAACAATAGCAGAAGTTGACCAAAGGGTGGCGGTAAAGAGCAGAAAAGAGCAGAAAAACCACTTGATGTTGGAAAAAGTTTTGGGAAAGTTTGCAGAAAAGTCCTGTGGTGTGTATGCTATGGGTGTTCCCGACCAACTCCGTTCGGACAAAAAACCACGGAAAAGTCAGATGGAAGTCCGACCGTGTGTACGAGGCTTAAGAAATCAAACCAAGTTTTTGTTGCCAGGAGATTTTTCTCAGTATACCAATAGGGGCCAGCTGTTGGGTTTGGGTATTAGCTCAGGATAGAAAAAGTGTAATAAAGAACTTAACCACAAAAATATTGTATTCTACACCAAAATATGCAGTGCATGCATTGCAGGAATCAATCAAATCAAATCCATGCTATTATAGTCAGAGTAGAAAAAAGTTCCAACCAAATAGTAGGATTTTTAAAACAGCTTACCTGTAAAATCCTTTTCTTGGAGTACATCACGGGACACAGAGCAGCATAGTCATTACTATGTGGTTATATAGAATTACCTTCAGGTGCTGGCACTGGCAACTTCCAAAACAGGAAGTACCCTCCCCTATATAAGCCCCTCCCATCCGGGAGTACCTCAGTTTTGTAGCAAAGCAATACGTGTCCCCAAAAGAGGGGTGGGAGCTCTGTGTCCCGTGATGTACTCCAAGAAAGGATTTTACAGGTAAGCTGTTTTAAAAATCCTACTTTCTTGTTCATACATCACGGGACACAGAGCAGCATAGTCATTACTATGTGGGACGTCCCAAAGCAATGCCAAATGAGGGGGGGGGTACACCATACATAAGCTGGGCGCCATCAGGCATGAGGATCTTTTGCGGCCTGCAACACACTGCGCCCAAAGGCGACATCCTCCTGACTTCTAACGTCCACCTGGTAGAACCTAGTAAACGTGTGTACTGAAGACCATGTTGCGGCCTTACAAATTTGAGCCAGGGAGGCCTGGTGATGCACTGCCCATGAAGTTCCAACTGCTCTCGTGGAGTGTGCCCTAACTTTGAACGGAGGCGGTCTACTTCTCAAGCCATAGGCTTGTATTATGACCTGTCGAATCCCCTTGGCTAAAGTAGATTTTGATGCTGCCTGACCCTTTCTGGGGCCTTCCGGCAGAACAAACAAAGAATTCCTTCTACGAATCTGAGCAGTGGCTTTTAGATAAGCTTTAACTGCTCTTACTACATCCAAAGAATGTAATAACTTTTCCTCTACCGAGCTTGGTTTGGGGAAAAAAGAAGGAAGAACCACATCCTGGTTCAAGTGAAACCTCGATACCACCTTAGGAAGAAAGGCTGGGTGAGGGCGTAATACTACTCTGTCCTTATGAATAACCAGATATGGCTCTGTCATAGAAATCCTGTCAGCTACAGGATTCCTGGACTTCCTGATTCCGAATCTCGGGCACGTCCACGCGCACGGGCACGCGCGCGCGCGATGGCGAGCACGTGCGCGCGCACGCGCCTAGCGGGGGCACGCGCACGCTCCACAAAGCGCGCCAGAAGAGCTATTTAAACATGCCTGTGACAGACAGTCCCTGCTGTCTGCTCTACAGCGTGTAGTACCCAAAGAGACCTGATTCGTGTATTTACCTGCATCCGACCCGGCTTACCTTGACCCTTCCAGTTTCCTGCCTGCCTCTGACCCCCGGCTTTGTTTGACCAATCTTCTGCCTGATCCTCCAGTACCTTGCCGCCAGCCAATACTACCGACCCGGCTTGTCCGACCAATCTCTCCAGTTGCTGTGTCCTGGTTCCAGTCCAGTCAGCCTCATCAGTTCCAGTCCAGCTGCTTGTTCCTAGTTCCAGTCCAGTTGCTTGTTCCTGGTTCCAGTCCAGTTGCTGTATCCTGGTTCCAGTCCAGCCAGTCTCATCAGTTCCAGTCCAGTTGCTGTGTTCCTGGTTCCGGTTCAGCCTGCCATACTTCCTGGGTGCCTGGATCCGTCCCAGTCTTCAGACTCTACTCTACCTTGATCCATCCTGCCAGGCACTCGTACCCCTTCTACCTCCGTGCCTCCTGTCTTCAGTACCAGGGGCCGCCGGTGGAAGCCGTAAGAGAGGCCTCCCTCTGCAGATCCGGGCTCGTCACCGTCAGGTACGTGACAGGCTCCTTACAGGACATGGCGGCTAATTCCGACACTCTTCTAGCCGAGCATATGGCTACTAAAAATATCAATTTTCTGGTGAGTAGAACCAAGGAAATGTGCCGCAAAAGTTCAAACGGCTGCTTCTGCAGAACCGACAGAACCAAATTTAGATCCCATGGGCATATGGGAGCTTTAATCGGTGGAATAATACGAGTCGCCCCTTGCATAAAGGATTTGACAAGTGAATGCATAGCCAGGGGCCTTTGAAATAGTATTGATAAGGCCGAAACCTGGCCCTTGATAGTACTTAAGGCAAACTTCCTGTCTACAGCCCACTGCAGGAAGTCCAGAATTCTGCCTATAACGTACTTACGTGGATGCCATTTTCTGGCCTCGCACCAAGTGATGTACGCCTTCCAAACTCTATAGTAGATCTGCCTGGATACAGGCTTCCTGGCATTGATTATAGTTGATACCACAGAGTTAGAGAGACCTCTCTTCTTTAGAATGTGGGATTCAATAGCCAGGCCGTTAAACTTAGAGTTAGTAAGGAAGGGTGGTATATCGGTCCTTGCGAAAGCAGGTCCGGACGACGTGGAAGGGTCCAAGGACTCCCCACAGACATTTTGATGATCTCTGCGTACCAGGCCCTTCGGGGCCACGCTGGAGCCACCAGGATCACCGGCTTCTTCTCCAACCTGACTCTGCGAAGGAGTCGAGGCAACAATTGTAGCGGAGGGAATGCATATATCAGTCTGAACTGATCCCAAGGGAACACCAGAGCATCCGAGCCGCAAGCGAGGGGATCCCTTGTCCGGGAGACAAATCTGTCCACCTTTGCGTTGAATCTGGATGCTAGCAGATCTACATCCGGTGTTCCCCACCGCTGACATATTGCTCGGAAGACCTCGGGATGAAGGGACCATTCCCCTGGGCATAACTGTTGGCGACTCAGAAAGTCCGCCTTCCAATTCTCCACCCCTGGAATGAAGACAGCTGATATACATGGGACATGCTTTTCTGCCCATTCCAGGATGTGACTTACTTCCCTCTGGGCTGCACGACTCCTGGTGCCTCCCTGATGATTGATATATGCCACTGCTGTGGCATTGTCTGATTGAATTCTGACAGGGGACCCTTGGAGTCTGGATGTCCAGGCTACTAGGGCATACCGGGCTGCTCGTATCTCTAAGAGATTGATGGGCAGGGTTTTTACTACATTTGACCATCTGCCCTGGAGAGACCATTGCTCCAGTACTGCCCCCCAGCCTATAAGGCTGGCATCTGTAGTGACCACCTTCCAAGATATCGGACTGAAGGGTTTTCCCTTCTGGAGATTCTGGGGGATCAACCACCAGCAGAGACTCTTCCGAACGGAAGGGGACAAAGCCATCGGGAAGTCTAGAGCCTGAATTTTTCCGTTCCAGGCTGACAATATGGCCCTCTGTAAATTCCTTGAGTGGAATTGGGCGTATGGCACAGCTTCGAATGATGCTACCATCTTTCCTAGCAGCCACATGCACAGGCGTATGGACGGCTGTCTTTTTGCACAAAGCAGACGGACCAAGCCCCTCAAAGAGGATACCTTGTCTAGAGGTAAGAAAATCTTCCTCTGGTCTGAATCCAGCCGTAGCCCTAGATATACCAGGTTTTTCACTGGCTGTAGGGCTGACTTGTCCAGGTTGATGACCCAACCGTGAGATTCTAGATACTTGATTGTATCGACAATTACCACTTCTAGCTTGGCAACTGAATGGTCCATCAACAACAGGTCGTCTAGGTATGCCATTATCGTTACACCTCGTGTTCTTAGATCGGCCAACAGTGGGGCCAGAATTTTTGTGAACACTCGTGGTGCTGTGGCCAGACCGAATGGTAAGGCTCTGAACTGAAAATGGCGCCCTTCTACTGCAAAGCGTAGAAATTTTTGATGACCTGGAAAGATGGGAACATGCAAGTAAGCATCTTTGATGTCGATCGAGGCTAACCATTCCTCCCCCTGTAGGGCAGCGGTGACCGATCGGATCGACTCCATCCGGAAAGACCGGACGTTTAGAAATTTGTTTAGACTCTTTAGGTCCAATATGGGTCTTATGTCCCCGTTTGGTTTCGGGACTGTGAAAAGGTTTGAGTAGAAACCCAACCCCCACTCTTCCATAGGAACCTCCATAATTACTCCTTGGAGCAATAGTTGTTCTAACGCCAATAGGAGAGACCCTCTTTTCAGAGGGTCTCTTGGCATGCCTGACCACATAAAATGGGAAGGAGGAGACTCTTTTAACTCCAACTTGTATCCCAGAGTTACTGCGGAGAGCACCCATCTGTCTTTGATCGTCTCCCGCCAGGTCTCTGCGAACAACTGAAGTCTTCCCCCCACCCGTTTGAGTGGGGGCAGCCCTTCATAGGCTTGACTTGGAGGCTGGTTTAGTACCCCTTCGGATCCAGGGTTTCTTATTACCCTGTGACTGTCCCTGATTTTTACCCCCTGAGTTTGACCGAGGAGGCCGTCGGAACTGCTTAGTAGCAGACGTCGCAGGGATAGGAGAGGTAGTCCTCTTAAAAGATGGACCCCTAGACCTCTTCTTACTCGGTAAGAGAGTACTTTTACCACTGGAAATCTTCTGGATATACTTATCCAGGTCCTCGCCAAAAAGGCGTTCCCCATGAAATGGGAAGCTAACTAAGAGCTTCTTACAGGGAGCTTCAGCAGACCAGTTTTTGAGCCACAGAAGCCTACGCATATGTACCAAAGACAGCGTGAGGCGGGAGGCCTGATGGATAGAATCCTTGATGGCGTCAACCGCAAAGCATAATGCTCTAGGCAGATCAGCCAGAGCCTGGGCCTGCTGGTCTGGCAAATCCCTCAGGACCATTTTCATTTGATCCTTTAAAGCTTGGCAGCCAATAGCTGCCACTGCTGGCTGTGTAACAGCCCCTGCTGTGGAAAAAGCAGATTTTAATAAAGATTCCAATTTTTTATCTACTGGATCTTTGAACATTTGAACATTATCTACTGGACATGTCAGTGATTTGTTCACAGAAGAGATGGCTGCATCCACCGTAGGAACATTCCATCTCTGGGTGAACTTTTCCTCAATGGGATAGATCACCGGAAATTTCTTAGGCGGAACAAATAGTTTATCAGGATGTTCCCAGTCCTGGTATATAAGTCCTTCCAATAATGGATGTATTGGAAAGGAGCAATTAACCTGGGGAGCTTTTAGCGACCCCAATGAGGAGACAGCAGTAGTTGATGGTTCAACAAGAGGCATTTTAAATGCAGATCGAACCATGTCAGTTAGGGTCTGGACCCACAATCTTTCAGTCTGTGATGCTGAAAATGGTTCATCTACTGTCGATTCCTCAAAAACAGAGTTAACCTCCTCCTGATCCCCTTCAGGTAGGTCGGTCCCTTCCTGGGACTGTTGCTCTGCCAACAGGCACTCTAATGGAGGTGATGGAGATCTGGCGCGCTTTCTTTCCTGCAGAGAAGAAGCGATCAATGCTGCCAATCTCTGCTCCAATCCCTCCAGAGTTGAGGCAAAAACCTCCTCTGTTATATATGCAGGAGCAGGTGGACTGAGGACAGCCGCAGTACCTGGCACTCCCGGGGGCTCCTTATGGGTATTAACCTCTGATTTCTCAGGGGAGGAGGGTGCAGATGACTGCTCCAGATCCTCAGAGCCCGATGGAGACCCCCTACACTTCCTGAGAGGTATAGCTCTGAGTTTTTTAGGCGGCATATTCCTTAGTTCAAAGCTGAGGTATTCCAGCCGCAATACACCCCTTTACTGAAATAGTCTAATGCAATTTGCTGCTATGTACATCAGTGGGTGTCTACTAATGCGTCTTTCTGGGGATGCCTGTATCAACCGCCCGCTGTAAGCCCCTATACCATGCTACCAGCTCCTTTTCATGCTCTGTGTCCATAGCAAGCAGCGTGGACTGAGTCCTTTTATCTTGCTGGGACGCCCGCACATGCGCAGAAGCGCTGGGCGCACAGAGCGCGTCATCCGCCAGGCTCCGCCCACTTTTTGAAGCTAAATCTATAAAAAGAAAGCGTGTGTGCGCGCGCGCGCGTACACGTGTGCGCTCTTGGCGCCCTGTAGGGAGAGGAGCCAGGGTCCCTGTTTCACCAGGACTCAGGGATGGAAGGAAACTACTTGTCAGCATGACAGAGGAATGCAGCTTCCCTGATAGAGAGCTCACTCATCTGCCTGGACTTTCACCATGGAAGGAATAGTCCCAAGAAAAAAAGACGTTCCACAGCGGCCTCTAGTGGACAAACACAGGTACCGCACTTTTGTCTTTTTTTTTTTTTTTTTTTTTAAAACCTCCTTTATGAAAAACATTTCCAGGTTTACAGTTTTTAAAACATTCCTTTATGAAAAGACATTTCTAGGATTTCTTAGGCATATACAGCTATTAGCGGGAATACCTTTTAGGTAACAGGCAGAAAGACATATTAGGCTTGGGGGTCCCCTCAATAGAACCAAGTTCCTGAGGGGCCCCCACTTACCTTTTCCCCGCCGCAGGACTTTGTTTGGTCCACAGAAGCCCAAACTTCACCTCTCACGGCAGGCATTGTACTAGACCTTCAGGGACCGGGTTCCCAAGGATTCCACTCCCCTGGACCTGTATAGCACCCTGCACAGATAGCCTCTTGGTTTTGGGTATGACCAGAGCTCTGGATCCCAGGGTCCAGCCCTCCTAAGAGAAGCATTACAGGCAAAACCCTGCTCTTCTCTGCAAGGCCCGGGTACCGACCGTTTAGCTATGAAGCTTTTTTGGTCGGATCCGGAATAGCTTGCTAAGGCCCAGAGAACCTGTACACAAGCCCAGATGAATACATGTTAACCTTGGCCAACACCTTAGACACTGGCAAAAAACTGAGGTACTCCCGGATGGGAGGGGCTTATATAGGGGAGGGTACTTCCTGTTTTGGAAGTTGCCAGTGCCAGCACCTGAAGGTAATTCTATATAACCACATAGTAATGACTATGCTGCTCTGTGTCCCGTGATGTATGAACAAGAAAGATATTTAATTTCTGTGTGGTTGCTAGTATGTTGATGATGGTAATACGCAACCTTGATCATCATTAACCTCCCTAGCGGTAATCCCGAGCGTGACTCGGGGTTGTTTTTTTATGCTAGGATCGGTAACCCCGAGTCACGCTCGGGGTAGACATTGCAGAGCTCGCAGCGGAGTTTCCCTACCTTCTCCTGGCGATCCAGCGATGATGTCCTCTGCTGTGATCGCCAGCGAGACCTCCGGCGAGTGTCGGCGCTTTCGACCCCATCTGACTTCCTAGTTCCGTTCCCTGCGAGCCGCAGCGGCGCATGGGAGCGGAACTGGGCGGCAAATTCAAAAAGGTAAACACACAGTATACATACAGTATACTGTAATCTTGCAGATTACAGTACTGTATGTAATAATTACACACCCCCTTTGTCCCTAGTGGTCTGTCCAGTGTCCTGCATGCACTTTTATATAATAAAAATCGTTCTTTCTGCCTGTAAACTGGAGATTGTCCATAGCAACCAAAAAGTGTCCCTTTATGTCAAAAGTGGTTTTAGACCAGCTAGAAAGCAGCGATAATAAATTAGAATCACTCGCAGAATTGAGCGATAGCGATTTGTGGGGAAATTCGTCATCAAACACTAAATCTAATGACAGCGACAATTCTGCAACTGAGCAAATTTCAGTGTTTTTGATTTGATTACATTATTGAATATTTTTTATTATAATTAGATTACTATTTTTTATAATTTTTTATAGTTATTCATTATATTATAATTTATAATTTTGTGTTTCATATTTATCATACCCGGGATGTTTACTAGACTCTGGTTTGCTCAGGTTTAAGTAAGTAATTACTAAGAATCGCAGGCCTATAATACATAACACCAAATTTTCATGCAAAATAATTGTACCGCTTTTGGTACATAATTCCAGAAAGAATCATACCGCCAGGGAGGTTAAAGGAAATTAATTAAAAAAATATATATTTTTAAAGAGTTCAGTTAGAAAGTGAATGCCTTAATTATTACATGCCCTTGAAAATGGACTTTAATGCAAAATACTATCAGTAAATCCCACTACAAAAGCTCCAAATAGATATGAGGGCAGCCAGAGAATAAACTAAACAGTGCCAATTTCAAACTTATATATCAGTTTGGAGTAAAGTTGTCCATATTTTGCATATTTAGTGGTCATAAGTGGCAATATTTCTTTATGTCAACATTTTCTGCAAATATTTGTTTGTTTCTATTTGAAATCATACAGGTTAACGTGTTTTATTATTGAACTTTGCATAGATGAGAAGTTTTACTTTCCTCCCCCCTCATTAACACGATAATAGAATTAAAAAAAAAAAAGCCTGTTTTGGAGCTGTTCTGTTTTTCTGTTCTATAGCTACAGTGAAGTCAGTGAAACACAGAAACATGGTTACAATGTTTACAGTCTGCAGACCCCATTTACCAAGCAATTTGTATTAGCTAAAATAAGTCCACATTCAAAGTACATAAAGGGGGCATTCGGAGGCATTTCCCTTTGCAACATTCACCAGCTAGTTCTATGAATGCGGCCAATATTGCCAGTAAATATGAACAAATTAGTGAAAATTGAGACAGATGAATGTCTCTTGGTCAATGTCAATAGAACAGAAGATATAAAGGATGTGGAATTTCTGCTATTTTAATTTGAGTACACAGATTGGTAAAAAAAACTGTCTGCCCAAGGTTGCAGACGAGATGTGGCCCTAACTCTGGTACCTGGTGTGCTATGCTTATTCTTCATGCTTGCTTCAAGGAAATACTTAGCCAAGAGTCACCCATGCATATTTTGAAATGTAAAGTTGTTGTTTTTTTCTTTTTTAAATACATATGTAAAAAAAAAATAATGTGTTTGTTTTTTGTTATTTTTTACAATCTTTCCTTAAATTCTTCTGATTACAAGCATACCTAATAGTAAATTATATTTGTTATCCCTGAGAATGATATGCCGTATAGTTTCATTATATACTGCATGTGTATATTTATGTATTGTGACAGCAGGAAGGTAAAGTCACCTGGTTGCATCCAGGGGGGTAGATTTATTTCGCCCAGATTCAGGCTTTACGCCGACTTATACAACTAGGTGGAGAGTTGTATAAGGCTAGTGGGCTCATGGATGACTCATACCTCTAGGGAGAGGGCTGGGCGTCGTGCAGACAGGGAGTTGATGAGACCAGCTGAAGCTTGTCAGCTCATTTAGGCCTCTATAAGAACTCCCAGCTTCATTAGATGTTAGCTCATGCCTGGAACCAGACCTGTGTGGACTGTCTAGGGAGAGTGAACCCCTGTGCGGTGAGACAAAGCCTGTGTGGCTATTTGCTTGGACATTTAAAACCAGGGACTTAGGGACTAGGACAGCACTAGGCTGATCCCAGTTGTTAGTTAGGAAACCTGTATGTTTAGTCAGAGGTCAACTTGACCAGGATTTATTTTGGTTATGTTTCTTTTGCGTTGCTGTGTTTTGTCACTGTAAATAGAAAATAAACCGCACCTTTTTGATTTTGAAAACCACAACCTCCGTTTGCTGGGCCTGTTTTGTGTGGGGAGCCCATCCCGGGGGTCACACACACCCGCTGCCGAGCTAACCCCCTCACAGTTGGTGGAGAACCAGTGGCAGTTTTTTTTTAAGCCAGCATGGAGGAGATACTGAAACAGCTGGCTCTAGCAAATGCCAATCAACAGCAGACAAATGCAGGTTTGCAAAGGAGCCTTGCAGCCCAGCAGCAAGCTCATCAACAGAGCCTTGCAGCCCAGCAGCAAGCTCACCAACAGAGTCTGGAAGCTCAGCAACAAGCCCAGCAGCAATCTGAGGCCCGCTTCATAGACCTGTTACAGAAGCAAGAGCAGAGACTACAACAAATGGAAGCAGTAATGCAGCAACGTCCGCAGACCAGTGAGGAAAGCCGTCCCACTAATACCGCGTCCTTTGGGGTGAGTCGTTTATTGACAAAAATGACTGGAGAGGATGATCCAGAGGTATTTTTGACCACATTTGAAAGGACCGCTGAAAGAGAAAAGTGGCCTGAGGAGCAGTGGGCTGGACTGGTGGCTCCTCTGTTAACTGGTGAATCGCAGAAAGCTTACTATGACCTAGAGCCTAACCAAGCAAAAGACTATGTGATGCTAAAAGCTGAAATTTTGGCAAGGCTGGGTGTCACCCAGGCTGTCCGGGCTCAGCGTGTGCATAACTGGACTTTCCAGCTTGGAAAACCCCCCAGGTCTCAAATGTATGATCTCATTCACCTGAGCAGAAAGTGGCTACAGCCAGAGACTTTGTCCGCACCAAAGATTGTGGAACGTGTTGTAATGGATCGGTTTTTGAGAGCCCTTCCTACTGCCATCCAAAAGTGGGTAAGCCATGGAGACCCAGAGACGGCCGATGGTCTTGTGGATCGTGTGGAGAAATACTTGGCTACAGAGAACCTGACGGCCTCTTCCAGAGACACTCGGACTTTCCACCCTAAGACCAGACCATCCCCAGGGGCGGATAAGAGGATTCCAAGGGGTGAGGGTGGAGAGAGTGAGAGGGTGGGAGCTCTACCCCAAGTTTGGCGAGAACAGCCTGGGAAATCAGCGGCTCAAGAGGCGGCAAGAAGGATCGTTTGCTACCGCTGCCGGCAAGCGGGACATATTGCAGCCAATTGCCCGGTTGTGGAGGAACCCATGCAGTGTGACTTTCTGACGGGCAGACGTCAGTCGCTGTGTGCGACAGTCGCATGCACTGCCATTCGAGGAACTGAGAAACATTTATGCAAAATGTGTGTTAATGGTAGAAATGTTGTGGTATTGCTGGATTCAGGTAGCCTTGTGACCCTGATAAAGGCTGAGTTAGTTAAAACAGAGGTCTCTGGGAATAGCAAGGTAGCTGTTATTTGTGTGCATGGGGACACCCGAGAGTATCCAGTGACTACAGTGTGTTTCGAGACCCCCAAAGGTACCCTCTCTCATCCAGTGGGCTTAGTATCTCAGTTACCGCATGACGCCATTGTGGGAAGGGATTTTCCGAAGTTCTGGGAACTGTGGGATGATCCTGAGCCCCTCACTGGTGCCCCTATGTACCAGGAATGTGATAGCCAGAACTCCCCTGAGAGTGGTGAGGACTCTCCGGAATTTCCCTTATCAGTATTGGCAGGGGAGACTCAAGAAACTGGAGAGGAGCCCACCTCCTCAGACGAAAACCTACCGTCTGTGGAGTTTTCTGATCTTGAGGTTCACAGGGAAAACTTTGCCACAGAACAGTTGAAAGACCCCGCCCTAATAAAGGCACGGGAAAACTTAGTGAAAATAGATGGCGAGTTAGTGAACCCAGATAATACCTGCACTTACCCATACTTCAGCGTAGAGAAGGACCTACTGTATCGGGTGGCAAAAAGGGCAGAAGAAACCGTTGAGCAGCTTGTGGTGCCCAAACCTTACAGGAAGTTGGTGTTGGAGTTGGCCCATGGGCACATTCTTGGAGGTCATCTGGGGACAGAGAAAACCCGAGAGAGGGTATTACAGAGATTCTATTGGCCGGGGGTGATGAAGGACGTAGAAAATTATTGTTCCTCCTGCCCTGTGTGTCAGAGGTTGGCCCCGTTGCCACATTTCCGTAGCCCGCTGGTCCCTCTACCCATCATTGAGGTCCCGTTTGAGAGGATCGCCATGGATTTGGTAGGTCCTATAATCAAGTCCGCTAGGGGGCACCAGTACATATTAGTTATAATGGACTATGCCACCCGTTATCCAGAAGCGATCCCTCTCCGAAATACCTCGGCCAAAACCATAGCCAAAGAGCTATCTCTTGTTTTTAGCCGGGTGGGTATTTGTAAAGAACTGCTTACGGACCAAGGTACACCCTTTATGTCCCGGGTTATGAAAGAGCTGTGTAAATTGTTCAAAGTGACGCAATTGCGTACGTCTGTGTATCACCCCCAAACCGATGGGCTGGTTGAAAGATTCAACAAAACCCTAAAACAAATGTTGAAGAAAGTGGTGGATAGAGATGGAAAGGATTGGGACTGTTTACTTCCTTATTTGATGTTTGCTATTAGGGAGGTGCCCCAATCCTCTACGGGATTCTCCCCCTTTGAGTTACTGTATGGGAGACACCCAAGAGGGCTGTTGGATATTGCCAAGGAAACTTGGGAAAGTGAGAGTTCTCCCCACAGGAGTGTGATTGAGCATGTCGCCCTGATGCAAGATCAAATTGCACAGGTAATGCCCATCGTGAAGGAACATTTGGCCCAAGCGCAGTTGGCACAGCAGAGAGTGTACAACCGTGGAGCCAAGACCCGTACCTTTTCCCCGGGGGATAGGATATTGGTACTTGTCCCTACGGTTGAAAGTAAATTCCTTGCCAAATGACAAGGCCCCTACGAGATAATGGAAAAAGTGAGCGAAGTGAATTACAAGGTCAGACAACCAGGAAGGCGAAAGCCCGAACAGATCTATCACGTTAATCTGTTGAAAGCCTGGAGGGATAGAGAGTCCCTAGTCGCAGACACTTGGTCACCAGCTCAAACTGGTTGCGTGATTCCTGAGGTTGGAATAGCAGCCACCTTGTCACAACCCCAACAACAGGAGGTTAAGGAGTTTGTGCTTCGCAACAAGGAGGTATTCTCTGAGCTGCCGGGACAAACATCTGGGGTAGAGCATGACATCATTACCCCGCCCGGTGAAAGGGTGAAGTTAAAACCCTATCGGATTCCAGAGGCTCGACGGGAGGCAATACGGGAGGAAGTACAGAAAATGCTGAACTTAGGGGTGATAGAGGAGTCCCAAAGTGATTGGTCTAGTCCCATCGTGTTGGTGCCTAAACCGGATGGGAGCTGGCGATTTTGTAACGATTTTCGTCAGTTGAACAAAGTTACAAAATTTGACACCTACCCCATGCCACGTATAGATGAGTTGATCGACCGGCTGGGAACAGCCCGATACATGACGACTCTTGACCTCACAAAAGGGTATTGGCAAATCCCCCTGGCCAAGTCGGCCAAAGAGAAAACCGCATTTGTAACCCCAGACGGGGCGTTCCAATATAAAAGAATGCCGTTCGGGTTACAGAATGCGCCGGCCACATTCCAGCGGAAAATGGACCAGATGCTGAGGCCCCATCGGAAGTATGCTGCGGCTTACCTGGATGACGTAATTGTCCATAGCACAGATTGGGCCTCACATCTGCCAAAAGTGCAAGCAGTCCTGGACTCTGTTCGGGAAGCGGGGTTTACGGCTAACCCCAAGAAGTGTACCATTGGGCAGGAGGAGGCCAAATATCTTGGGTACACCATTGGGAGGGGAGTAATAAAACCCCAACTCAACAAAGTCGAGGCCATCCAGAGTTGGCCACGTCCCAACAGCAAGAAGCAGGTACGAGCCTTTCTGGGAATCGCTGGGTATTATCGGCGATTCATTCCCCACTTTGCTTCTAAGGCTGTGCCCCTAACCAACCTGACGAAGGGGAAAGGGTCGGTCATGATTAAATGGACCCCCGAGGCTGAGGCAGCATTCCAATTCTTGAAACAAGCCTTATGTAGCCAGCCAGTGTTGTACTCACCCGACTTCTCTAAAGACTTTGTCGTACAAAGTGATGCGTCAGATGTGGGGTTAGGAGCAGTATTGTCCCAGGTCTGGAACGGGGAAGAGCACCCAGTCATTTACCTCAGCAGGAAGTTGAAGTCCCATGAGGTAAATTACGCCACCGTTGAAAAGGAGTGTTTAGCGGTGAAGTGGGCTCTAGATTCCCTTCGGTACTACCTGCTAGGTAGGCACTTTGACATGGTTACGGATCACGCTCCGTTAAAGTGGATGGCTCAAAACAAGGAAACAAATAGAAGAGTGAATAGGTGGTTCCTGGCCCTCCAGGAATTCAACTTCACAGTAAAGCATCGCCCTGGCGTTCAAATGGGGAATGTGGATGCTTTGTCTCGAGTACATGAATGCCTGATTGCTGGTGTTCCAACCCCGAGGTTAAAACAAGAGGGGGGGGGTATGTGACAGCAGGAAGGTAAAGTCACCTGGTTGCATCCAGGGGGGTAGATATATTTCGCCCAGATTCAGGCTTTACGCCGACTTATACAACTAGGTGGAGAGTTGTATAAGGCTAGTGGGCTCATGGATGACTCATACCTCTAGGGAGAGGGCTGGGCGTCGTGCAGACAGGGAGTTGATGAGACCAGCTGAAGCTTGTCAGCTCATTTAGGCCTCTATAAGAACTCCCAGCTTCATTAGATGTTAGCTCATGCCTGGAACCAGACCTGTGTGGACTGTCTAGGGAGAGTGAACCCCTGTGCGGTGAGACAAAGCCTGTGTTGCTATTTGCTTGGACATTAAAAACCAGGGACTTAGGGACTAGGACAGCACTAGGCTGATCCCAGTTGTTAGTTAGGAAACCTGTATGTTTAGTCAGAGGTCAACTTGACCAGGATTTATTTTGGTTATGTTTCTTTTGCGTTGCTGTGTTTTGTCACTGTAAATAGAAAATAAACCGCACCTTTTTGATTTTGAAAACCACAACCTCCGTTTGCTGGGCCTGTTTTGTGTGGGGAGCCCATCCCGGGGGTCACACACACCCGCTGCCGAGCTAACCCCCTCACAGTATGTATGTATATGCTGTTACATTTTTATTTAAATATTAATTTCTATTTAACCAGCCCTCTCACCAATCCCAGTGAAATTCTGTATTGATGAGTGGCATGAAGAATCCGCAGCAGGCCTCTGCAGAGTTTGGCTCAAGGGGGGACAGTGCTCCACCTCTTATCACACTGCTGGATCTGCTTTGGATGTGATGAGAGCAGCTGCTGAACACCCAGAAGTGGCTGGCAGTGGATGCTCCCACACACGCTTGCAATGACTCTCTCTTTCAATTTGGCCATAGCACAGTCTAACACCGAGTCCCTGTTTGCAGTTCCAGGCTGTTGTGCCAAGGTGGCAATTCTGTCTCTCCCCAGCTTATTATTACTTCCCCCAGCATTCTGTACTCTTTCCCCAGCCGGCTGGGATTTGTAGTTCATAACAGTCCGACTGATGGTTAAGCTTGGTCCCCTGGACTACATATCCCAAGATGCTTTGCTCCACCCTTAGTTCTCATTCACCCTGACTTCAGGATGTGATGACATAGAGTCTGGGCTGAGCACTAGGAGAGGACAGTCTCACTGTAGCAATACTGCAGAATGTCTCCTGATAATGCAGCAAATATTAGCCAGCTCTTGGCTACATCTATATACGATTCACTGTTCTGATGCACAGTGCAGTTCCTGGCAACATCAGAATAGAAACAATATGTTGTCAAGCCCCATCCACATAACATAAGAACCTCGAAATAAAGGAGACCCTATTATGCAAATACCAAAATTTATCATGAAAAAACATATTTCAGTCTAGAAGCTAATATTTGATACTGTTACTGCCCACACTTTACTGTTGCTCTGTCACTGTGATAGATGGTTTCACTCACCAATCAATGCCAACTATTAAAGTGGTTGTAAACCCACTTATGCAACTTGCACCTACAGGTAAGCCTAGATTAAGGCTTACCTGTAGGTGCAAGAAATATCTCCTAAACCTACACGGTTTAGGAGATATTTGCAGAAAAAAACATGCACTGATGTGCATTCAGTCAGAATCCCCATTCACAAATCCGGCTTTGCCGGATTTGATGGCTCCCGCGCGCAGGCGCGGAGCGCCGTCTTCGCCGCTCCGGCCACCTATATCATAAATGGACCAAGACCACAGACAACCAATACTATGGTAAACTGATCACTGAACAGTCAGTGTTATAGAACATTGATCACCACTGTAATAAGTCAACGCTAACCACCAATATAAGGTGTCACTTACAACTGACCACTGCACTCCATAGTCCTGACTCTGGCATATGTTGTTAACAAATTACGCTTAACTCTATATTTTTTCATATTAATACCTGCGTTTTTTAATGTAAGAAAAAAAATAAATCAGATGAATTTAAGAACCTAATATTCAGTGTTTTGTAATTTCTTTGATTTTCCATGAAAAAATATTTTTTTAATAAAGAAAACCTATTATGGCTACTGCTCGGTATGTTTATTTTAAGTAATTATAGTATCATCTATTGAGCATGCCTAAGATGACTGACTGATGTTTCCTTTTAAAGCTTAGAAGTATGTTTGCATGCTCTGTTATTTTTTTATAACCAGTTGTTCACACTAACATACATAACAATTGCACCCATATTCTTAGTATCAAAAGGGAGTAAAAATAATTGCTTCACATGACTTGGAGGTTGACCTGTTGCCCAACCCACTGGAACCAGATGTTGTTTTCTTCAATAACGATTTGTTTTGAGACCATTAACTTTGGAATGTGAAAAGTCATTTGTGTAGCAATTCCACTAAATAAACTGAAAATAAATCAATTTATGTATTTTACATACATGGATTGCAAGCAATAGTTTGAGGAATAGCAGCTTGTTATGCTGTGAAATTTGCAACACAGGAAGAGAAAATGTCCATTGTTTGCTGATATTATAACACATACAGTACATATCACTGGGTGAGTTTCTCATTAAAGGTTTCATGTAAGTGCCTACAGTAAACCTGTGCTTAAACTGAACCTGTTGCCCATGCAGATCAAAGCATCAGGTTCAGTTTAACTGTTTCCATCTTCAGATGTATAGTAAATACACATTTTCTGTGTTTGGCCACCAGAGGCGCAGAGAAATACCAGCTGCTACTGGTTTTGCGAGTATGCGACTCACTGTCCTTGCTCCTTCATGACAGCATTTGTGCTTTGTGATTGGCTGCTCAGAACACAATCATATGGGGGTAGGAAAAACAGTCCCCATCCCCATGTAAGCTCCAAGTACAGGCAGTCCCCTAGTTACAAACATCCGACTTACAAATGACTCCTACTTACAAACGGGGGAAGACAACAGGAAGTGAGAGGAAATCTACCCCTAAGCAGGGAATATCACTCCTCTAGGATTTATTATGGGGGAAAAGGTACCTCCACCGATGCTTTATCATCAAGGCTTGTTTCCACAACAACCCAAAATTTTATAAATCCAATTGTCATTGGGACAGAAAGTGAGGTGAAATCTGAACAGGTGCACAGACAGCAAAACAAACATTACAGGGGTGTTAACCCTTCTCTATGCTATCCAAAAAGCTTAAAAATATTTTTTGGGCTGGAGCTACTCTTAAAAAATGTACTTGTTTCCGACTTACAAACAGATTGTACTTAAGAACAAACTTACAGACCCTATCTTGTTTGTAACCCGTGGACCGCCTGTAATAATTTGGAGATTGAGGTGGGTTTCCTCTCTTATGTCATGGTGTCTAGACAAACACAAATTTCAGGGAAGCAAAGAGAAGCAGAGTATGTGCAGCTGCGGAGGGCAGCAGTTACGTGAACCTTGCCCTTGTTTATTCGTTGAATATTTACTAGCTCACTATTGATATATAATGAACTTCTGCTGCTCGTGCCAAACAGATTCACCAGTTGCATTCAACCCCCTGGTAGGCAAGTCATACTGTATTATTTCCACCGGTTATTTATATTATGAATGTAATCATTTTCCTAGATCAGAAAATACATCACACATTTTGCCCATTTGCTACAGATGCATTGTACAACATTCTCTAGAATGAAAAGAGTGGAAATGTTGCTGGCAAATATTGGTAAATATCTAATGAATCAGAGTAAAGAAAGGCAGATGAATGGTTATGGAAAGATGGTTTTCCTGAATGTTACAAATTTTATGCCCAACATTCTGGCCCGATGAATCAATCAAGTTAATTTCTATCTCTAATACAATACAAGGGCAAACACTAGTTATATTTTAATAGATTTCATGGAATGCTTGGTATCTGTTGTTTTTTATAGGATATTTAGGATAATATATGATGGTCTTTTTTAAGTGCAGGTGCTGGAAAAAGGGCCAAATACTGTATTGTATAACCTGGTAAATACAGCACTGTGTATGAGCAAAATGTTTTTTTAGGACTGAATGCATCTCCTGCAACTTCACTGAAAATGTTCACAATGTTTTTATGCAGATATTTAGAATGTTGTTCTAAAATGTTATCTCATACTAAATGGTATTTGAGACTCTATTAGATACATTTATAGAGTCTTAGTGTTCTTGGCTTACAGTACTGCGGAGAATTTGGATGAACCAGACAACAACTTCTCAGACTCTAAGAAATCAAACCCAATTTTTGTTGCCAAGAGATTTTTCTCAGTATATGAATAGGGGACAGCTTCTGGGTTTGGGTATTAGCTCAGGATAGAAAAGGTGTAGTAAAGAACTTACCCACAAAAATATTGTATTCTACACCATAATATGCAGTGCATTCATTGCAGGAATCAAATCCAATCCATGCTATTATAGTCAGAGTAGAAAAAAGTTCCAACCAAATAGATATTTAATTTCTGTGTGGTTGCTAGTATGTTGATGATGGTAATACGCAACCTTGATCATCATAAAAGGAAATTAATTTAAAAAAATATTTTTTTAAAGAGTTCAGTTAGAAAGTTTCGACGTCAGTCATTCTCAAAGGTGTCGAAACGCGTCAGGTGATTGGCTGCTGCAAACGTCCACGTCACTTCCGGATCGGGGACAGAGTGGAGGAATGTACAGACAGTTCCCGTTACCACTGACCTGACATCTAGGAAGGCGATACACCTTCGCACATTGTTTTTATTCCACGGCAACAGGATCGCGTGCAGCATTGCATGTTCACTGCACAAAGGTCCTTTGTATTGCCATACATTTTCTGTTCTTTGTTTTTTTTGTCTATGCCTAAGTTTTTACCCCAATAAATCATTATTGATTTACACTATGGGAGCACATTTTTTTCTTTGAAACCTACTGAGGAGCGGACGTGGGGATCAGAGGAAGGAGAGAACCATCCATCCCCTCAGTGGGACCACAGCGGGAGGACAGCAAGCCGTGTAGTCCAGAACATCACCAGAAGATCATCTGGTTAACCCCTGAGACGCCCAATACCCTTGTAGGGGTGCTACTTTGTAGTAAGCGCAACTACAATGGGGGGGGGGGGGGGAGCACCAGAGTCACTTTAACCCGCTGTGGGATTGTATGAGCAGGAATTGCACCAAGTCACCTATTCTACTTAAGCTGTCTTTTGACCTGAATTATTTTTTTTCTCATATGTGGAACAGCAGCTGGTTGATTTATCAGGGTCGCTATACCTGACCCCAAGGGCAATCTGTGAAAATTGGAGGCCACTGATTGAATGTGAATTTCTACCTGCTCACATATTTAAACTTACTACCGGGACTGCTGTAACATTGGTTGTCTATTTATATGCTGAAATATTTAGCATTCTTTGTGAATTGGGTTTTCTGTTGAGGCTGTATGCCTCATATATGTGAATAACTGTAAGATTGGCTATAAACATAGTACATTGGATTGGAACACTATATCAGGAATATGATATCACATGCTAGCACTAGTTGAGCACTGAGTATCAACGATTATATGCACATTTTGTCAGTATCACTCAGCCTTGCACCTGTGGGTCCCCTCATCCATCAGGATTAGAGGTTTACCCCTAGGACTGGCTTCACTCCTGCAGATTTGAGTCCCTGCAAATGGGATGGGCCCATCTTTGCTGTTTTTCTTTTGAACACTTTATTACTTGTCACTTATTCTTTATCTACTAGCAGTGGCGGTGCATCCATAGAGGGCGCCGGAGCGCCGCCCCCTCTCGCTCCCGCACCGCCACTGAAAGACAATACACAGATTCATGCATTGCATGAATCTGTGTATTGTCACCGCTGCCGCGCTGCCCACTATACATATGGCCGGCCTCCTGGTGAGCGCCGGCCATATGAATTAGAGCGGCAGCCGGCGGTGGGTGTAACTTGGAAGTGCCTATCAGAGCCAGCGGCTCTGATAGGCTTTCCGAATACAGCTCTCACGCTGTATTCGGCTTCCAAAAACTCCTCCCAAGTACGCACGGGGGTGCGTTCCTGGAAGAAGACTGTGTGGAGGTTTCAGCCAATCAGGTTCACCGGATCTGGTTAACGGTAACCTGATTGGCTGAAGCGACATCGAGGGCGGGAGAACACATCGAGGACGGCCCGGACCGAGGAAGGTTAGTGCATGGCTGGGGGGGGGGACAGGCTGCATTTGGGGGACAAACTGGCTGAATATGGGGCACAAACTGGCTGAATATGGGGGACAAACTGGCTGAATATGGGGCACAAACTGGCTGCATTTGGGGGAAACTGGCTGAATATGGGGGACAAACTGGCTGAATATGGGGGGAACTGGCTGAATATGGGGGACAAACTGGCTCAATATGGGGGGAACTGGCTGAATATGGGGGACAAACTGGCTCAATATGGGGGGAACTGGCTGAATATGGGGGACAAACTGGCTGAATATGGGGGGAACTGGCTGAATATGGGGGACAAACTGGCTGAATATGGGGGGAACTGGCTGAATATGGGGGACAAACTGGCTGAATATGGGGGGAACTGGCTGAATATGGGGGACAAACTGGCTGAATATGGGGGGAACTGGCTGAATATGGGGGACAAACTGGCTGAATATGGGGGGAACTGGCTGAATATGGGGGACAAACTGGCTGCATTTGGGGGGAACTGGCTGTATATGGGGGACAAACTGGCTGCATTTGGGGGGAACTGGCTGTATATGGGGGACAAACTGGCTGCATTTGGGGGAAACTGGCTGTATGTGGGGACAAACTGGCTGTATATGGGGGCACACTGGCTATATATATGGGGACACACTGGCTGTATATGGGGGCACACTGGCTATATATATATATATATATATATGGGGGCACACTGGCTGTATATGGGGGCACACTGGCTGTATATATATGGGGGCACACTGGCTGTATATGGAAACAAACTGGCTGTATTTGAGGGGGCAAACTGGTGGCGTTTGGGCACAGTGGTTGCTTTTAATGGGCACAGTGGCGGCAATTGATTTTTTTTTTTTTCAGTTTGTTTGCGCCCCCCAAAAATTTTGAGCACCAGCCGCCACTGTCTACTAGGTTCTTATACCTTCAGTGTTTGCATTTCACTGGTTCAAACCTCACCTGTAATAGGCAGCGCCATCTCCCCTACACACTCACCATATTTTAAAGCTATGACTGATTGGTGTATATGCCCTGACAATAAACTTCTCTTATTTGCTCATGTTTTGTTATGTCTAATAATTAATTCCAAATAAAATGCTGTTGATCCTCCCAGACATCCATTGCTGTCCTGTGTCTTGTGTTACCCAAAGCAGTGTTTTTATCCCTACCCAGTTCAACTTTGGGAACTACAGAATACCACCCCACTATTTTATGGACATAAGGAGAGGGGAAAGTGTTCTGTACTCTAGGACATACAGTGCCTTGAAAAAGTATTCATACCCCCTGACATTTTCCACAAGTGGAAGGAAAATTATAATTGTTTTTCATTTTTTTTTTACAAATAAACATCTGAAAAGGGTAGAATGCATTTGTATTCAGCCCCTTTACACTGATACCCCTAACTAAAATTGCCTTCATAAGTTACCTAATTAGTAAATAGAGTCCACCTGTGTGTAATTTTAATCTCAGCACAAATACAGCTGTTCTGTGAAGCCCTCAGTGGTTTCTTAGAGAACCTTAGTGAACAAACAGCATCATGAAGGCCAAGGAACACACCAGACAGGTCAGGGATAAAGTTGTGGAGAAGTTTAAAGCAGAGTTAGGTTATAAAATAATATCCCAAGCTTTGAACATCTCACAGAGCACTGTTCAATCTATCATCCGAAAATGGAAGGAGTATGGCACAAGTGCAAACCTACCAAGACATGGCCATCTACCTATACTGACAGGCCTGGTAGGGAAAGCATTAATCAGCGAAGCAGCCAAGTGGCCCATGGTAACTCTGGAGAAGCTGCAGAGATCCACAGCTGCAGAGAATCTGTCCACAGGACAACCATTAGTCGTGCACTTCACAAATCTGGCCTTTATGGAAGAGTGTCAAGAAGAAAGTCATTGTTAAAAGAAAACTATAAAGAGTCCCATTTGCAGTTTGCGAGAAGCCACATAGGGGACACAAAAAACATATGGAAGAAGTTGCTCTGGTCATATGAGACCAATATTGAACTTTTTGGCCTAAAAGCAAAATGCTATGTGTGGCGGCTAACTAACACTGCACATCACCCTAAACACACCATCCCCACCGTGAAACATGGTGGTGGCAGCATCATGTTGTGGGGATGCTTTTCTTTAGTAGGGACAGGGAAGCTGGTCAGAGTTGATGGGAACATGGATGGAGCCAAATACAGGGCAATCTTTCAAGAGAACCTGTTAGAGTCTGCAGACAACTTGAGACTGGGGAGGAGGTTCACCTTCCAGCAGGGCAATGACCCTAAACATACAGCCAGAGCTACAATGGAATGGTTTAGATAAAAGCATATTCATGTGCTAGAATGGCCCAGTCAAAGTCCAAACCTAAATCCAATTGAGAATCTGTGACAAGACTTAAAATATTGCTGTTCACGGATGCTCTCTATCCAATCTGACAGAGCTTGAGCTATTTTGCTAAGAAGAATGGGCAAAAATGTCACTCTCTAGATGTGCAAAGCTGGTAGAGACATCCCAAAAAAGACTTGCAGCTGTAATTGCAGCGAAAGGTGGTTTTACAAAGAAGTAAGTCAGGGGGGCTAAATACAAACGCATGTCACAATTTTCAGATATTCATTTGTAAAAAAATTTGAAAACCATTTATAATTTTTCCTCCACTTCACAATTATGTGCCACTTTGTGTTGGTCTATCACATAAAATCTCAATAAATAACATTTAGGTTTTTGGTTGTAATATGACAAAATGTGGAATATTTCAAGGGGTGTGAATACTTTTTCAAGACACTGTACTTCTTACTCTAGAATGACAATGTTGCTCTTCCATAAATAAAGTACGATTTCATTTTGTCACCCTAAAACAGAAAGTGTGTTACTGGCAGAACCACCAGATTAAATAAAAGAGAAAAACCTGAAAATAGAAAACAAATGCAGCTGCCATATTTAAAGACCAATATGCAATATATTGAATATATGTTCTTAGACTACATTTTAAACCTTACTATTAAAGTGTGTGGAAACCAAAAGTATATTTTTCAGTATGTTTGGCATCATGCCTCACGAATGTGGTTTTCTTAAGCAAACCATTTTTTTGTGAATTATTATTATTATACAGGATTTACAGTATATAGCGTCAACAGTTTGTTCCACGCTTTACAAAATGAATCTGTTGTTCATTTTTTATACTAACAATTTTTTGCAGCAGCAGCATTTCCTAATACAGGTTGACAATGCTAAGCTGCTGCTTCATAATTAGCAGTAGAGTCAGCGAGTGCCATACATGTTCATTCATTTGGCCATTGGCTGGCCTATCAGGTCAGTACATGTCACCTGCATACCTGATAGGCAGTCAAACCCTCCTAAAGGAGCATGCATGGTACGCTGAAAAGCCTGCTGCTGATTTGGATTTTTTGTAAGAAACTATTCAACAGATTCACACACAGAAATGCATACGCTGAAAAACAGATTTCATGTTTGCATTCCCTTCAACATAATCTATATCACACAAGCCTCCACCAACTCCTTCTCAATGCCTGATCATTAGGGATGAGCTTCGAGTTCGAGTCAAACTCATGTTCGACTCGAACATTGCCTGTTCGTCCAATTTGGGGTGTTTGCGGCAAATTCAAAAAGCCGTGGAAGACCCTGTAAAAGTCTATGGGAGAAATCTAAAGTGCTAATTTTAAAGGCTTATATGCAAGTTATTGTCATAAAAAGGGTTTGGGGACCTGGGTCCTGCCCCAGGGGACATGTATCAATGCAAAAAGAAGTTTAAAAAACTGACGTTTTTTCGGGAGCAGTGATTTTAATAATGCTTAAAGTGAAACAATAAAAGTGAAATATTCCTTTAAATTTCGTACCTAGGGGGTGTGTATATTATGCCTGTAAAGTAGCGCTTGTTTCCCGTGCTTAGAACTGTCCCTGCACAAAGTGTCATTTCTGAAGGAAAAAAAGTAATTTAAAAGCACTCGCGGCTATAATGAATTGTCGGCTCCCGGCAATTCAGAGAAAAATCATTGATAAGAAAAAAAAATGCTTGGGGGTCCCCCCAAATTCAATTACCAGGCCCTTCAGGTCTGGTATGGATATTAAGGGGAACCCTGCGTCAAATTAAAAACAAAATGACGTGGGGTTCCCCCCAAATATCCATACTAGACCCTTCAGGTCTGGTATGGATTTTAAGGGGAACTCTACGCCAAATTGAAAAAAAAAATGGCGTGGAGTTCCCCCCAAAAATCCATACCAGACCCTTTATCCGAGCACGCAACCTGGCAGGCTGCAGGAAAAGAGGGGGGGGATGAGAGAGCGCCCCCCCTGAACCATACCAGGCCACATGCCCTCAACATGGGGAGGATGCTTTGGGGGTCTGTGACCCCTCAAAGCACCATGTGCCCATGTTGATGGGGACAAGGGCCTCATCCCCACAACCCTTGCCCAGTGGTTGTGGGGGTCTGCTAGGGTCTGCTAGGGGTCTGCTAGGGTCTGCTTATCGGAATATGGAAGACCCCTTTAACAAAGGGGACCCCCAGATCCCCCCATGTGAATTGGACCCCCACGCATTTTTTTTTTTTTTTATCAATTACTTTTCTCTGTATTGCCGGGAGCCGACAATTCATTATAGCCACGAGTGCTTTTAAATGACTTTTTTTCCTTCAGAAATTACATTTTGTGCAGGGACAGTTCTAAGCACGGGAAACAAGCGCTGCTTTACAGGCATACTGTAGACACCCCCAGGTACGAAATTTAAAGGAATATTTCACTTTTATTGTTTCACTTTAAGCATTATTAAAATCACTGCTCCCAAAAAACAGCCATTTTTAAAACTATTTTTTGCATTGATACATGTCCCCTCGGGCAGGACCCGGGTCCCCAAACACTTTTTATGACAATAACTTGCATATAAGCCTTTAAAACTAGCACTTTCGATTTTTCATGTTCGAGTCCCATAGACTTTAACGGTGTTCGGATGTTCGAACAAATTTATTGCCTGTTCGCATGTTCTGGTGCGAACCGAACTGGGGGGTGTTCGGCTCATCCCTACTGATCATCTAATTAATAAGAAAATTGAATCATCAAATGGTGGGAATTGTTTTCACATATATTCACTGATTGGCTGCCTGTTCCTAAAGTCACCCTTTGACCATGCATTTGAGTGTTATCAGTTATCGAATTTCAGGGATAACAGAGTTACTGGTAGACTAATGACAAAAAGCTTTGTCTTTTATCAGTTTAATTTAGGGGATTGGGCAGCAGGATTAAAAAACATTGTATTCCTTTCTAAAACTGACAGTAGAAAATTTCCTTCCCATAACCTTTACTAAGCATTTTTTGCAATAATTATAAATGTAATTTATTATACTTATATTCTGGAATAGAGGTTTATTTACTGAAAATTCATCCCTAGCTAAATTTCTAGTAGCCTTAAAAACTGCCTACCCTCAAATAAGGTGCTGCTGATGAATCCGCCTCTTATCTCCAAGCTGGAATATTTTCTTAATTGTGTATTAGTTCACAATCGAACAAGTAATATTCTACAAGTACTCCACGTGTCTTTAAGTGTGATCTCATTTTTTTTCTGCCTCCTGAGATTAGAATGTAATATATTTAAGGATAAGGATTCTTATGTAACGGTTGTTTCTACTCCATTAGATAATCCCGTTTTAGCATTTTCTTAGCATTTTCTACAGATGTCATGAGCTTTGCACTTTCACTCACATAAAATCCCCCAAAAGCAATAGGTGGACTTGAAAAGACACAGTGCCATAAGAACAACAGCCGCCTACACAAACTCGGTATGACTATAATTTATGGGTAACAGCAAAATGTAACTCATCTTCTTCCTAACAATGTACTAATAAAACACATTATGCATTTATCATAAAACATACCTTTACAAAAATGTATTAGAAATGAAATGTGAACTGCGAAATATGGCATTATCAACAGTAACAATGTATCCACAGAGAGCCCAAATAATTTTCTTAGCCTATGCTAGATAATACCTCTAGTATATAGTATAACAGCACTGTATAAAAAACATATGTGTATTATCTCTTTATATGAGTTAAATTACCTGAGTCCTAGATTAGTTGTCACAGGTCATCAGTTACAAATCTGCTAGCTGGACATGTCTACTAGTTTTAGGGCTTCAATACTTTCACTGACTCTTATGAACTGTTTCCAACTCCTCCCTACTCCCCCTTTCACTAGCAGACCCTCTCCAAGGCTGACATCATTCTGTACACACAGACACATGGACCCAGTATGGACTCCGGCTGCAAACTTAATCAGACCCAAAGTTTTCCCTAATTAACCTCCGGAATTTATGGTTTTAATATATCTTATAATATGTGCAGCATATGTGTGCAATGCATTATCCACCTGAGGCTTTGCACATCATTTTCAGATACCTTGGGGACTTTCTAAATTACACTATTCTTCATAAGCCACTACTAGTAATCCTACTATCAATCAATGGAACGTAAAGCTTAACTTTAGTTAAAGCAGTATAAAACCAAAAAGCAAACATTTATTATATGGCAGCTTACCAATTCTTATGCGATGGCTGCATTTGTTTTCTTTTTTAGGCTTTCTTTCTTCTATTTTCATTTGGTGATTTAGCCAGTAAGTCTGTTGTTTTTCAAAGGAACAAGATCTCTTCCATATGTATAAGTTTGCAGGGATGAGACAAATCAATTAAAGAGAAGTATGACAAAATCTTTTTTGGCTGTACTTCTCCTATAGATCACAGGAGTGCAGTTCATTCTGCACTCATGTGACCCATTTTCAGCTGACAGTGGGCTAAAGTCAAATCACAAACTTCTCTTTTAACACTTGCAGTGGTGCTTACAGCTTGTATTTATTCATGTAAAACCCCAGACTGACAATTTTGCTGTCTGATGTGCCCCCTTAGCTCATTCATCCAGAATGGAGGGACTGTAATACGGAAGGTGTGTTACTGGCTAGATTACCAGATGAAAACAGAGGGGAAAAAGCCTAAAAAAGAAAACTAATGCTGCCATCACATCTAATGATTGAGTTTAACACCACATTAAATGAAAGAAAAAAAAATCAGCACAAGGGACATAACTGCAGGGTTTATCAATCAACGATCATCTGGACCTGTCACAGGCACTCATTAAGATTTCCGGCTATGTCCGTCATTTCTGCCCCCCCCCCAATTCATAGAAGATGTACTATATTTTCCATCAATGAAAAAGCTCCCCATGAATGGAGGAGGTAGACCTTTTAGTTATCCAGCCATCCTCCATTTATAGAAGGAGCGGGCATATTCGTTACTCTTAAAGAGAGCCTGTGACAGGTCCAGCCACTTGTACAGTATTAACCACCACAGCACTGGCAGCTAATGGCTGCGGGGGTGTGGGGGAAAGCGGCAGAAGACTTTGGATTTCAATTAAGAGAGCAGCCAGCAGCACAAGGGACATTTCACATTACATGTGAGTATTATCCCCTGGACTGATTTTAAAAAAAATTTTTGTTAAACTGAGGCTTTAAACAATTAAAGTACACGCAATTCCAACATTTCTAATCTACCAGCACTTCTAAAATGTTAATCTGAGATGTAAAGATTTAGCAAATGGTTTAAAGAAGTAACTAAATGAATTTTAGAAGGCATGGCAAATGTAAGAACAGTCAAATACTTTACTGAGACCTGGCTGGTTCATAAACATTGTTCTAAAGGACTAACAATTTAAAGTGTGTCTAAAGCAAAAACATTATTATTATTTATTTATTTATTTAGTTTTGGATAAAGTGGAGAAGGATTAGCAAATCTGTCAAGTGTTTATTGCTGTTTTGTCCCCTACTAGGAAGAATCATCATCTCTATTTGTTCTAATAAACATTGTTACCGGGACTGAAAGTGAAGTCCAAAGTTCAGAGTAGTCACCAAAACAGAAATAGAGGGGAAGTTTTGTAATGAAACATTTCATTGTGGCTACAACTGTGTTAAAGAGGATTTTCCTCACTTTGGAAACATTTCTTGTCACATCCCCAAGATGACACTAACATGTGGAAAAAGTTCTTAGGTCCTTCAAGTTCAATGTGTAGTTCTGGTTCAGAGGGTAGCAATACAAAATCCTTTTGGAGACTACTGCCCATTTTGCCAAAAAGTCGTTTTGTTTCGAATTTGTTATTTAATGAATTTTCGACAAATTAGTTAATTCGTAAACATCCGAATTAACGAAAACTCGTTTAACAAATTTTTCAGAATATTCGTAAATTTGAATATTCGTAAATTAAAAATTTAAAAAATTTGAATATTCGAAAATCCGAAGACCCGAAAATTCGAAAACCTGAAATAATAACTATTAAATTAGTTACATAGTAGTTACGTAGTTACATAGTTAGTCAGGTTGAAAAAAGACACAAGTCCATCCAGTTCAACCATAAAAAAATAAAATAATAATATCATGCAATCCCATATACCCAATTCTATACCCACAGTTGATCCAGAGGAAGGCGAAAAACTCCAGCAGAGCATGATCCAATTTGCTACAGCAGGGGAAAAAAATCCTTCCTGATCCCCCGAGAGGCAATCGGATATTCCCCGGATCAACTTTACCTATAAATGTTAGTACCCAGTTATATTATGTACATTTAAGAAAGAATCAAGGCCTTTCTTAAAGCAATCTACTGAGCAATCTACTGAGCTGGCCAGAACCACCTCTGCAGGGAGTCTATTCCACATTTTCACAGCTCTTACTGTGAAGAAACCTTTCCTTATTTGAAGGTGAAATCTCTTTTCCTCTAGACGTAAAGAGTGCCCCCTTGTCCTTTGTGTTGACCGTAACTCAACACCAAGTTCACTATATGGACTCCTTATATATTTGTACATGTTGATCATATCCCCCTAATCTCTTCTTCTCAAGAGTGAATAAATTCAGTTCCTCTAATCTTTCCTCATAGCTGAGCTCCTCCATGCCTCTTATCAGTTTGGTTGCCCTTCTCTGCACTTTCTCCAGTTCCCCAATATCCTTTTTGAGAACTGGGGCCCAAAACTGAACTGCATATTCCAGATGAGGTCTTACTAATGATTTGTACAGGGGAAAAATGATATCTCTCTCTCTGGAGTCCATACCTCTCTTAATACAAGAAAAGACTTTGCTCGCTTTGGAAACCGCAGCTTGGCATTGCATGCTATTATTGAGCTTATGATCTACCAAAACCCCCAGATCCTTCTCCACTACGGATCCCCCCAGTTGTACTCCCCCTAGTATGTATGATGCAGTGCCGGCCGAAGACATTGTGCTGCCTGGTACCAAGAATGAAATGCTGCCCCCCCCCCCCCCCAAAAAAAAAAAAAAATCACGCCCACCAAAATGCCCCCACATCCATCATTTTATATCATGATAACTAAAGTGGACCTGTCATGGCTCTATAAAAAGGACCTGTTATGGCTCTATTCATGTATATAGGAGTATAAAGAGGACCTTCCATGGCTCTATACATGTATATAGAAGTATAATGAGGACCTGTCATGGCTCTATACATGTACCGTATTTTCCCCGTCTATAAGACGCCCCCATGTACAAGACGCCCCCCACTTTTCCAACCCAAAATTAAGAAATCAATATTTTACACATAGGTAAAACAGAACACATTTTTATTTAGTAATTACCGCAGGTAACGTTTAAATACTAGTATATTATGCAGGGGTTGTTCTTCCTGTTTTCTCCACTGTCTATCATACACTCTGCGGAGGCAAGTCCAAACTGTTTCTCTGCAGCTCTATTCCCACGCTCTTTTTTGCATAGCTGGCTACATTTGGTTTGATTTGGCAGAGTAAGACAATCACTTACTTTTATTATTTTCTGACATCTTGGTCCCAGAACACTCCGGTCCCTGTTGCATCTGTGCATCTCCACTTCCAACAGGATCGCATCTGCTCACTCTCCACCTCCACCCCCAGCTTTAGCTGACGTCAGTAACATACGGCTCATGATTGGAGAAAGCCACTTGACAAGCTATGGGCCGCGACGCACCTTCGCGGATGTCTCCCAGGCTGACCAAAAGTGTATAAGACGCTGTTCGATTTACAGGCTATTATTTTAGGAAAAAATAGCGTCTTATCCACGGAAAAATACGGTTTATAGAAATATAAAGAGGACCTGTCATGGCTCTATACATGTATGTAGGAGTATAAAGAGGACCTGTCATGGCTCTATACATGTATGTAGGAGTATAAAGAGGACCTGTCATGGCTATATACATGTATATAGAAGTATAAAGAGGACCTGCCATGGCTCTATACATGTATGTAGGAGTATAAAGAGGACCTGTCATGGCTCTACACATGTATATAGGAGTATAAAAGGACCTGTGCGTAGCCGGCGGCCGCGATGTCACCGGCCACACATAGTGGATTGTCACTTGTCACAACGTCACCTGCCACACGTTGCAGATTGTCACTTGCCACAACGTCACCTGCCACACATTGCGGATTGTCACTTGCCACAACGTCACCTGCCACACGTTGCAGATTGTCACTTGCTGTGTCCCAGAGTAAAGGCAGGCAGCAGAGAGCTAATGTAATCTCTCTGCTGCCCGCACAGTGGGGGCGGAACTGCAGTGATGCAGGGCGGGCAGTGAGAAATGATGTCATCTCTCTGCTCCCCCGCCCGCTGTTTGGCCAGCAAGCCCGCTCACTTGCTGACTGTCCCGCCCGCTGACTGTTCCTCTGTTCTGCCCGCATGCTCCATTCACCTTGGCCCAACGCCCAGGTGAATGGAGCGCGCGGGGAGCGGAGCGGGCTGGCTGGCGGGCGGGCGTCAATTTGCCTCACAGCGGAGCGGGCGGAACGGGTTAGCGACAATTTGCCTCACAGTGCAGAGTAGGGTTGCCACCTTTTCGTCAAGCCAAACCCGAACACATTAGCAGCACACGCCAATATATATTTTTTTTGTAGTACATTAAATTCATTACCTCTGTACAAAGCAATGCACAGCTATTTTTTTTTTTTATTTAGTATACCCTGTACATATATTTTTGTGATTAAATAAAATTTCTAATCATATGGAGTTAATCACAAGAGTCCCCCTTTATATCAGAGTCAACAGAGTTCTCCTTTAGATCTGAATCTGCAGAGTTCCCCTTTACATCTGAATGCACAGGGTTCTGCAGAAGAGGAGTGCAGAGGGTAAGATGGGGGCAGTATGTACAGGAGAGGAGTGCAGAGGGTATAATGGGGGCAGTATGCATAAGAGAGAAGTGTGGAGGGTATGATGGAGCAGTATGTATAGAAGAGGAGTTGAGAGGGTATGAGGGGGGCGGTTTGTACAGGAGAGGAGTGTGGAGGGTATGATGGGGCGGTATGTACAGGAGAGGAGTTTGGAGGGTATGAGGGGGTCAGTATGTACAGGAGAGGAGTGTGAAGGGTATGATAGGTGCAGTTAGTACAGGAGAGGAGTTCGGAGGGTATGATGGGTGCAGTTAGTACAGGGGAGGAGTTCGGAGGGTATGATGGGTGCGGTTAGTACAGGGGAGGGGTTCAGGGGGTATGATGGGTGCAGTTGGTACAGGAGAGGAGTTCGGAGGGTATGATGGGTGCAGTTAGTACAGGGGAGGAGTTCGGAGGGTATGATGGGTGCAGTTGGTACAGGAGAGGACTTCGGAGGGTATGGCGGTGGCAGAATGGGGAGGGATTTCTTGCTGTGTCTATGGGGTGACCAGGGAGTGATGTTGGGAAGATAGGGGAAGGAAAGTGACCATGAAATGATGGGGGGGGGGGGGTAGGAAGCAGCTCTGAGTGACGTCTGTATGAAGTGGTCTGGGGGGGTGATGCAAGCTGGGGGGGAGTTGGGGGCTGAGAAGTGGTCAGATAGCGATGTATATAATAAAAAAAAACTCATCCACTAAAAACATACAACAATAAATCATACAACAGTACTACAGATCTATGTAATGGAGCTCCCAGCACTCTGTATACCCAGATAATGTGAAGGTAATGTATGACCATTCATATAACCCTGTGGTATCCAGGCTCTGAGTCTGTACAATCAGAGGTGTGAACTCACCACATATATACAGGTTACATGAATGGTTATAAATGACTTCACATTATCTAGTCTGAACAATTGGATTGGAGGATGTTTGCACAGACTTTTCATGCTTAGAAGTGATCTGTCAAATGTGATCGGGCTGCTGCAGACCCCCCTCCCCCCCCCCCACACTCAAACTCACTATCTCCTCCGATTCTTCTGTCAACTTCTGTTAACCCTTCACTGCATCTCCTGAAGAAAAAACCACCTTGAAAGCAACTACTATCCACCCTAGAAAACTTCTCCCAGAAAAAATCAGCTCACCTCCTCCCTTCCTCTGGCCAGCCTGACAGGAGACAGTGAGCTCCGCCCCCCAGTTCTCACAACACTCCGCACTGGTGATTGGGGGGGGGGGAGGTTGAGTCAGAGATAACAGGGACCCCGCACTGCACGAGACTGGAGGGAGGGGGAAGAGACAGAAAGGAGTTTTTTAAATCCAGAACACACACCGCAGCCGCAGGCACAGTGTATTCTTTACAATGCCGCTGCTGCTGTTTCACAGTGAAAGGTGGAGTGGGGGAGAGGAACGGGCGGAATGGGATGGCGGGCAGGCGGCAATTTGCCGCCCCCCTAAAAGTGCCGCCTGGTACAATGGTACCATCGGGTCCCATGGTAGGGCCGGCCCTGGTATGATGCATTCATATTCTTATCCCCCAAGTGCATAACTTTACATTTATCAACATTAAACCTCATCTGCCACATAGTCGCCCAATTAGACAGAGCATTGAGGTCGGCTTGTAAATTGGCGACATCCTGTAAAGACGTTATTCCACTGCATAGCTTGGTGTCATCTGCAAAGACAGAAATGTTACTTTTGATCTCAGACCCAATAGCATTTATAAAGATATTAAAAAGTAAGGGTCCCAACACTGAACCTTGGGTCACACCACTGATAACCTCAGACCATTCCGAGTAAGAATCATTAACCACTACTCTCTGAATTCTGTGCTTTAGCCAGTTTTCTATCCATTTACAAACTGATATTTCCAATCCTGTAGACTTTACCTTACACATAAGCCGTGTGTGGGGAACTGTATCGAACGCTTTTGCAAAATCCAAGTATACCACGTCCACAGCCACCCCTCTGTCCAAGGTTTTACTTACCTCTTCATAAAAAGAAATCAGGTTTGTCTGACAACTTCTGTCTTTCATGAATCCATGCTGTCTGTTGCTTAAAATATATTTTTCCAGCAAGAACTCATCTATGTGGTCTTTTATTAATCTCTCCAGTATCTTCCGAACTATAGAAGTTAAACTAACAGGTATATAGTTACTTGGTAAAGACTTAATTCCCTTTTTAAATATAGGCACCACATTGGCCCTGCGCCAATCCAGTGGTACTATTCCTGTCATTAATGAGTCCCTAAAAATTAGATACAATGGCTTTGAAATTACAGAGCTCAATTCTTTTAGGATCCATGGGTGTATGCCATCTGGTCCAGGTGCTTTATCCACCTTTATTCTGTCTAAATATTGCTGGACCATATCACTTTTGAACCATTGTGGATTTGGGGCTGTGTCACTACCACCCCCATTTTGGACATGAGCTCCTCCATGCTCCTTTGTATACACAGAGCTGAAGAAAGTATTTAATAAATTAGCCTTCTCTTTGTCCCCATTCACACACTCTAGATCAGTGGTTCTCAACTCCAGTCCTCAGGACCCACTAACAGGCCAGGTTTGCAAGATAACTGAAATGCATCACAGGTGATATAATTTGCTGCTCAGGGATTGCAGGATTTTAGTCTGCATCTCCCCAAGGTAATACTTAAAATCTGGCCTGTTAGTGGGTCCTGAGGACAGGAGTTGAGAACCACTGCTCTAGATTATTTTGTAAAGGGCCTACATGCTCAGAGCTGACCTTTTTACTATTAATATATTTGAGGAATTTTTGGGGGTTTGCCCTACTATCTTTTGTAATCTGTCGTTCATTTTGAATTTTTGCATCCTTGATTTCCTTTTTACATATCCTGTTATATTCTTTGTAACATTTAAATGACACTAGGGTTCCCTCATTTTTATATTTTTTAAAAGCTCTTTTCTTGTAGTTTATAGCCTTTTTAACTCTGGCCGTGAGCCACATAGGTTTTATTTTTAGCCTTTTAAACTTATTGCCCATGGGAATGGGTTTTGAAAGGGAAGAGCCACTTAGGCCCCCTTTCCTCATGGAATCATGGCATTAACAGCAGAATAGGTAATAGATAGAGGTTAGCCAGGGTTGGTTAAGAAGGGTCAGATGGTACAGGGGCTATTAGTTCAGGAGGTTTGCTAAGGTTAAGGAAAAGGTGAGTTACAGGTGTGTTAACAGGATTGGTCGGTTAAGCCAGGTGAGGTAGAGGGTTCTGAAAAGGTGTTCAAGGAATTCAGGGATTGGTGGAAAGAGTCAGATGACATGGGAAGAATATTCTGGAGTCTGGTACCAGACTATTTAAAGGACAAGGAGGTATGGGTCAGCACCAGTTCCAGACTGAAGTTTACAAGGCGACTCCACGTCCGTGAAATCTGTGTCTGCAAGAATGGAGAACATGCTGAGGCTGCTATTGGAGAAAGCTGAGGCAGCGGGGAGCGAGGATTGGATCCAGCAATGCCTTTCCTTACCTGTGACTGATGCCAGAGAAGACATCAGCGCAAATTCCATGGAGGCTCCAGGTGCCAGCACCGTGGATGCACAGCCATAGCAGCCATGTCAGCCAGTGGAAGAGGAGGAGTGTCTGGCAGTAGTGATTCCAGAGGTCACAGCTCAGGTGGACGGCGGGAGTTGGAGGAAAAGCAAGAGGAAGCGGCCCTCAGGGAGGAGTTCAGGTTCAGCCACTCCCGCTACATGCGACAACAGAGGCATGGCGGCTTATCCAACCAGAAGTCGGAGTGGGAGTCGGAGCGGAGATCGCGGGCAATTTGAACGGAGACCTGTTCCTACAGAGCGGCAAGCTACAGCCCGGGCTAGTATGCCCATACACCAGTCGGAGGACCAGCGGGGCAGAGAAGTTCAGGGGGAGCAGGGTCTGGTCCCCCTTCAGGCAATGCAGCATGCAGGAAGTCGGATTCCGGTGAGATGTGCATCACCAGCAGCAACCCCTGGAACAAGCCATGCTCAGGGGGCAGAGGGTGAGTGTATGCCTGTGTCTCAGGTCTCAGCAGTGTCTTCTGCGTTAGAGCAGTTGATAGCTATGATGCAGGTACAAGTTAGTCAGCAAGTGAGGGCTGGAGGTGGTGACACTGGCATAGCAGGGGTTTGGGCAGCAGCTTCTGCCGACCCTAAGTCTATACCTCAGCCTTCCTTTGCGTTGTCTAATGTACATACCAATGACACTGTTCTAGATATTAATCATAATGTGTCAAAAGAATGCATGCCTTGTTTGCTTTCCCCCCTCGGTTTTCACCTGACAGCAGCTATTAAGGAGAAAATCTGGAAGGGGGAATATATTGACTTAAGCAGTATCCTTCTGCCTAACAGGGATTACTCCAAATATGACAGAAGGGATGAGAAATCTGAAGATGACAGGCGCAGGCCTTTGATTAAATCCTTTTATAGCTGTTGCGAGCCTTTACAATTTATGCCAGTGTGTTATGTGAAAAATTCCCCAGTAAAAGCTGCTTGCTATTTCAAAATATTGACATAATATTGGAGGGTTATAGAAGCTTTAGTGGCATGTCATGGTTGACTTATGACGAGGCATTTCGTCAGAAGTTGGCTATTCAACCATCACTTCAATGGGGTTCTAAGGATGTGGGCCTTTGGCTTAATTTATTTTTACCGCAAAGGCAGCCATTCTTGCGCCCCGCCACATTAGCCACACCTCCAAATTCGGCAGCCTCTAGTTATAAAAAGGGGTTATGTTTTGCATATAATAACTCCCATTGTAAATGGATGAAATCTTGTAGATACAGGCATGAATGTGCTTTTTGCTCAGGGAACCACCCAATTGTCAAGTGTTTTCGTAAGCTTCAAGCACAGCCCAAGGACAATTTTTCGAAAGGCAGCTACGCCAGTGATTCTTTCAAGAATGATTCCGTGGTTACAGGAGTACCCAAATCAGCAGATGGCATCGCTGCTAATTAATGGTTTTACAGTAGGTTTTCAGTTACCAAGTTTTGAAGGTGATGGGTGTTCAATAGTAAAAAAAATGAAAGTCAGTGGTAGAAGCACCTGGGTTGGTGAAGACAAAATTATTAAAGGAGGCGGAGGCGGGGAGAATGGAAGGCCCATTTAACCACCCTCTGTTTAAAAAATTTCGTATCTCTCCACTGGGCTTAATTCCAAAAAAAGAGCCGAATGAATTTCGGCTCATACATCACTTATCATTTCCTTTTGGCAGTTCACTGAATGACCAAATTGACACTGATTCAGTGTCAGTTTCATATGCATCATTTGATTCAGCGGTGGACACAATTCGTCCACTGGGGAAGGATGCATTATTGGCGAAAGCGGATATTAAGGCTGCATTTTGGCTTCTGCCACTTCATCCCAATTGTTTTAATTCTCTAGGTATCTGTTTTGAAAACCAATTTTATTTTGACAAAGCGTTACCTATGGGATGCTCGATTTCTTGTTTTTAATTTGAGGCATTCTCATCCTTTCTGGAATGGGTGGTAAGTATGGTTTCCAGGTCAAGTAATGTTATTCACTACCTGGATGACTTTTTGTTTTTAGGTCCTGCAAGCTCTGAGGTTTGCGCACAACTTTTAGCATCTTCTCAGTTAATATGTGCTTATTTTGGAGTACCATTGGCATCAGAAAAAACAATTGGACCTTCCACATGTATCAAAATTTTGGGAATCACTTTGGATACAGTTGCGATGGAATTCCGGTTGCCTAAAGAAAAGGTTGATCGGTTATCGCAGCTGTTAAAGTCATTCACTAAAAAGAAGAAGGTCACTGTGAAAGAGATGCAATCCCTTTTGGGTCAGTTAGCTTTTGCTACCAGTGTTTTGCCTATGGGCAGGGTTTTTTCTCGGAGACTTTACACTGCAATTTCAGGTAAAAAGAATCAGTCGATACACATTAGGCTAACGGTAGAAATAAAACAAGACTTAATGGTTTGGTCTCAGTTTCTGGAGCATTTCAATGGGAAAGCAATGTAGCAGCAGGATTTCGTATTGGACAGTGATTTCCAGCTGGCAACGGATGCGGCTGGCTCTGTCGGGTTTGGCACTATTTGGAAAAACCGTTGGTGTTCTGCCTCTTGGCCGGAAAGGTGGATCGCCATGGGTTATTGCAAAAATATTGTACTATTGGAATTATTTCCGATAGTTGTGTCATTGGAAATCTTGGGCCCTTGCTTTTCTAATAAGCGGATAGTAGTCAGTACTGATAACAAAGGCATTGCTTTTGCAATCAATACCCTACCCTCTAAATCACCTACACCCTTTTCCAAATTATTATGCCAATGATTTTTTTCTCATTTACCTAAATAATTGATGTAAACAACAGTCAGCATAATTCTCATGTTATCAACTATTAAGAGTACAATTCAAATTTTATTGAACAAACCTCCAAATGATAACAGTTTTTTTTTTCAAAATAAAAAACTTACAATGCACCGTTCCAAATTATTATGCACAGTAAGTTTCAAAACACTTTATAGGTTGTAAAGAACTAAAAATTTAATGTGTTGTGTTTGCAGCATATTTACTGAAATCAAACGCTATTTCAGTCAAACTTTGAACAACATTTTAACTTTTTAAACATTTTAACAGGTCACGTTACATTTTAACATAGGACCCCTTATTTGATAGCAGCTTCACAAGTCTTGCATCCATTGAACTTCTGAGTTTTTGGACAGTTTCTGCTTGAATTTGTTTGCAAGATGTCAGAATAGCCTCCCATAGCTGCTGTTTGGATGTAAACTGCCTCCCACTCTCATAGATATTTTGCTTGAGGATGCTCCAAAGGTTCTCAATAGGTTTGAGTTCAGGGCAGGATGGAGGCCACACCATGACTTTCTCTACTTTTATCCCCATAGCAGCCATTGATGCAGAGGTATTATTTGCAGCATGAGATGGTGCATTGTCATGCATGAAGATGATTTTATTACGGAAAGCATAGCTCTTCCTTCTGTACCAGGGAAGGAAGTGGTCAGTCAGGAACTCCACATACTTTGCAGAGGTCATCTTTACACCTTCGGGACCCTAAAGGGGGCAACCAGCTCTCTTCCCATGATTCCGGCCCAAAACATGACTCCACCACTGCATTGCTGACGTCGCAGCCTTGTTGGAAGAGGGTGGCCGTCCACCAACCATCCACTGCTCCATCCATCTGGACCATCCAGGGTTGCACGGCACTCATCAGTGAACAGGACTGTTTGAAAATTAGTCTTCAAGTACTTTTCTGCCCAATGCAGCCGTTTCTGCTTGTGAGCATTGGCTAGTGGTGGCCGAATGGAAGGTTTATGCACAGTTGCAAGACTCTAGAGGACTCTACACCTTGATGTCCGTGGGACTCCAGAAGCACCAGCAGCTTCAAATATCTATTTGCTGTTATGTAATGGTGTTTTAGCAGCTGCTCTCTTGATCCAATGCATGGATCTGGCAGAAATCTTCCTCAATGTGCCTTTATCTGCACGAAACCCATCTGTGCTCTGAATCAGCCACAAATCTCTTAATAGTGCGATGATCACGCTTAAGTTTTCGTGAAATATCTAATGTTTTCATACCTCGTCCAAGGCATTGAACTATTTCACTCTTTTCGGCAGTAGAGAGATCTTTTTTCTTCCCCATATTGCTTGAAAATGGTGCTCTGCTTAATAATGTGGAACACCCTCCTTTAGTAGTTTTTCCTTTAATTGGGCTCACCTGGCAATCTAATTATCACAGGTGTCCGAGATTGTTTTTAGTGATCAAAAGAGCCCTGAGACACAATGCCATCCATGAGTTAAACTGAAAAACAAAATATTTAATCTTTGTGACACTGAAATCGAATTTGCATAATAATTTGGAACAGGGTGTATGGTTGTGTCATATTTACGCCACCTGGTTTTTCTGTCTTTAAGATGGAACATTTGGTTGAAAGCAAGATATATTCCTGGTAAGAGTAATGTGATTGCTGACGCTCTCTCTCGCCTGCAGATGGAGACGTTTTTAGAGTCACTATCTCAGGCAGAGCGGATGGGATCACCTTGCCCTTCCCATTTGTGGGAGCTGATTTAATTTTACAAAACATCAAGAACTCAGTGGCCGCTTCTACATGGAAAAATTATGCTTCTTTGTGGCTGGTATGGTCAAAGTTTTTAGTGTCAATGCACCTATCGGTGGCGGATCATTCCGAACAGTTGGTGTTATTATTCCTGCAGAATTTAATTCAGCAGGAATATTCTTGGTCTCACATAAGTAAGACTTTGTCGGGGATTTCGTTCTTCTTGCGCCTTTACAGCTTGCCTCCTTGTCACAGTTTTTTCTCTGTGAGGCAGGTTTTAAAGGGTTATAGAAAAGGTAACTTCAGAAAGGATATTCGGGCACCTATTACCCCTGCCATTTTGAGTAAACTTGGTGCAGTTACATCACTAATTTGCTCGTCCAGTTTTGAATCTCTCCTATTTAATGCTGTTTTTTCAATGACATTTTTTGGAGCATTTAGAATTTCAGAGATCCTTCCTTCCACGAGGGCAGGATCTTTTGGTCTTTTATTGTCAAATATAGTGGTATTGGAGGAGGGGTTAAAAATGTTCCTGGGTTCTAGTAAAACTGATCTTTTCGGTGTGGGGGAGTGGGTTCAATTACGGAAGTGTCCTACGGAAAGCATTTGTCCGGTGGCGGCTTTTCATGCATATATGGAGGTTCACACAGTGGTTGCTGACCGACTGTTTGTTCATGTCAGCGGTGCCCCTTTAACTGTATACCAATTTTCAGCAGTGCTTAAAAAATGCTTAGCACATCTGAAGTTGGATCATTTAAAGTTAACTATTCACTCATTTAGAATTGGTGTGGCTACCGAAGCCGCTAGAATTGGGCTGGAGGAAAGCACCATTAAGAGAATAGGTCGGTAGAAGTCAGATGCTTATAAATTGTACATTCCTCCTTATTAACTGATTGTTTTGTTTCAGGTCCACGCCGTACAGTTTGGATTGTAGGGCATTCTTTTGTGTTTTGGGCACAGAAGCGAACGGCAAATAGAGTTTATTCAGAAAATTTGGGCCTGGATCCTTCAGCTTTTCAAATCCAGTGGTTTGGACGTAGGGGTATGTTGTAGGAAGATTTGGTTTTCGAACTAGGTAGATTATTTGCAGAGTATGAGGCACCAGATATTATGATATTGCACATTGGGGGTAATGATATTGGTAAAAGAAAGACTTTTGATCTTAACTCGGATAGGAAGGATACACTAAAATTTTTGAATTCAGTATCGCCCAACACAGTACTAGTAGTTTCAGAAATTATACCACGTTTACGCTGGTTAGAATCTCTGGTATTCAAGCCACTTGACAAAGTACGGAAACGCATAAACAGAGCATTGGAGAAGTTTCTTACTCCTGATTTGGGCATATCCTTTCGGCATATCGAGTTAGAAGGTGGGATACAAGGATTGTACAGGAATGACGGGATTCATTTATCAGATATAGGGTTGGATATTTTTAATCTAGATATGCAAACATGCATAGAGACGGCCGCGGTCTGGGGGTATGGGGGCAGGAGGGTGACTGTTAGCCCTCCTGTCGTAAGTAAAGGTTAATTCGAATATTGAAGCAACTCGAGTCTCAGAGGCTGGGCTGAATATGGTGTTTGGTGAGAATATTTGGTTTAGAGTTGGTAATTTTTATGCAGAATTTTGAAGTGACAGTTATTGATTAAAAAAACAATAAATCGGGCCGTGGCCAATACTATTCCAAAAAACAATTAAAGTAAATCGTTTGTGACTAATGGAAACATGTGAAAGTTAAATAAAATGTTTATTGTTAAATTTCAATAGTGGTGTGGTAATTTCTCAATGCATGTTGTGTGGTTTGCATGATGCCTGTGATCCCATATACTTTGCAGTGAGTTCACAAACAGTCTTTTTGAAGAATTTCCATTTCTGTTCTGTGCCCATTTATGCCAATATTCCCTCCCAGTCTAAGTCTTGGAGAGCAGCCCTCATCCTTGGAAAATTTGCTCTCTTGAAATTAAGTGTTTTATCTTTCCCGTATGTGATTTTTGCTTACAGCTAACATCAAATGAAATCATGTTATGGTCACTGTTACCCAGGTGTTCCTTTATCTGGACATTAGTAATACGCTCTGCATGGTTTGAGATTATCGGGTCCAACAGAGCATCATTCCTAGTTGGGGGCCTCAATAAACTGGACCATAAAATTGTCCTGCAATAGGTATATACATTTTTGCCCTTTTACTGTCCCAGCAGTGCCATTACTCCAGTCAATTTCTGGGTAGTTAAAATCTCCAATTATTATCACCGTCCCAGCCCTTGCAGCCCTTTCCATCTGTGCAAGGAGCTGAGTCTCCACCTCCTCATTAACATTGGGTGGTCTATAGCAAACTTCAATAATTAACTTTGAACTACGCACATCTGTATGCAGTTCCACCCATAATGCTTCAGACTCATCCCACTCTCCATCCACCTGTGTTAGTCTCCTGCCGAAAGGGGAGAGATGTAACGGGAGGGCCCGGGGAACCCAGAATCCCTTAGAAAGTATGAGATACCCTTGCTTCAGCTTCCCCAATGCCTCTTATGTGTAAACCACCCTGTGTCCCTACTTGGGGCACAGGGTGAAGGAAAACCCCACTATGATCTGTGCTAATCAGATTCAATGCTGTATATATATTGTATATAGATTGGATGTATACTGTGTGTGGGGGTTGTGTAATCATTGCTGTGATGAGGTGGGGGGTGATTTACATTCTACTGTCTAGTGTGGCTTGTGGTAATTAAGTCTGTAATTATAGGTATTGTCCTCTGGCAGCCAGACAGGCTGGAGGAACACAAAAGGTCTTGCATAATCCTTTAAACTGAAATGTGGATTGGATAGGGATTGGGAGACAGAAAGGGCATGTGTCTGAGCCATTCACTGTAGTTAATTGGCTCATGTAAATTGGGTCTGGTCAGAGGTGTATGATGAGAGGAGGGTCAGAAGCTTCTCTCTGTGGATATAAAAGTTGTAATGTTTTGCAATAATAAAGTCAGTTCATTTTTGGGAAGATACAGAGCGTGTTGTCTAGTTCTTCTGGAAGGATCGCCTGACTGTGGACCGTCGGTAGTGGATGTGTGTCCAGGAGAGGGAAGATATCTATACGGCGTTACCCCCTTTCAGATTTGGGGTGCCGTTACAGTTATTATTTCGAATTTTCAGATTTTTGTTCTTTCGAATTTACGTATTTTCGAATTTTCGTATTTTAGAACTTACAAATTGTCTAATTTACGAATTGCGATCATAATGAATGACCCAAAAAACGAAAAAAAAAAAAAAACAAATGAAGCGAAAACCAACAAATTTTTCAGCAGTGCACATGTCTACCAAAAAGGACATGTAGAGCAAATTCTATCATGACACCAAGACCTTTAGTAAGTAAAACATTGGCTATTATTTATAAAAAGAAAACAATAAATAATACATTTTCATACCGTGCTCCTAATCATAAACAAACCATGTGCAAAACAACATATGTAAAAGTGCTAAATGCTGTTAAAGAGGAAGTAAAGGCAAAAAAAACCCCCCTGCAAGACAAAGGCATAATGAGCTAGTATGCATAGCATACTAGCTCATTATGTAATACTCACCTCCGATCAAAGCCCCCACAGCCATCCTTGTACACCGCTTGGGCAGCTGACATCTTTCCCGGGGGGTTACTTCCAGGTATCACGGCTCCGGCGCTGTGATTTGCCAGAGCCGCGATGACATCACTTCCGGGCATGCGCGCGGGAGCCGCCAGTCACGGCACAGCCTCCTTTAGGAAAGGCACGATCGCCGTTGCAAAAGTGCTCCTGTGATTTTAGTAAATATCTCCTAAACCGTAGAGGTTTAGGAGATATTTCAAGCACCTACAGGTAAGCCTTAATCTAGGCTTACCTGTAGGTTAAAGTGGTTGTAAAGGGTTTACAACCACTTTAATGAATGTTATATATAAAATGTCCATACGCCGCCACCAGATGTCTCCAATCAAGTGAGAGTGAAGTATATCTTCTTAAAAGTTCATGTGTAGAAAAAACAAATGTGCCTTCTTTCATCAGCCCCTAGGTAAACATCCTACTCACCAGACATATATGACAGTGACACCCAGCACAGGTAGTCATAATAAGCAGTGCAACAAAGATGTATCCTCCAGTGAAACGGCCCAGAATGATGTACGCCCGCTGGGCGAGGGTATAGTCAATCAAATATCAAGGAGAAAAGAAAGATCCTCATAGTGCAGTAGGTAACTTTTATTTTTTCAGCAGTAAAAATATCACTTACAATGTAGGAAATCTTTAACCACTTAAGCCCCGGACCATTTGGTAGCTAAAGGACCAGAGGTGAATTCAGAATTTTGCACTGCGCTGCTTTAACTGTAAATTGTGCGGGCATGCAATGTTGTACCCAAACAAAATTTGCGTCCTTTTCTTCCCACAAATAGAGCTTTCTTTTAATGGTATTTGATTGCCTCTGCGATTTTTATTTTTTGCGATATAAACGGAAAAAGACCGAAAATTTTGAAAAAAAATGATATTTTCTACTTTTTGTTATAAGAAAAATCGAATAAACTCAATTGTAGTCATACATTTAGGCCAAAATATATTCAGCCACATGTCTTTAGTAAAAAAAATGTCAATATGCGTATATTTATTGGTTTGCGCAAAAGTTATAGCGTCTACAAACTAGGGTACATTTTCTGGAATTTACACAGCTTTTAATTTATGACTGCCTATCTCAATTCTTGAGGTGCTAAAATGGCAGGGCAGTACAAAACCCCCCAAATGACCCCATTTCGGAAAGTAGACACCCCAAGGAAATTGCTGAGAGGCATGTTGAGCCCATTGAATATTTTTTTTTTGTCCCAAGTGATTGAATAATGACAAAAAAAAAAAAAATTACAAAAAGTTGTCACTAAATGATATATTGCTCACACATGCCATGGTTATATGTGGAATTGCACCCCAAAATACATTCTGCTGCTTCTCCTGAGTACGGGGATACCACATGTGTGGGACTTTTTAGGAGCCTAGCCACGTACGGGACCCCGGAAACCAAGCACCGCCTTCAGGATTTCTAAGGGCGCAAATATTTGATTTCACTCCTCACTACCTATCACAGTTTCGAAGGCCATAAAATGCCAAAATAGCACAAAACCCCCCCAAATGACCCCATTTTGGAAAGTAGACACCCCAAGCTATTTACTGAGAGGCATGATTAGTCCATGGAATATTTTATATTTTGCCACAAGTTGCGGGAATATGACAAACTTTATTTTTTTCGCACAAAGTTGTCACTAAATGATATATTGCTCACACATGCCATGGGCATATGTGAAATTACACCCCAAAATACATTCTGCTGCTTCTCCTGAGTACGGGGATACCACATGTGTGGGACTTTTTGGGAGCCTAGTCGCGTACGGGACCCCAAAAACCAAGCACCGCCTTCAAGGTTTCCAAGGGCATAAATTTTGGATTTCACTCCTCACTACCTATCTCTACCTATCACAGTTTTGAAGGCCATAAAATGCCAAGATGGCACAAAACCCGCCCCCCAAATGACCCCATTTTGGAAAGTAGACACCTCAAGCTATTTGCTGAGAGGCATGTTGAGCCCATTGAATATTTTTTTTTTGTCCCAAATGATTGAATAATGACAAAAAGAAAAAAAAAAGAAAAAATTTACAAAAAGTTGTCACTAAATGATATATTGCTCACACATGTCATGGTTATATGTGGAATTGCACCCCAAAATAGCACAAAACCCCCCCAAATGACCCCATTTTGGAAAGTAGACACCCCAAGCTATTTACTGAGAGGCATGATTAGTCCATGGAATATTTTATATTTTGCCACAAGTTGCGGGAATATGACAAACTTTATTTTTTTTTGCACAAAGTTGTCACTTAATGATATATTGCTCACACATGCCATGGGCATATGTGAAATTACACCCCAAAATACATTCTGCTGCTTCTCCTGAGTACGGGGATACCACATGTGTGGGACTTTTTGGGAGCCTAGTCGCGTACGGGACCCCAAAAACCAAGCACCGCCTTCAGGATTTCTAAGGGCGTAAATTTTTGATTTCACTCCTCACTACCTATCACAGTTTCGAAGGCCATAAAATGCCAAAATAGCACAAAACCCCCCCAAATGAACCCATTTTGGAAAGTAGACACCCCAAGCTATTTACTGAGAGGCATGTTCAGTCCATGGAATATTTTATATTTTGCCACAAGTTGCGGGAATATGACAAACTTTGTTTTTTTTGCACAAAGTTGTCACTAAATGATATATTGCTCACACATGCCAAAGGCATATGTGAAATTACACCCCAAAATACATTCTGCTGCTTCTCCTGAGTACGGGGATACCACATGTGTGGGACTTTTTGGGAGCCTAGCCGCGTACGGGACCCCAAAAACCAAGCACCGCCTTCAAGGTTTCTAAGGGCATAAATTTTTGATTTCACTCCTCACTACCTATCACAGTTTTGAAGGCCATAAAATGCCAAGATAGCACAAAACCCCCAAAAATGACCCCATTTTGGAAAGTAGACACCCCAAGGAAATTGCTGAGAGGCATGTTGAGCCCATTGAATATTTTTTTTTTGTCCCAAGTGATTGAATAATGACAAAAAGAAAAAAAAAATTTACAAAAAGTTGTCACTAAATGATATATTGCTCAAACATGCCATGGTTATATGCGGAATTGCACCCCAAAATACATTTGGCTGCTTCTCCTGAGTACGGGGATACCACATGTGTGGGACTTTTTGACAGCCTAGCCGCATACGGGCCCCCGAAAACCAAGCACCGCTTTCAGGATTTCTAAGGGCACAAATTTTTGATTTCACTCCTCACTACCTATCACAGTTTTGAAGGCCATAAAATGCCAAGATAGCCCAAAATCCCCACAAATGACCCCATTTTGGAAAGTAGACACCCCAAGCTATTTGCCGAAAGGCATGGTGAGTATTTTACAGCTCTCATTTGTTTTTGAAAATGAAGAAAGACATATTTTTTTTTTTCTTTTTTCAATTTTTAAAACTTTGTGACAAAAAGCGAGATCTGCAAAATACTCAACATACCTCTCAGCAAATAGCTTGGGGTGTCTACTTTCCAAAATGGGGTCATTTGGGGGGGTTTTGTGCCATGTGGGCATTCCATGGCCCACGAAACTGTGGTAGGCAGTGAGGAGTGAAATCAAAAATTTACACCCATAGAAATCCTGAAGGCGGTGCTTGGTTTTCGGGGTCCTGTACGCGGCTAGGCTCCCAAAATGTCTCACACATGTGGTATCCCCGTACTCAGGAGAAGCAACAGAATGTATTTTGGGGTGCAATTCCACATATAACCATGGCATGTTTGAGCAATATATAATTTAGTGACAACTTTTTGTACATTTTTTTTTTTCTTTTTGTCATTATTCAATCACTTGGGACAAAAAAAAAAAATATTCAATGGGCTCAACATGCCTCTCAGCAAATAGCTTGAGGTGTCTACTTTCCAAAATGGGGTCATTTGGGGGGGGGGTTTTGAACTGTCCTGGCATTTTATGCACAACATTAGGAAGCTTATGTCACACATCATCCACTCTTCTAACCACTTGAAGACAAAGCCCTTTCTGACACTTTTTGTTTACATGAAAACATTTTTTTTTTGCAAGAAAATTATGTTGAACCCCCAAACATTATATATATTTTTAAAGCAAAGGCCCTACAGATTAAAATAGTGGGTGTTGCATTTTTTTTTTCCACACAGTATTTGCGCAGCGATTTTTCAAACGCATTTTTTGGCGGAAAAACACACTTTTTTTATTTTTAATGCACTAAAAAACACTATATTGCCCAAATGTTTAATGAAATAAAAAAGATGATCTTAGGCCGAGTACATGGATACCAAACACGACATGCTTTAAAATTGCGCACAAACGCGCAGCGGCGAGAAACTACATTAATTTTTAAAAGCATTTAAAAGCCTTTACAGTTTACCACGTTAGATTTACAGAGGAGGTCTACTGCTACAATTACTGCCCTCGATCTGACCTTCGCGGTGATACCTCACATGCATGATGCAATTGCTGTTTACATATGACGCTAGACCGACGCTTGCGTTCGCCTTTGCGCAAGAGCAGGGGGGGACAGCGGTGCTTTTTTTTTTTTTTTTATTATTTATTTTGCTTTTTTTTTTTTTTTTAAACTGTTCCTTCCATATTTTTTTTTTTTTTTATCATTTTTATTGTTATCTCAGGGAATGTAAATATCCCCTATGATAGCAATAAGTAGTGACAGGTACTCTTTTTTTGAAACAAAATGGGGGGTTAGACCCTAGATCTTTCCTCTGCCCTCAAAGCATCTGACCACACCAAGATCGGTGTGATAAAATGCTTTCCCAATTTCCCAATTGCGCTGTTTATATCCGGGGGGGGTGCATTCCCTCCCACTGCTTGTAAAAGCAGTCTAGAGGCTAATTATCTGCTAGAATTGCGTTTACATGAAAGCCGGCCACTGGCTAAAAAGAATGATACCAAGATGATACCTAAACCTGCAGGCATCATTCTGGTATAAACATTCAAAGTCCAGCAACATACCAGTACGTTGCTGGTCCTTGTTGGACATGTATTGTAATCTTTTTTTTCATGCAGCCTGTTGGCTGAACGAAAAAAAGAGATTGATCGGTGGGTATGCCCACCATTAGAATACCTCCCTTCATCCACCCACTTCTAATGATGGGCATATATGCCGAAGCATGGGGGCATCCTCCCGCAAAAAAGTTATGCCGCGTACACACGGTCGGACTTTTCCACGGGCAAGCCTTCGTCGGAATTTCGACCCTATGTACGCGGCATAAAAGGTTATGCCGCGTACACACGGTCGAACTTTTCCACGGGCAAGCCTCCGTCGGAATTTCGACCGTATATACGTGGCATTAGGAGCAAAATCGCTCCTCCGCCCCTGCTGCCCCCATGCTTCGGCATATATGCTCTTTTTTTAACTGTGGTGGTGAAATCACCTCCTACAGCGTTGGAGTCACGGCTTTATGTATCGTGGGAGCAAACGCTGTTGCTGTCAAGATAAATAAATCTGCGATGCAACTGAATGGCGTACCTGCTAAGCAAATGATGGTTAACATTAAAACAAAGTAACATTACAGTACAACAGTAAGACCTTACCATACCATACCTGCAAAGCAAATACCAAAACAAAACCTAGTAAAAAATAAAACATTTTTGTAACGCAACCTGTGCCTAAAATATATATATGCCGAAGCATGGGGGCATCCTCCCGCAAAAAAGTTATGCCGCGTACACACGGTTGGACTTTTCCACGGGCAGGCCTTTGTCGAAATTTCGACCGTATGTACGCGGCATAAAAGGTTATGCCGCGTACACACGGTCGAACTTTTCCACGGGCAAGCCTCCGTCGGAATTTCGACCGTATATACGTGGCATTAGGAGCAAAATCGCTCCTCCGCCCCTGCTGCCCCCATGCTTCGGCATATATGCTCTTTTTTTAACTGTGGTGGTGAAATCACCTCCTACAGCGTTGGAGTCACGGCTTTATGTATCGTGGGAGCAAACGCTGTTGCTGTCAGGATAAATAAATCTGTGATGCAACTGAATGGCGTACCTGCTAAGCAAATGATGGTTAACATTAAAACAAAGTAACATTACAGTACAACAGTAAGACCTTACCATACCATACCTGCAAAGCAAATACCAAAACAAAACCTAGTAAAAAATAAAACATTTTTTTTAACGCAACCTGTGCCTAAAATATATATATGCCGAAGCATGGGGGCATCCTCCCGCAAAAAAGTTATGCCGCGTACACACGGTCGGACTTTTCCACGGGCAAGCCTTTGTCGAAATTTCGACCGTATGTACGCGGCATAAAAGGTTATGCCGCGTACACACGGTCAAACTTTTCCACGGGCAAGCCTCCGTCGGAATTTCGACCGTATATACGCGGCATTAGGAGCAAAATCGCTCCTCCGCCCCTGCTGCCCCCATGCTTCGGCATATATGCTCTTTTTTTTAACTGTGGTGGTGAAATCACCTCCTACAGCACTGGAGTCACAGCTTTATGTATCGTGGGAGCAAACGCTGTTGCTGTCAAGATAAATAATTCCGCGCTGCAGTTGAATGGCGCACCTGAAAACAAAAAATTACATACCTGAAAAGCAAACATGATAAAACATTGCAGAATGGAATACAGTAAAAAAGAGCAGAACAATAGAGAGAAAATAGAGAGAGAGAGAGAGAGAGAGAACAATAAAACGACAACTATTTTTTTTTTATTTTTTTTTTATTTTTTTTTTGTGTTTTTGTTTTTTAAGTTTTTTTTTTCTTTTTTACACTTTTTTTTTTAAACTTTAACAACTGTAATGGTTCGGGTCTCTCAAAATGTAATGGCATCTTGGGAGACCCTGTGTAATGCCGCGTACACACGACCGCTTTTCTCGACGAGAAAAACGGCATTTTTTTTTCCCCCGAGAAAAACGATCGTCTGTGGGCTTTATGTTGTTTTTCTCGTCGAGAAAAACGGCATAAAAAGCGACGTGAAAAATTAGAACATGTTCTGAATTTTCTCGTCGTTATTTCCAGCATTTTTTTCCACGGCAGTTTTCCCATAGGGAAACACTGCCGCGGAGCCCACAGATGGACGTTTTTCTCGTCAAGAGAAAAAATGACGGGAAAAACGACCGTGTGTAGGGAACCTAGCGGTTCCCTCGTTTTTCCTGTCATTATTCACGGCGGTTTTTTAACTGCCGTGAATAATGATCGTGTGTACGCGGCATAAGTGTGTCCTAGTCTGTGAAATGCTGTACCCTACGCTAAAACTTTAGTTTTGAGTGGTAGCGTTCAAAACATTCACCAAGGCAAAGACCAGGTTTGTCAGGACAGAGTGGACAATAATAACGGGTGTCACGCCTAAATCCGCGCTTGCTACAGACACGACATCTTTTTTGGGGGGTTCGTTGGGTAGGGGTACTCGGGAGGAGATGCGTATAATGCCTCTCATGCAGCCGGCTTACTGCATTTGGTAGGGGATGGTAAGGTGCAGAACCGCCTGGATACAGTAGTTCTGTGACTATCTCATTCTGGAATTTTAGAAGAGATAAAGTCCCGCCTGAAGCTCTGTATAGCACATGAGCGTTCAGCAAAGCCAATTGGAATAAGGATAGAGACACTTTTTTGTACCAGCGTCTCGCCTTACGGTCAATTAGATACGGCGCCATCAACTGGTCGTTGAGGTCCACCCCTCCCATATTTTTGTTATATTCGTGGACACAGAGGGGTTTCTCCACAACACCAGTCGCCGTACGAATTTGGACTGTCGTGTCTGCATGAAGGGAGGTAAGAAGGAAAACATTCTTATTGTCCCTCCACTTCATAGCGAGCAAGTTATTACACTTTACGCAGGCTCTCTCCCCCAGCCTAAGACAGGCATCTACAAGCCACTGGGGAAAGCCCCGGCGATTAGGTCGCACAGTGCCACATGCTCCAATCTGATGATCAAACAAGTGACTAAACAGTGGCACGCTCGTGTAATAATTGTCCACATACAAGTGGTACCCCTTTCCGAATAAGGGTGACACCAAGTTCCACACTATCTTGCCAGCGCTCCCTATGTAATCCGGGCAGTTGACCGGCTCAACCTGACTATCTTTTCCCTCATAAACCATAAAGCTCCATACATAGCCTGTTGCCCTGTCACAGCACTTATAGAGCTTGACCCCGTATCTGGCACGCTTGCTGGGAAGGTACTGCTTGAAAGCCAATCGGCCAGAAAATGTAATCAGGGACTCATCAACGCAGACAGCTTGATCGGGAATAAACAAGGCTGCAAAACGTTCGTTGAAGTGGTTTATGAGGGGCCGAATTTTATAGAGCCGGTCGTATTCAGGGTCCCCACGTGGACGACAAAGTTCATTGTCGTTGAAGTGCATGAACCGCAAAATCTGCTCGTATCGTTTCCTGGGCATGGAGGCAGAGAACACGGGCATGTGGTCAATTGGGTGCGTGGACCAATAAGCACGCAATGACGGGAATTTATGTTTGCCCATGTTGAGGGAAAGGCCCATAAAGGTCTTAAATTCGGAAACCGTAATTGGTTTCCAATCTTTGGCAATGGAAGGCAACTGGGGATTAGCGGCGATGAATTGACCAGCATATAAATTACTCTGGTCCACAATAGATCTATAGAGATCTTCCGTGAAAAACAGCGAATAATAATCAATTGGCACAAAATCAGCTGTTTCCACCTAAATACCGGGTTGGGCAGTGAATGGGGGAAGTACGGGTTCTGCAGAATTGGTGGGGACCCAATCAGGATAGGCGAATTCTGCAGGAAGAGCACTATGGGTACGATGGGCCTGCCTTTGTCTTCTTATTGGTGGCAGCGGGACACTACTTGTGCTTGCCACCTCGCCAGCTTGAACTGCACTTATGGGACTCGCCACGTCACCAAGTGATACTGCAGTGCTGGATGTACGCCCAGGCTGTACTAGGCCGCTGGTGCTTGCCAATTCACCAGAAGGAATAGCGGCGCTAGTACTACTCTGCTCCATGATACGAGAGCCCTGCGGTTCTTGCTCCTCAACAACCTCATAAGATCGGGATCGGGTACGCCTGACCTTAGCAGGGACCTCAACTTCGTCGTCAGAGCTATCTGACGTGGGGCCGCTGACGTCACTGTCTTCTACGGGAAGATATTCTGAGCCTGAATCTGACAGATACGTGACCTCCTCTTCACTATCTGTCATGCTCAGAATCTCGTAGGCCTCTTTACTAGTGTACCTTCGACTTGCCATTTTGGGCTCTAAATTTAGGGGTACACTAGTAAGATTCACAGGAAAAAAAGTACCCGACTGTCGTCAGCAAATATATCAAACGCTACAAAAAAAACTGTTAGCGGTTGCAGGGATCAGGACTGTCTCTGCGAACGCTGCAGTTATGTGTTTTGTGTTTGGTAAGTGACAGTGATCGATCGATACTGCACTTGGGTGGGCTGGGCTGGGCTGGGCTGGGCGGAGGGGCTAAACGCAGGTGCTAGCAGGTATCTGGGCTGATCCCGCTAACACTGCGTTTTTGGGAACCCTAAACCCCTGGGGACGCTAGTATAGATCTGATCAGATACTATACCACTAAGGGAGGTGTATGCTTTGCGCGTGGGTGTTAGCGTTACTGGCACTAACCTAACGCTGCCTGGGGCGACGCAGACCCTCTCTGGCGCTAAAAAAACCTAATTGATCTCACCCGCCGGGCGATCAGGGGGTTAAACCTTTATTGGGTTATATACGGCGGGTGCCCTGATGCTATAAAAAGCAAACTAACCAACCAGCGTCACCCGTAACCTTTATATGGTGATCACTGGTGAAAGGGTTAACTAGGGGCAATCAGGGGGTTAAAACCTTTATTAGGTTAAATATGGGGGTACCCGACGCTATATAAAAACCTGCCGGGTTACCTAAACAACTAAATAACTAACTGGGTAACCAGTGTCACCAGTGACGCTTATACGGTGATCACTGGTGAAAGGGTTAACTCTAGGGGCAATCAGGGGGTTAAAATAATATATGGGGGTACCTGACGCTCTAAAAACCTGCGGCGAAACTAAAAATAAATAACTGGCTATCTAGGGCACCACCGGCACTAAATACAGTGATCGAAAATACGATCGCTTAGTGACGCTGGCGTTAGGGGGTGAAAGGGTTACCTGGGGGGTGATCAAGGGGTTAAACCTTTATTAGTGGGGGTTAGGGGGCTACCCTGGACCTAAAGGGGCCTAATCCTAACTGCCCTGCAACTTTTTACTATCACAGATGACACTAAATGCAGTGATCAGTAAAATAAATGATCACTGCAATCAGTGACACTGTGATTGGGGGCTGGGGGGTGACTTGGGGGGGTGATCTGGGGGTGACTGGGGGTGAAATGTGTGCCTATGTGTACCTAAGTGTCAGTGGACTGTTGGTGCACTAACCTGCTTCTTCTTTCCTCGGCGCCGGAATCGAAAAGACCGCCGCGAGGGAGATGACATCACTTCCTCCTGCCTGTGTTTACATCACATGGCGGAGGAAGCATTTTCATTCGCCTGGAGCGATCGCGAGGGGGTGGCCGAAATCGAATGGTCACCCCCTCATCTCTGATCGCTCCCCAACGATAAACGGCCGCTCACTGTATAGGAGGGGGTCCGATCGGACCCCCCAACTGTACAAAGGCGATCACGTACGCTCTACGTGATTGTGCCTGTCGGTGCCATTCTGCCAACGTATATATACAGTGAGCGGTCGTTAAGTGGTTAAAGGCCCATAAAAAAAGCAGGCACACTTATCTCGTTCCAGCTGCATTCAAAAGAGATGGCGGAAGTGACTTGTCACGCACTAACCAAACTGACGCGTTTCATCAGCAACGTTGGTAGGTAAAATCCAAGTAAAAATATATATATATGTATAGCTTAGTATGATTATAACTAAATTATAATTACCTATGATTATACCTAGATATAAGTATCAACAGTTCTAAAATATAGAATTAATGTTTATTCCCAATCTGCCCCTTAGAGGTTGGGAATAAAGATTAATTCTATATTTTATAATTCATAATCTAAATTAAAAGTAGTTGATAAGGTAATGTACATTGGCATGGTAGTTTTTATATTGGCTAATGAGTCGTTACTCGTTAGTGCTGATTGAAGTGGATTGGATATCCAAATTATGGCGATTGTATTTAACTAGGAGAAAGTGACAGGTCCAATCACATGACCCCTGAAGACGTCAGATGTTGCTGACGAAACGCCTCAGTTCGGTTAGTGCAGGACAAGTCACTTCCGCCATCTCTTTGGAATGTGATCAGCGTGCCTGCTTGTTTTTATGGGCTTTTAAAGATCTACTATATTGTAAGTGATATTTTTATTGCAGAAAAAATAAAAGTTACCTACTGCACTATGAGGAGCGCTTTCTTTTCTCCTTGATATATGTGATTGACTTTACCCTCATCCGGCAGGCGTACATCGTTCTGGGTCGTTTCACTGGAGGATACATCTTTGTTACACTGTTTATTATGACTACCTATGATGGGTGTCATATATGTATGGCGAGTAGGATGTTTGCTAGGGGCTAGTGAAAGAAGGCACCTTTTGTTTTTTCTACACATGAACTTTTAAGAAGATATACTTCACTCTCACTTGATTGTAGACATCTGGTGGCGGTGTATGGACATTTTATATATAACATTTTCTTAACAGCATTTAGCACTTTTACATATAATGGTTTGCACATGGTTTGTTTATGATTAGGAGGGCAGTATGAAAATGTATTATTTATTGTTTTCTTTTTATATTTTAGAAAACAATTGAGTCTCACTATGGGCTGCTTTTTTGTTTAAATTATTTGTTTAAATATTTTTTGTACTTCTCTTGTATATGCAGAGTGCGCTGGTTAAGAGCCCATTCACACAGGGGCGACGTTGGATCCGACTTGAAGTCGCCCCAAGTCGCGCGGCATGAGAAAATCAATGTAAGTGAATGAGAGCCGTCTTAATGCACACTACTGAAGTCGCTCCGACTTCAAAAAAGGTTCCTGTACTACTTCAATCCGACTTGTAGGCGACTTGTAGGCAACTTGTACCCATAGATTTCAATGGAAGTTGCCTCCAAGTCGGATCCCCTGTCTTAACCGAAGAAACTTTCCAGGAAGTAAAAATAGTTTTCCAGGCAAACCCCTCCCTCCCACAGAGCTGATTATTGTTTGATTGGCCACTGGAAAGTAGCCTGTCCTGGAGGCAATTTGAAGTTGCCTTGTAAGTTGCCTGGAGTCGCGCTGTGATTCATGCTCAAGTCGTGTCCAAGTTGCCTCCCAAAGTCGCGCTGGAAGTCGTGTTGCCCCTGTGTGAATGGGCTCTAAAGGTTTTTGTTTAACCTATTTTTTCATTGGCTATTATTTGTTTTGGGAAAGTCATTTAGTCCTTTTTAAAGCTTTTTTAAACCCTAACAAGAAACTTCTCATGTAAACCCTCACCTTGTAAAACAACACATTCAGTATATAATTGTCAGGGCTGGGCTCAGCCCTTCCTTCTCTGTGCTGGCAGCTCAGCTGTCAGCTAATTGCCAGCTTCCATCTCTCCAGTGATTCACCTGTTGAGGATCCGCTCGTCAGCTGCCTACTTAACCACTTAACAACCACCTGCCGACAAATAACGTCGACAAGGTGGTTGCTTAACTCTGGGAGGACGTTATATAACGTCCTCCCAGAATCGCGCTCCCGCGCGCCCCCTGGGGCACGCACACGGGAAACTCCGTGACCGCCGGGTCCAGAGGACCCGGCGGATCACGAATCGCGGTAAATCGCCGCTGATAGCGGCCGTTTACCACGTGATCGCTCCGTCAAATGACGGAGCGATCACTTGTAAACAGACCGGCGTCATTTGATGACGCCGGTTCCTCCCTCCCCTCTCTGTACCGATCGGTACAGTGTGAGAGGGGAGGGGGAGGGAGCGGATGGCAGCAGCAGCACTGTGGGCTGGATCTGTGACAATTGCAGTCACAGATCCAGCCATCCATCCATCCCTGCTCAGCCATCCCTGTGCTATACCCTGCCAATACTCTGCAATACACCCTGCCAATACTCTGCAAAATACCCTGCCAATACCCTGGTGCAATACTCTGCAATACCCTGGTGCAATACTCTGCAATACCCTGGTGCAATACTCTGCAATACCCTGCGAAATACTCTGCAATACCCTGCAAAATACTCTGCAATACCCTGCGAAATACTCTGCAATACCCTGGTGCAATACTCTGCAATACCCTGGTGCAATACTCTGCAATACCCTGGTGCAATACTCTGCAATACCCTGGTGCAATACTCTGCAATACCCTGCAAAATACTCTGCAATACCCTGCAAAATACTCTGCAATACCCTGCACAATACTCTGCAATACCCTGCACAATACTCTGCAATACCCTGCACAATACTCTGCAATACCCACCACAATACTCTGCAATACCCTCCACAATACTCTGCAATACCCTCCACAATACTCTGCAATACCCTCCACAATACCCTGTGCAATACCCTCCACAATACCCTGTGCAATACCCGTGCAATACCCTGCCATACACCGCAATACCCTGCCATAGTCCGCAATACTCCGCAATGCCCTGCAATACTCCGCAATGCCCGGCAATACTCCGCAATGCCCGGCAATACTCCGCAATGCCCGGCAATACTCCGCAATGCCCGGCAATACTCTGCAATAACCACTTCCCGCCCTCCGGCCGTCATATGACGTCCTTGACTTTGTGCGGGGATATCTGAATGATGGGAGCAGCTACAGGCATCATTCAGATATTAGCTTTTTCAGCCGGCGATTCCCTACACCATAAGAACAATCATAGCGGCTGTTCCGCCGCTTGATCATTCTTACAGGAGGCGAGAGGGGATGTCCCCCCCCCCCGCCGCCCTCCGGTGCTTCTACCGACTCACCGCTACGATCAAAGCCAGGATTGTTGTTTTTTTTTTTGTATTTTTTTCAGGCTTCCCAGCCTAGAGGTGAGATGTGGGGTCTTATTGACACCCCCCCCCCATATCTCACTGTAAAGAGGACCTGTCATGCCATATTCCTATTACAAGGGATGTTTACGTTCCTTGTAATAGGTATAAAAGTGATCAAAAAAATGTTTAGGGCGGAAAAACATGTCAAACTAAAATGAATAAAGTAAAATGAAGAATACATTTTTTTTTTTTTTTAAAGCGCCCCTGTCCCCGTGAGCTCGCATACAGAAGCGAACGCATACGTAAGTCCCGCCCACATATGAAAACGGTTTTCAAACCACACATGTGAGGTATCTCTGCGAACGTTAGAGCGAGAGCAATCATTTTGGCCCTAGACCTCCTCTGTAACTCAAAACATGTAACCAGTAAAAATATTTAAAGCGTCGCCTATGGGGATTTTTTAAGTAGCGAAGTTTGGCGCCATTCCACGAGTGTGTGCAATTTTTAAGGGCGACATGTTAGGTATCTATTTACTCGGCGTAACTTCATCTTTCACATTATGCAACAACATTGGGCTAACTTTACTGTTTTGTTTTTTTTTTAAGCACAAAACATTTTTTTTCCGTAAAAAACGAGTTAAAAAATTGCTGCGCAAATATCGTGCGAGATAAAAAGTTGCAACAACCACCATTATATTCTCTAAGGTCTTTGCTAAAAAAACATATATAATGTTTTGGGGTTCTATGTAATTTTCTAGCAAACAAATGATGATTTTTACATGTAGGAGAGAAATGTCAGAATTGGCCTGGGTGCTCCAGAACGCCTGAAGGTGCTCCCTGCATGTTGGGCCTCAGTATGTGGCCACGCTGTGTAAAAGTCTCACACATGTGGTATCGCCATACTCGGGAGGAATAGCAGAATGTGTTTTGGGGTGTAATTTGTGGAATGCATATGCTGTGTGTGAGAAATAACCTGCTAATATGACAATTTTGTGAAAAAAAAAAAAGAGAAAAAAAAAATCTTGATTTTGCAAAGAATTGTGGGAAAAAATGACAACTTCAAAAAACTCACAATGCCTCTTTCTGAATACCTTGGAATGTCTTCTTTCCAAAAAGGGGTCATTTGGGGGGTATTTGTACTTTTCTGGCATGTTAGGGTCTCAAGAATTGAGATAGGCCGTCAGTACTTCAGGTGTGATCAATTTTCAGATATTGGCACCATAGCTTGTGGACTCTATAACTTTCACAAAGACCAAATAATATCCACCAATTTGTACTTATTTTTACCAAAGATATGTAGCAGTATAAATTTTGGCCAAAATTTATGAAGAAAAAATAGTAATTTGCAAAATTTTATAACAGAAACGAAAAAAAAATCATTTTTTTACAAAATTTTCAGTATTTTTTCTCTTATAGCGCAAAAAATAAAAAACCCAACAGTGATTAAATACCACCAAAAGAAAGCTCTATTTGTGTGAAAAAAAGGACAAAAATTTCATATGGGTACAGTGTTGTATGACTGAGTAATTGTCATTCAAAATGTGAGAGCACCGAAAGCTGAAAATTGGTCTGGTTATTAAGGGGGTTTAAGTGCCCAGTGGTCAAGTGGTTAAGGACTTCCAGTTCATTTGCTCTTCGCCTTCGCCTGTATTAACATCACTATAGACTTTCTCCTGTGTTTCAGTTGAAGACCTGCTTTTAGTGACGAGCCGAACACCCCCGGGTTCGGTTCGCACCAGAACCCGCGAACGGACCGAAAGTTCGTACGAACATTAGAACCCTATTAAATACAATGGATGCGAACGTTCGAATTCTAAAGTGCTAATTATAACAACTATTATGCATGTTATTGTCCTAAAAAGGGTTTGGGAACCCGGGTTCTGCACCAGGGGACATGTATCAATGCAAAAAGAAGTTTTAAAAACGGTCGTTTTTCGGGAGCAGTCATTTTAATGATGCATAAAGTGAAAAAAAAAAAGTCAAATATTCCTTTAAATATCGTACCTGGGGGGTGTCTAAAGTATGCCTGTGAAGTGCCACGTGTTTCCCGTGTTTAGAACTGTCCCTGCACAAAATGACACTTCTAAAGGAAAAAAAAGCCATTTAAAACTGCTTGCGGCTTTAATGTAATGTCTGGTCCCGGTAATATGGATGAAAATCTTTAAGAAAAATGGCATAGCTACCCCATGACCCCCCCCCCCCCCCTACCCCAGCCCATTACCAGCCCCTTTGGGTCTTGTATGGATATTAAGGGGAACCCCGCACATAAAATAAAAAGGCCCTATATACTCTGAACAGCCGTATACAGGCGGTGCATACAAGACAGGGACTGTAGGTTTGTTCTTATGTAGAATCTGTTTGTAATTTTGAACAGGTACATTGTTGAAGTGTAGCTCCAGCCCAAAAATCTATTTTTAAACTTTTTGGAAAACATAGGTAAGGGTTATCACCCCTGTAACATTTGTTTTGCTGTCTGTGCCCCTGTTCAGAACATTTCACCTCACTTTCCGTCCCAATGACAACTGTTTTTGAAATGTGGTGTTTTTCTTGAAACAAGGATTGCTGATAAAGCATCAGTACAGAGGAGACACCTTTCTCCCATATTTATTCTTACAGGAGAGAATTTTCCTTCCTAGTGGTAGATTTCCTCTCACTTTCTGTTGTCTTCTTGCGTTTGCAAGTAGGAGTCGTTTGTAAGTTGGATGTTTGAAAGTAGGGACCTGCCGTATATACTCTGCAGAAATAGGCCCCTTAGTTGTTGGTGTTGGCACAACACTGTAAGCACTCACAGTTACTCTTGGTTGGTGCTGGAACGCCCTGCTGTCAACTATTATATCAGGAATTTTAATTACATATAATTGTTGAACAGTGGTAGTAAAAATTGGGCCTTTGATGGTGGTGCTGGTGCCACAACACTGTAAGCCCTGACAGTTACTCTTGGTGGGTGCAGCAATGGGCCCTGCTGTGAATTATTAGATCAAGAATTGTAATTGCATGCCCCTGTTGAACAGGGGCTGAAAAATTGGGCCTTAGGCACTGGTGGCACAACACTACAACCCCTCACAGATACTGTACTTGGAGCACAGCAATGAGCCCTGTTGCAAAGTATTGCTTCAAAAATTGTAATGACACGCCCCTGTTAAACAGGGGCTGAAAAATTGGGCCTTAGGCACTGGTGGCACAACACTACAACCCCTCACAGATACTGTACTTGGAGCACAGCAATGAGCCCTGTTGCAAAGTATTGCTTCAAAAATTGTAATGACACGCCCCTGTTAAACAGGGGCTGAAAAATTGGGCCTTAGGCACTGGTGGCACAACACTACAACCCCTCACAGATACTGTACTTGGAGCACAGCAATGAGCCCTGTTGCAAAGTATTGCTTCAAAAATTGTAATGACACGCCCCTTTTAAACAGGGGCTGAAAAATTGGGCCTTAGGCACTGGTGCCACAACACTCCAACCCCTCACAGATACTGTACTTGGAGCACAGCAATGAGCCCTATGGCAAATTATTGCTAAAAAAATTGTAATTACACGCCCCTGTAAAACAGGGGCTAGCCAGTCAACATAACAGCACAGGCACTCAGCATCAGCATCAGTCTTGAAGGGATGTGACATGTTAAAATCAATTAGTCTGTTATATCAGCATCAGGTGTGTGGTAGCTGGTGGTGATCCAAGACTGGTTCATCTTGATGAAAGTCAGTCGATCAACCGAGTCGGTGGACAGGCGCACCCTGTGATCCGTGACAAATCCTCCAGCAGCACTGAATGTGCGTTCCGAAAGAACGCTGGATGCAGGACAGGCCAGTAGCTCAATTGCATACTGTGCAAGCTCTGGCCAGTGATCCATCCTCAAGACCCAGTAAGCCAGAGGATTTTCGGTGGGGAAGGTGTCCAAGTCTGACCTTGCCCCTAGATATTCCTGCACCATGTTTATCAGACGCTGGCGATGGTTGCTGGAACCGATCATACTTTGGGGCTGCGGACTAAAGAATTGTCTGAACGCATCGGTCAGACGGCCACCTTCCCCACCGCTCCTTCTTTGACTGGCCGAAGCCTCAGCAACTCGTTGTCCAGGACCAGGAGTTTGTAACCTCCCAGTCTCTGGGAACGCGTTGCACAGACCTTTCTGCAAGGCCTCCCGGAGTTGTCTCATCCTCTGCTCCCTCTGCGACGGTAACATAAGGTCCGCAACCTTACCCTTGTACCGTGGATCAAGGAGAGTGGCCAGCCAGTAATGGTCCCTCTCCTTGATCCGAAGAATACGAGGATCCTTCCGCAGACTTTGCAGGATCAGGGAGGCCATGCAGCGTAGGTTTGCTGAGGCATTCGCTCCGGAGTCCTCTGGGTCACTAAGGACGACATGATCCGCAGCCACCTCCTCCCAGCCACGTACAAGTCCACTGGTTTCTTGGGACTGTAAATCATCCCTAAAAGACTGCTGCTGATGATGCTGAGTGCCAGCCTCCACCTCCATGCTGACACAATCCTCCTCCTCCTCCTCCTCCTCCTCTTCCTGTGCGATGGGTGGGACAGAAGGAACACTGTCTGGGTAAAGGGGGCCTTGAGAGGCAAGGAAGTCCTCCTCTTCCTGCCTCTGTTCTGCCTCAAGTGCCCTGTCCATTATTCCACGCAGCGTGTGCTCCAACAGGTGGACAAGAGGTACAGTGTCACTGATGCATGCACTGTCACTGCTCACCATCCTCGTGGCCTCCTCAAATGGTGCCAGGACAGTGCATGCATCCCTGATCATGCCCCACTGGCGTGGAGAAAAAAAACCAAGCTCCCCTGACCCTGTCCTGGTGCCGTAGTCGCACAGGTACTCATTGATGGCCCTCTGCTGCGTGTGCAGCCGCTGCAGCATGGCCAACGTTGAGTTCCACCTGGTGGGCATGTCACATATAAGGCGGTTCTTGGGCAGGTTCAACTCCTTTTGCAGCTCAGCCAGGCGAGCACTGGCATTATAAGATCTGCGGAAATGCACACAGACTTTCCTGGCCTGCCTCAGGACATCCTGTAAGCCCGGGTACCTGCCCAAGAACCGCTGCACCACCAGGTTAAGGACGTGAGCCACACAGGGCACATGGGTCAGTTGTCCCTGTCGGAGGGCAGAGAGGAGGTTGGTGCCATTGTCGCAAACCACCATTCCTGGCTTAAGCTGGCGTGGCGTCAACCACCTCTCGGCCTGGCCCTGCAGAGCAGACAGGACCTCTGCCCCAGTGTGGCTTCTGTCCCCCAAACACACCAGCGCAAGCACGGCATGGCATCTTTTTGCCTGCGTACTTGCGTAGCCCCGTGAACGGCTACGGAGCACCGCTGGTTCATAGGACAAACCACAGGAAGAGGCCATGGAGGAAGAAGAAGAGGAGGGGGTGGAGGAGAGAGGTGTGTCACAACCAGTAGTAGCATTTTGGAGGCGTGGCGGTGGAACAACCTCCAACACTACTGCACCTTGTCCTGCATCCTTCCCAGCTGCCAAAAGAGTGACCCAATGGGCCGTGAAAGAAAGGTAACGTCCCTGTCCATGCCTGCTGGACCATGAGTCAGCGGTAATATGCACCTTACCGCTGACCGCCCTGTCCAGCGAGGCCAAGACATTGCCTTCCACATGCCGGTAGAGAGCCGGAATAGCCTTCCGTGAGAAAAAGTGGCGTTTGGGAACCTGCCACTGAGGAACCGCACATTGCACAAACTCACGGAAGGGGGCCGAGTCTACCAACTGAAAAGGCAGCAGTTGAAGCGCTAGCAATTTAGCCAAGCTAGCATTCAACCGCTGGGCATGTGGATGGCTGGGAGTGAACTTCTTTCGACGGTCCAGCAGCTGGGGCAGGGAAATTTGCCTGCTAGAATCGGACGTCGGTGTACTGCTAGCAGAGTGGCCGCAAGTACTTGGCTGTGACACACCTAATTCTACACCTTCATTCCTCTCAGTGCATGTTTCAGAGAGGACTGAAGTTATAGTGGGGTTGGAGATCCCAGCTGATGCGGTGCAAGGAGAGGTCCGCTTTGTTCTTTGGTGTGGGTCTTTGAGGTAGGCTTGCCAACGAGCTGCATGGCAGGTCAACATATGTCTGGTCAGGCATGTGGTACCCAAGCGGCTGATGTTTTGGCCACGCGATATACGCTTGAGACATATGTTGCAAACAGCAGCTGTGCGATCTGATGCACTAGCCTCAAAAAAGGCCCACACCAAGGAACTTTTTGAATGACGGGCAGAGGCAGCGCCCTGCACAGGCGGAGCTCTGCGGTGTGATTCCGTCAGTGTACTGCCCTTACGCTGGCCACCAAAGGGCATCCTGCCTCGTTGGAGATGTGCCTCCTCCTCATCCTCCTCCTCCTCCTCTCTCCTATTAGGCACCCACGTGGAGTCAGTGACCTCATCATCCCCTCCCTCCTCATCACTGGAGCCAATCTGGCAGTATGCTGCAGCTGCTGGAACATGACTGCCAGATTGGTGTCCTTCTTGAGCATCCCCTCTGTCTGCTGTCACGCTACTGCCTTCCTCTAGCTGGGTTTCATCATCAGACCCTTCGAAACGCTGGGCATCCTCCTGGAGCATGTACCCAACACTGTGCTCAAACAGTTCGGGGGACTCCTCAGGAGGAGGACATGGTGAGTCAAGGGAAGGAGTGACTGATGATGAGTCTGACATTGATACCAGGGAAGAGGACGCTTTGGCAGCTGCTTTGCCAGTACCCTGAGCCTGGGTGAGAGAGGATGAGGAGGAGGAGGAGGGCTTGGTCATCCACTCTACCAAGTCTTCGGCATGATGTGGCTCAACATGTCCAGCTGCCGAAAAGAAGGACAAGCGTGTCCCATGGCCATGTGCTGATGACAATGCACCGTGTCCACGACCAGCACTGTTGCCCCCAGACACAGAGCCTGCTTGCCCTCTTTTATTGCCTCCTGACTGTCTGCCTCTCCTTGTTTGCCTTCCAGACATTCTAATAGATGGCCTGCAGGGAGATGGGAAAAAAGCAATAAGGGCTACCTTCAGGTGTCCTTCTCTGTCCCTTTACTTAAGGATTTCTAAATATGGTTGAGGATGATTGCTTTTGCACAGAATAGCACAACGACAATTTCCCTGACTGTCCAAAAAACAAGGATTTCAAAGATGGTTGATGAGGAATGCTTTAGCACACTATAGCACAAGGAGAATTCCCCTCACTTTCCTTCTTTGTCCCTAGAAACAAGGACTCGCACAGTGAAAGAAACTGACACTCTCCCTACCTAGAGTTTTCTGTCCCTAGAAAAAATTTTTTTTTAAAGCACACTATAGCACAAGGAGAATTCCCCTCACTTTCCTTCTTTTTTCCTAGAAACAAGGACTCGCACAGTGAAAGAAACTGACACTCTTCCTACCTAGAGTTTTCTGTCCCTAGAAATTTTTTTTATTTAAAGCACACTATAGCACAAGGAGAATTCCCCTCACTTTCCTTCTTTTTTCCTAGAAACAAGGACTCGCACAGTGAAAGAAGCTGACACTCTCCCTACCTAGAGTTTTCTGTCCCTAGAAATTTTTTTTTTTTAAAGCACACTATAGCACAAGGAGAATTCCCCTCACTTTCCTTCTTTTTTCCTAGAAACAAGGACTCGCACAGTGAAAGAAACTGACACTCTCCCTACCTAGAGTTTTCTGTCCCTAGAAATTTTTTTTTTTTAAAGCACACTATAGCACAAGGAGAATTCCCCTCACTTTCCTTCTTTTTTCCTAGAAACAAGGACTCGCACAGTGAAAGAAACTGACACTCTCCCTACCTAGAGTTTTCTGTCCCTAGAAATTTTTTTTATTTAAAGCACACTATAGCACAAGGAGAATTCCCCTCACTTTCCTTCTTTTTTCCTAGAAACAAGGACTCGCACAGTGAAAGAAACTGACACTCTCCCTACCTAGAGTTTTCTGTCCCTAGAATTTTTTTTTATTTAAAGCACACTATAGCACAAGGAGAATTCCCCTCACTTTCCTTCTTTTTTCCTAGAAACAAGGACTCGCACAGTGAAAGAAGCTGACACTCTCCCTACCTAGAGTTTTCTGTCCCTAGAAATTTTTTTTTTTTAAAGCACACTATAGCACAAGGAGAATTCCCCTCACTTTCCTTCTTTTTTCCTAGAAACAAGGACTCGCACAGTGAAAGAAACTGACACTCTCCCTACCTAGAGTTTTCTGTCCCTAGAAAATTTTTTTTTTTAAAGCACACTATAGCACAAGGAGAATTCCCCTCACTTTCCTTCTTTTTTCCTAGAAACAAGGACTCGCACAGTGAAAGAAACTGACACTCTCCCTACCTAGAGTTTTCTGTCCCTAGAATTTTTTTTTTTTAAAGCACACTATAGCACAAGGAGAATTCCCCTCACGTTCCTTCTTTTTTCCTAGAAACAAGGACTCGCACAGTGAAAGAAACTGACACTCTCCCTACCTAGAGTTTTCTGTCCCTAGAATTTTTTTTTTTTTAAAGCACACTATAGCACAAGGAGAATTCCCCTCACTTTCCTTCTTTTTTCCTAGAAACAAGGACTCGCACAGTGAAAGAAACTGACACTCTCCCTACCTAGAGTTTTCTGTCCCTAGAAAACATTTTTTTTTAAAGCACACTATAGCACAAGGAGAATTCCTCTCACTTTCCTTCTTTTTTCCTAGAAACAAGGACTCGCACAGTGAAAGAAACTGACACTCTCCCTACCTAGAGTTTTCTGTCCCTAGAAATTTTTTTTTTTTAAAGCACACTATAGCACAAGGAGAATTCCCCTCACTTTCCTTCTTTTTTCCTAGAAACAAGGACTCGCACAGTGAAAGAAACTGACACTCTCCCTACCTAGAGTTTTCTGTCCCTAGAAATTTTTTTTTTTTAAAGCACACTATAGCACAAGGAGAATTCCCCTCACTTTCCTTCTTTTTTCCTAGAAACAAGGACTCGCACAGTGAAAGAAACTGACACTCTCCCTACCTAGAGTTTTCTGTCCCTAGAAATTTTTTTTTTTTAAAGCACACTATAGCACAAGGAGAATTCCCCTCACTTTCCTTCTTTTTTCCTAGAAACAAGGACTTGCACAGTGAAAGAAACTGACACTCTCCCTACCTAGAGTTTTCTGTCCCTAGAAAATTTTTTTTTTAAAAGCACACTATAGCACAAGGAGAATTCCCCTCACTTTCCTTCTTTTTTCCTAGAAACAAGGACTCGCACAGTGAAAGAAACTGACACTCTCCCTACCTCGAGTTTTCTGTCCCTAGAAAAATTTTTTTTTTAAAGCACACTATAGCACAAGGAGAATTCCCCTCACTTTCCTTCTTTTTTCCTAGAAACAAGGACTCGCACAGTGAAAGAAACTGACACTCTCCCTACCTAGAGTTTTCTGTCCCTAGAAAAAAATTTTTTTTAAAGCACACTATAGCACAAGGAGAATTCCCCTCACTTTCCTTCTTTTTTCCTAGAAACAAGGACTCGCACAGTGAAAGAAACTGACACTCTCCCTACCTAGAGTTTTCTGTCCCTAGAATTTTTTTTTTTTTAAAGCACACTATAGCACAAGGAGAATTCCCCTCACTTTCCTTCTTTTTTCCTAGAAACAAGGACTCGCACAGTGAAAGAAACTGACACTCTCCCTACCTAGAGTTTTCTGTCCCTAGAATTTTTTTTTTTTAAAGCACACTATAGCACAAGGAGAATTCCCCTCACTTTCCTTCTTTTTTCCTAGAAACAAGGACTCGCACAGTGAAAGAAACTGACACTCTCCCTACCTAGAGTTTTCTGTCCCTAGAAAAAAATTTTTTTTAAAGCACACTATAGCACAAGGAGAATTCCCCTCACTTTCCTTCTTTTTTCCTAGAAACAAGGACTCGCACAGTGAAAGAAACTGACACTCTCCCTACCTAGAGTTTTCTGTCCCTAGAATTTTTTTTTTTTTAAAGCACACTATAGCACAAGGAGAATTCCCCTCACTTTCCTTCTTTTTTCCTAGAAACAAGGACTCACACAGTGAAAGAAACTGACACTCTCCCTACCTAGAGTTTTCTGTCCCTAGAATTTTTTTTTTTTTAAAGCACACTATAGCACAAGGAGAATTCCCCTCACTTTCCTTCTTTTTTCCTAGAAACAAGGACTCGCACAGTGAAAGAAACTGACACTCTCCCTACCTAGAGTTTTCTGTCCCTAGAATTTTTTTTTTTTTAAAGCACACTATAGCACAAGGAGAATTCCCCTCACTTTCCTTCTTTTTTCCTAGAAACAAGGAATCGCACAGTGAAAGAAACTGACACTCTCCCTACCTAGAGTTTTCTGTCCCTAGAAAAAATGTTTTTTTAAAGCACACTATAGCACAAGGAGAATTCCCCTCACTTTCCTTCTTTGTCCCTAGAAACAAGGACTCGCACAGTAAAACACACTGACACTCTCCCTACCTATCCTTCTCTTTCCCTAAACTAAAGGAATCCAGGTTAAGCAAGAAAGAAATAAACGTCACTGTCCCTGCCTATGCTTGTCTTTCCCTGCTCCGGAACACACTACACTAGGCCGCCGTGCTGGCGGCCTTTTATAGTGTGGGGCGTGTACTAAACACCCTCAGCAATAATTGGCCACAGGCATCCTGCCTGTGGCCAATCATTGCTCTCCTCGCTGCCGGCGCTGTGATTGGCCAAGCATGCGGGGTCACAGTGCATGCTTGGCCAATCACAGCGCCTGGATGACACTGCGATGGCGTAGTGCATTGTGGGCCGTTCGCGTCACTCGAATTTGGCGCGAACGGCCCAAATCGTTCGATCTTCGTCGAACGATCGAACAGCCGATGTTCGAGTCGAACGTATGTTCGACTCGAACACGAAGCTCATCCCTACCTGCTTTACTACGTTCCCTCTGGCTACAGATCCTGCTTGCTGAACTTCTACCTTTATCCCTGGCTCTTGGACTTTGGCTTGGCTGACTACCCAATCTGGTTATTAACCCCTGGCTAGGTTTTGACTACGCTACTCTGTTTGCCTTTTTATTTTTATTATTAAACAAGTGTTATTTAACTGCACTTCTGTCTCAGTCTGATTCATGGTTCCTGACAATAATAGAAATTAAAGGCAAAACATTTGTATAGAGATATAAAAAACTTGAGACTTGGATAGGGATAGGGAGCATGGGATACCCCGATAAACTGCAAACTAAATAATTTGAGGACTCTTCAACTTCTTGCTGAACTTCACAAGCTGCTGGCTGAGCTGCTGCACAAGTTGCTGGCTTTACTGCACACATTGAATTTTTCCAGGATTCCAGGGCATTAGGTGAGCAGTAGATAGTGAAAGGGTTGTCAGTGAGCAGTAGATACTGGCAGGGCAGTCAGTGAGCAATATGTAGTGGCATTGCATGTATGTCTGCTGTGCTGTGGTAAGCAAGCAATACTTTTCTATCTCAGCTAAAATTCCTCATCCTCCCCCCAAAAAATCCAGCACTAATACGCATGCTCTTTCCTCTAAGCACAAATTCCATCTGCAAGTATGCAGATTCCATCTGCCAATCAGTGTTGCCAACCTACCAGATTGAAATTTACTGTCACGACACCCGAAATTTACTGACACAGCCACGTTTTTACTAACATTTCACAAAACTTACAAAATTTAATTTTTAGTTGCAAATTTCAGTATTTAGGCTACAAACAAGTACGCTAGGCAAATAGCAATGTGATTTAAGGCAGATATTAGGATAAAAAAAATATATTTTATTTTTGTTATTTTCGATACAATAAGGACAAATTATTTAGTCACATCACCCCCTGCCTCCATCCCCCTCTGCCACCAACACCCCCTGCCTTCACCCCCCTCTGCGGTGCCACATCCTCCCCCTGCCTCCAATCTCCCCCTGCCTCCATGCCCCTCTGCGGTGCCACCATCAACCCCTGTCTCCATCCCCCACCCTCTGCAGTGCCACCAACACCCCCAGGCTCCAATCACCCCCAGCCTCCAATCACCCCCAGCCTCAAATCACCCCCTGCCTCCAATCTCCCCTGCCTCCAATCTCCCCCAGGACCCCTGCCTCCAATCACCCCCTGCCTCCATCGTCCCCTGCCTCCATCCCTCTCTGTGGTGCCACCTACAACCCCTGTCTCCATCCCCCACCCTCTGCAGTGCCACCAACACCCCCTGCCTCCAATCTCCCCCTGCCTCCAATCTCCCCCAGGACCCCTGCCTCCATCGTCCCCTGCCTCCATCCCCCTCTGTGGTGCCACCAACAACCCCTGTCTCCATGCCCCACCCTCTGCGGTGCCTCCAATCACCCCCTGCCTCCAATCACCCCCTGCCTCCAATCTCCCCCTGCCTCCAATCTCCCCCTGCCTCCATCCCCCTCTGCTGTGCCACCATCACCCCCTGCCTCCAATCACCCCCTGCCTCCAATCACCCCCTGCCTCCATTAACCCCCTGCCTCCATCGTCCCCCTCTGCGGTGCCACCATCACCCCTTGCCTCCATCGGATCCCCTCTGCCACCATCACCTGATGTCACTATCGGCTGGGCTGTCTGTCACTCTGTCTGTCCCCGACTCCCCTGTGAACTTTGTATTGCCTGGATGCAACAGGCTTCTCCATTTTGCCACCGCCGCGTTCTGCTTAGCCTCCGAGTCCTGACTCCTGCTCCAGTGCTGTGCTCCTCTGACCTCCTGGTTAGTTACAGATTTAAAATTCTGGCACGCACGCACCTGGCTGGATGTCCTAATACATCACTCGCCGGCACCGCGCGGCACAGCCTCTGTGAAATCCGCCCCCCGCCGGCCGAATACAGCATATGCTCAGTTCGGCAAGCTCCGGAACTGCGCATGCGCAGTTCCAAGCTGAACCGATCTCGCCAATTTTTACTGGCACATTCCCGCAACTACGGACATTTACGGACAGGGGTAAAAAGTGACCGTTTTTACGGACTGCCCGTAAAAATACGGATGGTTGCCAACACTGCTGCCAATATTCTTCACAAATAAAAATGCAACACCCCCCCCAGCACAAATCTCCCTTCTCACTGAACTCCCCCCTTCCAGCACAAATCTTTGCCACCCCCATACTTCCTCCCAGCACAGATTTTTGTCCACCACCCAAATCCTCCTCCCAGCACAAATCTTCCCACAACACCTCCTTCCAGCACAAATCCTCTCATCCAATTCCCTCTTCCAGTAAAATCCCCCCCCCCAATTAGGCCCTTATTTGGGCCTTCATTGTAATTTCTTGTCAAGCCCTTTGCAATAATATGTAGTGATTGTTGTTGTATTATGCTCCTGGGTTACACAGGGCATTTGGCTTGGCCTGGGCAATATTTTTCTGCCACTTCTTATTAGTTTATCACTATGTTCAGAACAACTCCTCCCCACAAAATCCCCCTTCCAGCACAAATCCCACACCCAGAACAAATCATCTTCCCCTCAAATACCCTTTCCCAGCACAAATCCCCACCCAGCACAAATCCCCCCCACCAACACCCTCAGCATAAATCCCCCCCCCAATATCCCGCTTCCAAGCACAAATCCCCCCCCCAAAAAAAACAAAAAAAAACTCCAAGACAAAATCCTCTCCCCTCCAAATCCCTCATCAGAACCCAAAAATCACCCCCACCCATGTGTTGCCAAAGTATGCTGTTGCTTTCCTATTAACCCTAAAAATAGCAAAATGTACTACCAGGATTAACCCCCCCCCCCCCACACACACACACACCTTCGCCTTAGCTATAAATACAATAGTATTTCATTAAATCAGGATAAATACAAAAAAAAAGTGTTATTAAAGTTCTGCTACTAGTGTGGGACTGGATCATCTGAAAATACGCAATCTCATCTTATCATCTAACGCTGACCCCTTATGCTGGTCTTGGGCAACCCAGAGTTTCCTCTAGGGTGCCACATTAAGAGCATTCTGGGTTGGTCAGTGTCGAACCCCCCCATCGATCAAACGGGCGATAGGTTCTACCCGACTCATCTTGGGACTAGTTTCTGCAGAGAGTTTTCAACAAAGTCACTAGCTTCAATATTTTCAATTAAAACACTTCTACTCTAAGCTATCCACTCTGGGGATGCTCAATAGAGACCTAAGGCCCTGTGTATGCATGAACCAGATTTCCCTCCCATAGTATCCAAGTTGTATAGTCCTGTTTTCCCAAGAATTTCTAAAATGCCCATTGTATTCATGAGACTGGGAGAGAGAATTGGGATACCCACTCTCAGAAGAGGACTGGGACAAGTATTTCCTGTTCACTTTTAAGCTGAGAATTGCCAGTCATACCCAGGAAAGGAATTTTAAACTTCTCACTAGATGGTATAGGAGCCCGGCCTTCCTACATAAGATTATTCCATTGATTATCAATAGTTTCTGGAGGTATGGAGAATTTGAGGGTACCCTATTAAATTTACATGCACACACACGTACACTACAGACAGTCTTTCTAACCAATGACTATTTTTAAGTTGTGTCACCAGATCACTGGGCAAACATGGCTGGAGACCCCAGAGGTGGCCCTTCTTTCTGTAATTCCAGGGTCTGTTACTGGACTCAAAATCCCAATAACTGAGTCTGTCCATTCATAATTGAAACATAGTAAACTGTGTTTATTCATAACTGTGTTTACTATGCTTTAGTTTGTGAATGAACGAGAATCTCTGTACATTTATTTAGTGCAGCTGAGGCTGCAGAGATGGAGATGGAGGGCTGGCAGAACTACCAGGGTCACAAATGTCGCGCTTACATAATTACATAGTTACATAGTAGGTGAGGTTGAAAAAAGACACAAGTCCATCAAGTCCAACCTATGTGTGTGATTTTATGTCAGTATTACATTGTAAAATCATGTCGGCTCTTTAAGACGCCTCCGACTGCGTGTGCATGCCCAAAGCGTGTCCCTGGAGCCTAAGCGAGTGCCCGGTGGTCGCGGTGACCGCTGAGCACCCGCGATTGCTCGTTACAGAACGAGAACGGGGATGTGTGTGTGTAAACACTGTGAGGGGGTTAGCTCAGCAGCGGGTGTGTGTGACCCCCTGGATGGGTTCACCACACAAAAACAGGCACAGCAGACAGTGGTAGGAGAAAACAAAAGGGTGTGGTTTTATTTGAACTATATACAGACAAAAAAATACAGCAAAAACAAAAGAAACATGAAAAGAAATCCTGGTCAACTTGACCGCTCACTACACACGTTGGTGTCCCTAACTAACAACTGGGTACAGCCTTGTGCTGTCCCAGTCCCTAGCTCCCTGCTTTTTTGAAGTTCTTAGCAATAACCACACAGGCTTTGGCTCACCGCACAGAGGTCACACTCCCCAGACTAGCCACACAGATCTGGTTCCAGGTTGGAGCATCTCCCTTAGTATGTTGGGAGTTCTTGTAGAGGCCCTAACGAGCCCACTTACTTCAGCTAGGCTCATTAAATCTTCCCCTGCAAGACTCCCCGCACTCCCCCTAGTGGTATAAATCGGCATAAAGCCTGAATCTAGGACATATATACCTTCCATCCTGGATGCAACCTGGTGATTTTACCTGCATGCTGTCACATACCCCCCCCCTCTTGTTTTAACCTTGGGGTTGGAACAAAAGCAATCAGGTATGCATGTACTCGAGACAAAGCATCCACATTCCCCATTTGAACACCAGGGCGATGCTTTACTGTAAAGTTGAATTCCTGTAGGGCCAGGAACCACCTATTTACTCTTCTATTTGTCTCTTTGTTTTGAGCCATCCACTTTAAAGGAGCGTGATCAGTAATCATGTCAAAGTGCCTACCTAGCAGATGGTACCGAAGGGAATCTAGAGCCCACTTCACCACTAAACACTCCTTCTCAATCGTGGCGTAATTTACCTCATGGGACTATAATTAATTTCCTGCTGAGGTAAATGACTGGGTGCTCTTCCCCGTTCCAGACCTGGGACAATACTGCTCCTAACCCAACGTCGGATGTATCACTTTGTACGACAAAGTCCCTAGAGAAGTCTGGTGAGTACAACACTGGCTGGCTACATAAGGCTTTTTTTAAGAATTGAAAGGCTGCCTCAGCCTCTGGGGTCCATTTAACCATGACAGACTCCTTCCCTTTTGTCAGGTTGGTTAGGGGCACAGCCTGAGAAGCAAAGTGGGGAATGAATCGCCGATAATAACCGGCGATTCCCAGAAAGGCTCGTACCTGCTTCTTGCTGTTGGGACGCGGCCAATTCTGTATGGCCTCGACTTTATTGACTTGGGGTTTTATTACTCCCCTCCCAATGGTGTACCCAAGATACTTGGCCTCCTCCTGTCCAATGGTACACTTCTTGGGGTTGGCCGTAAACCCAGCTTCCCGGATAGAGTCTAGGACTGCTTGCACTTTTGGCAGATGTGAGGCCCAATCTGTGCTATAGATAATTACATCATCTACTGTAGGTAAGCCGCAGCATACTTCTGATGGGGCCTCAGTATCTGGTCCATTTTCCGCTGGAATGTTGCCGGCGCATTCTGTAAACCAAACGGCATTCTTTTATATTGGAACGCCCCGTCTGGGGTTACAAATGCGGTTTTCTCCTTGGCCGACTTGGCCAGGGGAATTTGCCAATACCCTTTGGTGAGATCAAGAGTTGTCATGTATCGGGCTGTTCCCAACCGGTCGACCAACTCATCTATACGTGGCATGGGGTAGGTGTCAAATTTTGTAACTTTGTTCAGTTGTCGGAAATCGTTACAAAATCGCCAGCTCCCATCCAGTTTAGGCACTAACACTATGGGACTTGACCAATCACTTTGGGATTCCTCTATCACCCATAACTTAAGCATTTTCTGTACTTCCTCACGTATTGCCTCCCGTCCGGCCTCTGGGAACCGATAGGGTTTTAGCTTCACCCTTTCACCGGGCGGGGTAATAATATCATGCTCTACCCCATACGTTTGTCCTGGCAGCTCACAGAAAACCTCCTTTTTGCGAAGCACAAACTCCTTAACCTCCTGTTGTTGGGGGTTTGACAAGGTGACTGCTATTCCAACCTCAGGAATCACGCAATCAGACTGAGCTGGTGACAAAGTTTCTGCAACTAGGGATTCCCTATCCCTCCAGGCTTTCAACAGATTAATGTGATAGATCTGTTCGGGCTTTCGCCTTCCTGGTTGTCTGACCTTGTAATTCACTTCGCTCACTTTTTCCATTATCTCGTAGGGGCCTTGCCATTTGGCGAGGAACTTGCTTTCAACCGTAGGGACAAGTACCAATATCTTATCCCCCGGGGAAAAGGTCCGGGTCTTGGCTTCACGGTTGTACACTCTCTGCTGTGCCAACTGCGTTTGGGCCAAATGTTCCTTTACAATTGGCATTACCTGTGCAATTCTATCTTGCATCAGGGCGACATGCTCAATCACACTCCTGTGGGGAGAACTCTCACTTTCCCAAGTTTCCTTGGTGATATCCAACAGCCCTCTTGGGTGTCTCCCATAGAGTAACTCAAAGGGTGAGAAACCCGTAGAGGATTGGGGTACCTCCCTAATAGCAAACATTAAATAGGGAATTAGACAGTCCCAATCCTTTCCATCTTTATCCACCACCTTCTTTAACATTTGTTTTAGAGTTTTGTTGAATCTTTCAACCAACCCATCTGTTTGGGGGTGATACACAGATGTACGCAATTGTGTCACTTTGAACAACTTGCACAGCTCTTTCATAACCCGGGACATAAAGGGTGTACCTTGGTCCGTAAGCAGTTCCTTACAAATACCCACACGGCTAAAAACAAGAGATAGCTCTTTGGCTATGGTTTTGGCCGAGGTATTTCGGAGAGGAATCACTTCCGGATAACGGGTGGCATAGTCCATTATAACCAAGATGTACTGGTGCCCCCTAGCGGACTTCATTATCGGACCTACCAAATCCATTGCGATCCTCTCAAAGGGGACCTCAATGATGGGAAGAGGTACCAGCGGGTTACGGAAATGTGGCATCGGTGCCGACCTCTGACACACAGGGCAGGAGGAACAATAATTTTCTGTTTCCTTCATGACCCCAGGCCAGTAGAATCTCTGCAACACTCTCTCTCTGGTTTTCTCTGTCCCCAGATGACCTCCAAGAATGTGCCCATGGGCCAACTCTAACACCAACTTCCTGTAAGGTTTGGGCACCACAAGCTGCTCAATGGTTTCTTCTGCCCTTATAGCCACCCGATACAGTAGGTCCTTTTCCACAATGAAGTATGGGTAAGTGCCGGTCTCATCTGGGTTCACTAACTCGCCATCTATTTCCACTACGTTTTCCCGTGCCTTTATTAGGGTGGGGTCTTTTAACTGTTCTGTGGCAAAATTTTCCATGTGAACCTCGAGATCAGAAAACTCCACAGACGGCATGTTTTCGTCTGAGGATGTTGGCTCCTCCCCAGTTTCTCGAGTCTCCCATGCCAATACCGACAAGGGAAATTCTGAAGAGTCCTCACCACTCTCCGAGGAATTCTGGCTATCACATTCCTGGTATATAGGGGCACCAGTGGGGGGCTCAGGACAATCCCATAGTTCCCAGAAATTTGGAAAATCCCTTCCCACAATGGCATCATGAGGCAAGTGAGACACTAATCCCACCCGATGAGAGAGGGTACCTTTGGGGGTCTCAAAACACACTGTAGTCACCGGATACTCTCGGGTGTCCCCATGCACACAAATAACAGCTACCTTGTTATTCCCAGAGACCTCTGTAGTAACTAATTCAGCCTTTATCAGTGTCACGAGGCTACCTGAATCCAGCAATACAACATTTCTACCATTAACACACATTTTGCATAAATGTTTCTCAGTTCCCCGCATGGCAGTGCATGCGACTGTCGCAAACAGCGACTGACGTCTGTCTGTTAGAAAGTCACATTGCATGGGTTCATCCACAACCGGGCAATTTGCTGCAATATGTCCCTCTTGTCGGCAGCGGTAACAAACAATCCTTCTTGCTGCCTCTTGAACCCCTGACTTCCCAGGCTGTCCTCGCCAAACCTTGGGTAGAACTCCCACCCTCTCACTCTCTCCATCCTCACCCCTTGGAATCATCTTACCCGCCACTGGGGATGGTCTGGTCTTAGGGTGGAAAGTCCGTGAGTCTCTGGAAGAGGCAGTCAGGTTCTCTGTAGCCAAGTACTTCTCTACACGATCCACAAGATTATCGGCCGTTTCTGGGTCTCCATGGCTTACCCACTTTTGGATGGCAGTAGGAAGAGCTCTCAAGAAACGCTCCATCACAACACGTTCCACAATCTTTGGTGCGGACAAAGTCTCTGGCTGTAGCCACTTACTGCTCAGGTGAATGAGATCATACATTTGAGACCTGGGGGGTTTTCCAAGCCGGAAAGTCCAGTTATGCACACGCTGAGTCCGGACAGCCAGGGTGACACCCAGCCGTGCCAATATTTCAGTTTTTAGCATCACATAGTCTTTTGCTTGGTCAGGCTCTAGGTCATAATAAGCTTTCTGCGATTCACTAGTTAACAGAGGAGCCACAAGTCCAGCCCACTGCTCCTTAGGCCACTTTTCTCTTTCAGCAGTCCTTTCAAATGTGGTCAAAACACCTCTGGATCATCCTCTCCAGTCATTTTTGTCAATAAACGACTCACCCCAAAGGACGCAGTATTAGCGGAACTACTTGCCTCACTGGTCTGCGGATGTTGCTGCATTAACGTTTCCATTTGTTGCTGTAGTCTCTGTTCTTGCTTCTGTAACAGGTCTATGAAGCGGGCCTCAGATTGCTGCTGGGCTTGTTGCTGAGCTTCCAGACTCTGTTGCAAAGTTGCATTTGTCTGCTGCTGGGCTGTAAGGCTCTGTTGAAGAGCTTGCTGCTGGGCTGCAAGGCTCTGTTGATGAGCTTGCTGCTGGGCTACAAGGCTCTTTTGAAAACCTGCATTTGTCTGCTGCTGATTGGCATTTGCTAGAGCCAGCTGTTTCAGTATCTCCTCCATGCTGGCCTTAAAAAAACTGCCACTGGTTCTCCACCAACTGTGAGGGGGTTAGCTCAGCAGCGGGTGTGTGTGACCCCCTGGATGGGTTCACCACACAAAAACAGGCACAGCAGACAGTGGTAGGAGAAAACAAAAGGGTGTGTTTTTATTTGGACTATATACAGACCAAAAAATACAGCAAAAACAAAAGAAACATGAAAAGAAATCCTGGTCAACTTGACCGCTCACTACACACGTTGGTGTCCCTAACTAACAACTGGGTACAGCCTTCTGCTGTCCCAGTCCCTAGCTCCCTGATTTTTTGAAGTTCTTAGCAATAACCACACAGGCTTTGGCTCACCGCACAGAGGTCACACTCCCCAGACTATCCACACAGATCTGGTTCCAGGTTGGAGCATCTCCCTTAGTATGCTGGGAGTTCTTGTAGAGGCCCTAACGAGCCCACTTACTTCAGCTGGGCTCATTAACTCTTCCCCTGCAAGACTCCCCGCACTCCCCCTAATGGTATAAATCGGCATAAAGCCTGAATCTAGGACATATATACCTTCCATCCTGGATGCAACCTGGTGATTTTACCTGCACGCTGTCACAACACAAATATCCTAGATCTCTCAGGGGCAAAGAGACTGATCGTGTGTTCATACAATGTATGAACACCGATCAATCTCTTCCTCTAGTCAGTCCCACCCCCCCTTCAGTTAGAACACACATTAGGGAACACATTTAACCCCTTGATTGCCCCTAGTGTTAACCCCTTCCCTGCCAGTGACATTTTTACAGTAATCAGTGCATTTTTTTAGCACTGATCGCTGTATGAATGCCAATGGTCCCAAAAATGTGTCAAAAGTGTCCGATGTGTCCGCCATAATGTCACAGTCCGGAAAAAATCCCAGATCGCCGCCATTACTAGTAAAAAAAAAAAAATTAAAAATGCCATAAAACTACCCCCTATTTTGTAGACGCTATAACATTTGCGCAAACCAATCAATATACGCTTATTGCAATTTTTTTTACCAAAAATATGTAGAAGAATACATATCGGCCTAAACTGAGGAAAATTTTTATTTTATTTTTTTAAATTGGGATATTTATTATAGCAAAAAGTAAAAGATATTGTGGTTTTTTTTTCAAAATTTACGCTTTTCTTTTGTTTATAACGCAAAAAATAAAAACCGCAGAGGTAATCAAATACATCAAAAGAAAGCTCTATTTGTGGGAAAAAAAGGACGTCAATTTTGTTTGGGTACAGCTTTGCACGACCGCGCAATTGTCAGTTAAATCAACGCAGTGCCGTATCGCAAAAAATGGCCCGGTCATTGGGCAGCCAATTCTTCCGGGGCTGAAGTGGTTAAAGTGTAATAAAACACTATGATATTTAAAACCTAATTTTATGTTTTGAAAATGCTCTGCAATTCTAATTCTTAGTAACTTCTTTGTGCTCCCAATGTACATCACCCACACGGACATGCTAAAGCGTAAACTACATGGGTAGTATCGCATGTACTGAATTTGCAAATTTTAAATTCTCTACTATTAGAAGGCGAAGTGAAACTCTCCAATCCTCTCATTGGTCTGGTGACCTCTCTGCATGCTTTACATTTCCTACATGCAAAGAAGCCATCACAGTCCCAAAAAGATGGAGGTTTGGTGGGTGGGTCCAGAATTTTCTTCACCGCCCTATCACCAAAACTGGGGGCCTTCCTATATATAAATTTAGGGGCAGCTGGAAGTACTGGTTTTAATGTTTTGTCCAGACACAATATATGCCAGTGTTGATTGAAAAGTGCTTCAACCTCTTTATACTGGGAATGGAAACCTGATATAAAGACCCATTCGTGGCCATTTTCATTATTCTGGGGTATTCCATCTCTCAAAACTACTTCTCTAGGGAGCATAGACGCTTCCTCTACCAAAGAGTCTAACTGCTGGGGGTTATATACCTTTTCTACAAATCTACTTTTGATAATCTGGAACTGGATGAGAAAGTTACTTGTGGTTGAACAGTTCATTTTAACCCTCATAAGGAAGACAGCTGTTCCGATCGGTGGGTTTAAAGTAGACAATGGGGATTATTTACGAAAGGCAAATCCACTTTGCACTACAAGTGCAAACTACAAGTGCAAAGTGCACTTGAAATTGCACTGAAAGTGCACTTGGAAGTGCAGTCGCTGTAAATCTGAGGGGTAGATCTGAAATGAGGGGAAGCTCTGCTGATTTTATTATCCAATCATGTGCAAGCTAAAATGCTGTTTTTTATTTCCCTTACATGTCACCCTCGGATTTACAGCGACTGCACTTCCAAGTGCACTTTCAGTGCAATTTCAAGTGCACTTTGCACTTGTAGTTTGCACTTGTAGTGCAAAGTGGATTTGCCTTTAGTAAATAACCCCCATTGTCTCTAAACGGTTATTATGTCTATATACATTTACATCAAGGAAATTAATCTGATCCTTACTCTATTGACTAGATATTTGATGTTATTAATATTTGTATTTAGTCAATAAACTCACATAATGATGCCCCTGACCTGTCCCATATAAAGAATAGGTCATCTATGAACCGTCTGTAAAAGACCAGTTCTTTCCTCTTATTTCCAAATACAAATTTGTCCTCCCATTCTCCCATAAAGAGGTTTGTAATACCGGGCACAAATTTTGCACCCATAGCAACCCCTAACTTCTGGGAGAAAAACTGTCTATCAACCCAAAAATAGTTATGAGAAAGACAAAATTTTAAAGTATATGGTAAATCATCTCTTTGGCTTAAAGCCCAATTGAGGACTAAAAAGGCATCATCATGTTAGATAACCGACTATAAAGAGGACACGTCAGCTGTTACCAGATACATCTCTGTATTATTAGTTACCTCCACATTCTCCAAAAGTTGCACAAAGTTCTTAGTGTCCTTTAACCACTTGCTTACTGGGCACATATACCCCCTTCCTGCCCAGGCGAAATTATAGCTTTTGGCACTGTCCCGCTTTGAATGAAAATTGCGCGGTCGGGCGACGTGGCTCCCAAACAAAATTGACGTCCTTTTTTTCCCACAAATAGAGCTTTCCTTTGGTGGTATTTGATCATCTATGCAGTTTTTATTTTTTGCGCTGTAAACAAAAAAAGAGCGACAATTTTGTAAAAAACACAATATTTTTTACTTTTTGCTATAATAAATATCCCAATTTTCTTTAAAAAAAACGTATTTTTCTCTCAGTTTAGGCCGATACGTATTCTTCTACATATTTTTGGTAAAAAAAAATCGCAATAAGCGTATTGTGATTGGTTTGCGCAAAAGTTATAGCTTCTACAAAATAGGGGATAGAATTCTGACATTATTTTTTATTATTTATTTTTTTACTAGTATTGGCGGTTATCTGTGATTTTTGTCAGGACTGCGATATTGCAGCGGACACATCGGACACTTTTGACACATTTTTGGGACCAATCACATTTATACAGCGAACAGTGCTATAAATATGCACTGATTACTGTATAAATGTGACTGGCAGGGAAGGGGTTAACACTAGGGGGCGAGGAAGGGGTTAAATGTATTCCCTATGAATGATTCTTACTGGGGGAGGTGATCGATCTGTGTCCCTATGTACAAGGGACACAGCATCAGTCTCCCCTCCCTGACAGGACGTGGATCTCTGTGTTTACACACAGAGATCCACGTCCTTGGCTGTGTACCGGCCGATCGCGGGTACCTGGTGGACATCGCAGCCGCCAGGCACGGGCATCGACATCTCAGTAAAACGCCGGGCACGCGCGCGCACCCCAGTGGCCGGAGGAGCCGAGGCCGTAAAAAGATGGCCTCCCGGATTTGTAGAGCCACCTTGTGGCCGTCTTTTTACAATGGCCCGGGTCTGAAGAAGTTAAGTAAGCCTTCGTTACAAGGACACTACTTTGGAGAAACTGATACAAATACTGACCCAAGCTTGATGTAACAGACCCAATACCGTTAACTATAGGTTTGGCTGGAGGGTTGACTGGGTCTTTGTGTATTTTAGGAAGAGTGCAAATGGCAGAGGTGGGGGACCTGAGTCACATGACTTGACTCAAGTCAGACTTGAGTCACCTGTTTGAGGACTTGCGACTTGCTTGACAGAATTCAATAAATGACTCGACTTGACTTTGACTTGTCACTAATGACTTGCGACTTGACTTTGACTTGGGCTATATGACTTGAAATGACTTGGCACCACTAACACTAACCGCAAGCCGCCGTCTGCCTACCTGATCAGCGTGTCATGCAGACAGACGGCGGCCACTGCAGTGTTCAAAAGCCGCGCCTCCTCGTCTGTGATAGGCGGAACACTCAATTTCACAGCAGGCAGTGTTCAGCCTATCACGGACCTCCTCTTATCCTCGACTGTTATGAGGATGAGCGGATGTCCGTGATAGGCGGAACACTGAATGCTGGGAAATTGAGTGTTCCGCCTATCACAGACGAGGAGGAGGCGCGGCTTTTGAATACTGGAATGGCCGCCGGGATGCCGCCGATCAGGTACACGGCTGACGGGCACAGTGAAGCATGGGCACAGTGAGACATGGGCACAGTGAGACACGGGCACAGTGAGGCATTGGGCACAGTGAGGCATTGGGCACAGTGAAGCATGGGCACAGTGAGACACGGGCACAGTGAGACACGGGCACAGTGAGGCATTGGGCACAGTGAAGCACGGGCACAGTGAGACACGGCACAGTGAAGCATGGGCACAGTGAAGCATGGGCACAGTGAGGCATGGGCACAGTGAGGCAAGGGCACAGTGAAGCATGGGCACAGTGAAGCATGGGCACAGTGAGGCATGGGCACAGTGAGGCATGGGCACAGTGAGGCACAGTGAGGCATGGGCACATAACCAATATTATTTATTGTTATCCATCCTATTATTTTTATACAGTATGGGGTAGATCAGTATTTTGACTTGATTTGTGACTTGACCAAAATAAATGACTTGACTTGACTTGCTTGACTTCTAGCAGGGACTCAACTTGACTTGCTTGTTTTTCGTCACAGTAACTTGGGACTTGCTTGAGACTTGAAGGTTAAGACTTGAGACTTGCTTGTGACTTGCACATGTGTGACTTACTCCCATGTCTGGCAAATGGTAGGTAAAAACATATTAAATATTTTCTTTCTTTACCCCTCAGCACTCCGGATTGGTGACCTGACTCTACCAAAATACTTAATTCCCCTCTGTACTGTGAGGTGGGATCTCTATTCAACTTTTTTTAAGTCTCATCGTCAGACAACATTTCTGTTAACTGCCCCTGATAGAATTCTTTAGATAAAATCACCTTGTCTGCGGGCCTTACAATTATATCTCTCCTTTTTTCAAGCTCCTCAATCCCTTCTTGCACATACTTCGGGTTGACATTTTTCTTAGGCACCACTTGTTCTAGATCACGCAAAACCAGACTTTTAAATACTTCCAGATGTTGAGTTGCAGTATTTGATGGACTGAACAAGGATTTATTACGCAATCCACTATCCACTGCTCTGGATGTGTTATTTTCAATATTAGTCAGGTAGGGGCTCTTATTTAAGAAATATTTTTTTATATTTAACTTCTTCATGTATTTGTGTACATCTATGTACACATCAAACTTGCTGATTGGTCTTTTCAAACCACATTTAAGTCCCAGATGTAAAATATTAGTTTCTTTAGCAGAAAATTCCACATTAGTTAAATTATATATACCACCTATTTGGTCTCCCTCCTTAATTGTTTGGACCCTGCGTCCTGCCCTACAGCCCCTAATTCTTCTCTCCCTGATGGGACTTACTGTTGCACATTGCCCCGCTCCCAATAGGGTTGATCTTGCCATTGGGGTTCCCTGCGATTGGGGCCTATTTGGGGTGCACAAATGGGGGAAATTCCTTTCTCCATAGTCCCACAATGGCTCAAATCTATTTAACCCCTTCCATACCGGGCCATAGCAAAATGACGCCGGCAGGAACCCTCTCTCCCTCTGGGTGGACGTCATATGACGTCCTGGGTTTGAGGGGGGATATCTGAATGATGCCTGCAGCTAGAGGCATCATTCAGATATCCTTGTTTGCAGCCGGCAATCCTGCGCACCATAAGAACGATCATAGCGGCGGTTCTTATAGGCGGCGGGAGGGGACATCACCCCCCTCCCGCCGCCATCCGGTGCTTCTCCGGGCTCTCCCGTTTGATCGGGACCCAGAGAGAATCGTCGGCACCGGTGGTGGGTCACGTGATGAGCATAGAGAGTCATCTCTATGATCGTCGGAGGCCCGGGTGCGATGTGATGACGTCACGCCCGGGTCCTCAAATGTAAACAAAGCTGCCATTGCGGCTGTAAGTATGAGATCGTGAAAAAAAAATTCACTGATCTCATGCTTTCCAGCCTGGAGGAGAGATGTGGGGTCTTATTGACCCCGCATCTCTCCATGAAGAGGACCTGTCACACACATTCCTATTACAAGGGATGTTTACATTCCTTGTAATAGGAATAAAAGTGATCAAAAAAAAAAAAGTGTAAAAAAAAAGTAAAAAATTAAAATAAAAATGGAAAAAAATAAAAATAAATAATATATATTTTTTTTTAAACGCCCGTCCCCAATAGCTCGTGCTTAGAAGCGAACACACACATAAGTCCCGCCTGCATCTGTAAACGCCGTTCAAACCACACATGTGAGGTATCGCCGTGTGCGTTAGAGCGCGTGCAACAATTCTAGCACTAGACCTACTCTGTAGCTCTAACCTGGTAACCTGTAAAAAATTTCAAAGCGTCGCCTATGGAGATTTTTAACTTCAATAAATTTTTATTATAAAGTCAGGTTCATACAATAGACAACGCAATAAACTTTGCCATCAACATTTGGACATCTATGTGATGTACTTATACCGCGACTATATTCAAGGCATAAAATAGAAGGATAAGAGGTAGAATTAACACTCAGAAATTGGTTTATAACTCATAATAAGAACATTGTTGTTATTGTTGCTCTTAACTATATATCAGAAATAAGGATCGGCTTTACTCTGGTTTCCAATTTCGTTTAAACCATATTTCCCAGGCAGACCATTTGTCTCTTGTGGATAAGTATTTGCCCTGAGATGCTGCGAACATTAACTCGTACGTGGCGTGGGTGTTAGTCGTCTCTACAATTTCTCTAAATGATGGTGGGATTGCTGCTAGCCAGTGTCGCAGAATCACCAGCCTAGTGCTGAGAAGGATGTGCGTGACTACAGTTCTTATTTGTGGCGCTATTTGTTCTATTCCTAATGATAATACTGCTAGTGCTGCGTTAGGCGCAATGTGTGACCCTGCCAACCTAGAAATGAGATTGAACACTTCGGACCAAAGTGGGTTCAGGGCATGGCAATTCCACAGAATATGGTGCAGAGTACCCGTCTCTCCGCATTTCCTCCAACAAAGAGAGGAGGTAGAAGCATTAAATTTGGACATTCTGTATGGTGTAAGGTACCACCTGAGTAAAATTTTATGGGTTACTTCCCAGAGATTGGAGCTTTTAGTCGCGGTGAAATTATATACTAGGGCTTTTTGCCATTGGAGTTCTGAGTACTCTGCACCTAGTTCCCGTTCCCATGCAACTATATTAGTGGATTTTTCAAATAAGGCTTTAGACTGTAAGAGACAGTAGAACAGTGAGATGCCTTTAATAGTGGTGCAACTGTTCGTTAGGTATAACAATGCTCGCCATGGCAGCAACGTTTCAAAATTGGACAATGTTCGAATAAAGTGAACTATTTGCATGTATCTATATTGGTCCCTGTCCTCAAGATTATATTCTATTTGCAATGCTCTAAATGTTTTTGGGGCCGGGCCTACCAGTATATCTTGTACAGTTTTGATGCCTTTGGCCTCCCAATGTGTGACAGACAAGTCTGGGATTATCAGTGAGAAGCAAGAGATATTAAGAGGTAAGGGCTTTAAAAGTTGATCTGGGATGTCTAGAGATGTGAACATTTTCCACTTTTGAAGTGTGGCCTTCATAGTTAGAGATATGTGTGGGTATGCCTGGGGTATAATGTGGCATGTTAGGAGTATATCAGCCAATTTGTGCCCCAAGGTTTGGGCTGCTTCTAGGTCCAAATATTTAGGGCCTTGGCGCTGGTTAAACCAAGCTCTGGTTTGAGAAAGGATAGTAGCCGAGTGATAATCTTGTAATAGGACATGGCCTATACCTCCTGCACTTCTAGTTTTAATTAATTTTTTGAAAGCGCACCTAGCTCTTCTACCCCGCCACAGGAATTTGTTCAGTATAGACTGAGCCTTGGTGAAAAAGGAATTAGGGATTGGGATTGGTAGTGATCGGAAGAGGTATAACAGTTGTGGTAAGACTAACATTTTAAATGACGCTAGCCGTCCCGTCCAGGACAGCTTAACCTTGCCCAGTTCCTGTAACTTGTTGGTCAGAATATTGAGGAAGGGAGTAAAGTTAGCTGTAACTAGGTCTTCTGTAGATGCCGTGAGGGTAATCCCTAGGTATTTTATCCCATCTTGCTTCCATATGTATGGGAACCGTGCGCTAAGTCGCGTTTGGACAGATAGATCAATACCCAATCCCATTATATATGATTTACTTTCATTGACCTTATAGTAAGACAACTGGTTAAACATAGCTAAAGCCGAGTGCACAGAAGCCAGGGAAGTCTCCACATCTGTGAGAATCATTATAATGTCGTCAGCGAATAGGCTAATCGTGTGTGTAGAGTTGGGCATGGAGAAACCTTTAATGTTGGGGTGAGATCGAATATAGATGGCCAGGGGTTCCATTAAAAGATTAAATATTAAAGGGGATAGTGGGCACCCCTGTCTGGTGCCGTTAGATATGGTGAACGGCTTGGAGAGCACCCCTGAGGTATAGACCTGAACCGAGGGGTTAGAGTATAAGGCTAATATTGCTTGCAGTATATTACCCGAGAAGCCAAAACTTTGTAATACTTGGGTGAGGTACATCCAGTGAATACGATCAAAGGCCTTCTCTGCGTCCAATGCCAACAGCAGAGAAGGCCTTTTGTGCAGTTTAGCTAGATGAATAATGTTAATTAGTCTACGCGTGGCATCAGACGTTTGGCGACCCTTAGTGAAGCCCGTCTGATCAGGGTTAATGATAAGGGGAAGTATGTCTATTAATCTGTATGCAACAATTTTAGCATAAACCATAGTAATGGCTAAAGGCGTCCGCCATTTCTTGGGGATGATACAATTTATTTTTGGTAACGGGGTGTATAATATACGGAATCTGAGTTTTTTGTCTCATGCCCTTTACCCTTTGAGCTAGATTCTTACCCGCTTTGTTACCTGTAGCGTAGTATGTCATCTTAAGTTTTTTTGATGTTTTTTCAAAGTTCTCTAAAAGAAGGAGCCGCAACTCACATCTCAGCTGGGTAATTTGACTCAAAATTTTGGGAGAAGATTTTTGCTTATTACTAGTCTCTAATAGGAAGATTTTGTCAGTGATTTCTTTTATTTGCCTGTGCCGCTGCCTCTTGACCCTCGCTCCCTGTTGTATGAAAATGCCACGAATAAAAGCTTTGTGGGCATTCCACAGTACAAATTTATCTTGCACAGAGGATTTGTTATTCTTAAAAAATTCAGTTAGCTGGTTTTCAATGACTGACTTATAGTCCGCTTGCTGTAAGAGAAAGGAGTTCAATCTCCATAATGGAGGTGCGGTGTTGGGTGTCCCGTCCACCAGAGACAGGGTAGTAGAAGCGTGGTCAGACCACGTAATGGCATTAATGTTCGTGGCGGATGCATTGGCTAGTGTTTGTTGGTCGACAAGAAAAAGGTCAATGCGGGAATAAGTCCTGTGAGGTGATGAAAAGAATGTGAAGTCTTTTTCTCCCGCATGTAAGCATCTCCAGGCGTCAAACAGATCGTGCTTGTGAATTGAGGGTAGTAAGGACGGGCTATAGCATTTGGCACCGGAGGTAGAGTCCATCACAGGATCTGGGGTGGCGTTGAAATCCCCGCATAATAGTAATCTTCCCTTGTGGTGTTTCCTAACCTTTTTCATCAGCTTATTAAAAAAATAAATCTGGCGTTGGTTTGGTGAATAGACATTTACTATGGTATACGTGATTGAGTTAAGTTCACAAACCAGGATAAGATACCGGCCATTTTCATCTTTAATTTCCTCAAGTAGGGTGAAAGTTACAGAGTCACGTATTGCTATGAGGACTCCTTTAGTTTTATTGCGGGCATTTGCGGTAAAAAGATGTGGAAAGTTCCTGTGCGAACATTTGGGTGGTGTTGAAGCAGAGAAATGTGTCTCTTGAGCGCAAAGTATGTCAGCTTTGTTAGAGAGGGCCTCTGACCATAAGGAACGCCTTTTAGCAGGATGATTCAGTCCTTTAGAGCAACCTTTTTGGCACCGAGGACCGGCGTTGTGTAATAGAATCGTGCCAAGGCCCGGGGGGGGGGGGTTGGGTTGTTATGTAGCTTTTCGCGGGCAGTTTGTCGGGGAAATGGCTGGTGTTAGCGCCTCAATCATCACAGAACAATGGCTGATATGGTGTTGGGATGATTGGAGCGCATTATTTCTGTCATTGCATTGTAATATAAAATGAAATAGTTCAAACTCACCATAATGCAGAATCTGCCACCAGATGCGGTTTGTCACTTGCCAAGTCGCCTTCCACCAGGTGTGGATTGTTGCTTGCGACGTCACCTGCCACCAGGTGTGGATTGTTGCTTGCCACGTCACCTGCCACCAGGTGTGGATTGCCACGTCGCCTGCCACCAGATGTGGATTGCCACGTCACCTGCCACCAGGTGTGGATTGCCACGTCACCTGCCACCAAGGTGTGGATTGCCACGTCACCTGCCACCGGGTGTGAATTGCCACGTCACCTGCCACCGGGTGTGAATTGCCACGTCACCTGCCACCGGGTGTGGATTGCTACTTGCCATGTCACCTGCCACCAGGTGTGGATTGCCACCTGCCACCAGAGGTGGTTTGCCACCTGCCAGTAGATTTTTTTGTCACCTGCCGTGGTGGCAGCACAGGCAGGTGAGGGAGAACAGCGGTAATGCGGGGCGGGCAGTGAGAGATGATCTCTCTGCTCCCGCACCTCGCTGCAGTATAGCAGCCCCGCTGTGTGGGCGGAAGTGCCGCGTTATGGGCGGGCGCCGAGAGATGATCTCATCTCTCTGCTCCCGCCCTCACCGCAGTATAGGAGCCCCGCTGTGTGGGCGGAAGTGCCGCGTTCCAGGCGGGCGGCGAGAGATGATCTCATCTCTCTGCTCCCGCGCCTCACCGCAGTAGGAGCCCCGCTGTGTGGGCGGAAGTGCCGTGATCCGGGCGGGCGGTGAGAGATGTCATCTCTCTGCTTGCCCGCTGCCGCACCTCACACAGTGCAGCCTTCGCGGCCCATCTGCAAATAGGCCACGGCCCGGCAGTGGGCCGCGGACCGGGGGTTGGGGAACCCTGCTTTAGAGTTTATAGAAATGATCTTTATCCCCATACTTGCAGGAGTGTGAAGATTATGTTACATTGCTGCTTTACATTCATTGGTGGTGCAATGTCTCCCTCATGTGGTTGGATTTGGGATAGCGGTGGGAAACTGAAAATGATGGTGCATAAAGTCAAAAAGTACTTACTATTTGGTGATGCGCAGAGAGTTTGTCTATTTTGGACTTCGAGCCAAGTTGAGTGGCATTTCTGCATGGAGGGTCCAGCAATAATTACTTGAACTCCGTCTTGTAAATCTTTCAACAGTAAAAACAAGAAAACTGAGAGAAAAAAGAAAAAAATAGAAAAATATAACCAAGCAACTGATAGAAAACAATAGAGAGGTCCTAGTCCTCAGTGGGCACTAGAACCAGGATACCCGTATGCAGCGTTAAGCTGCCCAAAGTTGGTGGGGGTAAAGTTCAGGCCTAATGGCGCTCCTGTACGTTCCTCCAGGGGTTAGTAGTGGAGTGTTACCCATTCGGGTCAAGTGTGCGATTGTGCGTTTTTGTTTGTAACAGTTTTCCAATCTGGTTCTGCAGACCTCCTTGGCTTCACAGCAGGGGAATCATCAGAATGCTCTGGCAGTATACCCCATTCCTCCAGAAGAGAAAGGCCTTTTCCCAGAGAGTCTATAGTGTATGTTCGGCCATCTTTCACAATAGATAACTTTGTGGGATAACCCCATCTGTATACAATTTTATGATTCCTAAGTATCTTGGTGACGGTATTCAGGGTCTTTCGTTTCTGAAGTGTATATTGCGACAGGTCAGCATAAAACTGTAAATTTTGATACTGTGCAGGTATTTGTTCACCTTTACGCATCGTCACCATCAGCAATTCCTTTGCATGAAAGAAATGCATGCGCAGTATTACGTCTCTAGGGACCTGCTCTGGCAAAAAACACGGCTTAGGTAAGCGGTGAATTCTGTCAATCGTTCGCTCGAGACCAGATAGATTAGGGGTGAGCAGTTTAAACAGTGATGTAGCATAATCACGCAGGTCAGCTGGCTGGATTGACTCGGGGAATCCCCTGATCTTCATATTGTTCCTCCTATTCCTGTCTTCAAAATCTGACAGCTTAGCTTTCACCCATTCCGTGTCCCCTTCTCTCTCCTCATGTGAGTCTACTAGATCATTGATGGTTTCAGCAAAGTCTCCCATTTTTTGCTCTATATGATCAACCCTCGATTCCACTGCTTGTATGTCAGTGTGGAACCTGTGCATGCACTGTGCCATATCAGATTGTAGTGAGCTCCTTAGTGATAGCAGCATATCTTTCAGTACAGTGTCTATCACAGGCTGGTGCATGGTTGGGAACGATTCTATTGAATCAGGGAGATCATGTGTCTCATCTCCAGAGTCTGTGGCATGGCTGGCCTGGGGACTGTATCCCTCTCCATCCAGCCTGAGTTTTGCTTTAGCTGGGCTGCCAGAGATAGGGGAGGGAGAGTGCTGCTGTGAGCTTGCAGGGGAGCTGTTATTTGTGTGTTTCTTGCCTTTATCAGGCAAGTTGTTGGCCGTTTTGTCTGCAGGTGTGGATGATGGCCGGGGGCCATCTTGCCTACCTTCATGTGGCTTATGAGGATAAAAGTCCGTCAGACGCTGCGGTTTGCGGGGCTCCTTTCTTTTCCTGGACATGCTGCAGGAGTAATCCAGGTAATCCGGAGGTAGATCGCCTTGTGGGGATGATGTTTTGGGGTCCCGATGGGATGATTCGTGCTGCTATTCCCTGGTAATCACAGGAGCTCCGGTTCTATGCTGCCATTCAGCTTGCACGCAGGCCACGCCCCCGCCTATGGAGATTTTTAAGTACAGAAGTTTGGCACCATTCCAAGAGTGTGCGCAATTTTAAAGCGTGACATGTTAGGTATCTTTTTACTCGGCGTAACATAAGCTTTCATATTTTACAAAAGAATTGGGCTAACGTTACTGTTTTGTTATTTTTTAATTCATGAAACCATTTTATTCCCCCAAAAAAGGCGTTTGAAAAATTATTGCGCAAATACCGTGCAAGATAAAAAGTTGCAACGACCGTCATTTTATTCCCTAGGGTGTCTGCTAAAAAAAACATATATAATGTTTTGGGGTTCTGAGTAATTTTCTAGCAAAAAAATGTAGGCGAGAAGTGCCAGAATAGGCCCGGTATTGAAGTGGTATAAAAAGCCCTGTATGGAAGTGGTTAAAACTGGTACCTGATAAGTATTGTCTTTTCTCCCTCCTCTGTTTGGTCGCAGATCATACAATGGAGTAGGGATGAGCCGAACACCGCTGGTTCGGTTCGCACCAGAACCTGCAAACGGACCAAAAGTTCGCGCAAACTTTAGAACCCTATTAAATACAATGGGCTCGAATGTTCGAAATCAAAAGTGCTATTTATCAAGGCTTATATGCAAGTTATTGTCCCAAAAAGGGTTTGGGGACCCGGGTCCTTCCCCAGGGGACATGTATCAATGCAAAAAAAATTTTTAAAAACTGCATTTTTTTCGGGAGAAGTGATTTTATTGATGCTTAAAGTGAAAAAAAAAAAAGTTAAATATTCCTTTAAATATCGTACCATTACCAGCCCCTTTGGGTCTTGTATGGATATTAAGGGGAACCCTGCACCCAAATTAAAAAAAGGCCCTATATACTCTGAACAGCAGTATACAGGCGGTGCAAACAAGACAGGGACTGTAGGTTTGTTCTTAAGTAGAATCTGTTTGTAATTTGGAACAGGTGCATTTTTTAAGTGTAGCTCCAGCCAAAAAATCAATTTTTAAGCTTTTTTGAAAGCATAGGGAAGGGTTATCACCCCTGTAACATTTGTTTTGCTGTCTGTGCACCTGTTCAGAACATTTCACCTCACTTTCCATCCCAATGACAAATGTTTTTTGGAAATTTGTTTTTTTTATTGAAACAAGGATTGGTGATAAAGTATCAGTGGAGAGGAGACACCTTTTCCCCATATTAACTCTTACAGGAGAGAATTTCCCTTCCTAGGGGTAGATTTCCTGTCACTTCCTGTTGTCTCCTTCCGTTTGCAAGTAGGAGTCGTTTGTAAGTTGGATGTTTGAAAGTAGGGGCCTGCCGTATATACTCTGCAGAAATTTGGCCCTTAGGTGTTGGTGTTGCCACAACACACTGCCGATGCCCCAGTAGAAGTCCTAGTCGGACTAAACGCGTAGGGCTTGGTACACCACTCCCCATATTGCCTTTTTTTACCTTGTCATTTTGTGATCACTTTTTAATGTCAAATTTTGTGGTTTTATTCAAATAAAACCTTTTCATACTTTTTGACCTGCACCACTGGAGCACCGTTTCTTCTTTCTCCTTGTATGTGTGTTGGAGGAAGTTTTTGGAGCTGTTTCATCGTGTCCATTTACCCCTTTGGGGTTTCTTTTCATCCAAATCATTTCAACATCGATTGGAAACAGGGTGGACACCCTGTGAGCTCGGGTTCGCTCCATCTATCCGGGATATCCATCCAGGGTCTACAGCTGAGGACTGTCGAGTCACAACGGCTAAGTTCGTGGTCCTAACTTCACAAGAGTCGTCAGACAAGTCGATCTGTTTCGTTGTTGGATTTCCCATGCTTGCATGATCTGCTGTCGCTGACAGGCAGATCCACGGTTTCCGGTAAGTGTATCCCATCTATTTCATTTAGTCGGAAGAAACCGTTTCCATGATGACCCATATGCCTGCACGTTTATTCTTTCCACTGTGTATTTAAATGTCACATTGATGGACATTTATTTTTCACTTTTTTGTTTTTTCCTATGTGGACTTATTAGCCCATATATCTTCTTGGTTGGTGTGTTTACTGTATATTTTTTACTGTTTCACATTCAGTGACTTTATTTACTCAGTGAGACATTCACTTGATTCCCTAACCTATGAGCGCTACATTCTCCACATTTACAACACTGTAAACCCTCACAGTTACTCTTGGTGGGCACTGGAAAGCCCTGCTGTGAATTATTAGATCAAGAATTGTAATTACATGCCCCTGTTGAACAGGGGCAGAAAAATTGGGCCTTTGGTGGTGGTGGTGTTGCCACAACACTGTAAGCCCTCACAGTTACTCTTGGTGCGCGCAGGAATGGGCCCTGCTTTGAATTATTAGATCAAGAATTGTAATTACATGCCCCTGTTGAACAGGGGCAGAAAAATTTGGCCTTTGGTGGTGTTGCCACAACACTGTAAGCCCTCACAATTTCTCTTGGTGCGCGCAGGAATGGGCCCTGCTTTGAATTATTAGATCAAGAATTGTAATTACTTGCCCCTGTTGAACAGGGGCATAAAAATTGGGCCTTAGGCACTGGTGCCACAACACTGCAACCCCTCACAGATACTGTACTTGGAGCACAGCAATGAGCCCTGCTGCAAAGTATTGCATCAAAAGTAGTAATTACACGCCCCTGTCAAACAGGGGCAGAAAAATTGGGCCTTAGGCACTGGTGCCACAACACTGCAACCCCTCACAGATACTGTACTTGGAGCGCAGCAATGAGCCCAGCTGCAAAGTATTGCATCAAAAATTGTAATTACAGGCCCCTGTTAAACAGGGGCAGAAAAATTAAGCCGTAGGCACTGATGCCACAACACTGCAACCCCTCACAGATACTGTACTTGGAGCGCAGCAATGAGCCCTGCTGCAAAGTATTGCATCAAAAATTTTAATTACACATCCCTGTTAAACAGGGGCAGAAAAATTGGGCCTTAGGCACTGGTGCCACAACACTGCAACCCCTCACAGATACTGTACTTGGAGCGCAGCAATGAGCCCTGCTGCAAAGTATTGCATCAAAAAATGTAATTACACGCCCCTGTTAAACAGGGGCAGAAAAATTGGGCCTTAGGCACTGGTGCCACAACACTGCAACCCCTCACAGATACTGTACTTGGAGCGCAGCAATGAGCCCTGCTGCAAAGTATTGCATCAAAAATTTTAATTACACGTCCCTGTTAAACAGGGGCAGAAAAATTGGGCCTTAGGCACTGGTGCCACAACACTGCAACCCCTCACAGATACTGTACTTGGAGCGCAGCAATGAGCCCTGCTGCAAAGTATTGCATCAAAAAATGTAAATACACGCCCCTGTTAAACAGGGGCAGAAAAATTTGGCCTTAGGCACTGGTGCCACAACACTGCAACCCCTCACAGATACTGTACTTGGAGCGCAGCAATGAGCCCTGCTGCAAAGTATTGCATCAAAAATTTTAATTACGTGCCCCTGTTAAACAGGGGCTGAAAAATTGGGCCTTAGCCACTGGTGGCGGTGCCCAGAACCAAAAATGTTCTTACAAGCTATCAGCATGATCATTGAGGAGGAAGAGGATAGTCACTCAACATAACAGGATAGTGACTTAGCATCAGCATAGGCAGTCTTGAAGGGATCTGACATTTATGTAAAACAGACGCTGGCGATGGTTGCTGGAACCGATCATACCTTGGGGCTGCGTACTAAAAAATTGTCTGAACGCATCGGTCAGACAGCCACCTTCTCCACCGCTCCTTCTTTGACTGACCAAAGCCTCAGCAACACGTTGTCCAGGACCAGGAATTTGTATCCTCCCAGTCTCTGGGAACGCGTTGCACAGACCGTTCTGCAAGGCCTCCCGAAGATGCTTCATCCTCTGCTTCCTCTGCGACGGCAAGATAAGGTCCGCAACCTTACCCTTGCAAGGTGGATCAAGGAGGGTTGCCAGCCAGTAATGATCCCTCTCCTTGATCGCACGAATACGAGGATCCCTCCGCAGGCTTTGCAGGATCAGGGAGGCCATGCAGTGTAGGTTTGCTGAGGCATTTGGTCCGGAGTCCTCTGGGTCACGAAGGACGACATGATCCGCAGCCACCTCCTCCCAGCCACATACAAGTCCATGGGTGTCTTGGGACTGTAATTGATCCCTTGAAGACTGCTGCTGATGCTGAGTGCTAGGCTCCACCTCCATGCTGACACAATCCTCCTCCTCCTCCTTCTCCTCCTCTTCCTGTGTGATAGCCGGGCCAGCAGGAACACTGTCTGGATAAAAGGGGCCTTGAGAGGTAAGGAAGTCCTCCTCTTCCTGCCTCTGTTCTGCCTCAAGTGCCCTGTCCATTATTCCACGCAGCGTATGCTCCAACAGGTGGACAAGAGGTACAGTGTCACTGATGCATGCACTGTCACTGCTCACCATCCTCGTGGCCTCCTCAAATGGTGCCAGGACAGTGCATGCATCCCTGATCATGGCCCACTGGCGTGGGGGAAAAAATCCAAGCTCCCCTGACCCTGTCCTGGTGCCATATTGCAACAGATACTCATTGATGGACCTCTGCTGCTTGTGCAGCCGCTGCAGCATGGCCAACGTAGAGTTCCACCTGGTGGGCATGTCACAGATTAGGCGGTTCTTGGGCAGGTTGTAATCCTTTTGCAGGTCAGCCAGCCGAGCACTGGCATTATATTACCGGTGGAAATGCCCACAGAGTTTCCTGGCCTGCTTCAGGACCTCCTGTAAGCCCGGGTACCTGCCTAAGAACCACTGCACCACCAAGTTAACCACTCAAGCCCCGGACCATTTTGTAGCTAAAGAACCAGAGGTGTTTTCAGAATTTGGCAAGGCGCTGCTTTAACTGGAAATTGTGCGGACATGCAATGTTGTACCGAAACAAAATTTGCGTCCTTTTCTTCCCACAAATAGAGCTTTCTTTTAATGGTATTTGATTGCCTCTGCGATTTTTATTTTTTGCGATATAAACGGAAAAAGACTTTTGTTATAAGAAAAATCGAATAAACTCAATTTTAGTCATACATTTAGGCCAAAATGTATTCAGCCACATGTCTTTAGTAAAAAAAATGTCAATATGCGTATATTTATTGGTTTGCGCAAAAGTTATAGCGTCTACAAACTAGGGGACATTTTCTGGAATTTACACAGCTTTTAATTTATGACTGCCTATCTCATTTCTTGAGGTGCTAAAATGGCAGGGCAGTACAAACCCCCCCCCCCCAAATGACCCCATTTTGGAAAGTAGACATCCCAAGGAAATTGCTGAGAGGCATGTTGAGCCCATTGAATATTTTTTTTTTTTGTCTCAAGTGATTGAGTAATGACTAAAAAAATAAAAAAATACAAAAAGTTGTCACTAAATGATATATTGCTCACACATGCCATGGTTATATGTGGAATTGCACCCCAAAATACATTTAGGAGCCTAGCCGCGTACGGGCCCCCGAAAACCAAGCACCGCCTTCAGGATTTCTAAGGGCGCAAATTTTTGATTTCACTCCTCACTACCTATCACAGTTTCGAAGGCCATAAAATGCCAAAATAGCACAAACCCCCCCCCCCAAATGACCCCATTTTAGAAAGTAGACACCCCAAGGAAATTTCTGAGAGGCATGTTGAGCCCATTGAATATTTTTTTTTCTTGTCCCAAGTGATTGAATAATGACAAAAAAAATAAAAAATTACAAAAAGTTGTCACTAAATGATATATTGCTCACACATGCCATGGTTATATGTGGAATTGCACCCCAAAATACATTTTGCTGCTTCTCCTGAGTACGGGGATACCACATGTGTGGGACTTTTTAGGAGCCTAGCCGCGTACGGGGCCCCGAAAACCAAGCACCGCCTTCAGTATTTCTAAGGGCACAAATTTTTGATTTCACTCCTCACTACCTATCACAGTTTTGAAGGCCATAAAATGCCAAAATAGCACCAAACCCCCCCAAATGACCCCATTTTGGAAAATAGACACCCCAAGCTATTTGCTGAGAGGCATGTTGAGTATTTTACAGCTCTAATTTGTTTTTGAAAATGAAGAAAGAAAAAAAAATTTTTTTTTTTTTTTCCAATTTTCAAAACTTTTTGACAAAAAGCAAGATCTGCAAAATACTCACCATACCTCTCAGCAAATAGCTTGGGGTGTCTACTTTCCAAAATGGGGTCATTTGGGGGGTTTTGTGCCATCTGGGCATTCCATGGCCTCCAAAACTGTGATAGGCAGTGAGAAGTGAAATCAAAAATGTACACCCTTAGAAAGCCTGAAGGCGGTGATTGGTTTTTGGGGTCCCGTACGCGGATAGGCTCCCAAAAAGTCTCACACATGTGGTATCCCCGTACTCAGGAGAAGCAACAGAATGTATTTTGGGGTGTAATTCCACATATGCCCATGGCATGTTTGAGCAATATATCATTTAGTAACAACTTTGTGCAAAAAAAATAAAAAATAAAGATAAATTGTCTTTTTTCCACAACTTGTGTCAACATATAAAATATTAAATGGACTCGACATGCCTCTCAGTATATAGCTTGGGGTATCTACTTTCCAAAATGGGGTCATTTGGGGGGGGGGGGGTTTGAACTGTTCTGGCATTTTATAGACAACATTAGGAAGTTTACATCCACTCTTCTAACCACTTGAAGACAAAGCCCTTTCTGACACTTTTTGTTTACATGAAAACATATTTTTTTTTTGCAAGAAAATTATGTTGAACCCCCAAACATTATATATTTTTTTAAAGCAAAGGCCCTACAGATTAAAATGGTGGGTGTTGCATTTTTTTTTTCCACACAGTATTTGCGCAGCGATTTTTCAAACGCATTTTTTGGGGGAAAAATACACTTTTTTTAATTTTAATGCACTAAAACACACTATATTGCCTAAATGTTTGATGAAATAAAAAAGATGATCTTAGGCCGAGTACATAGATACCAAACACGACATGCTTTAAAATTTCGCACAAACGCACATTGGCGACAAACTACATACATTTTTAAAAGCCTCTAAAAGCCTTTACAGGTTACCACGTTAGATTTACAGAGGAGGTCTACTGCTAAAATGACTGCCCTCGATCTGACCTTTGCGGTGATACCTCACATGCATGGTGCAATTGCTGTTTACATATGACACCAGACCCACGCTTGCGTTCGCCATTGCGCAAGAGCAGGGCAGGACAGGGGTGCTTTTTTTTTTTATTATTAATTTTGCTTTTTTATTTTATTTTTAAACTGTTCCTTCCATATTTTTTTTTTAATCATTTTTATTGTTATCGCAGGGAATGTAAATATCCCCTATGATAGCAATAGGTAGTGACAGGTACTCTTTTTTTGAAAAAACTGGGGTCTATTAGACCCTAGATCTTTTCTCTGCCCTCAAAGCATCTGACCACACCAAGATTGGTGTGATAAAATGCGGGGGGGGGACATTCCCTCCCACTGCTTGTAAAAGCAGTCCAGATGCTAATTAGCCACTAGGATTGCTTTTACATGAAAGCCGGCCGCTGGCTGAAAAGAATGATACCAAGATGATACCTAAACCCGCAGGCATCAATCTGGTATACCCATTCAAAGTCCAGCAACATACCAGTTGGTCCTTGTTGGACATGTATTGTAATCTTTTTTTTCATGCAGCCTGTTGGCTGAACGAAAAAAAAAGATTGATCGGTGGGTATGCCCACCATTAGAATACTGCCCTTCATCCACCCACTTCTAATGATGGGCATACATGCACCATTTATATATGCCGAAGCATGGGGGCATCTTCCCACAAAAGTTATGCCGCGTACACGTGGTCAGACTTTTCCACGGGCAAGCCTCCGTCGGAATTTTGACCGTATGTACGCGGCATTAGGAGCAAAATCGCACCTCCGCTCCTCCGCCCCTGCTTCCCCAATGCTTCGGCATATATGCTTTTTTTTTTTAACTGTGGTGGTGAAATCACCTCCTACAGCACTGGAGTCGCAGGAAACAGGCCTGTCTCTGCGAACGCTGCAGTTATGTGTGTTGTGTTTTGCAAGTGACAGCGATCGATCGATACTGCACTTGGGTGGCCTGTGCTGGACGGAGGGGCAAAACGCAGGTGCTAGCAGGTATCTGGGCTGATCCCGCTAACATTGCGTTTTTGGGAACCCTAAACTGCTGGGGACGCTAGTATAGATCTGATCAGATCAGATATTGATCTGTTCAGATACTATACCACTAAGGGAGGTGTATGCTTCACGCGTGGGTGTTGGCATTACTGGCACTAACCTGACGCTGCCTGGGGTGTGACGCAGGGTTAACTAGGGGCAATTAGGGGGTTAAAACCTTTATTAGATAATATATGGGGGTACCTGACGCTATAAAAACCTGCGGCGAACCTAAAAAAAATAACTGGCTACCTATCGGCATCCCCGACAATAAGACAGCGATCAGAAAAATGATCGCTTAGCGACAGTGGTGATAGGGGGTGAAAGGGTTACCTGGGGGGCGATCAAGGGGGTTAAACCTTCATTAGGTAATATATGGGCGTACCTGACGCTACAAAAACCTGCGGTGAACCTAAAAAAAAATAACTGGCTACCTATCGGCATCACCGACAATAAGAAAGCGATCAGAAAAATGATCGCTTAGGGACAGTGGTGATAGGGGGTGAAAGGGTTACCTGGGGGGCGATCAAGGGGGTTAAACCTTTATTAGGTAATATATGGGGGTACCTGACGCTATAAAAACCTGCGGCGAACCTAAAAAAAATAACTGGCTACCGATCAGCATCACCGACAATAAGACAGCGATCAGAAAAACGATTGCTTAGCGACAGTGGTGATAGGGGGTGAAAGGGTTACCTGGGGGGCGATCAAGGGGGTTAAACCTTTATTAGGTAATATATGGGGGTACCTGACGCTATAAAAACCTGCGGCGAACCTAAAAAAAATAACTGGCTACCGATCGGCATCACCGACAATAAAACAGCAATCAGAAAAACGATCGCTTAGCGACAGTGGTGCTAGGGGGTGAAAGGGTTATCTGGGGGGCGATCAAGGGGGTTAAACCTTTTATAGGTAATATATGGGGGTACCTGACGCTATAAAAACCTGCGGCGAACCTAAAAAAAATAACAGGCTACCGATCGGCATCACCGACAATAAAACAGCGATCAGAAAAATGATCGCTTAGCGACAGTGGCGCTAGGGGGTGAAAGGGTTATCTGGGGGGCGATCAGGGGGTTAAACCTTTATTAGGGGGGGTTAGGGGGCTACACTGGACCTAAAACTAAACTGTAGTGACACTTTTACAGTCACAAATGTCACTGATTGCAGTGATCAGTAAATAAATGGTCACTGCAATCAGTGACACTGTGACTGGGGGCTGGGGGGTGATCTGGGGGGTGATCTGGGGGGGCCTGGGGGGCCATTTATGTTCCTATGTGTCCTGGTGTCAGTGTGCTGTTGCGCTAACCTGTGTGTCTTCTCTTGTACGGCGCTCGGTATATGTGAGCGCCGCATGAGAGATGACATCACTTCCTCTGCCTGTGTAAACATTACACAGCAGAGGAAGCTTTCTCATTCGCCGGGAGCGATCGCGAGGGGGTGGCCGGAATCGAACGGCCGTCCCCTCATCCCGGATCGCTCCCGAACAATTAACGACCGCTCACTGTATAGAAGGGGGGTCCGATGGGACCCCCCAACTATACAAAGGCAGTCACGTATATGTACGTGACTTTGCCTGTCGGTGCCATTCTGCCAACGTATTATTACAGTGGGTGGTCGTTAAGTGGTTAAGGATGTGAGCCAAACAGGGCACATGGGTCAGTTGTCCCTGTCGGAGGGCAGAGAGCAGGTTGGTGCCATTGTCGCAAACCACCTTTCCTGGCTTAAGCTGGCGTGGCGTCAACCACCTCTGCGCCTGCCACTGCAGAGCTGACAGAATCTCTGCCCCAGTGTGGCTCCTGTCCCCCAAGCACACCAGCTCAAGCACCGCATGGCATCTTTTTGCCTGCTTACTTGCGTAGCCCCTTGAATGCCTACGAAGCACCACTGGTTCCGAGGACAAAGCACAGGTAAAGGCCATGGAAGAAGAAGAGGAGGGGGTGGAGGAGAGAGGTGTTTCAGAATCACAAGTAGTAACATTTTGGAGGCGTGGTGGTGGAACAACTTCCAACACTACTGCACCTTGTCCTGCATACTTCCCAGCTGCCAGCAGAGTCACCCAATGCACAGTGAAAGATAGGTAACGTCACTGTCCATGCCTGCTGGACCATGAGTCAGCGGTAATTTGCACCTTACCACTGACCGCCCTGTCCAGCGAGGCCAAGACATTGCCCTCCACATGCCGGTAGAGAGCCGGAATCTCCTTCTGTGAGAAAAAGTGGAGTTTGGGAACCTGCCACTGAGGAACCGCACATTCCACAAACTCACAGAAGGGGGCAGAGTCTACCAACTGAAAAGGCAGAAGTTGAAGTGCTAGCAATTTAGCCAAGCTAGCATTCAACCGCTGGGCATGTGGATGGCTGGGAGCAAACTTCTTTTGGCGGTGCAGCAGCTGGGGCAGGGAAATTTGCCTGGTACAATCTGACGTCGGTGTACCAATAGCAGATTGCCCGCAAGTACTTGGCTGTGACACACCTAATTCTACACCTTCATTCCTCTCAGTGCAGGTTTCAGAGAGGACTGAAGGTATAGTGGAGTTGGAGATCCCAGCTGATAAGGAGCAAGGAGAGGTCCTCTTTGTTCTTTGGTGTGGGTCTTTTAGGTACGCTTGCCAACGAACTGCATGGCAGATCGACATATGTCTGGTCAAGCACGTGGTGCCCAAGCGGCTGATGTTTTGGCCAGCGAGATACGCTTCAGACATATGTTGCAAATGGAAACGGTGCGATCTGCTGCACATGTCTGAAAAAAGGCCCACACCAAAGAACTTTTGGAATAACACGCAGAGACAGCAGCGTCTTGCACATGCGGAGCTCTGCGTTGTGATGCAGACGGTGTGCTGCCCTTAAGCTGGCCCCGGGAGGGCATCCTGCCTCGTTGGAGATGTGCCTCCTCCTCCTCCTCCTCCTCTCTCCTATCAGGCACCCACGTGGAGTCAGTGACCTCATCATCCCCTCCCTCCTCATCACTGGAGCAAATCTGGCAGTATGCTGCAGCTGGGGGAACATGACTGCCAGATAGCTGTCCTTGTTGGGCACCCCCTCTCTCTGGGTTCACGTTACTACCCCCTCTCTCTGGGCTCACGTTACTGCCTTCCTCTAGCTGGGTTCCATCATCGGAGCCTTCAAAGCGCTGGGCATCCTCATGGAGCATGTACCCAACACTGTGGTCAAACAGGTCGGGAGACTCCTCAGGAGGACATGGTGGGGCTAGGGAAGGAGTGACTGATGCCATTGAGCCGAGGGAAGAGGCCGCTTTGGCAGCTGCTTTGCCAGACAAAGTACCCTGAGCCTGGGTGAGAGAGGATGAGGACGGCTTGGTCATCCACTCTACCAAGTCTTCGGCATGTTGCAGCTCAACATGGCCAGCTGCCGAGATGAAGGACAATCGTGTCCCATGGCCACGTGCTGATGAAGATGCACCGTGTCCACGACCAGCACTGTTGCCTCTAGACACAGAGCCTGCTTGCCCTCTTTTATTGCCTCGTGACTGTCTGCCTCTCCTTGTTTGCCTTCCAGACATACTAATGGCTTGCAGTGAGATGTAGCTGCACAAAGGTGGGATGTATATATAGATATATATATATATCTATATATATCTCTGTACTGATTATAATGCAGCTATCAGAATCAACTGCCTGCTGTGGTATTAGTATGAGAAAAGCAGCAATTGTCTTCAGTTTGTTTTAGGTGAACACTGTGCAGAGGACACAGTACACTAACTGAAAATACTTGCAGCTCTCTGCCTGTGGTTTTATTATGAGAACACCACAAATTGTATTCAGGTTCCTTTAAGTGAACGCTGTGCAAAGGACAGAAGTACTGCAGTACACTAAATGAAATTAATGAAGCTCCCTGCCTGTGGTTTTATTATGAGAACACCACTAATTGTATTCAGGTAAGCTTTAGGTGAACGCTATGCAAAGGACACAGTACACTAATGCCTCGTTTCCACTGCGCGGATCGGTTCGGTACGGTTCGGTACGGTACGCTATTTTGGGTGTTTCCATTATGAAAGCGTGCCATTAAACCGAACCGTACCGCACCATTCAGGGTCCTGCTTCAGACGTGGGGCCATAGAAAATGGAACGGTACGGTTAGGGCGGAGCTACTGGCGTCACACGATACATTCCACTGATTGGTGGACAGAAAATCGTCAATGCTGACGTCAAAGCAAAGCGCCAAACAAGCACCTTGTCGCCCTCAATATAAAGGAGAAGGATGCCTGCAAACAACAGCAGGGTCTGGTCATCTGAGGAACTATCTACTTTCCTAAGGATTATTGGTGATAGCGTTATTCAGAGTGAGCTTGATGGATCAGTGAGAAACGAAAAGGTGTACAAAGATATTTCTCAACGAATGGCAGCCGAGGGATTTGAACGGACATCGGGGCAGTGCAGGGCAAAGCTTAAGAAGCTTAAAGGACAATATAAAAAAATTAAGGACGACAACAGCCGTAGTGGAAACAGCCGGAGTACTTGGAGGTGGTACGACGACATGGACGCCATTTACGGACATAGGCCGGCAAACCAAGGCAGGGAGGGTGGTCTGGACTCTGCAACTGCAATTCTCGAATCCATGGTAGACCCCTTTGGTAAGTTTTAATTTTTTTTTAAACCATAGGATTTCGCTATGCTAACCTTTAAAAAATATATATATAACCAAATGTTTTTTTCAGAAACAGCTGATGGACTCTCCAATGATGCGTCAAACTTGTCAGATGATGGACCTTCAACGTCTTTCAGCAGCACCAGTAGTATCTCATCAAGCCAACCACAGAGTACCCAACCACAGATTAGCCTATTACAGAGTACCCAACCACAGAGTACGCCCAATGCACCCCGGCACAATGGTAAGACATGATGATAATAGTGAAATGTGTGCATTTTCTTAAAATAACTAATCAGTGGGGTAGAAGAGCAGTGGGTACAGAGGTGTAAGAGGTGAGAAGGGGGTTCAGCAGTGGGGCAGATGTGCAGGGGGTACAGAGGTGTAAGAGGTGAGAAGGGGGTTCAGCAGTGGGGCAGATGTGCAGGGGGTACAGAGGTGTAAGAGGTGAGAAGGGAGTTCAGCAGTGGGGCAGATGTGCAGGGGGTACAGAGGTGTAAGAGGTGAGAAGGGGGTTCAGCAGTGGGGCAGATGTGCAGGGGGTACAGAGGTGTAAGAAGTGAGAAGGGGGTTCAGCAGTGGGGCAGATGTGCAGGGGGTACAGAGGTGTAAGAGGTGAGAAGGGGGTTCAGCAGTGGGGCAGATGTGCAGGGGGTACAGAGGTGTAAGAGGTGAGAAGGGGGTTCAGCAGTGGGGCAGAAGAGCAGTAGGGCAGATGTGCAGGGGTTACAGTTGTGGGGCAGTAGATAAATGTGATGCAGTCTGGTGTTGCAGATGAGAAAGGGGGTTACAGTATTGTTTTGACAGATGTTACCAAAAACACTAGTTTGATATTTTGTATATTATAGGTCATACGTAGGAGACATTTGCAGTTGGATCTGCGCACAGTCATGGAGGATATGAGGGCAGCAGAAGAAAGGCAGCTGGAAAGAATTGAGAACGAATCTGAAAGGCGGTTTCAGGCACTGCGTCAGGATGCACAGGAAGCTATGCGCCAGGAGGCAGAAATCGCCCGTCAGCAGATGGAGCAGCTGTCTACCTTCAACCAGGCCTTCCTCTGTGTCCTAGGTCAGCTTGTTCAAGTCCTTTCAGCCAGTCGTGAACCCAGGTCACCACCCAGACCGTAGTGCCTTTCATGTAGCAAAGGACCTGTACCCATTTTTTTTTTATTCATTTTTAAAAAAAAAAAAATCTTAGTTTTCTTTAACAGAATATATGGAATGATGAGTTTTTTGTGAAATAAAAACCATGAGCGAATTTTTTGAGTATGTATTTTTTATTATAAAACATTATTAACAATATAGCAAAAAGGTATTAAAATTTTTAATAAATCATGGTAAAAATTTAAACATTGAGGTGCAGCATCAGAGCCTGGCGTATTTCACTGCACTCTTCTTCCATATCATGGGGTGCTATTACTGGTACTGGCTCTTCTGGAGATGTATTCCAATCCTGGTCAAAGTCTTCTCCATGACTTTCACAAAGATTGTGAAGAGCACAGCAGGTAAGCACCATGGATTTGGCAAGTTTAATGTCACTGTCATTCCTCTTCATAAGACACCTCCATCTACCCTTAAGTCTTCCAAAAGCATTTTCCACTACGACACGTGCCCTGGATGTTTTTTTGTTGTAGGTTTGCTGTTCTGTTGTCAGGCGGCCATTGTCAGGAAATGGTTTCAGGAGCCAATTTTGTAAAGGGTAGGCAGAGTCCCCAAGAACATAATACCCAACATAGACCCCACAAATGTTCTTAGTGGAACCAGGGTACAGTCCTCCCTGGCCAACCCAGTCCCAAAATGTGGACAATCGTAGAACACGAGCATCATGCAAACTCCCAGGCTTTCCTACATTCACATTCCAGAATAGTCCCTTGCCATCCACTACTCCCTGGAGGATGATAGAATGCCAGCCTTTCCGGTTGAAATAGTCAGTGTGGTATTCTTGTGGTGCTATTATTGGTATGTGTGAGCCATCAATAGCACCAACACACTGTGGAAGGCCCCACCTGTTCTCAAAGTACTCAGCCATGTCTTTAAGCTTTTCCCTGTCCGGAAAATGCACAATTTCAGGAGCTAGCAATGTGCAGACAGCCTTACAGAAGTCCTGCACACACCGGCACACTGAAGATTTACTGACACCGAAAAGATGACCAATACTTCTATATTCACTGTTGGTAGCCAGCTTCCACAGTGCAATGGCAACTCTTTTCCTCACTGGCAAACTGGCTCTGAAGTTGGTGCTTTGCTTCTCCATCGCTGGACGTAGCTTGGTACAAAGGTATGAGAAGGTTTCCTCAGACATTCTAAAATTCTGCACCCACTGTGTGTGTGTGAATCCCGGGACGGTCACATCCCACCACTCATTGGCACGGGGGAAAGCCCAAATGACTGGTCGGCGGCGCTGATTTGCCAAAAGCAGAAGCATCTAAAAAAAAAAAAAAAAACAGATGGTAACATATCACAAAAAAAAAAAAAAAACATTATACATATATAACATATGTGTCAGGTGGGTCATTGTGTGTGTGTGCATGTCAGGTAGGTGGGTCAGTGTGTATGTGTAAGTCAGGTAGGTGGGTCAGTGTGTGTATGTGTATGTCAGGTAGGTGGGTCAGTGTGTGTGTATGTCAGGTAGGTGGGTCAGTGTGTGTTTGCATGTCAGGTAGGTTGGTCAGTGTGTGTATGTGTAAGTCAGGTAGGTGGGTCAGTGTGTGTTTGCATGTCAGGTAGGTGGGTCAGTGTGTGTATGTGTAAGTCGGGTAGGTGGGTCAGTGTGTGTTTGCATGTCAGGTAGGTGTATGTGTAAGTCAGGTAGGTGGGTCAGTGTGTGTATGTCAGGTAGGTGGGTCAGTGTGTGTATGTCAGGTAGGTGGGTCAGTGTGTGTTTGCATGTCAGGTAGGTGGGTCAGTGTGTGTATGTGTAAGTCAGGTAGGTGGGTCAGTGTGTGTTTGCATGTCAGGTAGGTGGGTCAGTGTGTGTATGTGTAAGTCAGGTAGGTGGGTCAGTGTGTGTGTATGTCAGGTAGGTGGGTCAGTGTGTGTGTGTATTTAAGGTAGGTAGTGTGTATGTCAGGTAGGTCTGAGTTAAGTCGGTCAGTTGTGCTTACCCTATAGCGCTGCCGTCTTTGTCTTTGCCGCACAAAGGTGTACTTCTCCTCCCGGCTAAACATCCAAGCTAGCAAATTTCTTTTCTTGAATGCTGTGTTTCTCATTGCCGCTCGCAACCTTCTCTCATACAGTGCGGCATGTATTTGGACTACAAAGAACCAAAAGGCCAGTAGAGAAAACACAAGCTGCTGGATAACCTCCATTATTGTTTTTGTTGTGTAGCTGGCGCTGACTGACGCTGCGTCACGTTTCTCGTCGCACTAGTGTGACATCACGCAAGGCATTTTTTCTAAAATCTGTATGGCCCCTGGCGGTCCGACTTGCAGTGGAAACGCTCACGAGAATAGACCGGACCATTCTAACCGTTCCAAACCGTACCGACCCGAACCGTTTCGCTCAGTGGAAACGTAGCATTAGTGAAACACTGCAGCTAGCACAATCACCTGCCTGCCTGTCACAGTATAGAGAATAACAGGAACGGATCTAGCAAAACTGAATACAGTGTATAAATATATATACAACAGCTAGGATGCATATATATCCTCTACACACGGTAACTGCTGCTAACTGACTCGCCTGCCTGCTCTATCTAACTCAAATCAAAATACACTGTCTCTCTCTCTCCGTCTCCTAACCAACACCGCAACACACTACACAAGGCCGACTTCCAGGCCGTCTTATATAGTGTGGGGCGTGTACTAAATCCCCTGAGGCATAATTGGCCAAAGCCACCCTGGCTTTGGCCAATTATGGCTCTCTGTTTTTTGCGCGCTGTGATTAGCCAAAGCATGCGGGTCATAGTGCATGCTTGGCCAATCATCAGCCAGCAATGCACTGCGATGCCGCAGTGAATTATGGGCCGTGACGCGCCACTCGAATTTGGTGCAAACGCCCCATAATGTTCGCAATTCACCGAACAGCCGATGTTCGAGTCGAAAATGGGTTTAACTCGAACACGAAGCTCATCCCTACAATGGAGAAGATTCTCCTGATTGTAATTGATATTTTTAAGATGTTGTACTGGAGTTTGGGAAATATGAGGCCTTATTGTATGAGTCGGCATTTGATCTCTCATGTTGTCATTAGTATTACCAGTAGGGTTGAGCGAACCCGAACTATATAGTTCGGGTTCGTACCGGACTTTTGGGTTTTTGGTACCCGGACCCGAACCCGAACAATTTACTGTACGTTCGGCAAAGTAATGGCGCATTTTAAAAAGCTGCAGGGCAGCCAATCAACATTCATTTAACTCGTGTGCCCTTAGAAGCCATCACAGCCATGCCTACTAATGGCATGGCTGTGATTGGCCAGTGCAGCATGTGACCCAGCCTCTATATAAGCTAGAGGCACATAGCACAGCACGTCTCTCTGCTTTAGATAGTGTAGGGAAAGGTTGCTGCTGCTGCTGCTTTGAGGGAGAGAATTAGATAGGAGTCCTGATTCAGAAATCAAATTACTCAGCGATCTACCTTGCATTTGTTGTGTGGGTGCAGTGCACAATCTTTTTATCCTGCCCTGAGCCCAGTGCCAGAGAAAAGATAACTTTTATCCGTCTGTTAGTTGGTGTCGGCGGGCATTTTATGCAAGCTCAGTGCACCAGCACTGCATATGTTACTGTGAGATATACACTTTAGATACTGTTCTCCTATTCTGCTATTCAAAAAAGAATAATTTAGGGCAAAAAACATTTTTTGGGTGCGTTTTCTGCATATCTGTACTTGTGAGATACACACTTTAGATACTGTTCTCCTATTCTGCTATTCAAAAAAAAAAAAAGTAGGGCAAAAAATAATTTTTGGTGCGTTTTATGCCCAAAAAAATTTCTTTGGTGCATTTTCTGCATATCTGTGCGTGTGAGATACTCACTTTAGATACTGTTCTCCTATTCTGCTATTCCAAAAAAAAATTTAGGGCAAAAAAAAATTTTTGTTGCGTTTTATGCCCAAAAAATTTTCTTTAGTGCATTTTCTGCATATCTGTGCGTGTGAGATACTCACTTTAGATACTGTTCTCCTATTCTGCTATTCCAAAAAATAATAATTCAGGGCAAAAAAAAAATGTTTGGTGCGTTTTCTACCCCAAAAAAATTTCTTGGTGCATTTTCTGCATATCTGTATGTGTGAGATACACACTTTAGATACTGTTCTCCTATTCTGCTATTCAAAAAAATAATAATTTAGGGTAAAAAAAAAATTGGGGTGCGTATTCTGGCCCAAAAAATTTTTTTGGGTGCGTTTTCTGCATATCTGTACTTGTGAGATACACACTTCAGATACTGTTCTCCTATTCTGCTATTCAAAAAAATAATAATTTAGGGCAAAAAAAAAATTTGCTGCATTTTCTGCATATCTGTATGTGTGAGATACACACTTTAGATACTGTTCTCCTATTCTGCTATTCAAAAAAATAATAATATAGGGCAAAAAAATAATATTCCTGACTGACTCCATGGCAGCCTACGTGTGGGTTAACCCCGCCTCCTCTCCAATGCTATAGGACCCCATACCCATAAAAGTAAGCTCACCTCTCAGCACCGTGTTCCTTTTTTGTCCTCCTCCAATGGACCTGAAGCATGCACGTCCGTGCAGATTCCCGGATGGATGGATGGATGGATGACACACCTTTAAGCGGTGCAGCTCGGAACCCAGCCATGGGCGGGTGGAGAGCTTGCAGCAACCACGATTGACTGGATGGGAGTTGCTGCGGTGTGCCCAAGATCCCTCGGCTGGCAAGGTCTGCTCCTTTATTTGCCATGGCAGTCGCATCTGTGTATTATTTGTATGTCTGTCCCATGACCCGGCTCTCCCTAATGGCGGCTGGAACGCTCTGCGTTCCAGCCTACAGCGGTGACCCGAATCTTGGGCGCTGCCGCCGTTCGCGCATGCGCAGTGCCCGCTCCCAGAGCGAGGCTTGGTTCGCGCATGCGCGGTCCGGCAGGACTCTCGGCGGCCGCGCAGGCGCAGATGGGAGATCCTTCTCCACGCAGGTGCGTTGGATGACAGCGGTGACGTCACAGGCGGCGGGGAATTTAAAGGCTGATGCTCGCCTGTGTCATTTGGGATCTCCCCTGACAGGCGAGCAGAGGCAATTTGATTCACTCTCCCTTCTGGTTTCAGGTCAGTGTTATAGGACAAACATGCATAATATGTGTTTTTAAAATATGCACTGTATTTTTTGCACTTTTCTTTTAGTACATGTTCTTGTTGACAGTTGCAACTATGTTTGTCATTTGTAAAGTGCCTTCTTAAAGGGCAAGTTACTCATTATTATATTGTATGACTATAGGTTTCCTTACCAGTCCTTTCTTAGTGTGACGCTTAGTCCAGAAGTTATGGACCATTCACCGCTTGCATGTGGCCAGCCCTCACGCACAAGGTATGTGCGGGAGAGGGGAGGGCTTGGGGTTTAGTCGCAAGTAATGTTGCTTGACGGCTTGTCTTTCTCCCCCCAATTCCCCTTTTTTTCCTTTAGCCCTTACGCAGTTCTTCAATTTGACACAGACCTTGCCACGCCGCAGCATTCACCAAAATCAAAACACAGACGTGATTCCCCGTCTGCATCTCACCACCAGAGGAGAAGTTCCCATTCCTCCTCCAGACACCGCTCCCACCGCCAGGACAGTTATTCTGATCGGAGAGCCTGCTGGGGATGCGGCTCACGAGTCCCAGAGGGCAAATCATTATGCAGCCATTGCTATGCCCATGCGGTTGGGGAAAAAGAGACAGAAGACCAATTGATCGAGTCTCTAGTAAAGCAGGTGGTGCAACGTTCTCTTAAGGAGATGGATGCTTCCCACGTACAAAGCCAGTCCAGCACTATTCGATCTGGCTCCCCGGCTGATGTGGTCCGTGAAGTTCCAGGTCCTTCCCAGCCCTACGCATCCTCACCTCTTCCCTCGGAAGGAGAATTAGAGAGTGATGAAGAGAGTGTGGAATTTGATTTCTCTCAAGTTACTCCGCTCATTAAAGCGGTCAAAGAGGCCCTTATGTGGGAAGACCCTTCTACTCCCCCAGCTAAACAGAAAAAAAAATTCAAGCGCCTGGGGAAAGAGCGCCCAAGCTTTCCGCTTTTAGCCGAACTAAAGGGCATCTTTGATGAAGAGTGGAGCAAAGTGGACAGGAAGTCCTCGATGACAAATAAGGCCTCCAGAATGTATCCATTCAAGGCAGAAGAGGTGAAATACCTCCTGTGGATGCAGCGGTAATGCGTCTGGCTAAACACGTCACGCTCCCTCTTGAAGACACAGTCTCCTTTAAGGATAGTCTTGACAGAAGAATGGATCAGGACCTTAAAAGAATTTACGGTCTTGCTAGGACAGCTTGTAAACCCGCTCTAGCCTTGGCAGCCGTATCTAAGGCTATGGAGGCATGGACTGAGAATGTAGATTCATTTCTCAAAGGTGTTTCAGAAGATCTGGCAAATAAGTCAGCAGCAGCAGAGCTAAAACTAGCAGTGGCCTTCTTGAGTGAAGTATCAGTTGATCTGATCCGTCTACTGTCCAGGATTATGCTATCCTCAGTTACAGCTAAACATGCCCTATGGCTATGCCCTTGGCAGGCTGACCCGTCTTCTAAGCAAACATGGTGCAAGATTCCCTTCGAAGGATCATCCATATTTGGTAATAAACTAGATGACGCCATAGCAAAGGCCACAGGCGGAAAATCTGTCTTTCTTCCACAGGATAGGCATCCACAGAATCGAAGAAGGCCCCAGTTCAGAAGACGCAGTCCGGAGCGCTCAAGAGAAGCACGCTCCTATAGACCTAGCCGGGACTTCAGAAGAAACTGGAGCAGAGGCCAAGCGTCCTTCCGCAAGCCAGCAAACAACCAAGCGTCCAGTGGTCGCGATCAGGCTAAATCCTTTTGAGATTTTGCCCGCCCAGGCGGGTCGGGTAGGGGCACACCTGCTCCTCTTCCGGCACGTGTGGGTGGCCTCAATCTCAGACTTCTGGGTCGTCAGGACAGTGTCGTCAGGTCACGCATGGTCCTTCTCCAGCATTCCTTCCCCCAGATTTATCTCAACCCTACTTCCAAGTATGGAAGAGCAAAAACAGGCCTTACTGTCCTACGTAGACCTGCTGAAAACCCAGGGAGCAGTAGTACGTGTCCCAGAGGAAGAACAATTCCAAGGAGTGTACTCCCCCCTTTTCTTAGTCCAAAAGAAAAGCGGTGCCTGGCGCCCGGTAATAGATCTGACGTACCTGAACAGGTTCATAAGGCACGGAAAATTCAAAATGGAAACTCTGTCAACAATCCAGCAAGCCATTCAACCAGGCGACTGGATGATTTCGATAGACCTGAAAGATGCCTATTTCCATGTACCAGTAGCAAAGGACTTTTTAAAGTACCTCCGGTTCCATATCGGGCAAGAACATCTTCAATTCATCTGCCTACCGTTCGGTTTGACAACTTCTCCTCGAGTTTTCACCAAGGTCCTCTTGGCCGTAGTGGCCCTCATCAGGCTAAAAGGTGTGCGTCTTTACCATTATTTAGACGATCTCCTAGTTCTGTCTCAAAACAGAGAACGGCTGCTGGTGCACAGAGAACAAGTGATCTCAACCCTTTCCAGCTTTGGATGGCTTCTAAACTTGGAAAAAAGCCACCTGGTTCCAGCCCAACATTTAATTTACTTAGGGGCTCTGTTCAACACAGTGGAGAACACCATCTCCCTGCTGGCAGAGAAGATTCCGGTGATTCGGAAGAGGATTTCTCATGCCCTGGATGCTCCTCATCTGAAAGCATCACAATGCCTAAGAATTATCGGCACAATGGTCTCCACGACCCCCATGGTCAAATGGGCTCTATGGAGGTTACGCCCTTTTCAGTCAGGGTTCCTCCGGCAGTGGAAGTCAGGGGACAAGAGTCAACTCATCCACATATCCGCAAAAATGAGAAACAGCCTCTTCTGATGGCTCCAACTCAAGAATTTGCAAAATTGTCACTCCATTGCCCCCATCTCCTGGGTTACAGTCACGACCAACGCCAGCGGCTCAGGCTTGGGGGCTCTCTGTGGTCAGAACCTAGCTCAGGGCAGATGGGATGCTCGCCTTCACAACCCAGGCTCAAACGTCCTGGAGCTCAGGGCGGCCTGGTGCGCCCTCCAATCTTTCTCCCAGTTCCTGAAAGGAGAGTCGGTATTGTTAAGGATGGACAACACAACAGCAGTGTCGTATGTGAAGAGGCAAGGGGGGACTCGGAGTTCTACTCTCCTTCTAGAGGTCGAGCCTATAATAACATGGGCCCAGAAAAACCTGGCCAATATCTCGGCAGTTTTCATTCCGGGAGTCCAGAACTCCCAGGCAGACTTCCTCTCTCGAACTCGTCTAGACAACAACGAGTGGTCCCTCCATGTACAGTCCTTCAACTGGATTCTGTCTCTGGGAGTCAATCCCGAAGTGGACCTATTCGCATCCCCCTACAATCACAAGGTAGTGAAGTTCTACACTCGGGGACGTTGCAGCGAGGCATGTGGAACGGATGCCCTGACGGACAGATGGAGGTTCAAGAGGGCATACGCCTTTCCCCCGATCCCGATAATTCTCAAGTTCCTGAGAAGACTTCAAGCGGAATCAGCCGAAGTAACAGTAGTTGCTCCCTACTGGCCAAACAGGCCTTGGTTTCCCCTCCTGATCCAACTGGGCTACCGGGACCCGGTACCTCTTCCTCTCAGGCCGGACCTTCTCTCTCAAGGGTAACTCCTACACCCTTGTCGGGCACTGTTGAGACTGATGGTCTGGTTCTTGAGAGGGAGAGGCTGGAATACCTCGGTTGCACCTCTAGAGTGATGTCTACATTGTTGAGCTCAAGAAGAGCAAGTACCAACAAGGTTTATAGAAGAATTTGGGCCAAATTTGTCGAATTCTCCTCTGCCTCTGGGAGGTCCTTCAAAAATCCAGGAGTTCAGGATGTTCTTAGTTTTCTGCAAACAGGACTAGACTTACCCTTATCTGTTAGCTCTCTAAAAGTACAAGTTTCGGCCTTGTCGGCCTTCTCTGGAGTCTCATGGGCAGTCCATCCCTTAGTCAGACATTTCTTTCGGGGGGCATCAAGAATTAAGCCCCAAAGAAAACCAAGATTTGCCAAGTGGGATCTTCCACTCGTTCTAGATTCTCTGACTGGACTCAGTATGTCAGGGCCCTCCCCGTCTTCCATTAAAGACTTTTCAGCAAAAGTAGCCTTCTTAGTAGCCATCACCTCGGCTAAGAGGGTCTCTGAAATCAGGTCTCTAGGTCATGAAGAACCTTTTCTAACATTTTTTCCGGATCGAGTAGTCCTTATACCCATGTTGGGTTCAAATCCAAAGGTGTCTTCGGTATTTCACGAAAATCGAGAAATTGTTCTACCTACATTTAAGACTCCAGATTCCAGCGAAACTCATCCCCTGGATATGGGTGAAATCCTAAAGGAGTATCTACAAGTTACTTCTTCCTTCAGACGATCTGATCATCTGTTTGTTCTACATTCTGGAAACAACAGAGGGAAGAAAGCATCAACCAGAACAATTGCATCATGGATCGTCCAAACAATCCAGCAAGCATACAGGGCTAAGGGCTTCGCTCCTCCACAGGCGGTAACGGCACAATCCACCAGAGGGATGGCAGCATCCTGGGCGGCAGCTCAACATTTGGCTCCAGATGTCATTTGTAAAATGGCCTCGTGGGCCTCTATCAATACATTTATGGCCCATTACTGCATTGAACCGGCATCATTGTCGTGTGTTCATTTTGGCTTAAAGCGGAAGTAAACCCATCGATTTAACAGTTTCAAAAAGCAGTTACATTCCCGGCATGCCGGGAATGCTAACTGTCACATTGGTTGTGCTCTCAACCAAACTGTCAAACCATCCAATGGCTGCTGTCATAACTGATCACATGTGCAGCATCATAGCAGTTGAAGATTAAACAGAGGCCAAGATGGCAGCTTCCTTGCCTGAAAATGATAGGAGGGTTTACTTCCACTTTAAGAATCCTGTCGGTTGACAGGACAAATTAAAGCTTTTTGTTCAGCATACCCACCCGTGTGGTCTGGCTAGTTATTTCCCACACGTAGGCTGCCATGGAGTCGGTCAGGAAAACTGAAAATTTATTACCAAATACTTACCGTAATTTTCCTTTCCTGATGGACTCCATGGCAGACGGAGTTCCCATCCTGAAAGTAAATAGTCATGAAAGAAAGTAAGTGTCCAAGAGTCGGCTAGTTACGGAACACAGTGCTGAGAGGTGAGCTTACTTTTATGGGTATGGGGTCCTATAGCATTGGAGAGGAGGCGGGGTTAACCCACACGTAGGCTGCCATGGAGTCCATCAGGAAAGGAAAATTACGGTAAGTATTTGGTAATAAATTTTCCGTTATTTAGGGCAAAAAAATATTTTTGGTGCGTTTTCTGTCCAAAAAAATTTTTTGCTGCATTTTCTGTATATCTGTATGTGTGAGATACACACTTTAGATACTGTTCTCCTATTCTGCTATTCAAAAAAATAATAATTTAGGGCAAAAAAAGTTTTTTGGGTGCGTTTTCTGCCCAAAAAAAAATGCTGGTGCATTTTCTGCATATCTGTACGTGTGAGATACACACTTTAGATAATGTTCTCCTATTCTGCTATTCAAAAAAATAATAATATAGGGCAAAAAAAAAAAAAAATTGGTGCATTTTCTGCATATCTGTACGTGTGAGATACACACTTTAGATACTGTTCTCCTATTCTGCTATTCAAAAAAAAGATAATTTAGGGCAAAAAAAAAAATGTTGGGGGCGTTTTCTGCCCCACAATTTTTTTGGGGTGCATTTTCTGCATATCTGTACCTGTGAGATACACCCTTTAGATACTATTGCTCTATTCTGCTATTCAAAAAACACCCATTTAGGGCAAGATCCTAAATTTGAGAAATATGAGGAGAACGTCAAATAAGGGACGTGGCCCCGGTCGTGGTGCTGCTGGTGGAGCTCCTGTTGCAGGGAGAGGACGTGGTCGATCTGTGCCAGCTACATGCACAAGTGAAACACCTTCCTCAGGTGCGAGTAGGCGACAGAGCCTGCAGCGGTATTTGGTCGGGCCTAATGCGGCTCTACGAATGTTGAGGCCAGGACAAGTACAGGCGATAGTAGATTGGGTTGCTGACAGTGCCTCCAGTTCCTTCACATTGTCTCCCACCCAGTCTACTGCTGAAAGATCAGAGTTGGCACCTGCAGTCGATGTCCATCAGTCTTTCACCTCACCCCCTTGCAAATCAGCCAAGCAGTCTGAGCCCCAAGTCATGCAGCAGTCTCTTCTGCTTTTTGATGACTCTGTTAGCAGGGTTTCCCAGGGCCATCTACCTAGCCCTGCCCCAGAAGTGGAAGAGATTGAGTGCACCGATGCCCAACCACTTATGTTTCAAGATGAGTACATGGGAGGACCATCGCGGCAAGTCTCGGATGATGACGAAACACAGGTGCCAACTGCTGCTGCTTTCGCAATTGTGCAGACCGACAAGGAGGGCAGTAGTGAAGACTGGGTGGAAGATGATGTGGAGGACGATGAGGTCCTCGACCCCACATGGAATCAACGTTATGCAGGTGACCAGTGTAGTTCGGAGGAAGAGGCGGTGGTCGCACAGAGCCACCAGCACAGCAGAAGAGGGAGCAGGGTGCAAAAGCGGAGTGTCCGTCCCCTAGACAGTACGCCTGCTACTGCCCAACGTAGCAAGGGACCAAGCACACCAAAGCCAGGTCCAAGGAGTTCCCTAGCGTGGCAGTTCTTCAGACAATGTGCTGATGACAAGACACGAGTGGTTTGCACGCAGTGCATTCATAGCCTGAAGCGAGGCATAAACATTCTCAACCTGAGCACAACCTGCATGACCAGGCATCTAAGTGCAAAGCACGAGCTGCAGTGGAGTAGACACCTCAAAAACCAAGAAAGGTCTCTGGCTCCTCCTGCTTCCTCTTCTGCTGCAGTCTCGGCCTCTTCATCCACCTCTGTAGTGACAGTGGCACCTGCCACCTCACAATCAGAGGATCTGCCAGCAACACTACCACCTGGGTCACCAACCATCTCCACAATGTCCCATGGAAGCGTTCAGCTCTCTATCTCCCAAACACTGGAGCGGAAGAGGAAGTACCTCCCAACCCACCCGCGATCCCTGGCCCTGAATGCCAGCATTTCAAAATTCCTGGCCTTTGAAATGCTGTCATTCTGTCTGGTGGAGACGCAGAGTTTTAAAAGCCTGATGGCATTGGCTGTCCCACAGTATGTCGTGCCCAGCCGCCACTACATTTCCAGGCGAGCCATCCCTTCCCTGCACAACCAAGTGGGGGACAAAATCAGGTGTGCACTGCGCAACGCCATCTGTGGCAAGGTCCACCTAACAGACAGACAGACAAAAAATCTCCTGCGCTCTCGGTGTATCGTCAAAACACGGGTAGTGTAATTCCGTCTAAAGGCAAAGTCTAAAGTCTTGCAGCCCTCCTCAGAACAATGGGTGTTCATATGGCTAGAAAAAACAAAGGAGAAAGGAGGGCGCACCAACCTAGTGCATTACCACTTAAACGTTTTATTTAAATTATAAAAAAGCAGTAATCCTACTCACAAACAAAGCTTAAATGAAAGCTTATCGGACAAATCAGCTGGAATTTCTTGGCACCTGCCGACTGGACTCGATGACAGAGAGGGTCGGACAATACCTCAAACCTCTGGATAGCTGACGCTGGACCATCTAGGCTCTGAGGAAAGGGGTGCGCCCCAGAAACGCGTCAGCTATCCAGAGGTTTGAGGTATTGTCCGACCCTCTCTGTCATCGAGTCCAGTCGGCAGGTGCCAAGAAATTCCAGCTGATTTGTCCGATAAGCTTTCATTTAAGCTTTGTTTGTGAGTAGGATTACTGCTTTTTTATAATTTAAATAAAACGTTTAAGTGGTAATGCACTAGGTTGGTGCGCCCTCCTTTCTCCTTTGTAAGGTCCACCTAACTACAGATATGTGGACCAGTAAGCACGGTCAGGGACGTTATATCTCCCTAACAGCACACTGGATAAATGCAGTGGCGGCTGGGCCTGAGGCGGATAGCAGTTTGGCGCATGTCTTTCCACCACCGAGGATTGCAGGGCGCTTCAGTTTGCCTCCTGTTGCTAACTCCTCCTACTCCGCTTCCTCATCCTCTACCGCCTCCTCATTTGATCAGCACCTTCACCACCAACTTCAGCACAGCCAGGGGTAAACGACAGCAGGCAGTTTTAAAACGTTCCTGTTTGGGGGAAAAACCCCACACCACGCAGGAGTTGTGGAGGGACATGGAACAACAGACTGATAAGTGGTTGGTGGCAGTGAGCCTCAAGCCCGGCCTGGTGGTGTGCGATAATGGGCGAAATCTCGTAGCAGCTCTGGGCCTAGCCGGTTTGACGCACATCCCTTGCCTGGCACATGTACTGAATTTGGTGGTGCAGAGGTTCCTTAAAAATTAACCCGATATGCCAGAGCTGCTGCAGAAAGTGCGGGCCGTCTGTGCACACTTTTGGCGTTCTCACCCCGCTGCTGCTCGCCTGTCAGCGCTGCAGCGTAACTTCGGCCTTCCCGCTCACCGCCTCATATGTGACGTGCCCACAAGGTGGAACTCCACCTTGCACATGCTGGCCAGACTGTGCGAGCAGCAGCAGGCGATAGTGGAGTTTCAGCTGCAGCACGCACGCGTGAGTTGCTCTGTGGAACAGCACCACTTCACCACCAATAACTGGCCCTTCATGCGAGACCTGTGTGCCTTGTTGCGCTGTTTCGAGTACTCCACCAAAATGGCCAGTGCTGATGACGCCGTTCTCATCGTTACTATCCCAGTTCTATGCCTCCTTGAAAAAACGCTTCGGGCGATGATGGAAGAGGATGTGGCACAGGAGGAGGAGGAGGAGGAGGAGGAAGAGGGATCATTTCCAAGGCTTTCAGGGCAGTCATTCACAAGTGGCTCCGAGGGTGGGTTCCTGCACCAACAAACACCAGGTACACAATTGTCCAGCAAGGGCACAGTTCTGGAGGATGACGAGGTGGAGGATGAGGAGATGGAGGAGGAGGAACCATGTTCACAGCAGGGTGGCACCCAGACCAGCTCATGGCCATCACTGGTGCGTGGCTGGGGGGATACAGAGGACACAGACGATATACCTCCCACAGAGGACAGCTTTTCGTTGCCTCTGGGCAGCCTGGCACACATGAGCGATTACATGCTGCAGTGTCTCTGCAACGACCGCTGAGTTGCCCACATTCTAACTGGTGCTGATTACTGGGTGGCCACGCTGCTGGATCCCCGTTTCAAGGACAATGTAACGTCCTTATTTCCCTCACTGGAGCGTGATCGTAAGATGCGTGAGTACAAACGCACGCTGGTAGATGCGCTGCTGGTGGCATTCCCACCTGACAGCGGGGGCACAGTGGAAGCACATGGTAAAGGCAGAGGAGGAGGAAGAGGTCGCCAACGCAGCCGGGGCACCGCCAGCACCTCAGAAGGCAGGGTTAGCATGGCCGAAATGTGGAAAAGCTTTGCCAGCACGCCACAACAACCAGCACCACCAGCTGATATGGAACGTCTTAGCAGGAGGCAGCATTTCACCAACATGGTGGAGCAGTATGTGTGCACACGCCTACACGTACTGAGTGACGGGTCTGCCCCCTTCAACTTCTGGGTCTCCAAATTGGGCACATGGCCTGAGCTTGCCCTTTACGCCTTGGAGGTGCTGGCCTGCTCTGCAGCCAGTGTATTATCTGAACGTGTATTTAGCATGGCAGGGGGGCGTTATCACAGACAAGCGCAGCCGCCTGTCCAGAGCCAATGTGGACAAGCTCCGTTCATTAACCACTTGCCGACCGCTCACGGCATATATACGTCGGCAGAAGGGCTCGTACAGGCACAATCACGTACCTGTACGTGGCCCTTTAACTGCCGACGTGGGGGTCGCGCACGCGCCACCGGCGGCGCGCTCGCGACCCCCCTGCCTTCCCCATAAGTGGGACCGCGGGTACCGCGGACTCGATCGGATCCCCGCGATCGTCTCACGGAGGCTCGGAGCGGGGAGATGTGTGTGTAAACACAGCATCTCCCCGCTCCTCTACTGACACTGTCAGCGATCTCCGCTCTGTGTAATCAGAGTAAATGGAAAATGAGCAGATATCAGCATAACAGTTAGAGATCTAAAGGCACCACCATCCCTATTATGATATATAGCAAAAAGAGGATAGAGTGCGGGACTTTAAAGGTGCTTATAACAATTAAGAAATGGATTGCAAGACAAAAAACTTTATAAAAATAGAAAAATATTTATTACAATATATATAAAAAACTAATACATATACATGCCTGTGGCCATCACAGGTATACACCTAATACCAAAGTCAAGATGGTCATGCAGATATATACAGTTGAAGTGAAGCGTCCATAGATTTTCTACAGTTTCGCCTATTAGGCTTCATCAGGAAATAGACGCCCATACAATTTTAACATATTTGAAACAAGCTATTAAGTGTAAAAAAGAAAAAAAAACACATATTAATAATATGTCACAGTCATAAAAGTCCTTTGAATGCATTCAAAACCGGCACACGGGCGCACCCCCAAGCAACACACGGAGCAGACAGTCAGCGGACCCCCACACCCCTTCATACCTCCAAATCAACTTGGTCAAAAGAATGGTCAGGACCACTGTCATAGATTGCCAGAAAAATGGTCGGCCGATCCCGTCTCTAGCGATCACAATCCCGTAAGGGAGGATAGGTTTAAGGTTGCAAAAAAGTATATTATTTAATACAAATACCTGTACAGGTCCTTCTCAAAAAATTAGCATATTGTGATAAAGTTCATTATTTTCTGTAATGTACTGATAAACATTAGACTTTCATATATTTTAGATTCATTACACACAACTGAAGTAGTTCAAGCCTTTTCTTGTTTTAATATTGATGATTTTGGCATACAGCTCATGAAAACCCAAAAATCCTATCTCAAAAAATTAGCATATCATGAAAAGGTTCTCTAAACGAGCTATTAACCTAATCATCTGAATCAACTAATTAACTCTAAACACCTGCAAAAGATTCCTGAGGCTTTTAAAAACTCCCAGCCTGGTTCATTACTCAAAACCGCAATCATGGGTAAGACTGCCGACCTGACTGCTGTCCAGAAGGCCATCATTGACACCCTCAAGCAAGAGGGTAAGACACAGAAAGAAATTTCTGAACGAATAGGCTGTTCCCAGAGTGCTGTATCAAGGCACTTCAGTGGGAAGTCTGTGGGAAGGAAAAAGTGTGGCAGAAAACGCTGCACAACGAGAAGAGGTGACCGGACCCTGAAGAAGATTGTGGAGAAGGACCGATTCCAGACCTTGGAGGACCTGCGGAAGCAGTGGACTGAGTCTGGAGTAGAAACATCCAGAGCCACCGTGAACAGGCGTGTGCAGGAAATGGGCAACAGGTGCCGCATTCCCCAGGTCAAGCCACTTTTGAACCAGAAACAGTGGCAGAAGCGCCTGACCTGGGCTACAGAGAAGCAGCACTGGACTGTTGCTCAGTGGTCCAAAGTACTTTTTTCGGATGAAAGCAAATTTTGCATGTCATTCGGAAATCAAGGTGCCAGAGTCTGGAGGAAGACTGGGGAGTAGGGATGAGCTTCGTGTTCGAGTCGAACATACGTTCGACTCGAACATCGGCTGTTCGATCGTTCGACGAAGATCGAACGATTTGGGCCGTTCGCGCCAAATTCGAGTGACGCGAACGGCCCACAATGCACTACGCCATCGCAGTGTCATCCAGGCGCTGTGATTGGCCAAGCATGCACTGTGACCCCGCATGCTTGGCCAATCACAGCGCCGGCAGCGAGGAGAGCAATGATTGGCCACAGGCAGGATGCCTGTGGCCAATTATTGCTGAGGGTGTTTAGTACACGCCCCACACTATAAAAGGCCGCCAGCACGGCGGCCTAGTGTAGTGTGTTCCGGAGCAGGGATAGAGCAGCATAGGCAGGGACAGTGACTGTTATTTCTTTCTTGCTTAACCTGGATTCCTTTAGTTTAGGGAAAGAGAAGGATAGGTAGGGAGAGTGTCAGTGTGTTTTGTGCTTGTGCTATAGTGTGCTTAAAAAAAACATTTATTCTAGGGACAGAAAACTGTAGGTAGGGACAGTGTCAGTTTCTTTCACTCTGCAAGTCCTTGTTTCCAGGGACCTGGAAGGACAGTGAGTGAATTGTCCTTGTGCTATATTGTGCTTAAAAAAACATTTATTCTAGGGACAGAAAACTGTAGGTAGGGAGAGTGTCAGTTTCTTTCACTCTGCAAGTCCTTGTTTCCAGGGACCTGGAAGGACAGTGAGTGAATTGTCCTTGTGCTATATTGTGCTTAAAAAAAACATTTATTCTAGGGACAGAAAACTGTAGGTAGGGAGAGTGTCAGTTTATTTCACTCTGCAAGTCCTTGTTTCCAGGGACCTGGAAGGACAGTGACTGAATTGTCCTTGTGCTATATTGTGATTAAAAAAAACATTTATTCTAGGGACAGAAAACTGTAGGTAGGGAGAGTGTCAGTTTATTTCACTCTGCAAGTCCTTGTTTCCAGGGACCTGGAAGGACAGTGACTGAATTGTCCTTGTGCTATATTGTGATTAAAAAAAACATTTATTCTAGGGACAGAAAACTGTAGGTAGGGAGAGTGTCAGTTTATTTCACTCTGCAAGTCCTTGTTTCCAGGGACCTGGAAGGACAGTGACTGAATTGTCCTTGTGCTATATTGTGATTAAAAAAAACATTTATTCTAGGGACAGAAAACTGTAGGTAGGGAGAGTGTCAGTTTATTTCACTCTGCAAGTCCTTGTTTCCAGGGACCTGGAAGGACAGTGACTGAATTGTCCTTGTGCTATATTGTGATTAAAAAAAACATTTATTCTAGGGACAGAAAACTGTAGGTAGGGAGAGTGTCAGTTTATTTCACTCTGCAAGTCCTTGTTTCCAGGGACCTGGAAGGACAGTGACTGAATTGTCCTTGTGCTATATTGTGATTAAAAAAAACATTTATTCTAGGGACAGAAAACTGTAGGTAGGGAGAGTGTCAGTTTATTTCACTCTGCAAGTCCTTGTTTCCAGGGACCTGGAAGGACAGTGACTGAATTGTCCTTGTGCTATATTGTGATTAAAAAAAACATTTATTCTAGGGACAGAAAACTGTAGGTAGGGAGAGTGTCAGTTTATTTCACTCTGCAAGTCCTTGTTTCCAGGGACCTGGAAGGACAGTGACTGAATTGTCCTTGTGCTATATTGTGATTAAAAAAAACATTTATTCTAGGGACAGAAAACTGTAGGTAGGGAGAGTGTCAGTTTATTTCACTCTGCAAGTCCTTGTTTCCAGGGACCTGGAAGGACAGTGACTGAATTGTCCTTGTGCTATATTGTGATTAAAAAAAACATTTATTCTAGGGACAGAAAACTGTAGGTAGGGAGAGTGTCAGTTTATTTCACTCTGCAAGTCCTTGTTTCCAGGGACCTGGAAGGACAGTGACTGAATTGTCCTTGTGCTATATTGTGATTAAAAAAACATTTATTCTAGGGACAGAAAACTGTAGGTAGGGAGAGTGTCAGTTTATTTCACTCTGCAAGTCCTTGTTTCCAGGGACCTGGAAGGACAGTGAGTGAATTGTCCTTGTGTTATATTGTGATTAAAAAAAACATTTTTTCTAGGGACAGAAAACTGTAGGTAGGGAGAGTGTTTTTTTTCTTTCACTCTGCAAGTCCTTGTTTCCAGGGACCTGTAAGGACAGTGAGTGAATTGTCCTTGTGCTATATTGTGCTTAAAAAAAACATTTATTCTAGGGACAGAAAACTGTAGGTAGGGAGAGTGTCAGTTTATTTCACTCTGCAAGTCCTTGTTTCCAGGGACCTGGAAGGACAGTGACTGAATTGTCCTTGTGCTATATTGTGATTAAAAAAAACATTTATTCTAGGGACAGAAAACTGTAGGTAGGGAGAGTGTCAGTTTATTTCACTCTGCAAGTCCTTCTTTCCAGGGACCTGGAAGGACAGTGACTGAATTGTCCTTGTGCTATATTGTGATTAAAAAAAACATTTATTCTAGGGACAGAAAACTGTAGGTAGGGAGAGTGTCAGTTTATTTCACTCTGCAAGTCCTTGTTTCCAGGGACCTGGAAGGACAGTGAGTGAATTGTCCTTGTGTTATATTGTGATTAAAAAAAACATTTTTTCTAGGGACAGAAAACTGTAGGTAGGGAGAGTGTTTTTTTTCTTTCACTCTGCAAGTCCTTGTTTCCAGGGACCTGTAAGGACAGTGAGTGAATTGTCCTTGTGCTATATTGTGCTTAAAAAAAACATTTATTCTAGGGACAGAAAACTGTAGGTAGGGAGAGTGTCAGTTTATTTCACTCTGCAAGTCCTTGTTTCCAGGGACCTGGAAGGACAGTGACTGAATTGTCCTTGTGCTATATTGTGATTAAAAAAAACATTTATTCTAGGGACAGAAAACTGTAGGTAGGGAGAGTGTCAGTTTATTTCACTCTGCAAGTCCTTGTTTCCAGGGACCTGGAAGGACAGTGACTGAATTGTCCTTGTGCTATATTGTGATTAAAAAAAACATTTATTCTAGGGACAGAAAACTGTAGGTAGGGAGAGTGTCAGTTTATTTCACTCTGCAAGTCCTTGTTTCCAGGGACCTGGAAGGACAGTGACTGAATTGTCCTTGTGCTATATTGTGATTAAAAAAAACATTTATTCTAGGGACAGAAAACTGTAGGTAGGGAGAGTGTCAGTTTATTTCACTCTGCAAGTCCTTGTTTCCAGGGACCTGTAAGGACAGTGAGTGAATTGTCCTTGTGCTATATTGTGCTTAAAAAAAACATTTATTCTAGGGACAGAAAACTGTAGGTAGGGAGAGTGTCAGTTTATTTCACTCTGCAAGTCCTTGTTTCCAGGGACCTGGAAGGACAGTGAGTGAATTGTCCTTGTGTTATATTGTGATTAAAAAAAACATTTTTTCTAGGGACAGAAAACTGTAGGTAGGGAGAGTGTTTTTTTTCTTTCACTCTGCAAGTCCTTGTTTCCAGGGACCTGTAAGGACAGTGAGTGAATTGTCCTTGTGCTATATTGTGCTTAAAAAAACATTTATTCTAGGGACAGAAAACTGTAGGTAGGGAGAGTGTCAGTTTATTTCACTCTGCAAGTCCTTGTTTCCAGGGACCTGGAAGGACAGTGACTGAATTGTCCTTGTGCTATATTGTGATTAAAAAAAACATTTATTCTAGGGACAGAAAACTGTAGGTAGGGAGAGTGTCAGTTTATTTCACTCTGCAAGTCCTTGTTTCAAGGGACAGAGAAGGACACCTGAAGGTAGCCCTTATTGCTTTTTTCCCATCTCCCTGCAGGCCATCTATTAGAATGTCTGGAAGGCAAACAAGGAGAGGCAGACAGTCAGGAGGCAATAAAAGAGGGCAAGCAGGCTCTGTGTCTGGGGGCAACAGTGCTGGTCGTGGACGCGGTGCATTGTCATCAGCACATGGCCATGGGACACGCTTGTCCTTCTTTTCGGCAGCTGGACATGTTGAGCCACATCATGCCGAAGACTTGGTAGAGTGGATGACCAAGCCCTCCTCCTCCTCCTCATCCTCTCTCACCCAGGCTCAGGGTACTGGAAAAGCAGCTGCCAAAGCGTCGTCTTCCCTGGTATCAATGTCAGACAAATCATCAGTCACTCCTTCCCTAGACCCACCATGTCCTCCTCCTGAGGAGTCCCCCGAACTGTTTCAGCACAGTGTTGGGTACATGCTCCAGGAGGATGCCCAGCGTTTCGAAGGGTCTGATGATGAAACCCAGCTAGAGGAAGGCAGTAGCGTGAGAGCAGACAGAGGGGATGCTCAAGAAGGACACCAATCTGGCAGTCATGTTCCAGCAGCTGCAGCATACTGCCAGATTGGCTCCAGTGATGAGGAGGGAGGGGATGATGAGGTCACTGACTCCACGTGGGTGCCTAATAGGAGAGAGGAGGAGGAGGAGGATGAGGAGGAGGCACATCTCCAACGAGGCAGGATGCCCTTTGGTGGCCAGCGTAAGGGCAGTACACCGACGGAATCACACCGCAGAGCTCCGCCTGTGCAGGGCGCTGCCTCTGCCCGTCATTCAAAAAGTTCTTTGGTGTGGGCCTTTTTTGAGGCTAGTGCATCAGATCGCACAGCTGCTGTTTGCAACATATGTCTCAAGCGTATATCGCGTGGCCAAAACATCAGCCGCTTGGGTACCACATGCCTGACCAGACATATGTTGACCTGCCATGCAGCTCGTTGGCAAGCCTACCTCAAAGACCCACACCAAAGAACAAAGCGGACCTCTCCTTGCACCGCATCAGCTGGGATCTCCAACCCCACTATAACTTCAGTCCTCTCTGAAACATGCACTGAGAGGAATGAAGGTGTAGAATTAGGTGTGTCACAGCCAAGTACTTGCGCCCACTCTGCTAGCAGTACACCGACGTCCGATTCTAGCAGGCAAATTTCCCTGCCCCAGCTGCTGGACCGTCGAAAGAAGTTCACTCCCAGCCATCCACATGCCCAGCGGTTGAATGCTAGCTTGGCTAAATTGCTAGCGCTTCAACTGCTGCCTTTTCAGTTGGTAGACTCGGCCCCCTTCCGTGAGTTTGTGCAATGTGCAGTTCCTCAGTGGCAGGTTCCCAAACGCCACTTTTTCTCACGGAAGGCTATTCCGGCTCTCTACCGGCATGTGGAAGGCAATGTCTTGGCCTCGCTGGACAGGGCGGTCAGCGGTAAGGTGCATATTACCGCTGACTCATGGTCCAGCAGGCATGGACAGGGACGTTACCTTTCTTTCACGGCCCATTGGGTCACTCTTTTGGCAGCTGGGAAGGATTCAGGACAAGGTGCAGTAGTGTTGGAGGTTGTCCCACCGCCACGCCTCCAAAATGCTACTACTGGTTGTGACACACCTCTCTCCTCCACCCCCTCCTCTTCTTCTTCCTCCATGGCCTCTTCCTGTGGTTTGTCCTATGAACCAGCGGTGCTCCGTAGCCGTTCACGGGGCTACGCAAGTACGCAGGCAAAAAGATGCCATGCCGTGCTTGCGCTGGTGTGTTTGGGGGACAGAAGCCACACTGGGGCAGAGGTCCTGTCTGCTCTGCAGGGCCAGGCCGAGAGGTGGTTGACGCCACGCCAGCTTAAGCCAGGAATGGTGGTTTGCGACAATGGCACCAACCTCCTCTCCGCCCTCCGACAGGGACAACTGACCCATGTGCCCTGTGTGGCTCACGTCCTTAACCTGGTGGTGCAGCGGTTCTTGGGCAGGTACCCGGGCTTACAGGATGTCCTGAGGCAGGCCAGGAAAGTCTGTGTGCATTTCCGCAGATCTTATAATGCCAGTGCTCGCCTGGCTGAGCTGCAAAAGGAGTTGAACCTGCCCAAGAACCGCCTTATATGTGACATGCCCACCAGGTGGAACTCAACGTTGGCCATGCTGCAGCGGCTGCACACGCAGCAGAGGGCCATCAATGAGTACCTGTGCGACTACGGCACCAGGACAGGGTCAGGGGAGCTTGGTTTTTTTTCTCCACGCCAGTGGGGCATGATCAGGGATGCATGCACTGTCCTGGCACCATTTGAGGAGGCCACGAGGATGGTGAGCAGTGACAGTGCATGCATCAGTGACACTGTACCTCTTGTCCACCTGTTGGAGCACACGCTGCGTGGAATAATGGACAGGGCACTTGAGGCAGAACAGAGGCAGGAAGAGGAGGACTTCCTTGCCTCTCAAGGCCCCCTTTACCCAGACAGTGTTCCTTCTGTCCCACCCATCGCACAGGAAGAGGAGGAGGAGGAGGAGGAGGAGGAGGAGGATTGTGTCAGCATGGAGGTGGAGGCTGGCACTCAGCATCATCAGCAGCAGTCTTTTAGGGATGATTTACAGTCCCAAGAAACCAGTGGACTTGTACGTGGCTGGGAGGAGGTGGCTGCGGATCATGTCGTCCTTAGTGACCCAGAGGACTCCGGAGCGAATGCCTCAGCAAACCTACGCTGCATGGCCTCCCTGATCCTGCAAAGTCTGCGGAAGGATCCTCGTATTCTTCGGATCAAGGAGAGGGACCATTACTGGCTGGCCACTCTCCTTGATCCACGGTACAAGGGTAAGGTTGCGGACCTTATGTTACCGTCGCAGAGGGAGCAGAGGATGAGACAACTCCGGGAGGCCTTGCAGAAAGGTCTGTGCAACGCGTTCCCAGAGACTGGGAGGTTGCAAACTCCTGGTCCTGGACAACGAGTTGCTGAGGCTTCGGCCAGTCAAAGAAGGAGCGGTGGGGAAGGTGGCCGTCTGACCGATGCGTTTAGACAATTCTTTAGTCCGCAGCCCCAAAGTATGATCGGTTCCAGCAACCATCGCCAGCGTCTGATAAACATGGTGCAGGAATATCTAGGGGCAAGGTCAGACTTGGACACCTTCCCCACCGAAAATCCTCTGGCTTACTGGGTCTTGAGGATGGATCACTGGCCAGAGCTTGCACAGTATGCAATTGAGCTACTGGCCTGTCCTGCATCCAGCGTTCTTTCGGAACGCACATTCAGTGCTGCTGGAGGATTTGTCACGGATCACAGGGTGCGCCTGTCCACCGACTCGGTTGATCGACTGACTTTCATCAAGATGAACCAGTCTTGGATCACCACCAGCTACCACACACCTGATGCTGATATAACAGACTAATTGATTTTAACATGTCACATCCCTTCAAGACTGATGCTGATGCTGAGTGCCTGTGCTGTTATGTTGACTGGCTATCCTCCTCCTCCGAGTCCTCAATGATACGATTGATGATGATAGCTTGTAAGATCATTTTTGTTTATGGGTGCCGCCACCAGTGCCTAACGCCCAATTTTTCAGCCCCTGTTTAACAGGGGCGTGTAATTACAATTTTTGAAGCAATACTTTGCAACAGGGCTCATTGCTGTGCTCCAAGTACAGTATCTGTGAGGAGTTGCAGTGTTGTGCCACCAGTGCCTAACGCCCAATTTTTCAGCCCCTGTTTAACAGGGGCGTGTAATTACAATTTTTGAAGCAATACTTTGCAACAGGGCTCATTGCTGTGCTCCAAGTACAGTATCTGTGAGGAGTTGCAGTGTTGTGCCACCAGTGCCTAAGGCCCAATTTTTCAGCCCCTGTTTAACAGGGGCGTGTCATTACAATTTTTGAAGCAATACTTTGCAACAGGGCTCATTGGTGTGCTCCAAGTACAGTATCTGTGAGGAGTTGCAGTGTTGTGCCACCAGTGCCTAAGGCCCAATTTTTCAGCCCCTGTTTAACAGGGGCGTGTCATTACAATTTTTGAAGCAATACTTTGCAACAGGGCTCATTGCTGTGCTCCAAGTACAGTTGCTGTGAGGGGTTGCAGTGTTGTGCCACCAGTGCCTAAGGCCCAATTTTTCAGCCCCTGTTCAACAGGGGCATGTAATTACAATTCTTGATCTAATAATTCACAGCAGGGCCCATTGCTGCACCCACCAAGAGTAACTGTCAGGGCTTACAGTGTTGTGGCACCAGCACCACCATCAAAGGCCCAATTTTTACTACCACTGTTCAACAATTATATGTAATTAAAATTCCTGATATAATAGTTGACAGCAGGGCGTTCCAGCACCAACCAAGAGTAACTGTGAGTGCTTACAGTGTTGTGCCAACACCAACAACTAAGGGGCCTATTTCTGCAGAGTATATACGGCAGGTCCCTACTTTCAAACATCCAACTTACAAACGACTCCTACTTGCAAACGCAAGAAGACAACAGGAAGTGAGAGGAAATCTACCACTAGGAAGGAAAATTCTCTCCTGTAAGAATAAATATGGGAGAAAGGTGTCTCCTCTGTACTGATGCTTTATCAGCAATCCTTGTTTCAAGAAAAACACCACATTTCAAAAACAGTTGTCATTGGGACGGAAAGTGAGGTGAAATGTTCTGAACAGGGGCACAGACAGCAAAACAAATGTTACAGGGGTGATAACCCTTACCTATGTTTTCCAAAAAGTTTAAAAATAGATTTTTGGGCTGGAGCTACACTTCAACAATGTACCTGTTCAAAATTACAAACAGACTCTACATAAGAACAAACCTACAGTCCCTGTCTTGTATGCACCGCCTGTATAGGGCTGTTCAGAGTATATAGGGCCTTTTTTATTTTATGTGCGGGGTTCCCCTTAATATCCATACAAGACCCAAAGGGGCTGGTAATGGGCTGGGGTAGGGGGGGGGTCATGGGGTAGCTATGCCATTTTTCTTAAAGAATTTCATCCATATTACCGGGACCAGACATTACATTAAAGCCGCAAGCAGTTTTAAATGGCTTTTTTTTCCTTTAGAAGTGTCATTTTGTGCAGGGACAGTTCTAAACACGGGAAACACGTGGCACTTCACAGGCATACTTTAGACACCCCCCAGGTACGATATTTAAAGGAATATTTGACTTTTCTTTTTTCACTTTATGCATCATTAAAATGACAGCTCCCGAAAAACGACCGTTTTTAAAACTTCTTTTTGCATTGATACATGTCCCCTGGTGCAGAACCCGGGTTCCCAAACCCTTTTTAGGACAATAACATGCATAATAGTTGTTATAATTAGCACTTTAGAATTCGAACGTTCGCATCCATTGTATTTAATAGGGTTCTAATGTTCGTTCGAACTTTCGGTCCGTTCGCGGGTTCTGGTGCGAACCGAACCCGGGGGTGTTCGGCTCATCACTACTGGGGAGAGGGAAATGCCAAAATGCCTGAAGTCCAGTGTCAAGTACCCACAGTCAGTGATGGTCTGGGGTGCCATGTCAGCTGCTGGTGTTGGTCCACTGTGTTCTATCAAGGGCAGGGTCAATGCAGCTAGCTATCAGGAGATTTTGGAGCACTTCATGCTTCCATCTGCTGAAAAGCTTTATGGAGATGAAGATTTCATTTTTCAGCACGACCTGGCACCTGCTCACAGTGCCAAAACCACTGGTAAATGGTTTACTGACCATGGTATTACTGTGCTCAATTGGCCTGCCAACTCTCCTGACCTGAACCCCATAGAGAATCTGTGGGATATTGGGAAGAGAAAGTTGAGAGATGCAAGACCCAACACTCTGGATGAGCTTAAGGCCGCTATCGAAGCATCCTGGGCCTCCATAACACCTCAGCAGTGCCACAGGCTGGTTGCCTCCATGCCACGCCACATTGAAGCAGTCATTTCTGCAAAAGGATTCCCGACCAAGTATTGAGTGCATAACTGAACATAATTATTTGAAGGTTGACTTTTTTTGTATTAAAAACACTTTTCTTTTATTGGTCGGATGAAATATGCTAATTTTTTGAGATAGGATTTTGGGGTTTTCATGAGCTGTATGCCAAAATCATCAATATTAAAACAAGAAAAGGCTTGAACTACTTCAGTTGTGTGTAATGAATCTAAAATATATGAAAGTCTAATGTTTATCAGTACATTACAGAAAATAATGAACTTTATCACAATATGCTAATTTTTTGAGAAGGACCTGTAGGTAAAGAAAATCACATTTTAGTATAAAAAAAACAATAATGAAAGGGTATTGCAGTCCCATTATCAAAGGACAATAAGGGACCCACTCACCTCCCCATTGTCTATTAACCAGTTTAACCAAGCTGAGGAAGTTCATGTGTGGCGGCGATAGGGGTATATTACTTCTATGAGGACAAATTTCAAACAAAGACCCATCTGTGGAGAAGAGGAAGTAACCAATATTTTCCAATAAATTATATATACTATATTGGGTAAACTACATAGTAAAATAGGGACCATAATATCAATGAATGCTCACCACGCAAGTGAGGGGATCCAAAGTAAAGCTTGAAATATATAGACCTCCAGGTTGAATGTGGAGGTAGAGTCCACTCATATACCAATGTAGAGGGATCTAATATAGAGGTTCCATATTTATGAAATGTCCCCCAAATAGACACAGTCCGCCAAAAGCTGTATGGGTAGAACAATAAACATAAGTTTAATGTTCCATCTCTCACTAAATGTCATAAATGACAAAGGCTTGAAGAATTTACCTTCCTTATAATTCGCCACCAGCTTGAACTTCCACCAGTGTTCCAGACAATTCAAAAAGAATGTCTGGAGTTTTATATCCTCCCCCGACCCGCCAAAATCCGGCGTGTGACGTCACACCACATGGTGTGCGGTGTCTCGCCGCAAATGGCTGGCTCACGGACGTCAATAAGGAAGGCGCAGATGCATCGGCTAACATCCGCCCTAACAGGAAGTGAGATCACTTCCTGTAAGGGGCCAAGCACAGAGAACACCCTGTGCTGACACTGCCTGACTCGATAATAACCGAGGAGCGTGTCAGATCTATAGGTCCTATGATGGTAATAGGCTGTGTGGGCCATGTACCAAAGAGCCTTCAATGTGTGCGGACACTGGGCTGGGGAGAAGACCAGCCTAGTGTACACCCTTAGGCGTCCGTACGGGATGAAAGCCGGACAGGACACGGTCGACCAGATCGAAAGCAAATCTACAAACAGACAAGAAAGGAAGGAAAGGAAGGGCAAAGCAGGGCAAATTCCCTGAATACCCGCTCCAGTCTGCACCAATGGGGCAACAAATAAAGATGAAATAATTTGTTAATTACGTTCGTGCGCCACTTCAAACACATCCAGAGGAGAAAAAAAGAGAAAAGTATATATAGAATAATCACATATATAAATTATGTAGTTAAATATATACATATTGCCTAACATAATTAAAAAGAACAAAAGTGATAACAGTACATAACAATGCATATATAATAGAAACATAAATTGACAGAAATACAATATGTATTTAATCCCTCAAAATTATTGAAGGAAATAGTGTTGGTAAAAAGTTTGTGAAATCTACTCCCAGGTACCGTGATTCCCTCCCACCCATAAGCCATACCCTCATCCTCACAAAGATGGAATAGAGCACAAATAGGGGATAACCAGGGACTTGTGATGGTACATATGGGTACCTGGTGCCTATCGATGTAAATATAGGCGGATAGGGCAGAAAGTGGGGCAAACCTGCACCTAAACAAGGGTCATCATAAGAATGGTTTGAAGCTGATTCCTTCATTAAGGCCAGGAAGTCGAGTGGCTTGTAGGAGATAGATCCACCTGCTTTCCAGCTGGAGAACCTTTGTATCAATCTCTCCCCCTCTTTCGTGTTGGGGTATATGTTCTAAAGCAAAGAATTTTATGAACTTTAGATCAAAATTGTGATAGAGGCCTACATGGCGGCTGATTGGTGTCTCCATTTTATGTTTGGCAATTAGGGAAACATGGTCCCTTATGCTACAAAAAAATGGTTGCTTAGTTTTGCCCACATAAAAGGCACCACACAAGCATTTCATGATATAGACAGCCCCAATCGATTGGCAATTGCATCTATGTTTAGGTGTCCAAATATTATCAATATTATCAATTGGAAGGGTTACAGTCTTAAGCCCCATACACACGGTCGGACTTCCATCTGACTTTTCCGTGGATTTTTGTCCGAACGGAGTTGGCCGGGCACACCCATAGCATACACACCACAGGACTTTTCTGCAAACTTTCCCAAAACTTTTTGCAACATCACATGGTTTTTCTGCTCTTTTCTGCTCTTTACCGCCACCCTTTGGTCAACTTCTGCTATTGTTGGTTGATTTTAACATTAGTTGTTTTGTCCATCGGACAAAAGTCCTATGGTTTTCTGTACACACGGTAGGACTTTGCTCCATCGGACTTTTGTTGGGCAAAAGTTTGTCTGTTTGCAGACCCAACTTTTGTCCGATGAAAACAAAACCAAACGAAAAAAAGTTTGTCCGATGGAGCGTACACACGGTCGGATTGTTGGTCCAACTTGCTTAAAACGAAGTTTGTTGGGCAAAAGTCCGACCGTGTGTACGGGGCTTAACCCGTCAAAATGAAAGTGCAAAAATTGCACTTCCCACAAGGATACGTGCCCGGGGATGATTTTTTAGCCGTAATATTTTGGGCATGATGGCTGGAAACCAAAATGTCCCTCAATGATTGTGATCTCCTGTACGTGATTTCCGGGAAGGGCTTAATGAATCTCGATATTCTCTGGTCCCCCAAAAGCAGATACCAGAATTTGTTATAGACATTCCGAATCTTCGAATGCTGTCGATTAAACTTTGTAATAATTCTAGTTGACGTACATGACCTAATCTGTCTAGATTTATAAATGAGTGATTGTCTATTAAGACCCTTAACCCTATTAAATGCCTTCCTTAGGTAGGTTTTACTATAGCCTCTGGCTCGAAGACGTATATTAAGAGAGTCAGACTCTTGTTGAAAATCTGCATCCAAAGTACAATTCCGCTTGATTCTCAAGAATTTACTATATGGTATACTCCTCTTCAATGGTTCAGGGTGGGAGCTGTCAGCGTGCAATAAACTATTGCCTGCCGACGGCTTCCTATAAAGAGTAGAGCATAATTCTCCCTTTTCATTTGTGAAAATTTCTACGTCTAAGAATGTAATTTTAGACCAATTGAACGTATACGTAAATTTCAAATTATGTGTATTCACTTGCAAACCTTCCAGAAAGTCAATTAATTCACTCTTGGACCCCGCCCAGACCATAAAGACATTGTCAATATAACAATGCCAAGACATGATCTTACCTATGTCAGTTTGTTTGGAGTCATCAGCAAAGAGGTCACGTTCCCACCCCCCCAGATACAGGTTCGCATTTGACGGTGCACACTTGGTGCCCATGGCGACCCCCTGCATCTGGAGGTAGTGGGAGCCTCCAAAAACAAAGATGTTGTGTGTCAACACAAAATTCAAAAGTTCAATAACAAAATCATTATATTTACGGGAATTCAAATCCCGTTCTCCGAGGAAACCTCGTACAACCTCTACACCTCTGTCATGGGGTATAGAGTTGTACAAGGCCTCTATATCAATGGCTACAAGCCATGCCCCCGGGGGTATTTGCAGACCATCAATGACTTTCAGTAATTCAATTGTATCCCTGACATGGGAAAACAAACCCTTAACATGGGGGTATAGATACTCGTCAATTAATTCACTAGCACGTTCCGTTAGTGAACCACATCCCGAGATAATCAGTCTGCCTGGAGGTTTTATTAGGCTTTTGTGCACTTTCGGAAGTGCATAAAAGGTGGGTACTGTAAAATTTTCCATATCCAGATATTTATAGGTGTTCTGATCTATAATGCCATTGTGTTGTGCCCTAAGAATTATATCCTTATATTTCCTGGAATAGTAGTGGACGTGGGACCTGGGGACCGGACGATACCACTCGTGATTGCGGATGATATCGTAACACATGTCCTCATATTGCCCCACATCCATCACCACCAGGTTCCCACCTTTATCAGATGGTTTGATCACTATAGATTTATTACATCTAAGAGTTTCAAGGGCTTTCCTTAAACATGGAGACAGATTGTTCTGCGGTCCAGTCTGCCAGTTGATGGCCTCTATCTCTTTGGTGACCTGGATAACAAAGGCCCAGATGTTGGAATTGCCCTGTAGGACCGGAAAGGACCTAGAGCAGGATTTGTATGATTTAGGTGCACCAAGGATGACACTAGAAGTGGATGAGCCAGGGGTGGGGGGAACAAGGGATTGAGACGGTGTGGTCTCGTCACCTGTTCCTAAAGGATTGTATACCCACCCCTCCTCCTCCGGGTTGCTCTCATCCCATAAGTCCATCAGGTCTTGTAAGGCCCTAAGGTCTTCAAACGTGACCGATTCAATTATGGGGTGGAGTGACTCTTTTTTTTGAATAATGTTGGTATCTTTATCAAAGAGTACCTTGTACATAAGTCGTCTCGCGAATAAGTGAAGATCTTTCACTAATGCAAATTTATCCGCATTTTCATCCGGGCAAAACGTTAGTCCTAGTTTCAAGACCTCAGTTTCGTCCGTCGAAAGAGGGTAAGAGGATAAATTGATAATATCCAAAGAGTCCCGACTGCTAAATAGAGTATCATCACATCTGTGTAATCAGAGCGGAGATCGGTGACGTGTCAGTCGTAGCCACGCCCCCCTCTGTTAGTAACACGCCCCTAGGCACACTTAACCCCTTCAGCGCCCCTGGTGGTTAACCCCTTCACTGCCAGTGTCATTTTCACAGTAACCAGTGCATTTTTATTGCACTGATCGCTGTGAAAATGACAATGGTCCCAAAAATTTGTCAAAAGTGTCCGATGTGTCCGCCATAATGTCGCAGTCACGAAAAAAATCGCTGATCGCCGCCATTACTAGTAAAAAAAATTTTTTTTATAAAAATGCCTTAAAACTATACCCTATTTTGTAAACGCTATAATTTTTGCGCAAACCAATCAATAACGCGATTGCGATTTTTTTTACCAAAAATATGTAGAAGAATACGTATCGGCCTAAACTGAGGAAAAAAAAAGTTTTTTTATATATTTTTTGGGGATATTTATTATAGAAAAAAGTAAAAATATGTAATTTTTTTCAAAATTTTCGCTCTATTTTTGTTTATAGCGCAAAAAATAAAAACCGCAGAGGTGATCAAATACCACCAAAAGAAATCTCTATTTGTGGGAAAAAAAGGACGCCAATTTTGTTTGGGAGCCACGTCGCACGACCGCGCAATTGTCAGTTAAAGCGACGCAGTGCCGAATCGCAAAAAGGGGCCTGGTCATAATGGCCCGTATTGGTCCGGGGCTTAAGTGGTTAAAATGAACCAGGCATGGATCCCACAGGACTTGTCCGTACCTTGTGCAGAATAGACATGTATACCGGCCTTACCCAGCCATTGTTGTATTTTTGATCTTTCTCACTCTTTTGGGGTGTACCCTAATTTAAAAATAAATAAAATTAAAAACAAAAACCAGTTTTGGCTACCTCATCCTCCTCCACCGCCGCTTCCACCTACACCGCCACATCTACCGCCACCTCAACCTCCTACTCCATATGGACCTCGTCCTCCTAGGTCAAGATTTTTTTTTTATTGTTATGTATTTTATGTTATTTTAAGTTATTTCCCTATCCACATTTGTTTGCAGAGCACTTGCCATGCTCTTAACAACATTTTGCTGCCATTTGCAGCCCTCTAGCCCTTTCCATTACTTTTTTAGAGCCATTTTAGTCCTCAAAAGTTCAGGTCCCCATTGGGTTCGGGGTCAAGTTTGGGTCCCGAACTCGAACTTTTTTGCGAAGTTCGGCCGAACCCGTCGAACTCGAACATCAAGGTGTCCGCTCAACTCTTATTACCAGGATTTAATGTCTGTTGCCATACATAAATTGAATTTAAAATCTCCAAGATCCTGATGAAATGTCTTTATTTTCTTTTTTTTGAGAGATTTAACTGCTAGCTGCCCATCAGCCTATTAGTCGCATATTGATTTCCGTGTGCTACAAATAAAGTTACTGCCAATAAGCAATACAATCTGTCAGTAGCAAACACATTTAATTGCCAACATAAGCCTCAGGCTTAGCTGTCATTTTTTGGGGATCTTTTCTTAGGTAAACAGCTCATTACAAGACAGGTATAACTATATAACAAAAATATGAGTTTAGTAATCATTTAAATATTGCTTTTGGTAATAACATTTTTGGATCAAATGGAGTTTAATATTCATATATTAGGTTGAAAAATCTATCAACGGAACTGCCAGAAGGAAACTATTAATTTAGTATTTTATACTGTACCTTGTTTATTATTATACAAAAACACTGTAGTTATCTGACCTTTCTAAGGTCACAAGCGGCATATGCTCTGCAGTCAGTCATCACTTTTCCTGGAAATAATTGTGATTGATTCTAAGAACATCTGTACTTGCCATTAATCTATGATGTCTGATCATTACAGCCTGGCTCTTGTCACATGAAACTATTTTACTGTCATTTGGCTTCAACCCATTACACTTTTGCCAAGTTGTACAAAAGATGCCAAATTTATTTCTGTAAAGAAAAATGGCACCAAAACAGTGTAGTGTTTCAAAAGAGGCCAAGTTAATTCTCCTACACAAATAATAAAAATATGAGATAATCTGAATAATGAAAAAATGAATGCACAGTGTATATATATATAATTGAAGAATACATATGTAGCGTCCTCACCCCTCTCACCCCTTCTCATTCACGGCTTGTCTGTCTTGTCTAGGGGTTAACACTGGGGGGAGGGATGAGGTACACCACGGCCCATGTCCTCTCAGGTGTAGAGGTGAAGGCCAGAACTATCTGGCTTTGTGTAGGTGTCCCAGAGTCAAATCCTCTCCTCGGATTTACTCCCCCTTTGCTCCTAGTAACCAGAGTTCCACACACTGAATAGGTCCAACTCGTATTTATTCTTCTCAATAAATAGTCAAACAGCACAGACAGGTTGAGACTAGGGATGAGCTTCGTGTTCGAGTCGAACATACGTTCGACTCGAACATCGGCTGTTCGATCGTTCGACGAAGAACGAACGATTTGGGCCGTTCGCGCCAAATTCGAGTGACGCAAGCGGCCCACAATGCACTACGCCATCGCAGTGTCATCCAGGCGCTGTGATTGGCCAAGCATGCACTGTGACCCCGCATGCTTGGCCAATCACAGCGCCGGCAGCGAGGAGAGCAATGATTGGCCACAGGCAGGATGCCTGTGGCCAATTATTGCTGAGGGGGTTTAGTACACACCCCACACTATAAAAGGCCGCCAGCGCGGCGGCCTTGTGTAGTGTGTTCCGGAGCAGGGAAAGAGAAGCATAGGCAGAGACAGTGTCATTTTTTTCCTTTACTAATCCTGGATTCCTTGTGTTTAGGGACAGAGAAGGATAGGTGGGGAGAGTGTCAGTGTGTCATTCTGTGCTAAACCTTGTTTGTAGGGACAGAGAAGGACAGTGAGGGAAAGTGTCAGTGTGCTATTCTGTGCTAAATCTTGTTTGTAGGGACAGAGAAGGACAGTGAGGGAAAGTGTCAGTGTGCTATTCTGTGCTAAACCTTGTTTGTAGGGACAGAGAAGGACAGTGAGGGAAACTGTCAGTGTGCTATTCTGTTCTAAACCAATCTTGCTGAACCGTATTTGAAATCCTTGAGTTTAGGGACAGAGAAGGACACTCGTGGAAACTATCAGTGTGCTATTCTGTGCTAAATCTTGTTTGTAGGGACAGAGAAGGACAGTGAGGGAAACTATCAGTGTGCTATTCTGTGCTAAACCAATCTTGCTGAACCATATTTGAAATCCTTGAGTTTAGGGACAGAGAAGGACACTCGGGGAAACTATCAGTGTGCTATTCTGTGCTAAATCTTGTTTGTAGGGACAGAGAAGGACAGTGAGGGAAACTATCAGTGTGCTATTCTGTGCTAAACCAATCTTGCTGAACCATATTTGAAATCCTTGAGTTTAGGGACAGAGAAGGACACTCGGGGAAACTATCAGTGTGCTATTCTGTGCTAAATCTTGTTTGTAGGGACAGAGAAGGACAGGGAGGGAAACTATCAGTGTGCTATTCTGTGCTAAACCAATCTTGCTGAACCATATTTGAAATCCTTGAGTTTAGGGACAGAGAAGGACACTCGTGGAAACTATCAGTGTGCTATTCTGTGCTAAATCTTGTTTGTAGGGACAGAGAAGGACAGTGAGGGAAACTATCAGTGTGCTATTCTGTGCTAAACCAATCTTGCTGAACCGTATTTGAAATCCTTGAGTTTAGGGAGAGAGAAGGACACTCGGGGAAACTGTCAGTGTGCTATTCTGTGCTAAACCAATCTTGCTGAACCATATTTGAAATCCTTGAGTTTAGGGACAGAGAAGGACAGTGAGGGAAACTGTTAGTGTGCTATTCTGTGCTAAACCAATCTTGCTGAAGCATATTGCAAATCCTTGTGTTTAGGGACAGAGAAGGATAGGCAGGGGACAGTGTCAGTGTCATTGTTGCTAAGCCTCCTGCACAGTATACACCTGAAGGTAGCCCTTATTGCTGTTTTTCCCATCTCCCTGCAGGCCATCCATTAAAATGTCTGGAAGGCAAACAAGGAGAGGCAGACAGTCAGGAGGCAAAAAAGAGGGCAAGCAGGCTCTGTGTCTGGGGGCAACAGTGCTGGTCGTGGACGCGGTGCATTGACATCAGCACATGGCCATGGGGCACGCTTGTCCTTCTTTTCGGCAGCTGGACATGTTGAGCCACATCATGCCGAAGACTTGGTAGAGTGGATGACCAAGCCCACCTCATCCTCCTCATCCTCTCTCACCCAGGCTCAGGGTACTGGCAAAGCAGCTGCCAAAGCGTCCTCTTCTCTGGTATCAATGTCATCATTAGTCACTCCTTCCCTAGACCCACCATGTCCTCCTCCTGAGGAGTCCCCCGAACTGTTTGAGCACAGTGTTGGGTACATGCTCCAGGAGGATGCCCAGCGTTTCGAAGGATCTGATGATGATACCCAGCTAGAGGAAGGCAGTAGCGTGAGAGCAGAGAGAGGGGATGCTCAAGAAGGACACCAATCTGGCAGTCATGCTCCAGCAGCTGCAGCATACTGCCAGATTGGCTCCAGTGATGAGGAGGGAGGGGATGATGAGGTCACTGACTCCACGTGGGTGCCTAATAGGAGAGAGGAGGAGGAGGAGGATGAGGAGGAGGCACATCTCCAACGAGGCAGGATGCCCTTGGGTGGCCAGCGTATGGGCAGCACACTGACGGAATCACACCACAGAGCTCCGCCTGTGCAGGGCGCTGCCTCTGCCCGTCATTCAAAAAGTTCTTTGGTGTGGGCCTTTTTTGAGGCGAGTGCATCAGATCGCACAGCTGCTGTTTGCAACATATGTCTCAAGCGTATATCGCGTGGCCAAAACATCAGCCGCTTGGGCACTAGTGATGAGCCGAACACCCCCGGGTTCGGTTCGCACCAGAACCCGCGAACGGACCGAAAGTTCGTACGAACATTAGAACCCTATTAAATACAATGGATGCGAACGTTCGAATTCTAAAGTGCTAATTATAACAACTATTATGCATGTTATTGTCCTAAAAAGGGTTTGGGAACCCGGGTTCTGCACCAGGGGACATGTATCAATTCAAAAAGAAGTTTTAAAAACGGTCGTTTTTCGGGAGCAGTCATTTTAATGATGCATAAAGTGAAAAAAAAAAAGTCAAATATTCCTTTAAATATCGTACCTGGGGGGTGTCTAAAGTATGCCTGTGAAGTGCCACGTGTTTCCCGTGTTTAGAACTGTCCCTGCACAAAATGACACTTCTAAAGGAAAAAAAAGCCATTTAAAACTGCTTGCGGCTTTAATGTAATGTCTGGTCCCGGTAATATGGATGAAAATCTTTAAGAAAAATGGCATAGCTACCCCATGACCCCCCCCCCCCCACCCCAGCCCATTACCAGCCCCTTTGGGTCTTGTATGGATATTAAGGGGAACCCCGCACATAAAATAAAAAAGGCCCTATATACTCTGAACAGCCGTATACAGGCGGTGCATACAAGACAGGGACTGTAGGTTTGTTCTTATGTAGAATCTGTTTGTAATTTTGAACAGGTACATTGTTTAAGTGTAGCTCCAGCCCAAAAATCTATTTTTAAACTTTTTGGAAAACATAGGTCAGGGTTATCACCCCTGTAACATTTGTTTTGCTGTCTGTGCCCCTGTTCAGAACATTTCACCTCACTTTCCGTCCCAATGACAACTGTTTTTGAAATGTGGTGTTTTTCTTGAAACAAGGATTGCTGATAAAGCATCAGTACAGAGGAGACACCTTTCTCCCATATTAATTCTTACAGGAGAGAATTTTCCTTCCAAGGGGTAGATTTCCTCTCACTTCCTGTTGTCTTCTTGCGTTTGCAAGTAGGAGTCGTTTGTAAGTTGGATGTTTGAAAGTAGGGACCTGCCGTATATACTCTGCAGAAATAGGCCCCTTAGTTGTTGGTGTTGGCACAACACTGTAAGCACTCACAGTTACTCTTGGTTGGTGCTGGAACGCCCTGCTGTCAACTATTATATCAGGAATTTTAATTACATATAATTGTTGAACAGTGGTAGTAAAAATTGGGCCTTTGATGGTGGTGCTGGTGCCACAACACTGTAAGCCCTGACAGTTACTCTTGGTGGGTGCAGCAATGGGCCCTGCTGTGAATTATTAGATCAAGAATTGTAATTGCATGCCCCTGTTGAACAGGGGCTGAAAAATTGGGCCTTTCGTGGTGGTGGTGGTGGTGTTGCCACAACACTGTAAGCCCTCAGAGTTACTCTTGGTGGGTGCAGGAATGGGCCCTGCTGTGAATTATTAGATCAAGAATTGTAATTGCATGCCCCTGTTGAACAGGGGCTGAAAAATTGGGCCTTTCGTGGTGGTGGTGGTGGTGGTGGTGTTGCCACAACACTGTAAGCCCTCAGAGTTACTCTTGGTGGGTGCAGGAATGGGCCCTGCTGTGAATTATTAGATCAAGAATTGTAATTACATGCCCCTTTTGAACAGGGGCTGAAAAATTGGGCCTTTCGTGGTGGTGGTGGTGGTGGCGTTGCCACAACACTGTAAGCCCTCAGAGTTACTCTTGGTGGGTGCAGCAATGGGCCCTGCTGTGAATTATTAGATCAAGAATTGTAATTACATGCCCCTGTTGAACAGGGGCTGAAAAATTGGGCCTTAGGCACTGGTGGCACAACACTACAACCCCTCACAGATACTGTACTTGGAGCACAGCAATGAGCCCTGTTGCAAAGTATTGCTTCAAAAATTGTAATGACACGCCCCTGTTAAACAGGGGCTGAAAAATTGGGCCTTAGGCACTGGTGCCACAACACTCCAACCCCTCACAGATACTGTACTTGGAGCACAGCAATGAGCCCTATGGCAAATTATTGCTAAAAAAATTGTAATTACACGCCCCTGTAAAACAGGGGCTGAAAAATTGGGCCTTAGCCACTGGTTAATAAACAAAAATGATCTTCCAAGCTATCATCATCAATCGTATCATTGAGGACTCGGAGGAGGAGGATAGCCAGTCAACATAACAGCACAGGCACTCAGCATCAGCATCAGTCTTGAAGGGATGTGACATGCAGGGATGAGCCGAACACCCCCCTGTTCGGTTCGCACCAGAACCTGCGAACAGACAAAATGTTCGTGTAAACTTTAGAACCCTATTAAATACAATGGACTCGAACGTTCGAAATCTAAAGTGTTAATTATAAAGGCTAATATGCAAGTTATTGTCCTAAAAAGTGTTTGGGGACCCGGGTCCTGCCCCAGGGGACATGTATCAATGCAAAAAGAAGTTTTAAAAACGGCCGTTTTTTCGGGAGCAGTGATTTTAATAATGCTTAAAATGAAAAAATAAAAGTGAAATATTTCTTTAAATTTCGTACCTGGGGGGTGTGTATGATATGCATGTGAAGTGGCGCATGTTTCCCGTGCTTAGAACTGTCCCTGCAAAAAATGTCATTTTTGAAAGAAAAAAATTGCATTTAAAACTGACTCGCGGCTATTAATGAATTGTCGGCTCCCGGCAATACATACAAAAGTCATTGATAAAAAAAAAAAAAAAGCGTGGGTGTTCCCCAGAATTCAATTACCAGGCCCTTCAGGTCTGGAATGGATATTAAGGGGAACCCCGCCGCAAATTAAAAAAAAAATTGACGTGGGGTTCCCCCAAATATCCATTCCAGGCCCTTCAGATCTGGCATGGATTTTAAGGGGAACTCCACCCCAAATTTAAAAAAAAAATGGCGTGGAGTCCCCCTAAAAATCCATACCAGACCCCTTATCCGAGCACGCAACCTGGCCGGCCGCAGGGGAAAAGGGGGGGATGAGAGAGCGGCCCCCCCTCCCTCCTGAACCGTACCAAGCCACATGCCCTCAACATGGGGAGGATGTCCCCATGTTGATGGGGACAAGGGCCTCATCCCCACAACCCTTGCCCGGTGGTTGTGGGGGTCTGCGGGCGGGGGGCTTATCGGAATCTGGAAGACCCCTTTAACAAAGGGGACCCCCAGATCCCGCCCCCCCATGTGAATTGGTAAGGGATACATTGTACCCCTACCATTTCACGAAGAAAGCGTAAAAAAATGTTTAAAAAAACACACAAACACCTTGAAAAAGTCCTTTATTAAAAAAATAAAAAAAAAAAGCGGTGAAATCCAGTGTCCCGCGGCGATCCCGATGTCCAGCGCTGTCCTTCATTGGTTGTGCCTGAGCGGACCTGATGGGGAACTCCCTCTCAGTATTTTAAATGTAGAGACCCGCCCCTTCTAAAGTTCCCCATCAGGTCCGCTCAGCGGACCAGATGCGGAACATGAGAAGGGGCGGGTCTATACATGTATTACCAAAGTGAGAGCAGTCCCCCATCAGGTCCGCCCCCTCGGTATGTCAGACCCGCCTACGTCATTGGCTTGAGCGGGGAACTTCCTTCACTATGTAAATTTAAATCACATAGTGAAGGAAGTTCCCCGCTCAAGCCAATGACGTAGGCGGGTCCGACATACCGAGGGAGCGGACCTGATGGGGAACTTTAGAAGGGGCGGGTCTATACATTTAAAATACTGAGAGGGAGTTCCCCATTAGGTCCGCTCAGGCACAACCAATGAAGGACAGCGCTGGACATCGGGATCGCCGCGGGACACTGGATTTCACCGCTTTTTTTTTTTTTTTTAATAAAGGACTTTTTCAAGGTGTTTGTGTGTTTTTTTACGCTTTCTTCGTGAAATGGTAGGGGTACAACGTACCCTTTACCAATTCACATAGGGGGGGGGCCGGGATCTGGGGGTCCCCTTTGTTAAAGGGGTCTTCCAGATTCCGATAAGCCCCCCGCCCGCAGACCCCCACAACCACCGGGCAAGGGTTGTGGGGATGAGGCCCTTGTCCCCATCAATATGGGGACATCCTCCCCATGTTGAGGGCATGTGGCTTGGTACGGTTCAGGAGGGAGGGGGGCCGCTCTCTCGTCCCCCCCTTTTCCCCTGCGGCCGGCCAGGTTGCGTGCTCGGATAAGGGGTCTGGTATGGATTTTTAGGGGGACTCCACGCCATTTTTTTAAAAAATTTGGGGTGGAGTTCCCCTTAAAATCCATGCCAGATCTGAAGGGCCTGGAATGGATATTTGGGGGAACCCCACGTCAATTTTTTTTTTAATTTGCGGCGGGGTTCCCCTTAATATCCATTCCAGACCTGAAGGGCCTGGTAATTGAATTCTGGGGAACCCCCACGCTTTTTTTTTTTTTTTTATCAATGACTTTTGTATGTATTGCCGGGAGCCGACAATTCATTAATAGCCGCGAGTCAGTTTTAAAAGACTTTTTTTCTTTCAAAAATGACATTTTTTGCAGGGACAGTTCTAAGCACGGGAAACATGCACCACTTCACATGCATATCATACACACCCCCCAGGTACGAAATTTAAAGGAATATTTCACTTTTATTTTTTCATTTTAAGCATTATTAAAATCACTGCTCCCGAAAAAACGGCCGTTTTTAAAACTTCTTTTTGCATTGATACATGTCCCCTGGGGCAGGACCCCGGTCCCCAAACACTTTTTAGGACAATAACTTGCATATTAGCCTTTATAATTAGCACTTTAGATTTCTCCCATAGATTTTTCGAATTTACCGCGAACACCCCTATTTGTTCGCTGTTCGGCGAACGGGCGAACAGGCAATGTTCGAGTCGAACATGAGTTCGACTCGAACTCGAAGCTCATCCCTGGTGACATGTTAAAATCAATTAGTCTGTTATATCAGCATTAGGTGTGTGGTAGCTGGTGGTGATCCAAGACTGGTTCATCTTGATGAAAGTCAGTCGATCAACCGAGTCGGTGGACAGGCGCACCCTGTGATCCGTGACAAATCCTCCAGCAGCACTGAATGTGCGTTCCGAAAGAACGCTGGATGCAGGACAGGCCAGTAGCTCAATTGCATACTGTGCAAGCTCTGGCCAGTGATCCATCCTCAAGACCCAGTAAGCCAGAGGATTTTCGGTGGGGAAGGTGTCCAAGTCTGACCTTGCCCCTAGATATTCCTGCACCATGTTTATCAGACGCTGGCGATGGTTGCTGGAACCGATCATACTTTGGGGCTGCGGACTAAAGAATTGTCTGAACGCATCGGTCAGACGGCCACCTTCCCCACCGCTCCTTCTTTGACTGGCCGAAGCCTCAGCAACTCGTTGTCCAGGACCAGGAGTTTGTAACCTCCCAGTCTCTGGGAACGCGTTGCACAGACCTTTCTGCAAGGCCTCCCGGAGCTGTCTCATCCTCTGCTCCCTCTGCGACGGTAATATAAGGTCCGCAACCTTACCCTTGTACCGTGGATCAAGGAGAGTGGCCAGCCAGTAATGGTCCCTCTCCTTGATCCAAAGAATACGAGGATCCTTCCGCAGACTTTGCAGGATCAGGGAGGCCATGCAGCGTAGGTTTGCTGAGGCATTCGGTCCGGAGTCCTCTGGGTCACTAAGGACGACATGATCCGCAGCCACCTCCTCCCAGCCACGTACAAGTCCACTGGTTTCTTGGGACTGTAAATCATCCCTAAAAGACTGCTGCTGATGATGCTGAGTGCCAACCTCCACCTCCATGCTGACACAATCCTCCTCCTCCTCCTCCTCCTCTTCCTCCTCTTCCTGTGCGATGGGTGGGACAGAAGGAACACTGTCTGGGTAAAGGGGCCTTGAGAGGCAAGGAAGTCCTCCTCTTCCTGCCTCTGTTCTGCCTCAAGTGCCCTGTCCATTATTCCACGCAGCGTGTGCTCCAACAGGTGGACAAGAGGTACAGTGTCACTGATGCATGCACTGTCACTGCTCACCATCCTCGTGGCCTCCTCAAATGGTGCCAGGACAGTGCATGCATCCCTGATCATGCCCCACTGGCGTGGAGAAAAAAAACCAAGCTCCCCTGACCCTGTCCTGGTGCCGTAGTCGCACAGGTACTCATTGATGGCCCTCTGCTGCATGTGCAGCCGCTGCAGCATGGCCAACGTTGAGTTCCACCTGGTGGGCATGTCACATATAAGGCGGTTCTTGGGCAGGTTCAACTCCTTTTGCAGCTCAGCCAGGCGAGCACTCGCATTATAAGATCTGCGGAAATGCACACAGACTTTCCTGGCCTGCCTCAGGACATCCTGTAAGCCCGGGTACCTGCCCAAGAACCGCTGCACCACCAGGTTAAGGACGTGAGCCACACAGGGCACATGGGTCAGTTGTCCCTGTCGGAGGGCGGAGAGGAGGTTGGTGCCATTGTCGCAAACCACCATTCCTGGCTTAAGCTGGCGTGGCGTCAACCACCTCTCGGCCTGGCCCTGCAGAGCAGACAGGACCTCTGCCCCAGTGTGGCTTCTGTCCCCCAAACACACCAGCGCAAGCACGGCATGGCATCTTTTTGCCTGCGTACTTGCGTAGCCCCTTGAACGGCTACGGAGCACCGCTGGTTCAGAGGACAAACCACAGGAAGAGGCCATGGAGGAAGAAGAAGAGGAGGGGGTGGAGGAGAGAGGTGTGTCACAACCAGTAGTAGCATTTTGGAGGCGTGGCGGTGGAACAACCTCCAACACTACTGCACCTTGTCCTGCATCCTTCCCAGCTGCCAAAAGAGTGACCCAATGGGCCGTGAAAGAAAGGTAACGTCCCTGTCCATGCCTGCTGGACCATGAGTCAGCGGTAATATGCACCTTACCGCTGACCGCCCTGTCCAGCGAGGCCAAGACATTGCCTTCCACATGCCGGTAGAGAGCCGGAATAGCCTTCCGTGAGAAAAAGTGGCGTTTGGGAACCTGCCACTGAGGAACCGCACATTGCACAAACTCACGGAAGGGGCCGAGTCTACCAACTGAAAAGGCAGCAGTTGAAGCGCTAGCAATTTAGCCAAGCTAGCATTCAACCGCTGGGCATGTGGATGGCTGGGAGTGAACTTCTTTCGACGGTCCAGCAGCTGGGGCAGGGAAATTTGCCTGCTAGAATCGGACGTCGGTGTACTGCTAGCAGAGTGGCCGCAAGTACTTGGCTGTGACACACCTAATTCTACACCTTCATTCCTCTCAGTGCATGTTTCAGAGAGGACTGAAGTTATAGTGGGGTTGGAGATCCCAGCTGATGCGGTGCAAGGAGAGGTCCGCTTTGTTCTTTGGTGTGGGTCTTTGAGGTAGGCTTGCCAACGAGCTGCATGGCAGGTCAACATATGTCTGGTCAGGCATGTGGTACCCAAGCGGCTGATGTTTTGGCCACGCGATATACGCTTGAGACATATGTTGCAAACAGCAGCTGTGCGATCTGATGCACTAGCCTCAAAAAAGGCCCACACCAAAGAACTTTTTGAATGACGGGCAGAGGCAGCGCCCTGCACAGGCGAAGCTCTGCGGTGTGATTCCGTCGGTGTACTGCCCTTACGCTGGCCACCAAAGGGCATCCTGCCTCGTTGGAGATGTGCCTCCTCCTCATCCTCCTCCTCCTCCTCTCTCCTATTAGGCACCCACGTGGAGTCAGTGACCTCATCATCCCCTCCCTCCTCATCACTGGAGCCAATCTGGCAATATGCTGCAGCTGCTGGAACATGACTGCCAGATTGGTGTCCTTCTTGAGCATCCCCTCTGTCTGCTCTCACGCTACTGCCTTCCTGTAGCTGGGTTTCATCATCAGACCCTTCGAAACGCTGGGCATCCTCCTGGAGCATGTACCCAACACTGTGCTCAAACAGTTCGGGGGACTCCTCAGAAGGAGGACATGGTGGGTCTAGGGAAGGACTGATGATGAGTCTGACATTGATACCAGGGAAGAGGACGCTTTGGCAGCTGCTTTGCCAGTACCCTGAGCCTGGGTGAGAGAGGATGAGGAGGAGGAGGAGGGCTTGGTCATCCACTCTACCAAGTCTTCGGCATGATGTGGCTCAACATGTCCAGCTGCCGAAAAGAAGGACAAGCGTGTCCCATGGCCATGTGCTGATGACAATGCACCGCGTCCACGACCAGCACTGTTGCCCCCAGACACAGAGCCTGCTTGCCCTCTTTTATTGCCTCCTGACTGTCTGCCTCTCCTTGTTTGCCTTCCAGACATTCTAATAGATGGCCTGCAGGGAGATGGGAAAAAAGCAATAAGGGCTACCTTCAGGTGTCCTTCTCTGTCCCTTTACTTAAGGATTTCTAAATATGGTTGAGGATGATTGCTTTTGCACAGAATAGCACAACGACAATTTCCCTGACTGTCCAAAAAACAAGGATTTCAAAGATGGTTGATGAGGAATGCTTTAGCACACTATAGCACAAGGAGAATTTCCCTCACTGTCCTTCCCTGTCCCTAGAAACAAGGATTATCACAGTGAAAGAAACTGACACTCTTCCTACCTATAGTTTTCTGTCCCTAGAAAAAATGTTTTTTTAAAGCTGATTGATGATCAATGCTTTAGCACACTATAGCACAAGTAGAATTTCCCTCACTGTCCTTCCCTGTCCCTAGAAACAAGGATTATCACAGTGAAAGAAACTGACACTCTTCCTACCTATAGTTTTCTGTCCCTAGAAAAAATGTTTTTTTTAAAGCTGATTGATGATCAATGCTTTAGCACACTATAGCACAAGTAGAATTTCCCTCACTGTCCTTCCCTGTCCCTAGAAACAAGGATTATCACAGTGAAAGAAACTGACACTCTTCCTACCTATAGTTTTCTGTCCCTAGAAAAAATGTTTTTTTAAAGCTGATTGATGATCAATGCTTTAGCACACTATAGCACAAGTAGAATTTCCCTCACTGTCCTTCCCTGTCCCTAGAAACAAGGATTATCACAGTGAAAGAAACTGACACTCTTCCTACCTATAGTTTTCTGTCCCTAGAAAAAATGTTTTTTTAAAGCTGATTGATGATCAATGCTTTAGCACACTATAGCACAAGTAGAATTTCCCTCACCGTCCTTCCCTGTCCCTAGAAACAAGGATTATCACAGTGAAAGAAACTGACACTCTTCCTACCTATAGTTTTCTGTCCCTAGAAAAAATGTTTTTTTAAAGCTGATTGATGATCAATGCTTTAGCACACTATAGCACAAGGAGAATTTCCCTCACTGTCCTTCCCTGTCCCTAGAAACAAGAATTCGCACAGTAAAACACACTGACACTCTCCCTACCTATCCTTCTCTTTCCCTAAACTAAAGGAATCCAGGTTAAGCAAGAAAAAATAAATGTCACTGTCCCTGCCTATGCTTCTCTTTCCCTGCTCCGGAACACACTACACTAGGCCGCCGTGCTGGCGGCCTTTTATAGTGTGGGGCGTGTACTAAACACCCTCAGCAATAATTGGCCACAGGCATCCTGCCTGTGGCCAATCATTGCTCTCCTCGCTGCCGGCGCTGTGATTGGCCAAGCATGCGGGGTCACAGTGCATGCTTGGCCAATCACAGCGCCTGGATGACACTGCGATGGCGTAGTGCATTGTGGGCCGTTCGCGTCACTCGAATTAGGCGCGAACGGCCCAAATCGTTCGATCTTCGTCGAACGATCGAACAGCCGATGTTCGAGTCGAACGTATGTTCGACTCGAACACCGAGCTCATCCCTATTGGGCACCACATGCTTGATCAGACATATGTTGACCTGCCATGCAGCTCGTTGGCAAGCCTACCTTAAAGACCCACACCAAAGAACAAAGCGGACCTCTCCTTGCACCGCATCATCTGGGATCTCCAACCCCACTATACCTTCAGTCCTCTCTGAAACCTGCACTGAGAGGAATGAAGGTGTAGAATTAGGTGTGTCACAGCCAAGTACTTGCGGCCACTCTGCTAGCAGTACACCGACGTCCGATTCTAGCAGGCAAATTTCCCTGCCCCAGCTGCTGGACCGTCGAAAGAAGTTCACTCCCAGCCATCCCCATGCCCAGCGGTTGAATGCTAGCTTGGCTAAATTGCTAGCGCTTCAACTGCTGCCTTTTCAGTTGGTAGACTCGGCCCCCTTCCGTGAGTTTGTGCAATGTGCGGTTCCTCAGTGGCAGGTTCCCAAACGCCACTTTTTCTCACGGAAGGCGATTCCGGCTCTCTACAGGCATGTGGAAGGCAATGTCTTGGCCTCGCTGGACAGGGCGGTCAGCGGTAAGGTGCATATTACCGCTGACTCATGGTCCAGCAGGCATGGACAGGGACGTTACCTTTCTTTCACGGCCCATTGGGTCACTCTTTTGGCAGCTGGGAAGGATGCAGGACAAGGTGCAGTAGTGTTGGAGGTTGTTCCACCGCCACGCCTCCAAAATGCTACTACTGGTTGTGACACACCTCTCTCCTCCACCCCTCCTCTTCTTCTTCCTCCATGGCCTCTTCCTGTGGTTTGTCCTCGGAACCAGCGGTGCTCCGTAGGCGTTCAAGGGGCTACGCAAGTACGCAGGCAAAAAGATGCCATGCCGTGCTTGCGCTGGTGTGTTTGGGGGACAGGAGCCACACTGGGGCAGAGGTCCTGTCTGCTCTGCAGGGGCAGGCCGAGAGGTGGTTGACATGCCCACCAGGTGGAACTCAACGTTGGCCATGCTGCAGCGGCTGCACATGCAGCAGAGGGCCATCAATGAGTACCTGTGCGACTACGGCACCAGGACAGGGTCAGGGGAGCTCGGGTTTTTTTCACCACGCCAGTGGGGCATGATCAGGGATGCATGCACTGTCCTGGAACCATTTGAGGAGGCCACGAGGATTGTGAGGAGTGACAGTGCATACATCAGTGACACTGTACCTCTTGTCCACCTGTTGGAGCACACGCTGCGTGGAATAATGGACAGGGCACTTGAGGCAGAACAGAGGCAGGAAGAGGAGGACTTCCTTGCCTCTCAAGGCCCCCTTTACCCAGACAGTGTTCCTTCTGTCCCACCCATCGCACAGGAAGAGGAGGAGGAGGAGGATTGTGTAAGCATGGAGGTGGAGGCTGGCACTCAGCATCATCAGCAGCAGTCTTTTAGGGATGATTTACAGTCCCAAGAAACCAGTGGACTTGTACGTGGCTGGGAGGAGGTGGCTGCGGATCATGTCGTCCTTAGTGACCCAGAGGACTCCGGACTGAATGCCTCAGCTAACCTACGCTGCATGGCCTCCCTGATCCTGCAAAGTCTGCGGAAGAATCCTCGTATTCTTCGGATCAAGGAGAGGGACCATTACTGGCTGGCCACTCTCCTTGATCCACGGTACAAGGGTAAGGTTGCGGACCTTATGTTACCGTCGCAGAGGGAGCAGAGGATGAGACAACTCCGGGATAGTGATGAGCCGAACACCCCCGGGTTCGGTTCGCACCAGAACCCGCGAACGGACCGAAAGTTCGTACGAACATTAGAACCCTATTAAATACAATGGATGCGAACGTTCGAATTCTAAAGTGCTAATTATAACGACTATTATGCATGTTATTGTCCTAAAAAGGGTTTGGGAACCCGGGTTCTGCCCCAGGGGACATGTATCAATGCAAAAAGAAGTTTTAAAAACGGTCGTTTTTCGGGAGCAGTCATTTTAATGATGCATAAAGTGAAAAAAAAAAGTCAAATATTCCTTTAAATATCGTACCTGGGGGGTGTCTAAAGTATGCCTGTGAAGTGCCACGTGTTTCCCGTGTTTAGAACTGTCCCTGCACAAAATGACACTTCTAAAGGAAAAAAAAGCCATTTAAAACTGCTTGCGGCTTTAATGTAATGTCTGGTCCCGGTAATATGGATGAAAATCTTTAAGAAAAATGGCATAGCTACCCCATGACCCCCCCCCCCCTACCCCAGCCCATTACCAGCCCCTTTGGGTCTTGTATGGATATTAAGGGGAACCCCGCACATAAAATAAAAAAGGCCCTATATACTCTGAACAGCCGTATACAGGCGGTGCATACAAGACAGGGACTGTAGGTTTGTTCTTATGTAGAATCTGTTTGTAATTTTGAACAGGTACATTGTTTAAGTGTAGCTCCAGCCCAAAAATCTATTTTTAAACTTTTTGGAAAACATAGGTAAGGGTTATCACCCCTGTAACATTTGTTTTGCTGTCTGTGCCCCTGTTCAGAACATTTCACCTCACTTTCCGTCCCAATGACAACTGTTTTTGAAATGTGGTGTTTTTCTTGAAACAAGGATTGGTGATAAAGCATCAGTACAGAGGAGACACCTTTCTCCCATATTAATTCTTACAGGAGAGAATTTTCCTTCCTAGGGGTAGATTTCCTCTCACTTCCTGTTGTCTTCTTGCGTTTGCAAGTAGGAGTCGTTTGTAAGTTGGATTTTTGAAAGTAGGGACCTGCCGTATATACTCTGCAGAAATAGGCCCCTTAGTTGTTGGTGTTGGCACAACACTGTAAGCACTCACAGTTACTCTTGGTTGGTGCTGGAACGCCCTGCTGTCAACTATTATATCAGGAATTGTAATTACATATAATTGTTGAACAGTGGTAGTAAAAATTGGGCCTTTGATGGTGGTGCTGGTGCCACAACACTGTAAGCCCTGACAGTTACTCTTGGTGGGTGCAGCAATGGGCCCTGCTGTGAATTATTAGATCAAGAATTGTAATTGCATGCCCCTGTTGAACAGGGGCTGAAAAATTGGGCCTTTCGTGGTGGTGGTGGTGGTGGTGGTGTTGCCACAACACTGTAAGCCCTCAGAGTTACTCTTGGTGGGTGCAGGAATGGGCCCTGCTGTGAATTATTAGATCAAGAATTGTAATTACATGCCCCTTTTGAACAGGGGCTGAAAAATTGGGCCTTTCGTGGTGGTGGTGGTGGTGGCGTTGCCACAACACTGTAAGCCCTCAGAGTTACTCTTGGTGGGTGCAGCAATGGGCCCTGCTGTGAATTATTAGATCAAGAATTGTAATTACATGCCCCTGTTGAACAGGGGCTGAAAAATTGGGCCTTAGGCACTGGTGGCACAACACTACAACCCCTCACAGATACTGTACTTGGAGCACAGCAATGAGCCCTGTTGCAAAGTATTGCTTCAAAAATTGTAATGACACGCCCCTGTTAAACAGGGGCTGAAAAATTGGGCCTTAGGCACTGGTGGCACAACACTCCAACCCCTCACAGATACTGTACTTGGAGCACAGCAATGAGCCCTGTTGCAAAGTATTGCTTCAAAAATTGTAATGACACGCCCCTGTTAAACAGGGGCTGAAAAATTGGGCCTTAGGCACTGGTGGCACAACACTCCAACCCCTCACAGATACTGTACTTGGAGCACAGCAATGAGCCCTGTTGCAAAGTATTGCTTCAAAAATTGTAATTACACGCCCCTGTTAAACAGGGGCTGAAAAATTGGGCCTTAGCCACTGGTGGCGGCACCCATAAACAAAAATGATCTTCCAAGCTATCATCATCAATCGTATCATTGAGGACTCGGAGGAGGAGGATAGCCAGTCAACATAACAGCACAGGCACTCAGCATCAGCATCAGTCTTGAAGGGATGTGACATGTTAAAATCAATTAGTCTGTTATATCAGCATCAGGTGTGTGGTAGCTGGTGGTGATCCAAGACTGGTTCATCTTGATGAAAGTCAGTCGATCAACCGAGTCGGTGGACAGGCGCACCCTGTGATCCGTGACAAATCCTCCAGCAGCACTGAATGTGCGTTCCGAAAGAACGCTGGATGCAGGACAGGCCAGTAGCTCAATTGCATACTGTGCAAGCTCTGGCCAGTGATCCATCCTCAAGACCCAGTAAGCCAGAGGATTTTCGGTGGGGAAGGTGTCCAAGTCTGACCTTGCCCCTAGATATTCCTGCACCATGTTTATCAGACGCTGGCGATGGTTGCTGGAACCGATCATACTTTGGGGCTGCGGACTAAAGAATTGTCTGAACGCATCGGTCAGACGGCCACCTTCCCCACCGCTCCTTCTTTGACTGGCCGAAGCCTCAGCAACTCGTTGTCCAGGACCAGGAGTTTGTAACCTCCCAGTCTCTGGGAACGCGTTGCACAGACCTTTCTGCAAGGCCTCCCGGAGTTGTCTCATCCTCTGCTCCCTCTGCGACGGTAACATAAGGTCCGCAACCTTACCCTTGTACCGTGGATCAAGGAGAGTGGCCAGCCAGTAATGGTCCCTCTCCTTGATCCGAAGAATACGAGGATCCTTCCGCAGACTTTGCAGGATCAGGGAGGCCATGCAGCGTAGGTTTGCTGAGGCATTCGGTCCGGAGTCCTCTGGGTCACTAAGGACGACATGATCCGCAGCCACCTCCTCCCAGCCACGTACAAGTCCACTGGTTTCTTGGGACTGTAAATCATCCCTAAAAGACTGCTGCTGATGATGCTGAGTGCCAGCCTCCACCTCCATGCTGACACAATCCTCCTCCTCCTCCTCCTCCTCCTCTTCCTGTGCGATGGGTGGGACAGAAGGAACACTGTCTGGGTAAAGGGGGCCTTGAGAGGCAAGGAAGTCCTCCTCTTCCTGCCTCTGTTCTGCCTCAAGTGCCCTGTCCATTATTCCACGCAGCGTGTGCTCCAACAGGTGGACAAGAGGTACAGTGTCACTGATGCATGCACTGTCACTGCTCCCCATCCTCGTGGCCTCCTCAAATGGTGCCAGGACAGTGCATGCATCCCTGATCATGCCCCACTGGCGTGGAGAAAAAAAACCAAGCTCCCCTGACCCTGTCCTGGTGCCGTAGTCGCACAGGTACTCATTGATGGCCCTCTGCTGCGTGTGCAGCCGCTGCAGCATGGCCAACGTTGAGTTCCACCTGGTGGGCATGTCACATATAAGGCGGTTCTTGGGCAGGTTCAACTCCTTTTGCAGCTCAGCCAGGCGAGCACTGGCATTATAAGATCTGCGGAAATGCACACAGACTTTCCTGGCCTGCCTCAGGACATCCTGTAAGCCCGGGTACCTGCCCAAGAACCGCTGCACCACCAGGTTAAGGACGTGAGCCACACAGGGCACATGGGTCAGTTGTCCCTGTCGGAGGGCGGAGAGGAGGTTGGTGCCATTGTCGCAAACCACCATTCCTGGCTTAAGCTGGCATGGCGTCAACCACCTCTCGGCCTGGCCCTGCAGAGCAGACAGGACCTCTGCCCCAGTGTGGCTTCTGTCCCCCAAACACACCAGCGCAAGCACGGTATGGCATCTTTTTGCCTGCGTACTTGCGTAGCCCCTTGAACGGCTACGGAGCACCGCTGGTTCAGAGGACAAAGCACAGGAAGAGGCCATGGAGGAAGAAGAAGAGGAGGGGGTGGAGGAGAGAGGTGTGTCACAACCAGTAGTAGCATTTTGGAGGCGTGGCGGTGGAACAACCTCCAACACTACTGCACCTTGTCCTGCATCCTTCCCAGCTGCCAAAAGAGTGACCCAATGGGCCGTGAAAGAAAGGTAACGTCCCTGTCCATGCCTGCTGGACCATGAGTCAGCGGTAATATGCACCTTACCGCTGACCGCCCTGTCCAGCGAGGCCAAGACATTGCCTTCCACATGCCGGTAGAGAGCCGGAATAGCCTTCCGTGAGAAAAAGTGGCGTTTGGGAACCTGCCACTGAGGAACCGCACATTGCACAAACTCACGGAAGGGGGCCGAGTCTACCAACTGAAAAGGCAGCAGTTGAAGCGCTAGCAATTTAGCCAAGCTAGCATTCAACCGCTGGGCATGTGGATGGCTGGGAGTGAACTTCTTTCGACGGTCCAGCAGCTGGGGCAGGGAAATTTGCCTGCTAGAATCGGACGTCGGTGTACTGCTAGCAGAGTGGCCGCAAGTACTTGGCTGTGACACACCTAATTCTACACCTTCATTCTTCTCAGTGCATGTTTCAGAGAGGACTGAAGTTATAGTGGGGTTGGAGATCCCAACTGATGCGGTGCAAGGAGAGGTCCGCTTTGTTCTTTGGTGTGGGTCTTTGAGGTAGGCTTGCCAACGAGCTGCATGGCAGGTCAACATATGTCTGGTCAGGCATGTGGTACCCAAGCGGCTGATGTTTTGGCCACACGATATACGCTTGAGACATATGTTGCAAACAGCAGCTGTGCGATCTGATGCACTAGCCTCAAAAAAGGCCCACACCAAAGAACTTTTTGAATGACGGGCAGAGGCAGCGCCCTGCACAGGCGGAGCTCTGCTGTGTGATTCCGTCGGTGTACTGCCCTTACGCTGGCCACCAAAGGGCATCCTGCCTCGTTGGAGATGTGCCTCCTCCTCATCCTCCTCCTCTCTCCTATTAGGCACCCACGTGGAGTCAGTGACCTCATCATCCCCTCCCTCCTCATCACTGGAGCCAATCTGGCAGTATGCTGCAGCTGCTGGAACATGACTGCCAGATTGGTGTCCTTCTTGAGCATCCCCTCTGTCTGCTCTCACGGTACTGCCTTCCTCTAGCTGGGTTTCATCATCAGACCCTTCGAAACGCTGGGCATCCTCCTGGAGCATGTACCCAACACTGTGCTCAAACAGTTCGGGGGACTCCTCAGGAGGAGGACATGGTGGGTCTAGGGAAGGAGTGACTGATGATGAGTCTGACATTGATACCAGGGAAGAGGACGCTTTGGCAGCTGCTTTGCCAGTACCCTGAGCCTGGGTGAGAGAGGATGAGGAGGAGGAGGAGGGCTTGGTCATCCACTCTACCAAGTCTTCGGCATGATGTGGCTCAACATGTCCAGCTGCCGAAAAGAAGGACAAGCGTGTCCCATGGCCATGTGCTGATGACAATGCACCGCGTCCACGACCAGCACTGTTGCCCCCAGACACAGAGCCTGCTTGCCCTCTTTTATTGCCTCCTGACTGTCTGCCTCTCCTTGTTTGCCTTCCAGACATTCTAATAGATGGCCTGCAGGGAGATGGGAAAAAAGCAATAAGGGCTACCTTCAGGTGTCCTTCTCTGTCCCTTTACTTAAGGATTTCTAAATATGGTTGAGGATGATTGCTTTCGCACAGAATAGCACAACGACAATTTCCCTGACTGTCCAAAAAACAAGGATTTCAAAGATGGTTGATGAGGAATGCTTTAGCACAGTATAGCACAAGGAGAATTTCCCTCACTGTCCTTCCCTGTCCCTACAAACAAGGATTAGCACAGTAAAACACACTGACACTCTCCCTACCTATAGTTTTCTGTCCCTAGAAAAAATGTTTTTTTAAAGATGGTTGATGATCAATGCTTTAGCACAGTATAGCACAAGGATAATTTCCCTCACTGTCCTTCCCTGTCCCTAGAAACAAGGATTAGCACAGTGAAATAAACTGACACTCTCCCTACCTATAGTTTTCTGTCCCTAGAAAAAATGTTTTTTTAAAGATGGTTGATGATCAATGCTTTAGCACAGTATAGCACAAGGAGAATTTCCCTCACTGTCCTTCCCTGTCCCTAGAAACAAGGATTAGCACAGTGAAACACACTGACACTCTCCCTACCTATAGTTTTCTGTCCCTAGAATTTTTTTTTTTTTTTAAAGATGGTTGATGATCAATGCTTTAGCACAGTATAGCACAAGGAGAATTTCCCTCACTGTCCTTCCCTGTCCCTAGAAACAAGGATTAGCACAGTGAAAGAAACTGACACTCTCCCTACCTATAGTTTTCTGTCCCTATAAAAAATGTTTTTTTAAAGATGAATGATGATCAATGCTTTAGCACAGTATAGCACAAGGAGAATTTCCCTCACTGTCCTTCCCTGTCCCTAGAAACAAGGATTAGCACAGTAAAACACACTGACACTCTCCCTACCTATAGTTTTCTGTCCCTAGAAAAAATGTTTTTTTAAAGATGGTTGATGATCAATGCTTTAGCACAGTATAGCACAAGGAGAATTTCCCTCACTGTCCTTCCCTGTCCCTAGAAACAAGGATTAGCACAGTGAAAGAAACTGACACTCTCCCTACCTATAGTTTTCTGTCCCTAGAAAAAATGTTTTTTTAAAGATGGTTGATGATCAATGCTTTAGCACAGTATAGCACAAGGAGAATTTCCCTCACTGTCCTTCCCTGTCCCTAGAAACAAGGATTAGCACAGTGAAAGAAACTGACACTCTCCCTACCTATAGTTTTCTGTCCCTAGAAAAAATGTTTTTTTAAAGATGGTTGATGATCAATGCTTTAGCACAGTATAGCACAAGGAGGATTTCCCTCACTGTCCTTCCCTGTCCCTAGAAACAAGGATTAGCACAGTGAAAGAAACTGACACTCTCCCTACCTATAGTTTTCTGTCCCTATAAAAAATGTTTTTTTAAAGATGGTTGATGATCAATGCTTTAGCACAGTATAGCACAAGGAGAATTTCCCTCACTGTCCTTCCCTGTCCCTAGAAACAAGGATTAGCACAGTGAAAGAAACTGATACTCTCCCTACCTATAGTTTTCTGTCCCTAGAAAAAATGTTTTTTTAAAGATGGTTGATGATCAATGCTTTAGCACAGTATAGCACAAGGAGAATTTCCCTGACTGTCCTTCCCTGTCCCTAGAAACAAGGATTAGCACAGTGAAACACACTGACACTCTCCCTACCTATAGTTTTCTGTCCCTAGAAAAAATGTTTTTTTAAAGATGGTTGATGATCAATGCTTTAGCACAGTATAGCACAAGGAGAATTTCCCTCACTGTCCTTCCCTGTCCCTAGAAACAAGGATTAGCACAGTGAAACACACTGACACTCTCCCTACCTATAGTTTTCTGTCCCTAGAAAAAATGTTTTTTTAAAGATGGTTGATGATCAATGCTTTAGCACAGTATAGCACAAGGAGAATTTCCCTCACTGTCCTTCCCTGTCCCTAGAAACAAGGATTAGCACAGTGAAAGAAACTGACACTCTCCCTACCTATAGTTTTCTGTCCCTAGAAATTTTTTTTTTTAAAGATGGTTGATGATCAATGCTTTAGCACACTATAGCACAAGTAGAATTTCCCTCACTGTCCTTCCCTGTCCCTAGAAACAAGGATTAGCACAGTAAAACACACTGACACTCTCCCTACCTATAGTTTTCTGTCCCTAGAAAAAATGTTTTTTTAAAGATGGTTGATGATCAATGCTTTAGCACACTATAGCACAAGGAGAATTTCCCTCACTGTCCTTCCCTGTCCCTAGAAACAAGGATTAGCACAGTAAAACACACTGACACTCTCCCTACCTATAGTTTTCTGTCCCTAGAAAAAATGTTTTTTTAAAGATGGTTGATGATCAATGCTTTAGCACAGTATAGCACAAGGAGAATTTCCCTCACTGTCCTTCCCTGTCCCTAGAAACAAGGATTAGCACAGTAAAACACACTGACACTCTCCCTACCTATAGTTTTCTGTCCCTAGAAAAAATGTTTTTTTAAAGATGGTTGATGATCAATGCTTTAGCACAGTATAGCACAAGGAGAATTTCCCTCACTGTCCTTCCCTGTCCCTAGAAACAAGGATTAGCACAGTGAAAGAAACTGACACTCTCCCTACCTATAGTTTTCTGTCCCTAGAAAAAATGTTTTTTTAAAGATGGTTGATGATCAATGCTTTAGCACAGTATAGCACAAGGAGAATTTCCCTCACTGTCCTTCCCTGTCCCTAGAAACAAGGATTAGCACAGTGAAAGAAACTGACACTCTCCCTACCTATAGTTTTCTGTCCCTAGAAAAAATGTTTTTTTAAAGATGGTTGATGATCAATGCTTTAGCACAGTATAGCACAAGGAGAATTTCCCTCACTGTCCTTCCCTGTCCCTAGAAACAAGGATTAGCACAGTAAAACACACTGACACTCTCCCTACCTATCCTTCTCTTTCCCTAAACTAAAGGAATCCAGGTTAAGCAAGAAAAAAAAATGTCACTGTCCCTGCCTATGCTTCTCTTTCCCTGCTCCGGAACACACTACACTAGGCCGCCGTGCTGGCGGCCTTTTATAGTGTGGGGCGTGTACTAAACACCCTCAGCAATTATTGGCCACAGGCATCCTGCCTGTGGCCAATCATTGCTCTCCTCGCTGCCGGCGCTGTGATTGGCCAAGCATGCGGGGTGTGAGGGGGTTAGCTCGGCAGCGGGTGTGTGTGACCCCCGAGATGGGCTCCCCACACAAAAACAGGCCCAGCAAACGGAGGTTGTGGTTTTCAAAATCAAAAAGGTGCGGTTTATTTTCTATTTACAGTGACAAAACACAGCAAAGCAAAAGAAACATAAACAAAATAAATCCTGGTCAACTTGACCTCTGACTAAACATACAGGTTTCCTAACTAACAACTGGGATCAGCCTAGTGCTGTCCTAGTCCCTAAGTCCCTGGTTTTAAATGTCCAAGCAAATAGCCACACAGGCTTTGTCTCACCGCACAGGGGTTCACTCTCCCTAGACAGTCCACACAGGTCTGGTTCCAGGCATGAGCTAACATCTAATGAAGCTGGGAGTTCTTATAGAGGCCTAAATGAGCTGACAAGGTTCAGCTGGTCTCCTCATCTCTGTCTGCACGACGCCCCACACTCTCCCTAGAGGTATGAGTCATCCATGAGCCCACTAGCCTTATACAACTCTCCACCTAGTTGTATAAGTCGGCGTAAAGCCTGAATCTGGGCGAAATATATCTACCCCCCTGGATGCAACCAGGTGACTTTACCTTCCTGCTGTCACATACCCCCCCCCTCTTGTTTTAACCTCGGGGTTGGAACACCAGCAATCAGGCATTCATGTACTCGAGACAAAGCATCCACATTCCCCATTTGAACGCCAGGGCGATGCTTTACTGTGAAGTTGAATTCCTGGAGGGCCAGGAACCACCTATTCACTCTTCTATTTGTTTCCTTGTTTTGAGCCATCCACTTTAACGGAGCGTGACCCGTAACCATGTCAAAGTGCCTACCTAGTAGGTAGTACCGAAGGGAATCTAGAGCCCACTTCACCGCTAAACACTCCTTTTCAACGGTGGCGTAATTTACCTCATGGGACTTCAACTTCCTGCTGAGGTAAATGACTGGGTGCTCTTCCCCGTTCCAGACCTGGGACAATACTGCTCCTAACCCCACATCTGACGCATCACTTTGTACGACAAAGTCTTTAGAGAAGTCGGGTGAGTACAACACTGGCTGGCTACATAAGGCTTGTTTCAAGAATTGGAATGCTGCCTCAGCCTCGGGGGTCCATTTAATCATGACCGACCCTTTCCCCTTCGTCAGGTTGGTTAGGGGCACAGCCTTAGAAGCAAAGTGGGGAATGAATCGCCGATAATACCCAGCGATTCCCAGAAAGGCTCGTACCTGCTTCTTGCTGTTGGGACGTGGCCAACTCTGGATGGCCTCGACTTTGTTGAGTTGGGGTTTTATTACTCCCCTCCCAATGGTGTACCCAAGATATTTGGCCTCCTCCTGCCCAATGGTACACTTCTTGGGGTTAGCCGTAAACCCCGCTTCCCGAACAGAGTCCAGGACTGCTTGCACTTTTGGCAGATGTGAGGCCCAATCTGTGCTATGGACAATTATGTCATCCAGGTAAGCCGCAGCATACTTCCGATGGGGCCTCAGCATCTGGTCCATTTTCCGCTGGAATGTGGCCGGCGCATTCTGTAACCCGAACGGCATTCTTTTATATTGGAACGCCCCGTCTGGGGTTACAAATGCGGTTTTCTCTTTGGCCAACTTGGCCAGGGGGATTTGCCAATACCCTTTTGTGAGGTCAAGAGTCGTCATGTATCGGGCTGTTCCCAGCCGGTCGATCAACTCATCTATACGTGGCATGGGGTAGGTGTCAAATTTTGTAACTTTGTTCAACTGACGAAAATCGTTACAAAATCGCCAGCTCCCATCCGGTTTAGGCACCAACACAATGGGACTAGACCAATCACTTTGGGACTCCTCTATCACCCCTAAGTTCAGCATTTTCTGTACTTCCTCCCGTATTGCCTCCCGTCGGGCCTCTGGGATCCGATAGGGTTTTAACTTCACCCTTTCACCGGGCGGGGTAATGATGTCATGCTCTACCCCAGATGTTTGTCCCGGCAGCTCAGAGAATACCTCCTTGTTGCGAAGCACAAACTCCTTAACCTCCTGTTGTTGGGGTTGTGACAAGGTGGCTGCTATTCCAACCTCAGGAATCACGCAACCAGTTTGAGCTGGTGACCAAGTGTCTGCGACTAGGGACTCTCTATCCCTCCAGGCTTTCAACAGATTAACGTGATAGATCTGTTCGGGCTTTCGCCTTCCTGGTTGTCTGACCTTGTAATTCACTTCGCTCACTTTTTCCATTATCTCGTAGGGGCCTTGCCATTTGGCAAGGAATTTACTTTCAACCGTAGGGACAAGTACCAGTATCCTATCCCCCGGGGAAAAGGTACGGGTCTTGGCTCCACGGTTGTACACTCTCTGCTGTGCTAACTGCGCTTGGGCCAAATGTTCCTTCACGATGGGCATTACCTGTGCAATTCGGTCTTGCATCAGGGCGACATGCTCAATCACACTCCTGTGGGGAGAACTCTCACTTTCCCAAGTTTCCTTGGCAATATCCAACAGCCCTCTTGGGTGTCTCCCATACAGTAACTCAAAGGGGGAGAATCCCGTAGAGGATTGGGGCACCTCCCTAATAGCAAACATCAGATAAGGAAGTAGACAGTCCCAATCCTTTCCATCTCTATCCACCACTTTCTTCAACATTTGTTTTAGGGTTTTGTTGAACCTTTCAACCAGCCCATCGGTTTGGGGGTGATACACAGATGTACGTAATTGCGTCACTTTGAACAATTTACACAGCTCCTTCATAACCCGGGACATAAAGGGTGTACCTTGGTCCGTAAGCAGTTCTTTACAAATACCCACCCGGCTAAACACAAGAGATAGCTCTTTGGCTATGGTTTTGGCCGAGGTATTTCGGAGAGGGATCGCTTCTGGATAACGGGTGGCATAGTCCATTATAACTAATATGTACTGGTGCCCCCTAGCGGACTTGATTATAGGACCTACCAAATCCATGGCGATCCTCTCAAACGGGACCTCAATGATGGGTAGAGGGACCAGCGGGCTACGGAAATGTGGCATCGGGGCCGACCTCTGACACACAGGGCAGGAGGAACAATAATTTTCTATGTCCTTCATCACCCCCGGCCAATAGAATCTCTGTAATACCCTCTCTCGGGTTTTCTCTGTCCCCAGATGACCTCCAAGAATGTGCCCATGGGCCAACTCCAACACCAACTTCCTGTAAGGTTTGGGCACCACAAGCTGCTCAACGGTTTCTTCTGCCCTTTTTGCCACCCGATACAGTAGGTCCTTCTCTACGCTGAAGTATGGGTAAGTGCAGGTATTATCTGGGTTCACTAACTCGCCATCTATTTTCACTACGTTTTCCCGTGCCTTTATTAGGGCGGGGTCTTTCAACTGTTCTGTGGCAAAGTTTTCCCTGTGAACCTCAAGATCAGAAAACTCCACAGACGGTAGGTTTTCGTCTGAGGAGGTGGGCTCCTCTCCAGTTTCTTGAGTCTCCCCTGCCAATACTGATAAGGGAAATTCCGGAGAGTCCTCACCACTCTCAGGGGAGTTCTGGCTATCACATTCCTGGTACATAGGGGCACCAGTGGGGGGCTCAGGATCATCCCACAGTTCCCAGAACTTCGGAAAATCCCTTCCCACAATGGCGTCATGCGGTAACTGAGATACTAAGCCCACTGGATGAGAGAGGGTACCTTTGGGGGTCTCGAAACACACTGTAGTCACTGGATACTCTCGGGTGTCCCCATGCACACAAATAACAGCTACCTTGCTATTCCCAGAGACCTCTGTTTTAACTAACTCAGCCTTTATCAGGGTCACAAGGCTACCTGAATCCAACAATACCACAACATTTCTACCATTAACACACATTTTGCATAAATGTTTCTCAGTTCCTCGAATGGCAGTGCATGCGACTGTCGCACACAGCGACTGACGTCTGCCCGTCAGAAAGTCACACTGCATGGGTTCCTCCACAACCGGGCAATTGGCTGCAATATGTCCCGCTTGCCGGCAGCGGTAGCAAACGATCCTTCTTGCGGCCTCTTGAGCCGCTGATTTCCCAGGCTGTTCTCGCCAAACTTGGGGTAGAGCTCCCACCCTCTCACTCTCTCCACCCTCACCCCTTGGAATCCTCTTATCCGCCCCTGGGGATGGTCTGGTCTTAGGGTGGAAAGTCCGAGTGTCTCTGGAAGAGGCCGTCAGGTTCTCTGTAGCCAAGTATTTCTCCACACGATCCACAAGACCATCGGCCGTCTCTGGGTCTCCATGGCTTACCCACTTTTGGATGGCAGTAGGAAGAGCTCTCAAAAACCGATCCATTACAACACGTTCCACAATCTTTGGTGCGGACAAAGTCTCTGGCTGTAGCCACTTTCTGCTCAGGTGAATGAGATCATACATTTGAGACCTGGGGGGTTTTCCAAGCTGGAAAGTCCAGTTATGCACACGCTGAGCCCGGACAGCCTGGGTGACACCCAGCCTTGCCAATATTTCAGCTTTTAGCATCACATAGTCTTTTGCTTGGTTAGGCTCTAGGTCATAGTAAGCTTTCTGCGATTCACCAGTTAACAGAGGAGCCACCAGTCCAGCCCACTGCTCCTCAGGCCACTTTTCTCTTTCAGCGGTCCTTTCAAATGTGGTCAAAAATACCTCTGGATCATCCTCTCCAGTCATTTTTGTCAATAAACGACTCACCCCAAAGGACGCGGTATTAGTGGGACGGCTTTCCTCACTGGTCTGCGGACGTTGCTGCATTACTGCTTCCATCTGTTGTTGTAGTCTCTGCTCTTGCTTCTGCAACAGGTCTATGAAGCGGGCCTCAGATTGCTGCTGGGCTTGTTGCTGAGCCTCCAGACTCTGTTGCAAAGTTGCGTTTGTCTGCTGCTGGGCTGCAAGGCTCTGTTGATGAGCTTGCTGCTGGGCTGCGAAGTTCTTTTGCAAACCTGCATTTGTCTGCTGTTGATTGGCATTTGCTAGAGCCAGCTGCTTCAGTATCTCCTCCATGCTGGCTTAAAAAAAAAACTGCCACTGGTTCTCCACCAACTGTGAGGGGGTTAGCTCGGCAGCGGGTGTGTGTGACCCCCGAGATGGGCTCCCCACACAAAAACAGGCCCAGCAAACGGAGGTTGTGGTTTTCAAAATCAAAAAGGTGCGGTTTATTTTCTATTTACAGTGACAAAACACAGCAAAGCAAAAGAAACATAAACAAAATAAATCCTGGTCAACTTGACCTCTGACTAAACATACAGGTTTCCTAACTAACAACTGGGATCAGCCTAGTGCTGTCCTAGTCCCTAAGTCCCTGGTTTTAAATGTCCAAGCAAATAGCCACACAGGCTTTGTCTCACCGCACAGGGGTTCACTCTCCCTAGACAGTCCACACAGGTCTGGTTCCAGGCATGAGCTAACATCTAATGAAGCTGGGAGTTCTTATAGAGGCCTAAATGAGCTGACAAGGTTCAGCTGGTCTCCTCATCTCTGTCTGCACGACGCCCCACACTCTCCCTAGAGGTATGAGTCATCCATGAGCCCACTAGCCTTATACAACTCTCCACCTAGTTGTATAAGTCGGCGTAAAGCCTGAATCTGGGCGAAATATATCTACCCCCCTGGATGCAACCAGGTGACTTTACCTTCCTGCTGTCACAGGGGTCACAGTGCATGCTTGGCCAATCACAGCGCCTGGATGACACTGCGATGGCGTAGTGCATTGTGGGCCGTTCGCGTCACTCGAATTAGGCGCGAACGGCCCAAATCGTTCGATCTTCGTCGAACGATCGAACAGCCGATGTTCGAGTCGAACGTATGTTCGACTCGAACACCAAGCTCATCCCTACTCCGGGAGGCCTTGCAGAAAGGTCTGTGCAACGCATTCCCAGAGACTGGGAGGTTACAAACTCCTGGTCCTGGACAACGAGTTGCTGAGGCTTCGGGCAGTCAAAGAAGGAGCGGTGGGGAAGGTGGCCGTCTGACCGATGCGTTCAGACAATTCTTTAGTCCGCAGCCCCAAAGTATGATCGGTTCCAGCAACCATCGCCAGCGTCTGATATACTTGGTGCAGGAATACCTAGGGGCAAGGTCAGACTTGGACACCTTCCCCACCGAAAATCCTCTGGCTTACTGGGTCTTGAGGATGGATCACTGGCCAGAGCTTGCACAGTATGCAATTGAGCTACTGGCCTGTCCTGCATCCAGCGTTCTTTCAGAACGCACATTCAGTGCTGCTGGAGGATTTGTCACGGATCACAGGGTGCGCCTGTCCACCGACTCGGTTGATCGACTGACTTTCATCAAGATGAACCAGTCTTGGATCACCACCAGCTACCACACACCTGATGCTGATATAACAGACTAATTGATTTTAAAATGTCACATCCCTTCAAGACTGATGCTGATGCTGAGTGCCTGTGCTGTTATGTTGACTGGCTATCCTCCTCCTCCTCCTCAATGATCCGATTAATGATGATAGCTTGGAAGATCATTTTGGTTTATATGTGCCGCCACCAGTGGCTAAGGCCCAATTTTTCAGCCCCTGTTTAACAGGGGCGTGTAATTACAATTTTTGATGCAATACTTTGCAACAGGGCTCATTGCTGTGCTCCAAGTACAGTATCTGGGAGGGGTTGCAGTGTTGTGCCACCAGTGCCTAAGGCCCAATTTTTCAGCCCCTGTTCAACAGGGGCATGCAATTATAATTATTGATCTAATAATTCACAGCAGGGCTAAATGCTGCGCCCACCAAGAGTAACTGTCAGGCCTTACAGTGTTGTGTCAACACCACCACCACCACCACCACCAACACCACCACCAAAGGCCCAATTTTTCAGCCCCTGTTCAACAGGGGCATGCAATTATAATTATTGATCTAATAATTCACAGCAGGGCCCATTGCTGCGCCCACCAAGAGTAACTGTCAGGCCTTACAGTGTTGTGGCACCAGCACCACCATCAAAGGCCCAATTTTTACTACCACTGTTCAATAAATTATATGTTATTACAATTCCTGATATAATAGTTGACAGCAGGGCGTTCCAGCACCCACCAAGAGTAACTGTGAGTGCTTACAGTGTTGTGCCAACACCAACACCTAAGGGGCCAATTTCTGCAGAGTATATACGGCAGGTCCCTACTTTCAAACAACCAACTTACAAACGACTCCTACTTGCAAACGGAAGAAGACAACAGGAAGTGAGAGGAAATCTTCCCCTAGGAAGGAAAATTCTCTCCTGTAAGAATTAATATGGGAGAAAGGTGTCTCCTCTCTACTGATGCTTTATCACCAATCCTTGTTTCAATAAAAACACCACATTTCAAAAACAGTTGTCATTGGGACGCAAAGTGAGGTGAAATGTTCTGAACAGGGGCACAGACAGCAAAACAAATGTTACAGGGGTGATAACCCTTCCCTATGTTTTCCAAAAAGCTTAAAAATAGATTTTTTTGGCTGGAGCTACACTTAAACAATGTACGTGTTCAAAATTACAAACAGATTCTACTTAAGAACAAACCTACAGTCCCTGTCTTGTTTACACCGGTCTTGTTTACACCGCCTGTATACTGCTGTTCAGAGTATATAGGGCCTTTTTTATTTTGTGTTGCGGGGTTCCCCTTAATATCCAAACAAGACCCAAAGGGGCTGGTAATGAGCTGGGGTAGGGGGGGGGGGTGATGGGGTAGCTATGCCATTTTTTTAAAAGATTTTCATCCATATTACCGGGACCAGACATTACATTAAAGCCGCAAGCAGTTTTAAATGGCTTTTTTTTTCCTTTAGAAATGTCATTTTGTGCAGGGACAGTTCTAAACACGGGAAACACGTGGCACTTCGCAGGCATACTTTAGACACCCCCCAGGTACGATATTTAAAGGAATATTTGACTTTTTTTTTTTCACTTTATGCATCATTAAAATGACTGCTCCCGAAAAACGTCCGTTTTTAAAACTTCTTTTTGAGACTAGTGATGAGCCGAACACCCCCGGGTTCGGTTCGCACCAGAACCCGCGAACGGACCGAAAGTTCGTACGAACATTAGAACCCTATTAAATACAATGGATGCGAACGTTCGAATTCTAAAGTGCTAATTATAACAACTATTATGCATGTTATTGTCCTAAAAAGGGTTTGGGAACCCGGGTTGTGCACCAGGGGACATGTATCAATGCAAAAATAAGTTTTAAAAACGGTCGTTTTTCGGGAGCAGTCATTTTAATGATGCATAAAGTGAAAAAAAAAAAAGTCAAATATTCCTTTAAATATCGTACCTGGGGGGTGTCTAAAGTATGCCTGTGAAGTGCCACGTGTTTCCCGTGTTTAGAACTGTCCCTGCACAAAATGACACTTCTAAAGGGAAAAAAAGCCATTTAAAACTGCTTGCGGCTTTAATGTAATGTCTGGTCCAGGTAATATGGATGAAAATCTTTAAGAAAAATGGCATAGCTACCCCATGACCCCCCCCCCTACCCCAGCCCATTACCAGCCCCTTTGGGTCTTGTATGGATATTAAGGGGAACCCCGCACATAAAATAAAAAAGGCCCTATATACTCTGAACAGCCGTATACAGGCGGTGCATACAAGACAGGGACTGTAGGTTTGTTCTTATGTAGAATGTGTTTGTAATTTTGAACAGGTACATTGTTGAAGTGTAGCTCCAGCCCAAAAATCTATTTTTAAACTTTTTGGAAAACATAGGTAAGGGTTATCACCCCTGTAACATTTGTTTTGCTGTCTGTGCCCCTGTTCAGAACATTTCACCTCACTTTCCATCCCAATGACAACTGTTTTTGAAATGTGGTGTTTTTCTTGAAACAAGGATTGCTGATAAAGCATCAGTACAGAGGAGACACCTTTCTCCCATATTAATTCTTACAGGAGAGAATTTTCCTTCCTAGGGGTAGATTTCCTCTCACTTCCTGTTGTCTTCTTGCGTTTGCAAGTAGGAGTCGTTTGTAAGTTGGATTTTTGAAAGTAGGGACCTGCCGTATATACTCTGCAGAAATAGGCCCCTTAGTTGTTGGTGTTGGCACAACACTGTAAGCACTCACAGTTACTCTTGGTTGGTGCTGGAACGCCCTGCTGTCAACTATTATATCAGGAATTGTAATTACATATAATTGTTGAACAGTGGTAGTAAAAATTGGGCCTTTGATGGTGGTGCTGGTGCCACAACACTGTAAGCCCTGACAGTTACTCTTGGTGGGTGCAGCAATGGGCCCTGCTGTGAATTATTAGATCAAGAATTGTAATTGCATGCCCCTGTTGAACAGGGGCTGAAAAATTGGGCCTTTCGTGGTGGTGGTGGTGGTGTTGCCACAACACTGTAAGCCCTCAGAGTTACTCTTGGTGGGTGCAGGAATGGGCCCTGCTGTGAATTATTAGATCAAGAATTGTAATTACATGCCCCTTTTGAACAGGGGCTGAAAAATTGGCCCTTTCGTGGTGGTGGTGGTGGTGGCGTTGCCACAACACTGTAAGCCCTCAGAGTTACTCTTGGTGGGTGCAGCAATGGGCCCTGCTGTGAATTATTAGATCAAGAATTGTAATTACATGCCCCTGTTGAACAGGGGCTGAAAAATTGGGCCTTAGGCACTGGTGGCACAACACTCCAACCCCTCACAGATACTGTACTTGGAGCACAGCAATGAGCCCTGTTGCAAAGTATTGCTTCAAAAATTGTAATTACACGCCCCTGTTAAACAGGGGCTGAAAAATTGGGCCTTAGCCACTGGTGGCGGCACCCATAAACAAAAATGATCTTCCAAGCTATCATCATCAATCGTATCATTGAGGACTCGGAGGAGGAGGATAGCCAGTCAACATAACAGCACAGGCACTCAGCATCAGCATCAGTCTTGAAGGGATGTGACATGTTAAAATCAATTAGTCTGTTATATCAGCATCAGGTGTGTGGTAGCTGGTGGTGATCCAAGACTGGTTCATCTTGATGAAAGTCAGTCGATCAACCGAGTCGGTGGACAGGCGCACCCTGTGATCCGTGACAAATCCTCCAGCAGCACTGAATGTGCGTTCCGAAAGAACGCTGGATGCAGGACAGGCCAGTAGCTCAATTGCATACTGTGCAAGCTCTGGCCAGTGATCCATCCTCAAGACCCAGTAAGCCAGAGGATTTTCGGTGGGGAAGGTGTCCAAGTCTGACCTTGCCCCTAGATATTCCTGCACCATGTTTATCAGACGCTGGCGATGGTTGCTGGAACCGATCATACTTTGGGGCTGCGGACTAAAGAATTGTCTGAACGCATCGGTCAGACGGCCACCTTCCCCACCGCTCCTTCTTTGACTGGCCGAAGCCTCAGCAACTCGTTGTCCAGGACCAGGAGTTTGTAACCTCCCAGTCTCTGGGAACGCGTTGCACAGACCTTTCTGCAAGGCCTCCCGGAGTTGTCTCATCCTCTGCTCCCTCTGCGACGGTAACATAAGGTCCGCAACCTTACCCTTGTACCGTGGATCAAGGAGAGTGGCCAGCCAGTAATGGTCCCTCTCCTTGATCCGAAGAATACGAGGATCCTTCCGCAGACTTTGCAGGATCAGGGAGGCCATGCAGCGTAGGTTTGCTGAGGCATTCGGTCCGGAGTCCTCTGGGTCACTAAGGACGACATGATCCGCAGCCACCTCCTCCCAGCCACGTACAAGTCCACTGGTTTCTTGGGACTGTAAATCATCCCTAAAAGACTGCTGCTGATGATGCTGAGTGCCAGCCTCCACCTCCATGCTGACACAATCCTCCTCCTCCTCCTCCTCCTCCTCTTCCTGTGCGATGGGTGGGACAGAAGGAACACTGTCTGGGTAAAGGGGGCCTTGAGAGGCAAGGAAGTCCTCCTCTTCCTGCCTCTGTTCTGCCTCAAGTGCCCTGTCCATTATTCCACGCAGCGTGTGCTCCAACAGGTGGACAAGAGGTACAGTGTCACTGATGCATGCACTGTCACTGCTCCCCATCCTCGTGGCCTCCTCAAATGGTGCCAGGACAGTGCATGCATCCCTGATCATGCCCCACTGGCGTGGAGAAAAAAAAACAAGCTCCCCTGACCCTGTCCTGGTGCCGTAGTCGCACAGGTACTCATTGATGGCCCTCTGCTGCGTGTGCAGCCGCTGCAGCATGGCCAACGTTGAGTTCCACCTGGTGGGCATGTCACATATAAGGCGGTTCTTGGGCAGGTTCAACTCCTTTTGCAGCTCAGCCAGGCGAGCACTGGCATTATAAGATCTGCGGAAATGCACACAGACTTTCCTGGCCTGCCTCAGGACATCCTGTAAGCCCGGGTACCTGCCCAAGAACCGCTGCACAACCAGGTTAAGGACGTGAGCCACACAGGGCACATGGGTCAGTTGTCCCTGTCGGAGGGCGGAGAGGAGGTTGGTGCCATTGTCGCAAACCACCATTCCTGGCTTAAGCTGGCATGGCGTCAACCACCTCTCGGCCTGGCCCTGCAGAGCAGACAGGACCTCTGCCCCAGTGTGGCTTCTGTCCCCCAAACACACCAGCGCAAGCACGGCATGGCATCTTTTTGCCTGCGTACTTGCGTAGCCCCTTGAACGGCTACGGAGCACCGCTGGTTCAGAGGACAAAGCACAGGAAGAGGCCATGGAGGAAGAAGAAGAGGAGGGGGTGGAGGAGAGAGGTGTGTCACAACCAGTAGTAGCATTTTGGAGGCGTGGCGGTGGAACAACCTCCAACACTACTGCACCTTGTCCTGCATCCTTCCCAGCTGCCAAAAGAGTGACCCAATGGGCCGTGAAAGAAAGGTAACGTCCCTGTCCATGCCTGCTGGACCATGAGTCAGCGGTAATATGCACCTTACCGCTGACCGCCCTGTCCAGCGAGGCCAAGACATTGCCTTCCACATGCCGGTAGAGAGCCGGAATAGCCTTCCGTGAGAAAAAGTGGCGTTTGGGAACCTGCCACTGAGGAACCGCACATTGCACAAACTCACGGAAGGGGGCCGAGTCTACCAACTGAAAAGGCAGCAGTTGAAGCGCTAGCAATTTAGCCAAGCTAGCATTCAACCGCTGGGCATGTGGATGGCTGGGAGTGAACGTCTTTCGACGGTCCAGCAGCTGGGGCAGGGAAATTTGCCTGCTAGAATCGGACGTCGGTGTACTGCTAGCAGAGTGGCCGCAAGTACTTGGCTGTGACACACCTAATTCTACACCTTCATTCTTCTCAGTGCATGTTTCAGAGAGGACTGAAGTTATAGTGGGGTTGGAGATCCCAGCTGATGCGGTGCAAGGAGAGGTCCGCTTTGTTCTTTGGTGTGGGTCTTTGAGGTAGGCTTGCCAACGAGCTGCATGGCAGGTCAACATATGTCTAGTCAGGCATGTGGTACCCAAGCGGCTGATGTTTTGGCCACGCGATATACGCTTGAGACATATGTTGCAAACAGCAGCTGTGCGATCTGATGCACTAGCCTCAAAAAAGGCTCACACCAAAGAACTTTTTGAATGACGGGCAGAGGCAGCGCCCTGCACAGGCGGAGCTCTGCGGTGTGATTCCGTCGGTGTACTGCCCTTACGCTGGCCACCAAAGGGCATCCTGCCTCGTTGGAGATGTGCCTCCTCCTCATCCTCCTCCTCTCTCCTATTAGGCACCCACGTGGAGTCAGTGACCTCATCATCCCCTCCCTCCTCATCACTGGAGCCAATCTGGCAGTATGCTGCAGCTGCTGGAACATGACTGCCAGATTGGTGTCCTTCTTGAGCATCCCCTCTGTCTGCTCTCACGCTACTGCCTTCCTCTAGCTGGGTTTCATCATCAGACCCTTCGAAACGCTGGGCATCCTCCTGGAGCATGTACCCAACACTGTGCTCAAACAGTTCGGGGGACTCCTCAGGAGGAGGACATGGTGGGTCTAGGGAAGGAGTGACTGATGATGAGTCTGACATTGATACCAGGGAAGAGGACGCTTTGGCAGCTGCTTTGCCAGTACCCTGAGCCTGGGTGAGAGAGGATGAGGAGGAGGAGGAGGGCTTGGTCATCCACTCTACCAAGTCTTCGGCATGATGTGGCTCAACATGTCCAGCTGCCGAAAAGAAGGACAAGCGTGTCCCATGGCCATGTGCTGATGACAATGCACCGCGTCCACGACCAGCACTGTTGCCCCCAGACACAGAGCCTGCTTGCCCTCTTTTATTGCCTCCTGACTGTCTGCCTCTCCTTGTTTGCCTTCCAGACATTCTAATAGATGGCCTGCAGGGAGATGGGAAAAAAGCAATAAGGGCTACCTTCAGGTGTCCTTCTCTGTCCCTTTACTTAAGGATTTCTAAATATGGTTGAGGATGATTGCTTTCGCACAGAATAGCACAACGACAATTTCCCTGACTGTCCAAAAAACAAGGATTTCAAAGATGGTTGATGAGGAATGCTTTAGCACAGTATAGCACAAGGAGAATTTCCCTCACTGTCCTTCCCTGTCCCTACAAACAAGGATTAGCACAGTAAAACACACTGACACTCTCCCTACCTATAGTTTTCTGTCCCTAGAAAAAATGTTTTTTTAAAGATGGTTGATGATCAATGCTTTAGCACAGTATAGCACAAGGATAATTTCCCTCACTGTCCTTCCCTGTCCCTAGAAACAAGGATTAGCACAGTGAAAGAAACTGACACTCTCCCTACCTATAGTTTTCTGTCCCTAGAAAAAATGTTTTTTTAAAGATGGTTGATGATCAATGCTTTAGCACAGTATAGCACAAGGAGAATTTCCCTCACTGTCCTTCCCTGTCCCTAGAAACAAGGATTAGCACAGTGAAACACACTGACACTCTCCCTACCTATAGTTTTCAGTCCCTAGAAAATTTTTTTTTTTAAAGATGGTTGATGATCAATGCTTTAGCACAGTATAGCACAAGGAGAATTTCCCTCACTGTCCTTCCCTGTCCCTAGAAACAAGGATTAGCACAGTGAAAGAAACTGACACTCTCCCTACCTATAGTTTTCTGTCCCTATAAAAAATGTTTTTTTAAAGATGAATGATGATCAATGCTTTAGCACAGTATAGCACAAGGAGAATTTCCCTCACTGTCCTTCCCTGTCCCTAGAAACAAGGATTAGCACAGTAAAACACACTGACACTCTCCCTACCTATAGTTTTCTGTCCCTAGAAAAAATGTTTTTTTAAAGATGGTTGATGATCAATGCTTTAGCACAGTATAGCACAAGGAGAATTTCCCTCACTGTCCTTCCCTGTCCCTAGAAACAAGGATTAGCACAGTGAAAGAAACTGACACTCTCCCTACCTATAGTTTTCTGTCCCTAGAAAAAATGTTTTTTTAAAGATGGTTGATGATCAATGCTTTAGCACAGTATAGCACAAGGAGAATTTCCCTCACTGTCCTTCCCTGTCCCTAGAAACAAGGATTAGCACAGTGAAAGAAACTGACACTCTCCCTACCTATAGTTTTCTGTCCCTAGAAAAAATGTTTTTTTAAAGATGGTTGATGATCAATGCTTTAGCACAGTATAGCACAAGGAGAATTTCCCTCACTGTCCTTCCCTGTCCCTAGAAACAAGGATTAGCACAGTGAAAGAAACTGACACTCTCCCTACCTATAGTTTTCTGTCCCTAGAAAAAATGTTTTTTTAAAGATGGTTGATGATCAATGCTTTAGCACAGTATAGCACAAGGAGAATTTCCCTGACTGTCCTTCCCTGTCCCTAGAAACAAGGATTAGCACAGTGAAACACACTGACACTCTCCCTACCTATAGTTTTCTGTCCCTAGAAAAAATGTTTTTTTAAAGATGGTTGATGATCAATGCTTTAGCACAGTATAGCACAAGGAGAATTTCCCTCACTGTCCTTCCCTGTCCCTAGAAACAAGGATTAGCACAGTGAAACACACTGACACTCTCCCTACCTATAGTTTTCTGTCCCTAGAAAAAATATTTTTTTAAAGATGGTTGATGATCAATGCTTTAGCACAGTATAGCACAAGGAGAATTTCCCTCACTGTCCTTCCCTGTCCCTAGAAACAAGGATTAGCACAGTGAAAGAAACTGACACTCTCCCTACTGTGACAGCAGGAAGGTAAAGTCACCTGGTTGCATCCAGGGGGGTAGATATATTTCGCCCAGATTCAGGCTTTACGCCGACTTATACAACTAGGTGGAGAGTTGTATAAGCCCAGCTAAGGCTAGTGGGCTCATGGATGACTCATATGTCTAGGGAGAGTGTGGGGCGTCGTGCAGACAGGGAGTTGATGAGACCAGCTGAAGCTTGTCAGCTCATTTAGGCCTCTATAAGAACTCCCAGCTTCATTAGATGTTAGCTCATGCCTGGAACCAGACCTGTGTGGACTGTCTAGGGAGAGTGAACCCCTGTGCGGTGAGGCAAAGCCTGTGTGGCTATTTGTTTGGACTTTTACTAAACCAGGGACTTAGGGACTAGGACAGCACCAGGCTGATCCCAGTTGTTAGTTTAGGAAACCTGCATGTTTAGTCAGAGGTCAAACTGACCAGGATTTATTTTGTTTATGTTTCTTTTTGGCTTTGCTGTGGTTTTTGTCACTGTACATAGAGAAATAAACCGCACCTTTTGATTTTGAAAACCACAACCTCCGTCTGCTGGCCCTGTTTTTGTGTGGGGAGCCCAACCAGGGGGTCACACACACCCGCTACCGAGTTAACCCCCTCACAGTTGGTGGAGAACCAGTGGCAGTTTTTTTTAAGCCAGCATGGAGGAGATACTGAAACAGCTGGCTCTAGCAAATGCCAATCAACAGCAGACAAATGCAGGTTTGCAAAGGAGCCTTGCAGCCCAGCAGCAAGCTCATCAACAAGCCCAGCAGCAATCTGAGGCCCGCTTCATAGACCTGTTACAGAAGCAAGAGCAGAGATTACAACAAATGGAAGCAGTAATGCAGCAACGTCCGCAGACCAGTGAGGAAAGCCGTCCCACTAATACCGCGTCCTTTGGGGTGAGTCGTTTATTGACAAAAATGACTGGAGAGGATGATCCAGAGGTATTTTTGACCACATTTGAAAGGACTGCTGAAAGAGAAAAGTGGCCTGAGGAGCAGTGGGCTGGACTGGTGGCTCCTCTGTTAACTGGTGAATCGCAGAAGGCTTACTATGACCTAGAGCCTGACCAAGCAAAAGACTATGTGATGCTAAAAGCTGAAATATTGGCAAGGCTGGGTGTCACCCTGGCTGTCCGGGCTCAGCGTGTGCATAACTGGACTTTCCAGCTTGGAAAACCCCCCAGGTCTCAAATGTATGATCTCATTCACCTGAGCAGGAAGTGGCTACAGCCAGAGACTTTGTCCGCACCAGAGATTGTGGAACGTGTTGTAATGGATCGGTTTTTGAGAGCTCTTCCTACTGCCATCCAAAAGTGGGTAAGCCATGGAGACCCAGAGACGGCCGGTGGTCTTGTGGATCGTGTAGAGAAATACTTGGCTACAGAGAACCTGACGGCCTCTTCCAGAGACTCTCGGACTTTCCACCCTAAGACCAGACCATCCCCAGGGGCGGATAAGAGGATTCCAAGGGGTAAGGGTGGAGAGAGTGAGAGGGTGGGAGCTCTACCCCAAGTTTGGCGAGAACAGCCTGGGAAATCAGCGGCTCAAGAGGCGGCAAGAAGGATCGTTTGCTACCGCTGCCGGCAAGCGGGACATATTGCAGCAAATTGCCCGGTTGTGGAGGAACCCATGCAATGTGACTTTCTGATGGACAGACGTCAGTCGCTGTGTGCGACAGTCGCATGCACTGCCATTCGGGGAACTGAGAAACATTTATGCAAAATGTGTATTAATGGTAGAAATGTTGTGGTATTACTGGATTCAGGTAGCCTTGTGACCCTGATAAAGGCTGAATTAGTTAAAACAGAGGTCTCTGGGAATAGCAAGGTAGCTGTTATTTGTGTGCATGGGGACACCCGAGAGTATCCAGTGACTACAGTGTGTTTCGAGACCCCCAAAGGTACCCTCTCTCATCCAGTGGGGTTAGTATCTCAATTACCGCATGATGCCATTGTGGGAAGGGATTTTCCGAAGTTCTGGGAACTGTGGGATGATCCTGAGCCCCCCACTGGTGCCCCTATGTACCAGGAATGTGATAGCCAGAACTCCTCTGAGAGTGGTGAGGACTCTCCAGAATTTCCCTTGTCAGTATTGGCAGGGGAGACTCAAGAAACTGGAGAGGAGCCCACCTCCTCAGACGAAAACCTACCGTCTGTGGAGTTTTCTGATCTGGAGGTTCACAGGGAAAATTTTGCCACAGAACAGTTAAAAGACCCCGCCCTAATAAAGGCACGGGAAAACGTAGTGGAAATAGATGGCGAGTTAGTGAACCCAGATAATACCTGCACTTACCCATACTTCAGCGTAGAGAAGGACCTACTGTATCGGGTGGCAAAAAGGGCAGAAGAAACCGTTGAGCAGCTTGTGGTGCCCAAACCTTACAGGAAGTTGGTGTTGGAGTTGGCCCATGGGCACATTCTTGGAGGTCATCTGGGGACAGAGAAAACCCGAGAGAGGGTATTACAGAGATTCTATTGGCCTGGGGTGATGAAGGACATAGAAAATTATTGTTCCTCCTGCCCTGTGTGTCAGAGGTCGGCCCCGATGCCACATTTCCGTAGCCCGCTGGTCCCTCTACCCATCATTGAGGTCCCGTTTGAGAGAATCGCAATGGATTTGGTAGGTCCTATAATCAAGTCCGCTAGGGGGCACCAGTACATATTGGTTATAATGGACTATGCCACCCGTTATCCAGAAGCGATCCCTCTCAGAAATACCTCGGCCAAAACCATAGCCAAAGAGCTATCTCTTGTTTTTAGCCGGGTGGGTATTTGTAAAGAACTGCTTACGGACCAAGGTACACCCTTTATGTCCCGGGTTATGAAAGAGCTGTGTAAATTGCTCAAAGTGACGCAATTGCGTACATCTGTGTATCACCCCCAAACCGATGGGCTGGTTGAAAGATTCAACAAAACCCTAAAACAAATGTTGAAGAAAGTGGTGGATAGAGATGGAAAGGATTGGGACTGTCTACTTCCTTATTTGATGTTTGCTATTAGGGAGGTGCCCCAATCCTCTACGGGATTCTCCCCCTTTGAGTTACTGTATGGGAGACACCCAAGAGGGCTGTTGGATATTGCCAAGGAAACTTGGGAAAGTGAGAGTTCTCCCCACAGGAGTGTGATTGAGCATGTCGCCCTGATGCAAGATCGAATTGCACAGGTAATGCCCATCGTGAAGGAACATTTGGCCCAAGCGCAGTTGGCACAGCAGAGAGTGTACAACCGTGGAGCAAAGACCCGTACCTTTTCCCCGGGGGATAGGATATTGGTACTTGTCCCTACGGTTGAAAGTAAATTCCTTGCCAAATGGCAAGGCCCCTACGAGATAATGGAAAAAGTGAGCGAAGTGAATTACAAGGTCAGACAACCAGGAAGGCGAAAGCCCGAACAGATATATCACGTTAATCTGTTGAAAGCCTGGAGGGATAGAGAGTCCCTAGTCGCAGAAACTTGGTCACCAGCTCAAACTGGTTGCGTGATTCCGGAGGTTGGAATAGCAGCCACCTTGTCACAACCCCAACAACAGGAGGTTAAGGAGTTTGTGCTTCGCAACAAGGAGGTGTTCTCTGAGCTGCCGGGACAAACATCTGGGGTAGAGCATGATATTATTACCCCGCCCGGTGAAAGGGTGAAGTTAAAACCCTATCGGATCCCAGAGGCCCGACGGGAGGCAATACGGGAGGAAGTACAGAAAATGCTGAACTTAGGGGTGATAGAGGAGTCCCAAAGTGATTGGTCTAGTCCCATTGTGTTGGTGCCTAAACCGGATGGGAGCTGGCGATTTTGTAACGATTTTCGTCAGTTGAACAAAGTTACAAAATTTGACACCTACCCCATGCCACGTATAGATGAGTTGATCGACCGGCTGGGAACAGCCCGATACATGACGACTCTTGACCTCACAAAAGGGTATTGGCAAATTCCCCTGGCCAAGTCGGCCAAAGAGAAAACCGCATTTGTAACCCCAGACGGCGCGTTCCAATATAAGAGAATGCCGTTCGGGTTACAGAATGCGCCGGCCACATTCCAGCGGAAAATGGACCAGATGCTGAGGCCCCATCGGAAGTATGCTGCGGCTTACCTGGATGACGTAATTGTCCATAGCACAGATTGGGCCTCACATCTGCCAAAAGTGCAAGCAGTCCTAGACTCTATCCGGGAAGCGGGGTTTACGGCTAACCCCAAGAAGTGTACCATTGGGCAGGAGGAGGCCAAATATCTTGGGTACACCATTGGCAGGGGAGTGATAAAACCCCAACTCAACAAAGTCGAGGCCATCCAGAGTTGGCCACGTCCCAACAGCAAGAAGCAGGTACGGGCCTTTCTGGGAATCGCGGGTTATTATCGGCGCTTCATTCCCCACTTTGCTTCTAAGGCTGTGCCCCTAACCAACCTGACGAAAGGGAAAGGGTCGGTCATGATTAAATGGACCCCCGAGGCTGAGGCAGCATTCCAATTCTTGAAACAAGCCTTATGTAGCCAGCCAGTGTTGTACTCACCCGACTTCTCTAAAGACTTTGTCGTACAAAGTGATGCGTCAGATGTGGGGTTAGGAGCAGTATTGTCCCAGGTCTGGAACGGGGAAGAGCACCCAGTCATTTACCTCAGCAGGAAGTTGAAGTCCCATGAGGTAAATTACGCCACGGTTGAAAAGGAGTGTTTAGCGGTGAAGTGGGCTCTAGATTCCCTTCGGTACTACCTGCTAGGTAGGCACTTTGACATGGTTACGGATCACGCTCCGTTAAAGTGGATGGCTCAAAACAAGGAAACAAATAGAAGAGTGAATAGGTGGTTCCTGGCCCTCCAGGAATTCAACTTCACAGTAAAGCATCGCCCTGGCGTTCAAATGGGGAATGTGGATGCTTTGTCTCGAGTACATGAATGCCTGATTGCTGGTGTTCCAACCCCGAGGTTAAAACAAGAGGGGGGGGTATGTGACAGCAGGAAGGTAAAGTCACCTGGTTGCATCCAGGGGGGTAGATATATTTCGCCCAGATTCAGGCTTTACGCCGACTTATACAACTAGGTGGAGAGTTGTATAAGCCCAGCTAAGGCTAGTGGGCTCATGGATGACTCATATGTCTAGGGAGAGTGTGGGGCGTCGTGCAGACAGGGAGTTGATGAGACCAGCTGAAGCTTGTCAGCTCATTTAGGCCTCTATAAGAACTCCCAGCTTCATTAGATGTTAGCTCATGCCTGGAACCAGACCTGTGTGGACTGTCTAGGGAGAGTGAACCCCTGTGCGGTGAGGCAAAGCCTGTGTGGCTATTTGTTTGGACTTTTACTAAACCAGGGACTTAGGGACTAGGACAGCACCAGGCTGATCCCAGTTGTTAGTTTAGGAAACCTGCATGTTTAGTCAGAGGTCAAACTGACCAGGATTTATTTTGTTTATGTTTCTTTTTGGCTTTGCTGTGGTTTTTGTCACTGTACATAGAGAAATAAACCGCACCTTTTGATTTTGAAAACCACAACCTCCGTCTGCTGGCCCTGTTTTTGTGTGGGGAGCCCAACCAGGGGGTCACACACACCCGCTACCGAGTTAACCCCCTCACACTACCTATAGTTTTCTGTCCCTAGAAAAAATGTTTTTTTAAAGATGGTTGATGATCAATGCTTTAGCACACTATAGCACAAGTAGAATTTCCCTCACTGTCCTTCCCTGTCCCTAGAAACAAGGATTAGCACAGTAAAACACACTGACACTCTCCCTACTGTGAGGGGGTTAGCTCGGCAGCGGGTGTGTGTGACCCCCGGAATGGGCTCCCCACACAAAAACAGGCCCAGCAAACGGAGGTTGTGGTTTTCAAAATCAAAAAGGTGCGGTTTATTTTCTATTTACAGTGACAAAACACAGCAAAGCAAAAGAAACATAAATAAAATAAATCCTGGTCAACTTGACCTCTGGGTAAACATACAGGTTTCCTAACTAACAACTGGGATCAGCCTAGTGCTGTCCTAGTCCCTAAGTCCCTGGTTTTAAATGTCCAAGCAAATAGCCACACAGGCTTTTTCTCACCGCACAGGGGTTCACTCTCCCTAGACAGTCCACACAGGTCTGGTTCCAGGCATGAGCTAACATCTAATGAAGCTGGGAGTTTTTATAGAGGCCTTTAAATGAGCTGACAAGGTTCAGCTGGTCTCCTCATCTCTGTCTGCACGACGCCCCACACTCTCCCTAGAGGTATGAGTCATCCATGAGCCCACTAGCCTTAGCTGGGCTTATACAACTCTCCACCTAGTTGTATAAGTCGGCGTAAAGCCTGAATCTGGGCGAAATATATCTACCCCCCTGGATGCAACCAGGTGACTTTACCTTCCTGCTGTCACACTACCTATAGTTTTCTGTCCCTAGAAAAAATGTTTTTTTAAAGATGGTTGATGATCAATGCTTTAGCACACTATAGCACAAGGAGAATTTCCCTCACTGTCCTTCCCTGTCCCTAGAAACAAGGATTAGCACAGTAAAACACACTGACACTCTCCCTACCTATAGTTTTCTGTCCCTAGAAAAAATGTTTTTTTAAAGATGGTTGATGATCAATGCTTTAGCACAGTATAGCACAAGGAGAATTTCCCTCACTGTCCTTCCCTGTCCCTAGAAACAAGGATTAGCACAGTAAAACACACTGACACTCTCCCTACCTATAGTTTTCTGTCCCTAGAAAAAATGTTTTTTTAAAGATGGTTGATGATCAATGCTTTAGCACAGTATAGCACAAGGAGAATTTCCCTCACTGTCCTTCCCTGTCCCTAGAAACAAGGATTAGCACAGTGAAAGAAACTGACACTCTCCCTACTGTGAGGGGGTTAGCTCGGCAGCGGGTGTGTGTGACCCCCGGGATGGGCTCCCCACACAAAAACAGGCCCAGCAAACGGAGGTTGTGGTTTTCAAAAAAAAAAGGTGCGGTTTATTTTCTATTTACAGTGACAAAACACAGCAAAGCCAAAAGAAACATAAACAAAATAAATCCTGGTCAACTTGACCTCTGACTAAACATACAGGTTTCCTAACTAACAACTGGGATCAGCCTAGTGCTGTCCTAGTCCCTAAGTCCCTGGTTTTAAATGTCCAAGCAAATAGCCACACAGGCTTTGTCTCACCGCACAGGGGTTCACTCTCCCTAGACAGTCCACACAGGTCTGGGTCCAGGCATGAGCTAACATCTAATGAATCTGGGAGTTTTTATAGAGGCCTAAATGAGCTGACAAGCTTCAGCTGGTCTCATCAACTCCCTGTCTGCACGACGCCCAGCACTCTCCCTAGAGGTATGAGTCATCCATGAGCCCACTAGCCTTAGCTGGGCTTATACAACTCTCCACCTAGTTGTATAAGTCGGCGTAAAGCCTGAATCTGGGCGAAATATATCTACCCCCCTGGATGCAACCAGGTGACTTTACCTTCCTGCTGTCACATACCCCCCCCTCTTGTTTTAATCTCGGGGTTGGAACACCAGCAATCAGGCATTCATGTACTCGAGACAAAGCATCCACATTCCCCATTTGAACGCCAGGGCGATGCTTTACTGTGAAGTTGAATTCCTGGAGGGCCAGGAACCACCTATTCACTCTTCTATTTGTTTCCTTGTTTTGAGCCATCCACTTTAACGGAGCGTGATCCGTAACCATGTCAAAGTGCCTACCTAGCAGATAGTACCGAAGGGAATCTAGAGCCCACTTCACCGCTAAACACTCCTTTTCAACGGTGGCGTAATTTACCTCATGGGACTTCAACTTCCTGCTGAGGTAAATGACTGGGTGCTCTTCCCCGTTCCAGACCTGGGACAATACTGCTCCTAACCCCACATCTGACGCATCACTTTGTACGACAAAGTCTTTAGAGAAGTCTGGTGAGTACAACACTGGCTGGCTACATAAGGCTTGTTTCAAGAATTGGAATGCTGCCTCAGCCTCGGGGGTCCATTTAATCATGACCGACCCTTTCCCCTTCGTTAGGTTGGTTAGGGGCACAGCCTTAGAAACAAAGTGGGGAATGAATCGCCGATAATACCCAGCGATTCCCAGAAAGGCTCGTACCTGCTTCTTGCTGTTGGGACGTGGCCAACTCTGGATGGCCTCGACTTTGTTGAGTTGGGGTTTTATTACTCCCCTCCCAATGGTGTACCCAAGATATTTGGCCTCCTCCTGCCCAATGGTACACTTCTTGGGGTTAGCCGTAAACCCCGCTTCCCGAACAGAGTCCAGGACTGCTTGCACTTTTGGCAGATGTGTGGCCCAATCTGTGCTATGGATAATTACGTCATCCAGGTAAGCCGCAGCATACTTCCGATGGGGCCTCAGCATCTGGTCCATTTTCCGCTGGAATGTGGCCGGCGCATTCTGTAACCCGAACGGCATTCTCTTATATTGGAACGCCCCGTCTGGGGTTACAAATGCGGTTTTCTCTTTGGCCAATTTGGCCAGGGGGATTTGCCAATACCCTTTTGTGAGGTCAAGAGTCGTCATGTATCGGGCTGTTCCCAGCCGGTCGATCAACTCATCTATACGTGGCATGGGGTAGGTGTCAAATTTTGTAACTTTGTTCAACTGACGAAAATCGTTACAAAATCGCCAGCTCCCATCCGGTTTAGGCACCAACACAATGGGACTAGACCAATCACTTTGGGACTCCTCTATCACCCCTAAGTTCAGCATTTTCTGTACTTCCTCCCGTATTGCCTCCCGTCGGGCCTCTGGGATCCGATAGGGTTTTAACTTCACCCTTTCACCGGACGGGGTAATGATGTCATGCTCTACCCCAGATGTTTGTCCCGGCAGCTCAGAGAATACCTCCTTGTTGCGAAGCACAAACTCCTTAACCTCCTGTTGTTGGGGTTGTGACAAGGTGGCTGCTATTCCAACCTCAGGAATCACGCAACCAGTTTGAGCTGGTGACCAAGTGTCTGCGACTAGGGACTCTCTATCCCTCCAGGCTTTCAACAGATTAACGTGATAGATCTGTTCGGGCTTTCGCCTTCCTG